>CM068361.1:31303887-31903887 GCA_034769755.1 Odontamblyopus lacepedii
AGGGGTGTTTCGCTACCACGGTTACCTGTCAATGTTGAAGTGCCAAAATTGGGTTATCGCCACAACGAGAGCAGACCCCTGAGAACTGTCGGTGGGTCGGTGGCAACCAAGTTACATGTCTGTTTTTTCCACTCAGAGACAGCTGTGGGTGATAGCCCTTCAAACACCCTAAAATGTAACCATCAAAGACATTAATTAAAGTAAAAATGTTACTTAGTTCTGCTTTAAGGGCCCAGAATTGAAACATCTGCCTATTTATTAATATTAGAAGGGGGCCCATGTGACTTTTCTTGCCCCAGACCTCCAAATTTTCTGTTAACAGGTCCTGCCTGTGTGTGACTTTTTCTTATACTTGCTCAAATTAGTATCTAGTTTAGATATTTGTTTTACTATGGATTCATATCAGATTTCCGATACGTTTGTAAACCCCAGCACCGAGTGATGCAGAAGTTTTGGAGTCAAAGCAGTGAGTTTGTTCCTTGTAAACAGGCTCTAGATGCATAAACAATCTGGGCTGAGGAGGGAGAGGGAACAGACAGCGCTCACAGCTCAGTGCAATCGGAGCCAGCAGCTACAATACATTCTAGCAACAACGCTTCGGCATGGTGGAAACCTATAATTTATCTGTTTTGTTGGGACTCTGCTTGTGTGCAGTATAGTGTATTTGTCAGAAGAGTTTGTTCCTGCTTCACGCACAAGGGCCCGTACCTGATTTGAACCATGAGCGAAGAGCATATATTAGACCTGGAGTGAACTGTTGGCCCTGAACATTTAGTCCCTTATGAGAAACAGACGTCTGGGATATACTCAGACAGTTCTTTTACAAGGGTACATTTACTTCAACACAGTGTTGGAATATAACTAAATAAAAGTAGCAAAGAACTGTACATAAGTAAAAGTTTTAGGTGTGTTTAAAAGTGAATGCCTTTTACCTTTACTTCACTACATTTGATATGTACTTTTTACTTTATTGTATTTTGCAGAAAAACGTTAATTTTACAAAAAATACAAACAACTACAAAAAATGTATGAATTCAGTTGTTTCTGTTGAACAAAATTCAGCAAAACTTTATCAAAATCTTTACATTTGAAGCTTTGTTAGACCTCAAAGTCTGCACAAAATACAGGGGAGAGACGGCAAATGTTGGCGCAGCTACGACCCTGCGTCAGGCCAGCGAAATAAAACCCTGACGCTTCGTGTGTGCTGTTGAGCCGAAAAGTCGAATCGAATGCCGAGAGTTGAGAGGGGACACGGCGCTGAAGAGGTGAAAGTTCCCGCTCGAGGGCGAAGTCAGACTTTCACGGAGGAGACGGTAACTTCTCCGAGTGCCGAGAGCGCGGGTCTGTCAGATACAACATGCTGCAGTGGGAAATATCACACGCCCTGGACTGTCACCTTTTATTTTTTATTCCAGATTCTGCCTCTTCTGCGCTTTTCTTGTCTCGGCGTGTCCCAGATTATTAAATGGAGGGAGATACACGCTGGCGAAGTTTGGTTTGATCTGAACTTGTGCCTCATCTTCAAATATAAAGCTGCTGTTCCTGTTTCTGAATGGTTTAGGTGCAGCTACAAAATGATCCGGTAAAATGCTGAGAAGGTTTAATCATATCAAAATTTGGATACCGCTCAACCCCATTGGAAATGTAGCTAATGTCTCAGTTCAGGTAAAACCGTTTGTCCCTGGCAGTTTCCTCTCTACGGTTCTCTTCTCAGCAACATGCAATTAAATCCAGGCAGTTAAATTCACTCTCATTACCTTGTCACAAACAGCTTTTTCGTGGAAATACTGCATGGGGTAAATGGTGTTTTCTTGGAAAGAAGGAATAAATAAAAGAATGACAGGCTTTTTTATGAGTGTCTAACTTCAAATCCGCCATTATCAAACAGAAAAAGCTCCAAATGCATTGTTCAGACACACTTTACTGCATACAGACATTATTTGTTTATTTTTTATTTATTTCGCCCAGCTAAGATCCACATTGAAACATTCACACTGAAGATCAGTTCAAAAGATCTGATTCAGGCGCTCATGAAGGTCCGCTCAATGATACTACATATTTTGTGTCTTAGGTAAAGGTGCGCTATGTAACTTTTCTGCTGGAGGGTCTGCTCACATTTGTTTCCATGACGATGTAATTGCTTCCTTGGAATCTTTCACAGTATGGCATTAAAGGGGAACTCTTTACCCTTTAAATGGCCACATTTTTATACAGAGCATTTCCACCTTCAAGGCAGTGAAAAGCTCTTTTACAACAAGGAAACACTCACCCGTTCACTCACACATTCACACACCGGTGTACGCAGGCACTGGGGGTGAGGTGGGGTAAGTGTCTTGCCCAAGGACACAGCAACAGCGTTAATCTGTGGGAGCTGGAATCACACCGACAACTTGTGGGTCTCTGGATCTGAATCGAACCACCAACCTTCAGATCAGTGGACAACCGTTCTACCAACTGAGCTACTGTCGCCCTATTAAACTTAACTGTCTCCATGGAAACAAAAGTGGAAAGTAGATGCCCCCAGACCAAGGTACGCGTCAGATCTGTGCAGAGGAGGGCCCACTGACTGCAGGTGTGCGTGTTTTTTGAGTAATAAAACACCTGCAATTGAATGAACGGTGCATGGACAAGTTTAATGCCACACTATGAAACATTTCTAACAAACTAATATCATCTCCATGGAGACAAGCAACCCGAAAAGTTACACAATGCACGTTTAAAGACAGATTTCAGCTTCTGCGCATCTACCAAACGTTATATTTATTTAAAGTTAATTAATTTATCTATTTAATGCTATTATTTGTTGTGGAGATGTTATTATTTTGCTGAAATATTCAAAAGTACGGCATTAAACTTATAAATCTCCATGGAAACATGCAGGAGACGACACCAGGCCAGTTTACAGGTGAGATCTGTGAAGAGGCGACCCTGCTCACAGACAGAATGCTGGTTTTTAATGGTATTTTTAATCAGTGAAACACCTATAATGGAATAAATGCATCTTATACACATTTAATACCATATTGTGGAACATTACATGCAAAGCAATTGTATCACCATGGCGACAGACCCCTAATCTCAAAAGTTACTCAATGCAGCTTTAATTAGAAGAAAAGTAATAGCCGTATGTTCTTGTTTTTAACCACTTTAATGGGGAAAAAACAGCAGATTTTTTTTTTATTTACAAAAACTCCAAATGTTATGTTGTCAGGTTTATAGTTTACATTTTTTAATTACATTTTTATTTTTTTAAGTTTACCAAACCAAATTAGGCTACAGTATTTTTTCTTTGATAAAAACAAGTTTCAGTTTCAAATATCACTCAAAATGTTCATCTCGTCCAAATGACTGCATCTCCTTCTGTTGCTTCTGAGTAACCAATCTCCAGCCAGAACGAAGTCTATTACGACGTCCTAATGGATTTTGACACTGTTTTTATCGAGAAAACCATGTTCAAACTCCTTTCTGCATAAAATCTCCCTTGTACCATTAAAACCGTGTAAATTACTGCAGGACGTGGTGCTCTAACGAAGATGGATGGGTAAATTTACAAAGCTTCTTCACGCGGCGATCTCCCAGATATAGTTGTTATCATTAGTCCACGTCAGACCTTTATTCTTTTATGAACGAAACGACAAAAACAAGACTCAACCGAAGCATCTGGTGCAGGAGACAGTCTGGCAGGAAGAGGGGCTGTTAATGAAGATGTATTAAGCTGCTTACAGACTTAGCTCGTGATGCTAAAGCTCGGCTCGTGCAGTGAAAGTGAAGTGCAATGAAAAACTTCAATTCATCTTTGAGCTTTGGAGATATACAGACAAATAATGCAGGGTTACAAAAACATGCATGAATGAGACAAAACACAATTCCAGGTATGTTTTTGGAGAAGTAACATTATAACATGGCTTAAAACTCATAATTCTAGTCAGTTTTATGTAATCTAGGGCCTTTAACTATTTTTAGTAACTGAACTCTGAACTCTTCCACTATTAAATTGCTTCTATATACACAGGTACATTGCAATTATCTAGCAATTACAGTGATCCCTCGTTTATCGTGGGGGATACGTTCCAAAAATAACCCGCGATAGGTGAAATCGGCGAAGTCGTCAGCTTTATTTTTTACTGTTATTTTACAATGCAATACTTTACTGCAGAATGAAACAAAAAATAAAACCTCTTTTCAGGCCCAAAATGTGTTTAAGAAATAGAAATATTAACGTTTTCTTACAAATAACTATAATAGTTTAAAGAACGGTGTTGTAAAACAATATTTTTTATATAGTAATGAACACAAGGAGGAAACATTGTCACTCGCGTATTTCACAGTCCCTCCAGCTGCGCCTCTTCGTCCTGACTCCGCTGCGCCGTAGCGTCTTTTTCTACTGAAGGCTGACCAAGTGTTAGTCCTTCCTCCTCTTCTTTAGTCCTTCCTCCTCTTCTTTAGTCCTTCCTCCTCTTCTTTATCAACAAGATACAGATTCACTGTAAAAAAAAGCACTGTAAAAAATTCCGCGAAGCCGCGATAGGTGAAGCGCGATATAGCGAGGGATCACTGTACACAGTAAATGAACTGAAATACTTGAATTCTTGTATACAACAGCAGTGAATATATGAGTATATATTCTTCTCTTTTAGTCAATGCAGTTTCATGTTATTAGGAAAGGCCATTTATTCAAAGGTGCACTATGTAACCAAGGTGTGGTATGGGGGTGTTATTTCTTTTCACCTTTATTTAACGAGGACATCCCGTTGAATCAGAATCTCTTTTTCAAGAGAGACCTGGCCAAGGCTAGCCTGATTCAGCAGCCGGGTTTAATTTGTGGAAACCGTCTGACCTCGCAGCATCAGTTTTTTTTTTAAATTAAACAATCGCTGCCCTTTGGTGGTGACGTATGTAATGCGCCGAAACGCTCAGCGGTGTCCAAGTAATTACGGCGCAACAGCACACAAAGAGAGTGAACATGTCTGTCAACGAGCATTGTCGTTTCTGCGAGATGACCTTGTGAATTAAAGGTATAATAAAAAATGCAAAGTTATTATTTGACAAAGGAAGTCCAAAGGAGGATAGGGTATGCAGTCTGCTATCGAAACTCAGGTCAGTTCTGGCTAGTTCTGGCGTTCTTCCAAACCATTTAGTGTATTCTGATTCCTGACCTAGTCCCTGGAGAGAAAAGAAATTGAGGGGAGGCACTAGGCGGCGCCAGCCTGGCTAGACCAAGGCAACAGCAACACAACCAATACAAAATAGTCAAATCACAACATATCGCACTATAAAACCATTTACATCTCAAGAAAAACATAAACATTCACACTTTACACTTTTCTTTAACTTATCAAGTGACACCATAGCTTCCAATTTAAGATCTTTCTGTAAACCATTCCAAAAGGCAGATTTTCCCAGCTCAGTGAGGCACCAAGGAACAGTAAAGAGTAAGATCTTTGCCTTGAATGTTCCTCAGTAGGGCATTAAACAGATCTCCCTTGCATTTGTTCCAATACAGGTGTTTTATAGCTCAAAAATACTTAAAATACACAAACTCTTACCATGTGGAGGCTCGCTTTTCCTTAGATCTGACCATGACCCTCTCCTCACTGTGATTACTAAGTCTATTCTGCAAAATCGACTTTTCAGAGTTTCGAATCTGGCTATAGTTGTTTCCTCTCACCGTTTACTCACCTGATTTGTGCATTTTTCGTCTTGAATCATTTATTTTCAAGACACCATATTGCCGATCAGTCCCCGTTTTTACCAATACACGCCCACTGCTTTGTACTTACTTACATTCTTCAGTTTTACTTTCTTAATCAGTGATACGCATAGGATTCAGAAGCGCTGCATAGCAATTTTGGTTCAAATAAATGAAAAAATCTACTGCATGCTAGTGCGATCTGCAGCTATTCATAGGACAGGCCGACAACTTCACAGCTCTTTGTTGTGACGATGTTTACGCCGACGTCAGCCCCCCTTAGGCACCATGAACAGTTTCTACACAGAAGTCAGTGTAGAAAAGAACTTTACTACTACTATTGTAAGTACGAGTAATTTCAGATATGACAGAACATTTGCACTGTGTAATTTTCCAGATGGACGTCTGTTTCCTGCTTCTGTCCATGAAAATGAGTTCCAGAGTGATCACAAGCATCTGTCTATCACAGTCAGTCAATTACAGGTGTATTTTTTTTTCTCTGGCAGCTGAACTATCATCTGAATCATGCTGCACTCCCATTTGGTCCTTTTGTGAGCCTAGTTTTCCCTGATGTAGACCTGGTTTTGTTATATTCATGGGTTTCAGGCGAGTGATTCATTCCTGATTGGGGAGATTTTCTGAGGACCTTTCTCTGCTCAAAAGATATAATCATTTCATTTGAATTGAGTTATTGCTTTAACAAGGGAGAACCGCTGCCTCTGCCACGCCAAATCCTTCAAATCAGGGAGGAATCCTTATGCCTGAAACCAATGAAGAAATGAAGAGTCTTGTCCCAATTTAGTCAGACTTTAAAGTGCACGGGGGTATTATGCAAAATCCACTTTCTTGAGCTTTCTGCGTGTTAAAGCGTCCTAAATCCCCTCATCAAAAACATGCCTTAAGAGGATTTAGACGTAATCCATACATGTTTGAGTAATTTAGTGATCTCTGTACACAGCAACTTGACAAACCTGATGCGATGTGCAGTAGTTTAATTAACGCAGGTTATAATGTGACAGCGTGTGTAAAAGGGGAGTGACTTTGTACTCAGAGCGAAAGTGAATCTTATAAAACATGTATATTGTTTTTGTCAAATTCTAGCATTTTTAAAACGATAAAAGGTAACATGGTGATCTAAAATGTGTTATAATATTGTTTCATAGACTGTATATTGCTGGTTTCACTCACGTGACTCTGATGATACACAGGAAGTGTTTTGTGCCGCTTCAAAACATCATAATGGGCAACAGCAAGTTCCCAAAAAGTTTGAACGGGCCGGCACAGACCTGCTATTGTGAAAAAATAAGTCGAAATATAGGTTATGACCCGTATGATATGGATAAATCGGCCTTTTCATACAGGCTGTAGGATTTTATATTATAAATGATCTGGTGCTGCAGACCTTGTATTACACTGAGCCAAATAAAAGCCTTTAAAAGCCTGGAGACGTACAACTGTTTAGAATTAAAATCAGCTGTGGCACCAGGATGACCTAAAATAATCATTAAAAACGGTTTCACACCAACAACACGTGCAAAGCGAAAAGCATTTATTATATTGAGATCAGGCGGGTCGGCTGCGTTGAGACTCAGGGTGGGGGTTCAGTCTCAATCTTCACATGGCCCAGCAGGAACGGGACCGCCCTCGTAGGCGTCTTATGTCTGGAAGTGAACAGATATGGGAGGGTGGGGTCACGTTATTCGGGACAAACTGGGTTTTTGGGATAGGCTGCTATAAATAAGCTTCTGGGAAATTTGAGGTGTGGCAGAAGTGAGCTGTGATTTGCTGGAGAGGAGGTGAGGGCGAAGTTAATCATATTAACTACATTAATTACATATAAAGCACCAAATTACAATAGTAAGCTAATGAAATTAGCACCACATAAATCTTTTTGTGTGACATCTTAGAACCTATAATGCAACAGTTTACCTGTCACTTACGATGCTTGTCTTTCGAAATAATCCCCTAAAAAATAATAAATAATTAATAAATTACACCTTACCTTACCTGTTGCAAAGTGGTTGCTGCAAACCATAGACCGTATATATGAGTGGACTAAGCTAACCCGTTAGCCGCCGTGTCTAGAACTTTTCCACTATGACATTTCTTCAGTAGTTACATGTTTTCAAATACAAGTTCATATAAACGTACGTTGCAATCATCCAGCAATTTACTACAATTACCCGGACGGAGCCTGATTTTCCCGCTCCTATAGATTACGCCGAGGTGACGTGAAGGCAGCTCAGGAATTACCAATCAATGAAGCGGGGCCCATATGTGAGACACTAGATGACAATTTAAACTGTACGGGAACTGGAGTGGTTTTATTGGACATGCCATTTACATGCAGCAGTGGTTACAGGGAGAACATCTGGCTCGCGTCTCGTCTCAGCGCAGCCATCGATTCTGAGCTGTGCGCTGGCTGCGGATCTAATTGACAGTAATAGAAACGTGAACCACCAGAGAACGCTGCAATTTATAATATGACGCGTGAGTTCTGTGTGTGAGAATGAAGAGCTGCTGTGGGGTTACTTTTTATTCAATGGGCCCGTATATTTTAAAGTGCCTGCGACAGCTTGGACGACTCATCTGACCACAACACTTAAGATAATAAATTTAAGATCTACCAAAATTTTTCCCTGTTTGGCCATTTTTTTAGGTTTAAAATTTTACTTTAGGGATATTCCATAGCTGTTACTGGGTCAAAACTCCTCTAATGGACACAGAGATTATTATCTGACAAGTAAAAGAGAAAAAAGATAAGTAAAAGATAAGTAAACACCTTTATTTTGTTGAAATCATGTTTAAAAGTAAAAAAAAAATCTCCCTGTCATCAGTATGGAACTCTTTAAAATAAAACTCTTGACTTTTTTGTAATTTTCAAGAAAAAAAATTTACTTTTTTTTTCACAAACTGTGCCTTGATTGGTGGAAAACTCTAATTTATATTTACAACAGGTATTATAGCACTAAATTAAATAGAAGTTATATCACCAAAGCCTGTCATACACACTTTAAAGGGCCCATACTACCAATCTTTAATCATTTTATTGTTTGGTTCTAAAATCTAGGAGGGTATTCTGTTTTACAAATGCCAAACCGAGATGAAACAATGTCCTTTATCTTTATCATTGGTTTAAAGACGCCCTATGTAATTTTTTCATGATGGGGGGGTTCTGCCACCTGCTTGTCTCCTGGGAAGTGTTATTGCTTTGCGGAGATATGTCACAGTATGACACCTAAATGATCTGTCTTGCATTTATTCAATTACAGGTGTTAATGCTTGAAAATGTGTTTAAATGTTCATTATCACTGAGAGAGAACGACTTCTTTCCCTCAAATTAGATCTGGAAGTGTTCTTGTTGGCACCACCTTTTTGTCTCCACGTATATATTGTCTCCACGTATATATACAAGGTTTCCTGCATCATTTCGCAGGCCAAATTTTCACAGAATGTATAGAAAGAGATCAAGATAATATATTTAGTGTTTTATTTTTGTTCTGTTTTCAGGTTGAGCCGTTCAATCCAAAAGAGAAATAATTTTGCGTTTCAGAATCTGCTCGCACACAGTCGCCCAAGACTGTGCAGCCTTCAATGCAAAATGTGGAAAAACTTCACCAACTGGCAAACTAATTTGGACTAAGTACTAAAAATGTAAAGAGGAAGGTGCTTCTGCAGGGCTAAAGGATCTGGTAAACCAACATCAACATCAGAAGAGAAAGTCGAACAAGTTTGTGAAAAACTCAAGACGTCCATAAGGAGAACAAGTTTGAAAACCCAAAATACTTGAATGACGGTTTGGCGTTTGTTCAAGTTTTTATAGCGTCAACACACAATTCTTGACGTTTTTGCTTGTCATCTGCTTTTGGAGCCTGAAGGCATCACAGAAGGTAGGGTTTAATTTCCAATCACTTCCTCAGGATACGCCAAACTGTCATTCGCTGCACAGTCTTGTGTGTCTGTGTGCGAGCAGATACCAAAACGCAAAATGACTTTGGGAGTGAACGGCTCAACCTGAAAACAGAACAAAAATAAAATATTAAATAGAAAAACCTTGTTCTGTTTCGATACATTCTGTTAAAATTTGAGGTTATTTCAACAGGAATTGCCAAAATGATTAGCCTGCGAAATTATGTCAAATTTTTTTGGGACACCCTGTATATATTAACGACACTTTTGTGACTGTGAACTGTGCATATGGTGTTTTAATAGCATTATCCACAGTTCCTAGTACTTTTTTAAAGCTATTTTAGTCCAAACAGGTACATTTGGAGCTTTGTCAAAAATGGTGTGCGTGGTCCCTCCAGTGGCCAATGCGATTTAAAGTATTACGTGACATCACAAAGGACTTTCCTGATTATAGCCAGGTATTTCTGATACAAACAGCTGGATTTGGGAGCGGATACCTATGTGGAAGTGTGGATACTTGTTTGACCAATCGCACTGTTCCTTATACCCCCGAACCCCACCTCTTCTCCTCTCTCACTCTTTTCTTTAGTCCTCCAGGTACTGCAACAAAACTCCATTCAGTTAATTGGAAACACTGAACCATCTGCGCACGTCTCCAGCTCTCCCTCCTCGTTTTTTTCTCGGCCTCGTTCGTCGTTGGAGCTCATAAAGGTGGCGGACCGTGTGCTTTGTAGCGCGGTGTCTTCGGAACAATTAAAGAGAGATCGTGGTCTTTTCACGCTCGTGTTCCTCGTGTCACAGCCGTAAAGTCAGAGCTGCAGGATCCAAACACAGCTCACAGTAAATATTAACCGAGTGTAACAACAAGAGGTGATTAGAGACGGAGAGAGGGAAGGAAGAAGAGAGACGGAGGGAAGGAGAGGGAAAGAGACTGAAACAAGAGGTGATGAGACGTAGACAGCAAAGAAAGAAGAAAGAGAGAGGGTAAGGGAGGAGAGAGAGGAGAGAGACTGAAACAACAAGAGGTGATGAGAGACATAGACAGAAAAGAAAGAAGAAAGAGAGAGGGTAAGGGAAGAGAGAGAGGAGAGACTGAAACAAGAGGTGATGAGAGACGTAGACAGCAAAGAAAGAGAGAGGGTAAGGGAGGAGAGAGAGGAGAGAGACTGAAACAACAAGAAGTGATGAGAGATGTAGACAGAAAAGAAAGAAGAAAGAGAGAGGGCAAGGGAGGAGAGAGAGGAGAGACTGAAACAACAAGAGGTGATGAGAGACATAGACAGAAAAGAAAGGAGAAAGAGAGAGGGTAAGGGAAGAGAGAGAGAGGAGAGACTGAAACAACAAGAGGTGATGAGAGACGTAGACAGAGAAGAAAGAAGAAGGAGAGAGGGTAGGGGAGGAGAGAGAGGAGAGAGACTGAAACAACAAGAGGTGATGAGAGACGTAGACAGAAGAAAGAAGAGAGGTTAAGGGAAGAGAGAGGAGAGGGAGACTAACAACAAGAGGTGATGAGAGACGTAGACAGAGAAGAAGAAAGAGAGAGGGAAGGAGAGAGGGAGACTAACAACAAGAGGTGATGAGAGATGGAGACAGAAGAAAGAGAGAGGGTAAGGGAAGAGAGAGGAGAGAGAGACTGAAACAACAAGAGGTGATTAGAGACAGAGTAGGAAGGAAGAAGAAAGAGGGAGGAGAGAGAGACTAATAAAAAGCGGTGATTGGAGATGGAGAGAGAGAAGGAGGGAGAGAGAAACTAACAAGAGGTGATTAGAGAGAGAAAGGTAGAGAGATACTTAAGGGACAGAGAGACTAATAACAGGAGGCGGAGAGAGAAGGAAGGAGAGAGGGTGGAGAGAGAGCCTGTAACAACAAGAGGTGATTAGAGCTAAAGAGAAGGAAGAAGAGAGAGGGGGAAGTAGAGGGGGGAATAAGAGAGAGAGAGGGAGGAAGGGAGGAGAACGAGAGTAACAGCAAGAGGTGATTAGAGGTGGAGAGCGAGAAGGAAGAGAGGGTAGGGGGGGAGAGAGAAAGAGACTAACAACAACAAGTGAAGGAGAGAGAGAGGGGAGGATAAATAGAATGTAATAACAAGAGGTGACTAGGGACAGAAAGAGAGAGGGAAGAAGAGAGAGCCAGAGGGGAGGAGAGTGGGATCAGAGAGAGACTGTAACAACAAGAGGTGATTAGAGATGGAGAGAAGGAAGAAGAGAGAGGGGGAAGTAGAGGGGGAATAAGAGAGAGAGAGAGGGAGGAGAACAAGAGTGTAAGAACAAGAGGTGATTAGAGGTGGAGAGCGAGAAGGTAGAGAGGGTAGGGGGAGAGAGAGAAAGAGACTAACAAGAGCTGATTAGAGAAAGAGTGGGAGAAGAAAAGAGAGCGAGACTGTAGTAACAAGAGATGATTAAAGAAAAAGAGGGGAGAGAGAGAGAGACTAACAACAAGAAGTCATTAAAGAGAGACTAAAATACAGCAAGAGAAAGACACGGGGGTGAGAGACAGAGGGAGAGAGAAAGAAAGAGAAAGAGGGGAAAGGAAGAGAACTGGAACAGATTAGCATGAATGAGGACACTTCAAGGAGACTGTGACTTTAAGATATAAAGTAATAATGTAATGCGGACATATAAAGTAAATGGGTAAAAAATAAAATAAAATACAGTAGGAAAATGTTGTGAAACTGTGTGTATAACATGACTAAAACCAGGGCTGAAAAAACAATATTACAAATAAACCAGATCTATAATCTGACTTGACCTGAAGCACAAAATATGAACAAAAACCTCTTTTCTTTTGGCTTTTCTGCTCCATGAAACTCTGACAACTCCCAAACTTTATTCATCTTTTCTTAATAAATACATCATAATCATATCTGAATCCTCCTCTTAATCATAAGGCTGGTTTCAGAGCTTCTTTAAAATATGTAAACACAAAACTACTTCCGTTGTATCGTCAGTTTTTTCTGCATTTATTTCTGTGTCTCTTGGTGTAATACAGTGGAGTTTGCTGGTGTCGGCTGCTTTATGCAGTGCAAATGTCATATTTCTGACGTCAGTGGTTTTATGAGTTTCATGTTTGTATTTCTACAAAATACCTTGAAAAACAAACCTTGAGTGGGTTTCCCTATATCTGATGAGTACCTTTTAGTTGAATAAGAATGAGCCATACCTAAAATATGAATGAACGGAACTAAACCAGGATTACAGAAAATATCTTAAGTAGATTTTTTCATGTGATACTTTTACCCCTGTATTTATACTATTACTTAAGCACCAAAACTGAGTACTTCATCCACCACTGGCTAAAACAACACACTAAAAACCAGAATAATCTCAAGTACGAGGCCAATTTCAGCGATTCATTAAAAGATGTTTAGTAATTCAGTTTGTGGCGCTGTGAGGCAACGCTAAAACTAAAGTTAGTGTAAGTTAATGCATTTATTTCACTTCTCTGCACCTCTACACAGCATTTTGATTTATGTAATACAGCGGGGTTTGCCAGTGTGAGCTGTATTACACACTGCCAATGTCATATTTCTAATCTTGACACGAGTCGCTTGCACGGATAAACAGGAAACAGCGGGCTAGGTTTGTTTTGCAAAACATGTCAGCTCAACATATAAGTCACATCGCTGGAAACATGGCAGTTTATCACAAGACCATGTCATAATATTTTTATGTTTGTGTTTCTCAAATGTACCTTGAAAAACATTGAGGGGGTTTGACTCTGTATCTGATGTGTAACTTGCTTGAATGAGAATGAGCCAGACCTTTGAATAGAAGAGACTAAATCAGGATAATAGAAAATATTTTACCATGTGAGGATACTATAATTTTGTGTATGTACCATAGACTGTATATATAACGGATGACCAGATTTTTATCATTAAAAACTGGGACACATCCGGGTTGGGATGGTGGGTATAAATAAAATTGTGAAAAAAGCGTGTAGCATTGTCCATTCTCCACTCGCGTGTGGGTCAGTGTGTAATCTGAGATCTCCTCTGCTTTAGACCTGAAATAGACCTGATATAGTCCTGGTTTAGACCTGATATAGTCCTGGTTTAGACCTGATATAGTCCTGGTTTAGACCTGATATAGTCCTGGTTTAGTCCTACTTTAGACCTGGTTTAGCTCAAATTAGTCCAAAATCGGGACACCTGAGATATTTCTTGTATAAAACTGGGACAAATCACTGGTTTTGTATAAATCTACTGGGACAGAGGACACAGGGCTCAAAACTGGGACTGTCCCGGGTGAACTGGGACATCTGGTCACCCTGATATAAATGGACATATCATATATAGTAACTCGCAAGCTGCTGAGTGCCAAATAAAGGGATTAACAGAGTACGTCGCTTCATGTTCTACTGTGCATGTCCTGCAGAAAGAGCCGCTGTCCTGGTAGTCTGGTCCGGTGGTCTGGTCCCATAGGATTTCAGCAGATTTCAGGCTCTCCCGGGGGCGGGGATAGGTGTATCGATCTGATACGAGTGGATGTCTGGCTACTGAAGTTTGAGACGTTTATTCTTGTCGTTTATGCACTCGCCTGCATTTAACGTATACGGGTTATTCAGATGTATCCCACTCACTAATGTTCATTTTTCATCCTAACAAGTGTCATGACTTCATGTTAACTGCACAAACAGTTGCGCTTTCTGCACTCAGGCTGCGCACACATTCGCCATGTTCAAAAACAAATATTCCATCTATAGGAAGTGAACATGGGGGCGCTTCCAGTTCCATCGACTCTGGCTCCAATTGAGTTTACATTGAAAAGCTTATGACCCCCTCTCTCTGTAATTGCTGCGGTTACACACTGTTATTCTGACATGCCTCTATTTAGACACTGACGTCTAATTGCGTCCCACTACTTCGACATTTTTTTTTTCATTTTTTCATTATTTTTTTCTTTCTTTACTTTTTTTCTGACATGAATAATATTAATATCATAGCCTATTATACTTTACGCTCCCATATAACTTAAGATGCTTGGGCGCTTGATCAGAAAATACTTCAGCCACATAGGACATCAAACAGGAGGAAAATGTCCTCACTGAGAGCCGTGAGAAACAGTCATGCATTTTAAATAAGAGCAAAGGGCAGCCTTCGGGAAAATATCTAATCTAAAATGAAGGCTGCATGTGTCTGAATAGCGATACCAAAAAGTGTTGGAAAAATGCACTTCTAAATAGAGACATGTAATGAAGTCATTTTTGTCTTAAAATGTTCGTATTAACCCACTCAACAATCACCCTGGCGTTTTTATGCTGCCATTTTTTCCTGTTAATATATTCTTCTTCGTAATATGGATCTTCAAATTTGCTCCTGTACCCGCCGTGTTCCATGAGCTTCATTTGACTGGAGCTAAACGCTGTGGGGTCCTTTAGTCCACTTCTTTATATGGTCTATGCACAGGTTTATCTTACATGTTAGAAAATACATTGTTAACTACACCATCACACTAAACACAGGCTCTGTTGTAGCTCATTTAAAACTAAGTACCCCCAGAATAATCTCAAGTACCACCAGGGGGTCTCTGCACCTTCGTAATTATAAATCCACTTGAGTTTTAATCCCGTCTCCATTTCCGTGGACACAGCAGTCTGCCGTCCAATCATACGCTGCGTTTGACCCCACAAAGGCGCATTATTACGCGCCTATAATTGGACCCGGCTCACGACATCATGATTTCATTTACAATATTTACAGCTCAATAAACATTTGGTCTGTCTGGACGTCCTTCATGCCTGAGAACAGCAGATAACAGGGAGGTGAAGAGAACAGTGCATTTAAATGGGCTCAAAGCAAGAGGAGCATACGGGAGCGAGGAGTGGACAGCTCCTCCGAGATCACCGCCGGAAGGAAGAGATTGAGGCTTGAATTAGCGTTAAAGGTGCACTGTGTGACTTTTCTGATTGCTTGTCTCCAGAGAGATGAAGAGAGAAGTGCTGCAGGGTGCATATTACACTATTTTATGATCTATGTTTTGTTGTTTCCTCATCACAACCACATCTGGAGGTGTGTTTTGTTTCATTCACACATGTTTAACACACAAATCCTGCATGTTTAGGTTGCATTCTGTGTTTTTAAACTCTCCAGACACCTTCACTAGAATCATTTGGATAATTTCAGCCCTGGAATCACCCATCTCTACTTAACGAAACGTAAAAAGTAATGTGGAATTTACACGAGGAGCGCCCGGAGCATGTAATGTAATCAGAGCTGCATAAAAGAGGACTTTTAAAAGCTTCAATTTACACTGGAGGCAGCAGAGCGGCTCCTGTGACTCTAGGCTCTGCATATTCTTACTTTTAAACACTAAACTGTTTCCCATTGTTTATGTATTCATTGTTGATTGAATGAATTATGTTTGAAAAAAGTTGAGAGAGACGAAGCTTAGATAACAAGTCGTATCTATTAATGAAGCTACTCATAATTTCACTTTGGTTGTCTGCTCCACTCGCCTTTTCATTCAGAAGTTGTTCTTGTAAAGCTTCTGTCTGATGTTGTGTGTTTTATATTTATCCTCGCGGCTGTAAACTTTCCGTAGTCCATCACGAGTCATTTCCCGAAGTCTTGGATGCGACGCACAGTGTTTATGCGCCTGTAGTGGCTTTAGAAAATGTATACTGTATTGAAAGGGCATTGGAAGTTTATTTTGATGCGTCGGAAGTTGTCATTACATGTTTCCAGATGTCTTCCTGGTTTGTGACATAAGCGTGAATAGAGCCTATTGCACAAATCTACCCCAGTTTTCACGACCACCGCCCACTTTGACATACGCACTGTGCAGACATAAGCACAAAATACTGTCTTCTTTAACCTTATATACTTGGACTTTCCTTCAGAAGTTGGTTTTGTAAAGTTTGTCTGTCTGATGTTGTAAAGTGTTTTATATTTATCCTCACCGCTGTAAACTTTCCGTAGTCCATCACGAGTCATTCGCCGAGGTCCTGGATGCGACGCATGGTGTTTACGCAACTGTAATGGCTTTAGAGAGTGTACTGTATTTTGAAAGGGAATTGGGAGTTTATTTTGATACTTATTTACTTAGGGCTCCAGCGAAGGGAGGGTCGTCCCGTCCCCGTGCGTTGAGCTGACCAGGTGAGCCAGTTTTTTCCAGTACTGGCGGTCTTGGGCCAGCTGCTCTGTGTCCTCCACGGTGACTCCAAGTTGTTGGAGGTCGCGGGGCTTGCCTCGTGGTCGTTTCCAGCCTGCTGCCTTTGGGTCAAACTGGAGGACGGCTCTCGTGGGATGGTCAGCAGGAAGGCGGAGAACATGACCGAACCAGCGGGTGCGGCGTTGCGCAGCCAGGCACGATGCTCTGGGCTGGCGCGTGCAAGCTCTGAGCACTTGGTTGGAAATTCGCTGGGGCCACCTGATATTTTCGATGGAAGCCATCTACTCTGGCAGCCAGAGTCTTGTTCAGGGACCATGTCTCCGAGCCATACAGCAGGATGGAGAGTACGGCGGAATTATATATCCGGAGCTTCGTCATGCGTGAGATGGTAGAATGCCGCCAGAGTGGTTTCCAGAGGGACTGCAGGGCTGATGCTGCCAGGGCTCTTCTGCGGTTGATCTCTGGATTTAGGTCTCCCTTGTCGGTCACTATGGACCCCAGGTACACAAAGCACTTGACAGGCTCTACGATGTCATTGCCAAGCTGTAGGGGCCAAGCTGTTTATTTCCTGTCTTTCCCCAACCCCAACCTAATTTGAGCAGTGCGTAGCGTCATAATGGTTGTTGGACGCGCCTATGACTCTGTTCGTGTAAATTGTCCAACCGGTTATAATGTTCCTGCTTTGGTGTAAATTGGGGGTAAATGTTAACTTGAAACTTCAACTTCATGACATCACAAGGTGGAACAGAGCATTTTGAGCTTTGGAGATTTAGAGAAACTAATGGTGCATGTTTTCTGGATGCTAGTCGCCATGGAGATGTCATTGCTGCTATGCCTGGAATATTCCACAGTGTGGCATTAAACTTATCAAGCTTTTATTTATTCCATTGCTGTTGATTTTAAGGATAAAAATACAACTGGACAAAACCTGCATTGTTGCTGTGAGTGCGGTCGCCTCTCCACAGATCTAGTCTGCAACTTGGCCTGGAGAATTGTCTTAAGAGATAGATAACTTAATGCCATACTGTGGAACATTTTAGGCAATGCATTAAAAGAGAAGTAATGGAGATTTAATTTTGTGGTGGAGTATTTCACAATATGGCTTTAAACTTGCATCTCACTCTAATTGAGTTAAATGTTTTTTATTGCTTCTTGAAAAACACGCTTCCTTACAGTGGTAGATGAAGATGGATACGATTAATGCCATACTGTGGAATATTCCAGACAAAGAAATAATATCTCCACACAGACAGACAGAAGCTGGGCCATCCACGAGAAAAGTTACAGCTGTAAGATTTTTTTGGACTAGTTTCAGGCCAGCTTTCAGCGCTGTCAATATTTGAAGTAAAAAAAAAAATATCTGCCACTGCTTGGACCAGACAAATCTTGGCTTGAAACTAGAATCCATTTTTAAAACAGCTCGAAGTACCTTGAAAAAAATATGAAAATCTTTTATTGCCATTGTCAGTGAAAAGGGAAGTTTGGCACTGCAACACAAGTAAAAGAATGTAAAGCAAAATCCAAGTATATTAAGGTTAAAGAAACCATTTTGTGCTTACGTTTGGAAAGTGCGTAGGTCATAGCGGTTGTGAAGACTGGGGTAGATTGGTGCAATAGTGTCAAATGATCAAACCCACTGAAGTAAATGTGATCAGCAATGAAATGAAGACTGTATATCCCAAAATAAATGTAAAAATACAAATAACTGTAGGAAATAAAATACAAATAAATGCAGGCAATGAGAAAGATGGTCTTGATTTAGTCTCGATGGGCCTTGGTCTCAGTCACGACCTTTAAAAGTCTTGGTCTCGACTCTCAGAGGTCTTGGTCTTGTCCTGGTCTCGGACTAGTCTTGGTCTCGATTAGTGCCGTATTCACTACAAAACTACCAAGATCTCGTAGAGCGGATTAATACAAACGTGAATTGGAGCTTGAGTCGATGGAGCCGGAAGCTTTGCGCAAACCAAACACACAAAAACAACCAGAATAATTAAGGAATCGGCTGAATCACGCAAAATCAACCAAATTCTCAGTCCCAGTTTTGAGCCCGGTGTCCCCTGTCCCAACAGATTTAGCCCAAAACCAGTGATTTGTTTCAGTTTTACACAAGAAATGTCCCAGGTGTCCCTATTTTTGACCAACTTTATACCTGCCAACAGTAAAAACACACTTAAATGGTCATTTGTTTAGGTAAAATACAGAAAAGCTGCTTAAAAATGACCAAAACACAAAGAAAATGTGACTTTACTGACATTTGTACCAGTGCATAACAATTTACCTTAATTATGCATTTGTTTAACAGTATTATTATTAAAAAACAACTCTAAACCAGGAATTTGTCCCAGATGCCCCTATTTTGGACCATTCTGATCCCTGCCAATAATAAAAAAAGGCATAAATTGTCATTTGTTTCTGTAAAATCCAGAAAAGCTGCATGAAAATGACCAAAACACAAAGAAAACGCCACTATTGACTCACCAAGTGCATCACAATTTTCTTTACGTACTTGTTTCACAATTTTATTATTACCAGCCACACCAAACCGAGTGTCCCAGTTTTTGATTTTGAAATTGTGGTCACCTTAGTGTTGATATATGCACATGGACACATTTCATATGATCTGATACTTGTTCATATCATAAAAGCTCAAGAGATTTGCAGACGAAAGACCTGACACTGTTTCATTAATCACCACTGTAGCTCTGGGGTCACATGAACGCTGCATACATTTCACTGATGCCACAATATAGGTCAATACTTTTGCTGAATGAGATGTGTTCCTGTAATCTTGCGGTTGTTACCATAGCGACGTGCTGGTGCAGAGATGAAAGTGGACATGAGTAGGTTTAGTCCGTGTAGTGCGGCCTCTTTTATTCCTCTGCTCTGGCGTGATCTGAGAGACACAAACACCAGAGACCTCGACCTCTCCTTCCAATGAATGTCACTGAGCATTAACGATCCAACCTCAGAGAAAATGCCAGTTCAACTCCTCCATCACACAGGAGGAGGGATTTTAATTGGAAAGACCTCTACAGTAATTATAGTTTATTTTTTTGGGCACTACAGAGGTCAATAATTTAAGAAAACTAAAGTGCATTTGCGAGTAGATGAGCAATTTATGGTTTCTCTCTCACTCTTCCTTCTCTCTGATTCGAATGAAATGTAAAATTTGTAGTCTCGGGCTTCTAAACTTGCCTTTGGTCACGTTGTTTGTTATATTTTATATTTCAGAATGCAAAATAATCTTTGAGTTTGAAAACACACTTTCAGAATGTCTATATTTAAGTTCAGATTTGCGTCAGAGGTTCCACTGGTGACGGCAATCGGCTTTTACCCCCCTCCTGTCTCCTTTAAACTCATTCAACCCACACTACAGACGCACTACACACACTCAGAGCGCAATGGGGCTCCAGGTACTCTGATGATAGAGAAACTGTTGGTTTGGGCCACATACATTCAACTTCTACATTTGCACCGTACTTATTTTACGTGGGCCGGATCACCAGGGCCTTTTTCTTTCACAAGTTAACGTTTTTTTGGGCTGGGTTTCACCGTCCAGAATACTCAAAGAAACCAATAAATAAAAGAACGCAAAACAAATCTTTCACTTTTTCTTCCGTGTCCTTTTTTAAAATGTGTCCGGATCCACTTTTGGGTTGTGACAGATTCCTACAGATGTTAGAATCATGAGGGCAAAATGGGTTCAAGCATTGTCCATAAATCGCATCTTTATATTTTAACTTCACCATTTCAGTTGTATCAGTGAAAGTCCATGTAGTAGATCCGAAGAGGTGTATTGCCAGTGTGAACAAACTCCATCTTAATAATAATAATAATGCATCAGTTTTATATAGCGCTTTTCAGGACACTCAAAGATGCTTTACAGAGCATTATTCATTCACTCCAGACCCGGTGGTGGTAAACTACTATTGTAGCCACAGCTGCCCTGGGGCAGACTGACGGAAGCGAGGCCGCCAATCTGCACCATCGGCCCCTCCGACCACCACCAACACTCACGCACACACCACTTTCATACTAGGCAATGTGGGTGAAGTGTCTTGCCTAAGGACACTACGACAGTTTTTTGCCACTGGCCCCACTGTGGCACCTGGAATTCCCAGTGTCTCCCATCCAAGTACTAACCAGGCCCTGCGGAGCTTCTGAGATCTGACGGGATCAGGCTTTTGACAAGCCGGTATGGCCACTTTTATCTTCCACTTTAGCCAGGCCCGGGTCGTGGGGGCAGCATCCTGAGTAGGTATCCCACTCCCTGCTCCCCTTTCCCGCTCCCCAGACACTTCCTCCAGCTCCTCCAGGGGGATCCTGGGGCGTTCCCAGGTCAGCCGACAGACACAATCCCTCCAGCGTGTCCTGGGCTTTCCCCGGGGCCTCCTCCTGGTGGGACATGAACACTTCTCCAGGGAGGCATCTAGGAGGCATGGGGAACAGATTCCCTCCTCACCTGCTCTTCACCACGTGGAGGAGCAGCGGCTCTACTCCAAGCTCCTACTCCCATGTGACTGAGCTTCTCTATCTGGAAAATATCTGGAAAATATGAGCAGAACAGAATAGATATGAGTGTTGTTGACATGGCTTATTAAAGAGACAGGTGGATAAACAGATGAGCTGTTGTTAGGACTTCACATTGAACGTCTCACTGTAGCTTAATACAGGCCCTTTAAGTAAAAGGTTGCTTAGTTCTGCTTTAATTGCTATGACAACATTGCTAGATTTACATCATTCTGAACCCAATGGAAAGACGTCGAGCACCACCACATCTTGATAAACCCCTCTCTGAAAGACGAGCTTTGAACTTGAACTGTACTTGCCCCCTTCTACCCCTATACCCCTCCTCCACTCCCCCTTTCCTCCTCCCTCTTTCCCTCAACCCGTTAACAGGGGAAAAAAAGGCTAAATTACCAGGTCTTTTTTCTTTTTTATTGAATGGCGTGGTGCCTGTGGTTGGCTCGTGGCTGATTTGACCTTGCTCCGCTCGTTCCATCTCTCACAGTGGGCTTCTTACAGTTATCGATCGCTCCAATCATTGCCCCCATTCATTATTGATACGCGGGACACCCCTGACATAACTGCTTCCTTGTTCAGATGTATGAGGATTAGGACTTTAAACTGGCTGCTTTCGTTTGACACTTCAACACGACTGAAAACCAATATCCGAGCAAAGACATGGAGTGAAAATGGAGATTTTTTTCTTCATCTTTCTGGGGTAAAAGATACAACTATTGTGTGTCCTTGTGCACGGGAGGGTTGACCTGAAGATATTGACAGATTGGGGCTAGCCTCCATTTGTCTGGGCTGGTTTATTGACACTAGCTTTGCTCAATATGAGAGTGGGAGCTAGCTACATAACTGGGTTCAGAGTGAGCCTGTTTAATGACATTGAAAAAGGGTACGAGATCTATCAAAGACCAGTCATTGGATAGAGGCTCTAGGGCTTAAATATGCGCCGTATAAAGTATGGATTTCAATGCTGAATACAATCTTAAAGGTCTTACTGTATATTACGCAAAATAGACACTTGTATGTGCTTTTTTACACATTTAAAACAATCTATAAGACCAACATTATAGGAAAGTACAGAGAAATACATTAAATCGTGTAGCTCATCTTATAGGACCTACAGATTAACTATAACTATCAATTATACGAAGTGTCTGTGTATTTATTTACCAATACGTATGATTAATAACGTGTACATGGATCTGTGTGTGTATATGAACATTGACGTGTATTGGATTGTGTGTCTGTAGTGTGCATACCAAAGAACCAAGTACATATTCTTTCCTGCGCTCATTAAAGATGAGTTTTGATTTTTTCTGCAAATAGTTCTGCCATCTTATTCTATTCCATATGTTAATAGGGTTTTGCAAAACTTCAGCCGTAACCCCTTCGATCAGTAGAATAACTTTGTGTTATGCAGGATTTCTGTGTAAATCCTTGTAATATGATTAATGATTATGTTAAAACAAACTAAAGCAGCGGTCGCCAACCTTTATTGACTGGTTTAATGTTGGATAATATATTCACAGACCGGCCTTTAAGGTGTGGCGAATAAGTACGACAAAATAAAATGATACGATCAACACAAAAACTGTGGTATTTTGTAAATATAATAATAAACATTTCTAAAGACGTCTGATTTTTACTCATTTTGCAGCTTGTGGGTTTAATATTAGCGTTAATGTGTCACGTGACCGAGACGAACATCTGGACATGTGTCAGGAGTGAGTTACAGACAGATGTAACGGGGAGAATTCAGTCATTTTTCAAAATAAAACATTGTTCAGACTTGGATAATAAATAAAACATAATGTAAGTTATTTATTATTTCTGTAAACGACCTATGGGCCAGTAAAGGTCTTGTATTACGCAGAATGTGTTCTTGTGAGCTTTAAGCCTTGTTAGAATATTGTGACCTCATCTAAAAGTGTGTTTTGTTTCATTCCCACATGTTTGAGTAACCCTTTATTATTAATCTGTCTACATCTCCAAAGCTCAAAATGCTCTGTTCCACTTTATGATGTCATGAAACATCACGTTAACAGCTCCTTTTACCTTTTGTTCGGTTGAGATGGGAAATTCCAGAGCTGAAATCATCCAAATGATTCAAGTGAAGGTGTATGATGTTTAAAAATACACGACATTAAAATACATTAGGTGGAGTGTTTACTGTTTGAGAGAAGACCTCAGTCTAAATATGCAGGTTTTCTGTGTTAAACGTGTGAATGAAACAAAACACAACTCCAGGAATGTTTTGATAAGGAAACTACATTATAACATAGATCAGAAAATAGCATAATACAGGCCCTTTAAAATACGTTCACCTCCTAGAAATCATACCTGGAGTTGTTTGGGTAATACTTTATCCTGTTTTAGCCTGTGCTTTGATGTTCCTTTTCTTTATCAGTGGGACCTCTGACGCAAATCTGAATTTAAATATAGGCATCTTGCATTTAAAGTGTGTTTTCCAAATGTAGAGATTATTTTATATTCTGAAAAAGAAAATATAAATGGCAATGTGACCAAAGGCAAGATTTGGAGCTCAAGACTATTTTTCTGATGTTGTTTCTTCATCACAAACAGACCTGCATTTGTTTGTTTTGTTTCATTCGCACATGTTTAGCACACAAATCCTGCATATTTAGGCCAACTTCTGTTTTCTCTCAAACTGAAAACACTCTGTTCCACCTTGTGATGTCACGTGATAATACAATAGGTGCTCCAAGGCGTTTTTAAACTCCGCACACCTTCATTAAAATCATTTGTATCATTTCAGCCCTGGAATTGCCAATCTCTCCTGAACTAAATGTAAAAGGAGCTGTTAACTTGAAAACTACCGCTTCATTACATCACAAGGTGAAACAGAGCATTTTTTTTTTTTTTGTCACTTAGTTTTTATTAAGCGTTTAATTTGAACAAGAATAAGAAAAAAAAAGAATTAATTAAATAAAAGGAAATAAAATAAAACAAAACAAAACCAAGAACAGGCACAGTCTGCAAAACTTGTCTTACATTTAGGTGGTAAGAAAAATATGTATATCTTTCCACATATATGCACACTTACATACACATATATGCACACTTACATACACATATATGCCAACAACTCCACATGTACATACATGAGCACATACACACCCATGTCACTCTGGAATGATTCTGTTATATAATTAAAGATCTGGAGCAGCACTAACCATTAATTAAACTTCACTGCAATATTTAACCCATTTGCCCCATCTTGCATAATAAACATCTGCCTGAAGCCTTAGCATATATGTCAAACGCTCCATTTTATGTGTTTCTTCAATTATTTGTAACCAGTCCTCCAGTGAGGGGGGATCTGGTTGGAGCCATTTACGAGTAATTGCCTTTTTGGCACAGGCACAGAGAATTTTGAATAGATATCTAACATTGCTAGATAAATCAGGTATATCCCCATGTATAATGTCATTACATTTTGAGTAATGTTAAAACCAATTATTTGTGCAATTGTTGATGATACCCTGTGTCCAAAAAGTGTCCAGCTTCACACAAGACCAAAATATATGGGTGTGGTGAGCCCTTGCCTCCACAAGCCCTCCAACATGAAGTATTATTGAGTTCCAACTCTTTGTTGCTTGGGAGTTATGAAAACGAATTATGGTTTTCCAGCTGAATTCTCGCCAGTAAGCTGAACAAGAAGTTGACTGCGCAGTTTCACATATGTTTTCCCACTGTTCAGTTGATATAACGGTTTTGATTTCTTTCTCCCATCGTTTTTTAATATACTCAGTTGAATTTCCCCTACTATTTGTTAGGCTACGATAAAGTTTAGAAATAATAGATGTACATCCCTGGGAGTATGTTTGCGATACCAATTTAATTAATTCAATGGAGTCTGTTTCGAAGTCTGTAACCTTTTTTATCACCTTTGAAAATAGGTATTGTCGTAATTGTAAGTATCTAAAAAAATCGTTTTTCTCCAAGTTATGCTTTCTTTGCAATGTTTGAAAGCTTGGTAATATGTTTTTATCTAGTATCTTACAATAGGTTGTCAGTCCGTCTTGTATCCAGAATTTGAACCTTGTATCAGTTTGGTTAGGCTTAAAATCTGTGTCAAAGGCCGCCCATCTAAGAATTCGTATATGATCCGTTAATTTCAATTCTTTAATAATTTGGAACCATATTGTTAGTGTGAAGGATGTCAGCTTGAGGCAAATCCTTCTCACAAGTTTTCATTAGGTTTTGGTCACCAATCAGAGCTTGTATTGGTATTTTTCCACATATACTCTCCATCTCCTTCCATCTCGCAGCACATGAACTATCACACCACTGAATTAATATTTTAAGCTGAGCAGCCAAATAGTAATCACGGAGATTTGGTAATGCCAATCCTCCCCTCTCTTTACTAAGTATCAGTGTACTGTATTTGACCCGCGGTTTTTGCCCCCTCCAAATAAATCGAGATATTTGTTTGTTCCAGTCTTGAAATTGAGCAGTTGGGATTTTAATAGGCAGTGACATGAATAGATATAATAATCTTGGTAAAACTGACATTTTAATTACTTCGATCCTGGAGTTAAAATTTAATATATTTGTCATCCAGTGTGTGAGGTCTTCCTTGATCTTTTTGTTCACACCATCAAAGTTTTTTCTATATAAGTCAGCAGGAGAATGTGTCAGCCACACACCCAAATACTTAATAGTTTTTTTTGACCAGTCAGCTGATATTTTCGACTTTAATATTGATGAAGGTTTATAGTTAAAGCTCATAATTTGTGTTTTGCTTATGTTTAATTTATATCCTGAACAGGAGCCAAATGTATTGAGTAGTTTCAGGAGGGTCTGGATGGATTCATCTGGATTTGAAAGGTACATGAGGATGTCGTCTGCATACAGGGCCACCTTATGTTCCCTGGAATTGATCTCTATGCCCTTAATATTTTGGTTATCTCTTATTGCTTGTGCTAATGGTTCAATATAGAGTGCAAATAAAGTTGGTGATAAGGGACATCCTTGACGAGTCGACCTCTCTAGCTCAATCCGATCTGTTAAACGCCCATTTATTTTGACTCTTGCTGTGGGTGCTGAATATAAAGTCTTAATACTGTTAATTGAGGTGTCAGAGAAACCAAATTTTTCTAAAACCAAAAAGAGATACTGCCAATCCACACAGTCAAAAGCTTTCTCAGCGTCAAGACTCATCAAGGCAGCTTTTTGATTACGTATTTGGATCTCGTGAATTATATGAAGAGATCGTCTAATATTATCCTGTGTTTGTCTTCCAGCAACAAATCCAGTTTGATCTTCATCTATTAACTCTGAAATAAAAGAATTCAACCTGCTGGATAAGATGGATGCATACAATTTATAATCCTGATTTAATATTGAAATAGGTCTGTATGAACTGCATAGAGTTTGATCTCTCCCCTCCTTAGGTATGACCGTAATAATTGCTTCTTTCCATGATGGTGGTGTTGACATGTTTTCTAGTGTCCAATTCAGAGACTTTAACAGAACTGGTAACAGATCGCCTTCAAAAGCTTTATACCATTCTGCTGGTAGGCCATCTGTACCAGGCGTTTTGTTATTTTTAAGTTTCTTTAGA
This sequence comes from Odontamblyopus lacepedii, assembly GCA_034769755.1. Lineage (NCBI taxonomy): Eukaryota > Metazoa > Chordata > Actinopteri > Gobiiformes > Gobiidae > Odontamblyopus > Odontamblyopus lacepedii. Next base: position 31,330,703 of record CM068361.1, read on the forward strand.
GCCTTCTCTAATTCAGTCTTATGTATTGGTTTAGTTAACAATTCATTCTGTTGTTTTCCTATTGACGGTAAATCCAAAGGGTCAAGAAACTCTTTTATCTTCTCTACATTAATGCGTTTAGGCTGTGTGTACAACTTTTTATAGAAGGTCAGGAATGCTGCATCAATCTTATCCAGTTCCCTTTCTAAAATTCCTGTTTCTGGGTCAGTTATTGAACAGACCGAATGTAATATTTGTTTTTGACGTATTTTGTGCGCAAGAAGTTTTGTAGCTTTTGGGCCAGTTTCATAATAGGATTGGTTTAAAAATTTATATTTTTTCTCTTCTTCTTCTTTGTACAAGTCTGAAATTTGATTTCTCTTCATTCTAATTTCTTCTAAAATCTGACTACTTTGAGTTTTAGAGTGCTTATTTTCTAGTTCCTTTAATGATTTATCTAGTTCTCTGAATAATCTCTCCTTTTCTTTCTTAATTGCTGTACTCAATGATATGAATTTGCCTCTAATAACAGCTTTCAAGGTGTCCCAAAGAATATTCGGATCAACCTGCCCATTATCATTTAGTTCCAAAAAGCTTCTTATCTCTTTCTTTATGTCCCCTATCACTTTTTTATTATTTAATAAACCAGTATTTAACCTCCATATTGTCTTTTTAGGTCTAATATCTAAGTGAAATGTTAGATATATGGGTGCGTGATCTGACAAACCCCTAGTTCCAATTTCACAGCTTCTTATCCTATGTCTATCATTAACTGCCATAAAGAAGAAATCAATTCTTGAAAGCACTGCATGTGGGGAGGAAAAAAAAGTATAATCCCTGTCCAACGGATGCATCTCTCGCCAAACATCAAATAAGCCCAAGTCATTCAAACCTTTTCCTAGTAATTTACTTTGTGGTGTGACCATTCTCCTGGCATTAGAGGTGTCATTTTTATGCAAGATTGTATTGAAATCACCTGCACATATCAACACCCCTTGTGTTTCTGAAGAGATCAATTCCAATGTTTTCCTCAAGAAACCCAAATCATAATCGGGAGGCAGGTAAACAGAAAGGAGAGTGACTGGCCTACCTTCAATTTTACATTGTACCAAAATGTATCTGCCCTCATTATCCTTTATTTGTTTAATGTATTCAAAATGAACTGAATTGTGTATCATCACTGCAACTCCCCTTTTACATCCCAATTTGAATGAGCTAGTAAAAGTATTATTGTATCCAAATCTCTTTAATTTCTCGTGTTCTACTTGGGGAGAGATGAGTCTCCTGAAGAAACATTATTTGTATTTTTCTTTTTTACCCATGACATTACTCTATTTCTTTAACAGGGGTGTTAAGGCCGTTTACATTCCATGAGGCTGCTCTAAAATTTACGCCTGTCATACCAGAGATCACAAATAAATATAAATACGCTGACTGTGCTATTAAACTCAGAACAAGAACACCAATACAGTAAACAAAACAACAAAACAACTTCCACCATTGGGGCACTAATTTGCCCTATCTTCCCACCCATGATTGTCCTTCCTTACGGTTTTGGAGAACCAGCCCTACTCCGTGTAGGGGCTCCTTTTTGCCAAGAGCAAGTCGTTCTTGTGCACCAGTAAGTAAAATATTAAAATAATATAATAATAAAAGGAAAAGCAAACCCTCTCCCCGACCCAACCAGAAATAAGTAAGACCTTCGAGTTAGGTCTAGTGTTTTACCCCCCTTTTGACATTATACTGTATTAATACATGCTAAATTGAATTATATAGTGTCATCCTTTATCTATCAAAGTAACAGAAATGTTCAGCTATATAAACATAGGACCTTTGTTTTGTTACTAAACTGCAGTGTACTTAATCTACATTTGACCAGTGTTGATAGCAAACCTCTGATAAACAGGCTACTAATCCCGGAGAAATCCTCTGAGTCTGTCGCGCACTCGCTCAGAATGGGTGCTGTCCACTCTGTTCCAGTGCGCGTCTCGGGCGAGTGTCCGCTCCCAGTCTATGTCCGGAGAGTGCGGTAACTCCACAGAGTAGCCCCTCTGCCTCATGTCCACAGCCGCCTCTGATGCGCTCTTGTATACGCGCGGTCCGTCTTCCCAGTGGATCCTCAGTCTCGCCGGGTAGGGTGTTTGAAAGCGTATCTTTGCCTCTTTGAGAGCTTTCTTTATATCCTTGTATTCTTTCATTCTGTTATTAATCTCAGTTGGCATGTCATGGGCAAACGAGATCGCCCTCCCATCAGAGGTGGTGACTGTCTTCGCCAGGCCGCTTAATACTTTGTCTTTTATGTCATACCTCTGAAAGTTGACCAGAATGGATCTAGCGATTTGCCTGTCCGATGGCCTCGGTCCCAAGGAGCGATGGGCACGCTTGTATCTGTAGGTCCATGTCCTCTCTGAGGGCTAGCTCCTTTTTGAGAAAACTGTCTATAAACGCCGCCATGGAGCTGCCCTCTGCGCCTTCTGTTATGCCATAAATGCGTATATTATTTCTACGTGATCTCCCCTCTAAATCTGTCACTTTTGCCAGGAGGGTTTTTTGCTGCGAGAGGCAGTGCCGGAGTGCGCCTCTCAGGTCCATGTTCACCGACTCGAAAGCTTATTCGTTGTTCCGCTCCGTCAGCCTCGTTCTTGATTTCGATGTCCACAGTGACATTCTGTAGCTTCTGGTTAATCTCAGTTTTGAAGTTCGTCAGTTCTTGTTTTAACTCGTCCTTCATTTCTGTGATTTTATTGGTCAAACATAGAATAGCTTTAGCCGTGGTTAGCTCGTCCTCCGCTACAGCTAGCTCAGTTTCCCTTTGCATGCTAGCCTCGCTGTCCTCCGTGTCCTCGGACGAGTTTGCAGTCGTGTCGGTTTCGTTTTTGGAAGGTCCCGGTTGTCTCTTAGACCTTTGCCCACGCATGATGTGTAATTTTAATTCTCAAAACGTGCGTTCTTTCGAGTTGCGTGGAGTTTTCTGAACTTCTGGTTAGGAGAGGTAAGAGAACTACTCCGCCATCTTGCAGCGCACACCGGAAGTCCTCCGAAACAGAGCATTTTGAGCTTTGGAGATGTAGACAGACTAATAAAGGTTTATTTGCACGAAACAAAACACAACTCTAGGTATGTTTTTGAGGAAATAACAGGATTATAACATTGCTGAAAGCTCACCAGGTTCCCGGTAAGTGCAGATGGAAATGGATTTAGCTGAATCTGGTGTAAAGCATCTCTTCTTTTATGAGATTATTGTGTTTGCATATGGTCCCTGTTTAAATAAATCAAACTAAATGACATCTACTGTACTGCTGACTCTTGGTGAGCCAGGTTTGGTCTGACAGAAAACCAGAGAGCACAGGTGAAACTGAACAAAGGCCAGGGGAGGAAAGGGGGAGGAGCCAAGTGAGGGGTGGAAGTCTGGCGAGGGGAAGAGCCAAGTGAGGGGAGGAAACAGGTGAGGGGAAGAGCCAGGTGAGGGGATGAGCCAAGTGAGGGGAAGAGCCAGGTTTAGTGAGGGGAAGAGTAAAGTAAGGGGAGGGAACAGGTGAGAGGAAGATCCAGGTGAGGGGATGAGCCAAGTGAGGGGAAAAGCCAGGTGAGGGTTGAAGCCAAGTGAGTGGAGGGGCCAGGTTTGGTGAGGGGAAGAATAAACTAAGGGGAGGGAACAGGTGAGGGGAAGAGCCAGGTCATGGGAGGAACCAGGTGAGGGGAAGAGCCAGGTGAGGGGAAGAGCCAGGTGAGGGGAAGAGCCAGGTGACTGGAAGAGTCAAGTCAGGGGAGGTGCCAGGTGAGGGGAAGAGCCAGGTGAGAGGAGTGGCCAGGTAAGGGGAAGAGCCAAGTAAGATGAGGAGCCAGGTGAGAGGAGTGGCCAGGTGAGGGGAGAGGCCAGGTGAGGGGAAGAGCCAGGTGAGTGGAAGGGCCAGGTTTGGTGAGGGGAAGAATAAACTAAGGGGAGGGAACAGGTGAGGGGAAGAGCCAGGTCATGGGAGGAACCAGGTGAGGGGAAGAGCCAGGTGAGGGGAAGAGCCAGGTGAGGGGAAGAGCCAGGTGACTGGAAGAGTCAAGTGAGGGGAGGTGCCAGGTGAGGGAAAGAGCCAGGTGAGAGGAGTGGCCAGGTGAGGGGAGAGGCCTGGTGAGGGGAAGAGCCAGGTGAGTTGAGGGGAGGAGCCAGGTGAGGGGAAGAGCCAAGTAAGAGGGAGGGAACAGGTGAGTGGAAGAGCCAAGTGAGGGGAGTGGCCAGGTGAGTGAGGAACAGGTTTCACATCCGTCGTCTACTTGCAATAAAAAAAACATAATAAACTTACGAATAGTAGATAGTTTGTAGTTCATATAAAACTTTAAAAAACTTCCACCGGATTCTTCTATAGCGACAGAGCTCTGGAGAAGTCTGACACGTCTTTTCTATCCACTGCACCGACTGTAACTCTGTATTGAAACCAATGTTATTTTGCTGATACATTTTAAACAGAACAGATTCGCTCCAACAGTGACGCACTTAGTCTCACATTAATCTGTGCGTAATTATTTCAGTCTGCTTTGTTTACCTGGAGTAAAGATAAAACAGCGCGGGATAATGGATACAACATTCCCTCCAATTCACTGGCTTTGCATTCTAATAAAACCTAATCACTCTTAACTTGTTTGCGAAGTTATAATAAGAAATAATCATGTCGTATAAATATAGATGAACCCGCAGACTGTATCTACTCACCTGTATCATGTTTCTATTAAAACAAATGCCTGGTAAATGTCAAAGGGCCGACTGCAATGTTCCCAGTGAATAATTATCCCCCCTTCTCCGAAAGGTTAACAAGATGCTGTACTCAAACAATGCGAGTCAGGACGCTTCATTTTACATGTGTTTAAGGAAATATAATTTATTCTGGGAAAACAAAACGAGTGACGTCAATGAAGAGAAATGACCGGAAAAGAAATGATGCAGATAGAGATGGTGTTACGATATTGAAATTTCAATCTTGATTTCGATATTAGACGTGTTACTCAATACTGATTTTGATGCCTAAATGATAAAAATAATAAAAAACACTCTTTATTCAGACAATATAATGTGATTTTCAATGTTAAAAGGTGCATTGTGTAACTTTTCTGGTGGAGGGTTCATCAAATGCGTTTCTCCATGAAAGTGTTATTGCTTTGTCTGGAATGTTTCCGCAGATCTGACCAAGTTACGGGTCAGATCTGTGGAGGGGCGACCCCGCTCACAGTCAGAATGCTTGTTTTTCTAAGTATTTTTGAGCTATAAAACCACATGTAATTGAATAAATGTAAGGTAGAGCTGTTTAATGTCATACTGTGGAACATTCCAGGTAGAGCAATGACGTATTCATAGAAACAAGCAGGTTAAACGGACACTCTACCAGAAAAGTTACACAATGCACCTTTAAATCATAATACTTTCTTTTATACTACCACGTGCACTGAAAAAACAAAACAAAACAATATGTAGGTAAGTTAAAATGACTTAAATTAAGAACATTTTACTTTATTTGAGTCGATTCCTCTTGACAAGTAAAATGATCTGCCAGTGGAATAAGTGTATTTTTCTTACTTCAAGCAACATTTGATCTTATTCCTTATTTTAAATGCAAAAAGTTGTTGTTTTTCTTGTCGCGTGAAATTTACTTAAATCATGGTAAAACTTTATTATTATTATGATTATTTATGTTTTGATTTGTATTGTGATTTTAATGTATTTCTTATTCTGTAAAGCACTTTGAATTACTTTGTGTACGAATTGTGCTGTACAAATAAACTTGCCTTGCCTTAATCCAAGTCATTTTAGCTTGACTAGATTTTGTTTTTTGCCGCGTGGTCCTGTATTTGATCCCGTCAGACTTCAGAAGCTAAGGGGAGTTCCTGAATGGGAGACTGCTGGGAAAATCAGGTGCCACGGAGATAGTTATTGTGTCCTTAGGCAAGGCACTTCCCCCACATTGCTTAGTGTGAAAGTGGTGTGTGTCATGGGAATAGTTGGAGGGGCTGATCGCAGTACAGTAGTACCATATCACCACCGGGTATGGAGTGAATGAATGAATGAAAAGAGCTATTTAAAACTCGTGCATTATTATTTATTATTATATATGTATACTAGTCTGTGTTCTTATACTTTTTCTGATACAGCTCGAGATCATTCTAAAACTTCAGGAAAGGTTCGTTTTTGTCCTGTGAATGTGACTTTTTTTTAGTATCGGTACCCGCTCAAATACGTGTATACTTTCGAAACCAGTTTTAGTATCGATTAGTGTCTGATTTTCGATGCCAAGGCACTGATCCTATCTCGCAGTCGTATAAATAAAGGGTTGGAATCTGGAATCTGGAAACGGTAACGCGTATTTTACGGTGAGGGGTCAGTGGTTTCAGTGGAGCAATAAAGTCAAAATACCTGCAGTAAAGATGCAGTAAAGATACAATAAAGATACGATAAAACACATAGACAGTTTCGTAATGAAAACAGTGGACTTGGTGTTCAGTTCCACTTTCAAGGTCCCATATTCTGCTAAATTGAATGTTCCACAATCAGGCACACTGGCATTGCACACTTATCTATCTCCATGGAGACGGGCAGGTGTACGATAAGATATTTTCACAGCAGTAAAGATCCATATGTTTTAGAGCGTACTGTGAGACAAATGGGGGACTGTAGGGGGTGGACGTGCACACTGTGATTGTGTCCTTAGGCAAGACACTTCTGCCACCTTGTATGTTGTATCTAACCATAATTATATAAATGTAAATGTATAAGTAAAAAAAAAAAAATATATATATATAGAATGATAGTAATAAAAATATAACTCTGCTTTATACAAGAGGTCGTAAGGAAAACAATGCAAAGATTGAAGTTGTTGTGCAGTTGTAGGGAGTATTATCTGTTATGTAAGGATGAGTTGTACAGTTGTAGGGAGTATTATCTGTCACATAAGGGTGATTCGTTGTACAGTTGTAGGGAGTATTATCTGTCACATAAGGGTGATTCGTTGTACAGTTGTAGGGAGTATTATCTGTCACATAAGGGTGATTCGTTGTACAGTTGTAGGGAGTATTATCTGTCACATAAGGGTGATTCGTTGTACAGTTGTAGGGAGTATTATCTGTCACATAAGGGTGATTCGTTGTACAGTTGTAGGGAGTATTATCTGTCACATAAGGGTGATTCGTTGTACAGTTGTAGGGAGTATTATCTGTCACATAAGGGTGATTCGTTGTACAGTTGTAGGGAGTATTATCTGTCACATAAGGGTGATTCGTTGTACAGTTGTAGGGAGTATTATCTGTCACATAAGGGTGATTCGTTGTACAGTTGTAGGGAGTATTATCTGTCACATAAGGGTGATTCGTTGTACAGTTGTAGGGAGTATTATCTGTTACATAAGGGTGATTCATTGTACAGTTATAGGGAGTATTATCTGTCACATAAGGGTGATTTGTTGTACAGTTGTAGGGCATATTATCTAACATAAGGATGAGTTATTGTACAGTTGTAGGGAGTATTTGTTACATAAGTGAATTGTACAGTTGTAGGGAGTATTATCTGTCACATAAGGGTGATTCGTTGTACAGTTGTAGGGAGTATTATCTGTCACATAAGGGTGATTCGTTGTACAGTTGTAGGGAGTATTATCTGTCACATAAGGGTGATTCGTTGTACAGTTGTAGGGAGTATGGTATGAGCATAGTCCCGTATCTCTTCCAGTTCATAAGACATAATTATAGATGTAAAAGTACAAGTAAAAAAAATAAAATAAATAAATATAGTAATCCATATCGTTCAAATGCATTAGATTTCCCAGTTCCTCGTGCAGACTCGGGACACAGTGAGGTGATGGTGGTTTGAACTCGTCAGGGAGAAGTGGTCCTCGAGAGCGCCGCTAAACTCTGATTATGTGACAATCAAACGGCACAAGTCTGTTTCTATGCTCATTAAACAGAACAGGGCGTCTCTCTGCAGACTCAAGTGCTGCTGGGATGGTTCAAATGCTCTGAATCCAACATACAGACCAGTTTAGCTTTCATGTCGGTCTAGAAAATCAAATTCGTGCTAGTTTTCATTTCATTTGGATAACAGCATTAAAGGTTCCATATTTATTTATGTATTTATTGGTTTATGTGACAGGGACAGTGTAGATTAAAAGCATTGCTGAAAATGCACCAGAATTGGTCAAAAGGCTTTTCTTCATTGTCCCTGGACAGATGGTAAAATTGTCTCCCTAAAAACAACAGTAAAAAATTATCAATCAATCAATCAAACTTTATTTGTATAGCACTTTACAACAGCAAAAACTGAACCAAAGTGCTTTTCATAAGTGCATTAAAATGTACAACAACAACAAAAAATTCTATATACAAAACAACAAACAATCAGATACAGTCATTAGCTGAAGGCAATAGTGAACAAATGAGTCTTTAGCTTGGTTTTGAACAGAGACAAAGTAGTGACTGAGCATAACTCCAGGGGCAAAGAGTTCCAAAGTCTGGGACCAGCCACAGAAAATGAACGGTCACCGCACTGTTTGCGTTTGGTTCTGGGGACCACCAGCAGGTGTTGACTAGCAGACCGCAGAGCTCTGTTGGGCGTCTGAGCCGTTAGCAGCTCGCAAAGATATAAAGGTGCAAGACCATGCAGAGCTTTAAAAACAAACATTAAGAGTTTAAAATCAATCCTGAAGCGTACTGGGAGCCAGTGGAGGGAGTACAGAACCGGGGTGATGTGACTATGTGTGCGAGTGTTTGTCAGAAGTCCGGCTGCAGCATTTTGAACTAATTGTTAGCGTTGGAGAGTGTATTGATTTACTTCAATATAAAGAGCATTACAATAGTCGATCCTGGAACTAATAAAAGCATGAATGGCCTTTTCCAGGTCAGCTTGACAAAGAAATGGTTTGTCTTTTGCCAGGAGACGAAGCTGAAAAAAGCTGGCTTTCACTACACCGTCAATATGTTTATCAAACTGCAAATACTCATCAAATTTAACCCCCAGGTTTCTGACAACATGTTGGAGAGAAAAACCAAGATCAGGAACGACATCGAAAAATTTTTAACCAAACAATATACCTTCTGTTTTGCTTTCATTTAAATGCAAAAAGTTATGTGAAAGCCAGTGTTTAATGTCTGTCATGGCACTGTGAACAGACTGAGGTGCATTTGATGAACAGTTTGAAGTCACAGGAACATATACTTGAAGATCATCAGCATAGAAATGGAAGCACAGATTGTGTTTGGATATGACCTTACTCAGTGGCAGCATGTATAGCGAGAACAATAAAGGACCAAGGATGGAAGCTTAAGGCACTCCTGTTATTAGAGGCACTGTGGAGGATGACAGATTATTCATGAGAACTCTTAAAGCTCCTGCCAGTCAGATAAGACCGGCACCACTGGAGCACAGAGCCTCGGAGTCCAACCTGTTCCTCCACACGCCTGAGAAGGACCAAGTGGTCAACAGTGTCAGATGTTGCTGTCAAATCAAGCATCAGCAGCAACATTGGTTTCTTTGAGTCCAATGATAATAAAATGTCATTTTGCACCTTTAAGAGAGCCGACTCAGTGCTGTGTCTAGTTCTGAACCCAGACTGAAATTTATCTAAAATGTGATTTTGTTCTAAAAACTTCTGTAACTGAATAAAAACAACTTTTTCTAAAACCTTGGATAAAAATGACAAATTAGAAACAGGTCTAAAATTAGCTAAAACAGAAGGGTCCAGATTAGGTTTCTTAAGTAGTGGCCTGACAACAGCATGTTTAAAAGTAGCTGGAACCATTCCAGAGCTGAGACTACTGTTGATGAATGACAGGAGGCCCAACGGTACTAAAGACCTCTTTGAGCGTTGTAGCTGGAATAATGTCCAAAGGGCAGTAGCTGGGTGAAATACTCTGTACCACCTCTGATAGATGAGTGAGTGACACCAGCTCAAAACATTCCAAGAAAGCAGCTGGTGGAGGGGAAGTGACTAACCCTGTGCCCCCCGAACTACTCATTACAATATTGTCTCTCACAGTTGTCACCTTGTTAATGAAAAACTGGAGAAAGTTTTCACATGTTGATATGGACACATCTGAGCACAATGTAGATGGATTAACAACTGAGTTAATAGTGTGGAACAGCACTCTGGGGTGACTGAACTGTTTCTGATTATGTTGGACAGGTCTTGGGTTTTTGCCTGTTTTACACCCTGCTGATATTCTGCCAGACAGTCTCACATAATTCCCAGAGACACATGTAGACGGTCCTTTTTCCACCTGCGCTCTGCCTGTCTGCAGCGCTGCCGAAGGCCACGTGTGGCCTCATAGAGCCAGGGGTCCGGTTTAGATCTGATGGATTTGCACTGAAAAGGTGCAATTGTATCCAAAATTCCTGAACAGGTGGAATCGAAGGAGGTGATGAAGTCCTCCGGTGACATATCTGAGCCCAAGTCAACGGAGTACAAATGAGTATTCACAAAGGCAGATGTAAATTGCGTGGCTGTCAAAGGAGTAATTGTACGGCGTACACAAGCTGGAACAGACATTTTGGCAGCAGGACGCGGAGCAGTGAAGTCAAACAGGACAGGCAGGTGGTCGGATATGCAGGTGACAGCAGATCCTCTGAGAGACAGGGATAGACCATGTGAAACGACCAAATCCAGTGTGTGGCCAAGCTCATGTGTGGGACAGTCAACTGACTGAATGAGATCAAGAGTCCAGAAGACGTTTGAACTCGTTAGCCAGTTGCTTAGATGGACAGCAGACATGAACATTGAGATCACCACACAGCAGTATTATTAAACAGTGAATAATGCAAATATAGAAGAGCAGTAAAATAGATAAAGCAACAACTGTTGATAAAAGTGTGCAGATAAAATAACCATAATACAGGTATTACGTAAAAAGTCAACCCTTATTCTACAATATTTAAACAATCGATTAAGACAGGAGACACATGTGGTAGCATGGTTCGGCTGGGGGAGGTAATTGGTGTTGCTGATGTTTTCTGAACAGATTGTACGTGGTGAGTTCTCTGATGTTGTGAGGGACAGAGTTCACTCCTGTGCAGCTGTAAGGGAGAAGGCGCTCGGACTGAACACACTTCTCCACAAAGGAACAATCCAGTCTCCTTAGGCTGAGCCTCGTGTTTGTCTCTGTGAGCCAGTTCTGATATTCACAAACTGACTGAGTGGAGGTGATGACAGACCATTAATGATTTTATAGATCAGACACAGGTTTGAATATTTTATGACATTTTTCCAGTTTCTGTAGAATGGTACAATGGTGATATCTTAAAGGATTTTTATCCAGTATTTTGATTGTCTGTTTGTATAATGACTCTGTGGCTTTTAGTGTTGTTTTCTTTGCCTGTGACCATATGTTATATGTGAGAGGACCATAGCTATGTGCATGAACATAGTAGCTGCTCACAGTGATAAATGTGACCTTATGAATCTAAAATGTATACGTGTGTGTGTGTGTGTGTGTGTAGGGGTGTGTGTGTGTGTGTGTGTGTATATATAATTCAGTCAATGGGACAGAAGGTTTTTTTATTTATCCAGTCAAAACTTAAGGGGGCAATGCAATTTCATAAAACACATGATTACACATGGTTAAAAAGCCAAAAGAAAAAATAAATAAATAAAAGCAAAACATGGTTAGACACAATTCCTATACAATATAATACAAGATACATATGCAAACACTTATACAATTAAGAATACGACATCACAACATAACATTTGATCACAACATCAAAACGGGCTTATCTTTTAGTGTTGGCAGCTGTAGGTGTTGATAAGCCACATTTAATATTTTTGAGAAGGCCTTGTGTGTTGGAAGCAGTTTAACCTCTTAACCTCCTCAGGTAATGAGTTCCTCGCACTAACGCTCCTCACTGACCAGGCCGACTTACTGAAGGTACTGAAGGTCCTGGCAGAGGAATCAAACATCACCTCTGACAGAGCCTCCAGTGACCCGCTCAGAGCTGTTTGTTTGGCTGATGAAGCTGCCAGAGGATCTGGATCCAAATTATGCACTGCTTTATAAATCAAATTTAAGTCTGCAAATGTGTGAAGAATCAGAATCAGAATCAGAATCATTTATTAATGATTGAATGATGAAGACTCCCAGTTTAAAATTGCACAGTGATGATAGTGCCTGTGGTTTTTTTTAAAATCCATAACTTGTTTTTCATCTCCAATGTTTTTTTTGCACTCTGAGCAGCCAGGGACCAATGGTTATGCAATAGTTGAATCACTGAATGCAGAAACAATTTTGCAGCTTCAGTTGACATTTGGAATTGCACACCATTTCTCAATATGGACTTTTTATATGTTTATTTTATTTTATTTTATTTTATTTTATTTTACATTATATTATATTATATTGGCGGAGAATTAGCATTTTTTTTCTCCATTAACATGTATGTTGGGGTCAGGTGATGCTATAATATTTATTTTAAATAAATAATTATGCCTACAGTTTTAGAAACGCTGTAGACAGGACAAAGTTGTGACACATGAACAACTTGAAAAACATGCATTCTAACCATCAGCAGGTTCTCCTCTCCACAGATCTGAGCTATAACTTGACCGAGGGAAGTCACCTGCATGGAGATAGAAGAAGAAGAAGATCATACTGTGGAACATTTGAAGCAAAGCAATAACGTCTCCATGGACACAAACAGTTCGCAGACTCCCCCACCAGGAAAGTTAGATAGTGCACCTTTAAGAAAACTTATATAAATATAAATTCTATTAAATTATATTAGAGAAATAATTTTTATTTAAAAGCTGCACTGTGTAACCTTTCTGGTGGAGTGTCTGCTGCCTGCTTGTCTCCATGGCGATATTCCTGTTTTGATTGATTACTCCTCAGTACAGAAATAACTTTGATGCTCACAATGGAGACAGGTTAATGATCAGATCTATGGAGAAGCGAGCTTGAACATGGTAAGAATTCATGGTTTTGAAGGTATATTTGAGCCATAAACACCTGTAAATGAACAAATGCAAAGGAAATATGTTTAATGCCCTACTGTGGAACATTCCAGGCACCTTTAAGTATGAGTAAATTGTATTTTGGTATTGATTTTTTGGGCAGTCTGAGCAGCCGTCTCCGCAAGTTCCTCCACAAAACTCCAAGTCTCTACGTCTCGCTCTGCTCAGATGAAACCATTTATCCCATTATCGCACTTGAACGCCTCTCCTCTCTCTGCAGCAAATGAACAAATCAGTGTATGGCATTCATTAACCCCAGATCGAACCGGCCCGGGCAGACAGACACACAAATTAAAAAACCTTCCTTTGCGCTAACTTCTCTCTCTTTAAGGAGTTTTTTTAACGCTTTGGTTTTGAGTCCAAGTCAATCTTTGCTCAGTCAGAACCAGCAGTCGATTTTATGAAGCGAGCTGCAAAAGTTTAGACGCCTGAAAATCCATCTGCAAATAAGTAAAGTTTCTCTCAAATGTCAGCTTAAATCCTTCGGTGTCTGCTTTCACCGTGTTATAATATCTGCCGTTGTAACGTTATGCTAGAAAGGGCCAATGCCAAACTGGATCAACTATGGTTTATTTATGTTGACTTAAAGCTATATTGTGTTATTTTTCTGGTGGAGTGTCTGTCAGATGCTTTTCTCCATGTCTGGAAATCTTTCTATCTTCATGGACACCAAACCAGACCAAGTTACGGGTCAGATCTGTGGAGAGGCGACCCCGCTCACAGCCAGAATGTCTTTTGTCTATGTATTTTTGAGCTGTAAAACCACTTGTAATTGAAGAAATGTAAAGTAGAGCTGTGAGCGGGGTCGCCTCTCCACAGATCTGACCTTTAACTTGGTCTGATTTGGTCTCCATGAAGATAGAGAGGTTTAATGCCATACTGCGAAACATTCCAGACAAAGAAATAACATTTCAGTGTAACTTCAAAGGTACAAGATGTAATGTTCTGGAGGTGGCACCTGCACCTGAACTTTACTTCGGAACATTTTCTACAGGGATTAGTACGTTTTGCATCAAACTGTGGAATATTATAGCCAAAGGAACCACATTTCCATGGAAACGAGCATGAAGAGGCTCTCCCCCAGACCGGATAAGAGCCTGGTTTGTGGAGAACACAAGGAAAACACAAGCTTTTCAGTGCAGTAAACACAAACTTTTATTTTTGTTTTAAACACTGCAGCTTATATTCTCGCTGTTGAGTCATTTTTATGTCTCCGTTTTATCCACTACACTTTCCTGTTTTTGTACGCTCCGTTAGAAAGAGGAACTGCGCCAATTTAATAACAGACCTCTCATTTTATAACAGCGGCCCTATTTGTTATCACTTTTAAATTATTAATAAACCAGGCCGTAACGTTATACCAGTACATCCTCTGCAGTTTGCATTCAGGTCTCTCCCTCGTACACTATCCTCTTTCACTCTCCCTTTTGTGTTTTTAATAAATGCCTGGACACTTCTTTATCTTCTCCTCTCTCCACTCTCTCCAAGTCCAGCGTTAGAACTCCATAACTCTGCACCTTTACCAGCAGATAAGTGCAAATGTTTCTTTTGTTTTAACCCCGGTTCTCCATCCAGAGCCGCAGTACATTAGCTGTTATCACACACTGTAATATTATAGTTCTGATAGTGGAGCCCGGGAATGTTCTCAAGCAGCTATAGCCATTTAAAGGTGCGTTACGTAACTTTTTGGTTGTGGGTTGTCATTGCTCTGCCTAAAAGGATCCACAGTGTGACATTAAACAGCTCTACTTTACATTTATTCAGTTACAGGTGGTTTTATAACTCAAAAATACCTAGAAAAACAGGCGTTTTCTTTTCTTTCTGAAGAATTGAAGCACTTACTGCACTTTACCAGGTGCTTTCGAGTCTTTTAGAGCCTTTTTAGATTAGGACTAAACACCTAAACTCTGCTAACAATGAGCTCTAATCACGCTTACGTCAGAAAACCGGAAGACGTTTGGAAACCTGCGGATGACGACTTCCTTTGGGCTCTGTTGGCGATAGTAACTCTGACAAAATCTGGGAAAATGGCCCCGTTTTCTTCATCCGTTATGTTCGGCAGATCAACAGTTCCAACCAGCTGCCTGTAAGTGACATCGAAGACGTGCTTAGAGCGTCAGGAACTGCGCCACAAGTCGTCATCTACGTTTCCAAATGCCTTCCTTTAAGCATGAATAGAACCTAATCACATAGAGCTGCTAAACTGGGCAGTGCCCGGAGGACTAAAGAAAAGAGTGCGGGAGGAGGATGGGCGGAGTCTGGAGGTATAAGGAGCTCTATGATCGGTCTAGACTCTAACAGGTATCCACGGTTCAAACTCCGCCCCTGCAGCCCTGATTAAAGATGGATGTTTCTGAATATGGTGGTTATGGCGCTAACCCCAGGAAGACTAGTCTGTGCTTCTGTAGAGACTAATGGGGATCCTTAAATAAACAAATAAACAAACACCTGGCCGTAATCAGAGCGGTCCTACATGGCGTCACGTAGTACTTGCATTGGTCACTGGAGGCAGCACACACTCAGTTTTTGACCAGAAAGCTGCAAGTATACTAGGAACAGACAAAAACACTATATATATGAAGCGAGATAGCTGTCAGAAGTGTTCATGTGCACAGGATAGCATAATCGTAACTTTTCATTTCGGAATTGTAATTCTTGATGTTGTAACTTTTCCGTTTGTATTTTGATGCATAAAATACAAACAACACATTTTATGTACGACTGGACTCATTCGAGACTTTACGAATACTTATTTTATGCTCAACTACAGCCAAATATGCACGGATTTCTATCCTACGCACACGAATACTTCTGACAGCTTTCTCGCTCCATACATATACGTCATATTTATGGATAGTTTCTGCAGAAGTCCACACGTTTTCTTAGTCTTTTGTACGAAATTTGTCCTAACTTGATACAGACCGTATGTTTCTCTGATTGGTCAATCCACCTGTCAGTCACGCCCACCTGAGCTCAAGGAGGGAATACCCAGACCTAGACTACGCATTTTTGTATACATCGAAAATTGTTGAGTTTTACACACCGCACTCATAGGAAAATGGGTGAAGTCTGTTGCTCAAGGATAAAACTGACACGCAAAAGCTCGAGAGGAATTTGAACCACCAACCTAGAATGTAAAATGTTTTCTGCGTCTATTTCTATGTTGTAATCTCCGCACAGTTACCATGGAATCACAATGCACACGTAGTACATTTTCAGGAGCTCGAGTTTCAACAAAAAGGTGAAAGTGACTGAAAAATTTTAATTTTATGTGCGAGAGATTTGTAGTTCTACAAGCCAATCAGCTCACGTGTTGTAGTTCTAATTAGAATGACTCTTTCTGATCCAATTATGTTAAAATAAAGATCAGATTAAAGTCTAACACTCCTCAGACAGATCAGTGCCTCCAGTTAGCGTCACACGCCCGGGGAATGTGGATGTCATCAGCTGCAAAGTATCAATTCCCACTTTTCGTTCATTTTCTGCTTTGACTTGGGTTTGGGGTGAAACGAGCTCATCGCGAAACTAACTGTACAAGTGGGAAAGGAAGTAATTTAGAATCATGCAAGAGGGAGCCTTAAGTCATCCTATTTGCATATGCAGATGTCTTTAAATCATGTAATGTATTTTTGTAGTTTCCATTAAGCCCAAAGCAAATACAGACAGATGTTTGTGCACCATTTCTACTTCGCCTTAACCATGAGACAGCCTTGAGCTTCTACTCTATGATAAAACGAAGCCAGATGGGACCAGAACAACAGTTTGGATCTTAACTGCTTCGTATGGATTTGCATTGTTATTTGAGACAAAGCTTTACCGTAAAATAAAAAAATAATAATACAATTTAAAGGGCCAGTTAACACCAAAAGCACTTTTTTCTATTGATTAGCTGCGTAAATGGGTCTAAAATAGAAGTGTATACCGATCCCTGGCTTTATTTTGGCATTTTAGTGCATATTTATAAACCCCCATTCCCAGTTTCCATGCACAACTTCTCATTACTGTATCTCCGGAACGACATGTGCTATCGAAAAAAGCAGAGAAGTTGCGCTTTCTACCCATATCAGGTTATTATGGTAAATTTCTGCAGTACCCGCCACGGAGCCTGTAGTATTGAGTGCAGAGTGGTGGAGACTTGGACAGTAGCGGCAGTTTACAGGTGGTTTTTCAAGGCTTTTTCATTTTATTTGTGTGCGTTTTTCTTCTCTTTCAACTGTTATTACACATTAATACACACACAGTAATGTTGAACCAACTGCCAGATATTGAAAGCTGAACTCATCCTGGTAAAACGGGGCCAAAGCACTTACTCCTGGGACATTTTCTGCCATTTTTGAAGTCAAAGGAACACAAAAATATCCAGGCGGGGTTTTGATACATGGAAATAATAGGGCTAAAAGGGTTAAAGATCTGATTTTGGGTCAAAGCCATGTCTGTATTGGCCTCTTTAGGATCAACTACGGCCAGCCCTGCCCCCACCTGGCACCACCGGGTACTGCAATGTCCCGCCGCGTCTGGAGAAAAGGGAAACGGCGTGATCCGAGCACAAATGTCCGCTCTGTTTCAAAGCCCACGCCATGTTGGATTGTTGGTCGGTTGTCAATCATCGCTCTAGAGCCCGCCCCGCTTGCGTATGGGTGGCTTAAAGCTCCAGGAGGGAGTTTAATGGCTCTTTAACTGTTATGAAATTCTTAAAGGGACGGTACCCGATTTATTTTTCCATGTTATAAAGTCAAATGTGTCTTGCCACAGTACAGAGAGGTGATTTGGGTCAAAATTGAGACGGCTGTGTGCTGCCTGCATCTAATTATAAAGCAGTTTTATTGTCTGCGAACCAGGAACTAAGGCTAGTGCGCTGTTAGCACGCTAGTTGTTGTTAGTAGTGGTCAAAGAGCAAAGTCTGGCTACTGAAATCTGTGAAAAGCACTTAAAAACTACTCATCATTGTGGTTTTTATTATTTGACCAATAAATTCAAATAGAAAACTGTTTTTTCCCCATATTTTTTTTTTTTTTTAGCAAAATGTGTTTTGCCCCAGTACAGATAAATTGCATAAGCAGCTCTTGAGGTCAAAATAAGTCCACTGTTTACTGTCTGCATCTAATTAGAAAACAGTTTATTGTGAAATAATCAGGAAGTGCTCTGCAAAATGTTAAGAAGCGTTAGTTTTCAAGTTAACAGGTACTTTTTCCTTTAGTTCAACAGAGATAGGAAATTCTAGGGTTAAATTCATCCAAATCCAATCCAGGTCTGTTTGTGATGAGGAAACGCTATAACGGAAAATTAGATCAGAAAGTAGTGTAATATGAGCCCTTTAATAATACAACCTATAACCCACAACCTTCACGAGTCAAAACTGGAACATTTTTTCCCATTTTATTTCCATGTGAGTGTGTACAGACTTCATACATACGGCACAAATAAATCCCACAGAATAAGACTGGCGCAGAGGGAAGGTCACAGTCCAGCGGCCGTGAGAGTGAAGATTTGATAGAGAAATCTCCGCCGGCCCCTGACAGACCCCACTGTAGGATCTGTGTTTGTGTGGGTCTGTGTGTCGCCTTCATATCACGGCACCGTTCAAACACAGGCCGCAAACATCAGCCCCGTTCTCCACTTCACACAACCCGACAAGTCCTGCTCATGAAAAGACTGTGTAACTTTTCTGGTGGAGGGTCCTTCAAATGGGGGGGAAGGGGTTATTGCCTTGTCTAGAATGTTTCACACTGTGGCTTTAAAACCTTTCTATCTTCATGGAGACCAAACCGGACGAAGTTAGAGGTCGCAGTCAGAATAACTGTTTGTCAAGGTATTTTTGAGCTATAAAACCACCTGTGATTGAGTAAATGCAAGATAGAGCTGTGTAATGTCATACTGTGGGACATTTCAAGCAGAGCAATGACCTCTCCATGGAAACGAGCAGGTGACGGACCCCCAACCAAAAAGCTGGAGAGGGTATTATTATTATTACTATTATTAATCCATGTTTCAATGATATTCTGTCATCAAAAACCCGTCTAAAGAGGTTTTATATGTCATCCATGCATGTCTGAGTCATTTAGTGATCTCTCCTTAACGTTACAAAGCGCACCTTTAAAGAGAGGATATTATTATTATTATTATTATTATTATTATTATTATTATTATTATTATTAATCCATGTTTCAATGATATTCTCATCAAAAACCCGTCTAAAGAGGTTGTAGATGACATTCGTGCATGTTTGAGTAATTTAGCGATCTCTCCCAGGCCCTATTCAAACCCTCTGTACGGTTAGAAGTACAATAAATGAAATCAAACTTTATTTATAGAGCGTTTTTCATACAAAAAATGCAACACAAACCTCTGATACAAAACAACACACTACAACTTCACAAACCTGATGCGATGTGCTGATTTTAACATGGCAGCGCTCTGAAGGGGGAGTGACCTGTTACACATTGTTTTCGTCAAATTTTAGCATTTTTAAAACAAAAGGTAACATGGTGATCTAAATATGTTATGTTAGCAGTTCATACCCCATAGAAGTGTCATACTGCACTTTAATTATCTAGAAATACTAGAATTTACATTTTAAGAAGGAAAATATTGTCAAAATAGGATTGGAAATAGAAAGGGCCAATGTTGGGCTGTTTTCTGATCTGTGTTATAATGTGGTTTCCTCATCACAAACAGACCTGAAGGTTTTTTTAAAAATCAAATTATATATTTAATAGCAGTGCATATGTGATGGTCACACTTATTTCCAACATCACCATGTGTGTCTTGTTGCTGTTCTGCCCATCACTTTCCTCATGGTTGGCCAATCTTTTCTGTTTCTTTCCTCTTATAGTCATGAGATCTTGTTGTGATTGATTTGTAATTGTATTTAATGACACCCGTGGGTCCCGTTTCACCCTTATGCCCTGACGAAAACCATCTTCCTTGTCGAAACGGCCCCCGCCCATGTAATAAAGGACTTTTAATATATTCACTCGGTGTGCCTCGGGTTTGTACCTTGGCCTCTTTTGCGTTTTTCAGTAACGTCTACATTTTGATTTCAAGTGAATCCTCGTAGAGCACCTGCACTGCAACTTTGGACTCTTTTATGACCCAGAGAAGCGCTCGACCTCTTCTCTTCATCCGATGGAGTTGTGTTTTGTTTGATTTGCCCATGTTTAACACACGAACCCTGCATATTTAGGCTGAGCCACTGTGTTTTTAAACTCCACACACCTTTACAAGAATCATTCGGATGATTTCAGCCCCGGAATTGCCCACTTCTACTAAACGAAAGCGAAAACGTAGCTGTTAACTTGAAAACTACCACTTGCGTAACATTACCAGGTGGACAAGAACATTTTGAACGTTGGAGAAGTAGACGGACTAATAATAATCCTCAAACGTGTCTGAATAAAAAAAAACAACACAGCTCCAGGTCTGTTTATGAGGAGGTAACAACATTAAAACATGACTTAAAGCTTTAATACTCTCCTCTTTTTCATAACAAATCAAAACTAAAGACGTAATTGTCAGTTGTTCGGCCATGTTTCAATAGCTCCAAATGTGGTTATGTCATGGCCTCTCCTCCGTCTAAGAACGCCAATAAGGTAAAATCGCATTATCAGCTGTTCTTACGGGAGTTGTACGGACGCGGCTCTCGTATCGCAGCTCATTTCCTGTCTCCTCCCACACCGTAGCTTTACTGTCGCTGATGAATGACTGGACCGAGGGCTGTAGCCTTGTGCGCGCTCTGATAGATATGTAGATCACCCGCCTCGCTCCCATCATCTCCGTGACGAGCGGCGGTGATGGATGAGGCCGGGCGCTGCAGGTCGCGACCCCGAACTCTGACCCCCGCGGTACAGTCGCCACGGAGACAGATTAATGCCTCTTAATAAAGCCGTCGGAGCGGGCTTGTTATCGCGCCTGACGTCCGCCTGTCACACGAGCGTCTTTATCAAGAGCTCCACTGCTGTACACAAAAGCCTGGGAACATTTACTGAACATTTACTAAAAATCGGCTTTATTTTATTCCGCTCAACGTCGGGCGGGGTCCAGAAGGGTGCTGATTGGACAGCGACACAAACGTACTTATGTCTTTGGGAAGAAAAAACACACTTCAGCTGCTACCGGCTTTTCTGTCATCTCGGTTTGTCGTTACGCCGCCGACACAAACACGATCCAAACTTTTTTCTGCAGTCGTTCCGATGATAATGAAGCAGCAGCTGGAGAATTCTGTCCTCACGCTTTACGTCTGTGAGCTGAGGAGGAGAAGGGAAGAGTGTCGGAGAAGGAGGAAGAAGACAAACTGAGTCTGAGGCTGCCACACCTCAGCCCACTCCCACATCCCGCTCACAAATCCAAAGAGACGTGGAGGAAAGTCCGAAGAGACGACTGGAGGAGCCGGATCGAAGGACGACCCAATGAGCACCAACCACCGGGATTATTTTTAAGAAGAATAAATGTTTACATGATCGAGGAATAAATTAATTTGGCTTTAAAATCATATTAAATCACCCACTTACTTCGGAATTAAGTTTAATTCTGGATAATTTTCATTAGGAATTAAGTGCTTACATGGTCTTTATAAAGCAGAATAAATTTTTATTCAGAATGAAAGCCAGCCTTGTGTAAAAGTGGCGAGCGTAACAGTATTTTTGCTTGAATAAAAGTTTCAGTTTTTGTGTTTTTTGCGCTGCGCCTTCAGAAATGATTGAGTTTGTCTGTTTGCTTTTTGTTTTAATCTCTGTGTTATGTCCTTCCAATGACCTTAATGTTATAAGTTACAAGTTATAAATCAAATGTTTTTGTCCAGACAGTTTTCCTGCAGTTACCATTGTTTATGTAATTTCCCTAAATACAGTTTTACAACCCATTTTGACTATATAAGGATTTTCCTGTTCCACGCACTTTTACAAGGACCTGTTATGCAAAATTCCACCATGTTACAGTTGTTTCTCCTTCTCATTTACCCCCTTAAAAGTTGTATTTGGAGTGATTTGTACATGTTTTAGTAATATTTAATCACTTATGTTCAAGGCGTCATATTGCTGATCAGTCCCTTTTCCTCTGTGCACATTTTGTTTCATTTTCTTAATTGGAGACGCGTAGAATTTGGCGGCGTTATGTTGTAATTTTGGAACAAATGGGAAAAAAAAATCAGTTTGATCTGCAGCCGTTGGAGACGCCGACTTTTTGTTTATGGCGACGTCAGCTCCCACAGTTTTCTTTTTTTGTTTTTTTTTGTTTAATTCATGAAAGATGAAAACAAAATAATTATGTTCATCAATGTGAACGAAAAGGAGCAGAAAGAAGTCCAGACTTGTAATATCTGCCCCCTTTTCACACAACACTCAAACAGTATTTAATTATAAGCGACTTAATTACGTGATATACACAACATTTAATCCATGCTAATTAACACAGAAGAACAGTTCAGGCTTCATACTTTTATAGCATATCGTGTTTGACATTTCTTTTAAAAACTTTAATAGATTTTGAAGCACTGATTTTTAAAAAAATTTTTATTTATTTTTGGACTGTTCCATAGACTCACACATTTGATTGAAACACATTTTTCTGTTGTTGTCGTTCTGAACCAGGGTTTTTAAAGATTTCAATTCCTTTCAAATTATAATAACTCTCTCTTTGTAAATTTTCTTTGGAGATTGGTGGGTAAGATCTGCTGGTTTGCTTTATACATATTTTTTTTCAGAATATGCAGTTATACCAATTGAATTTCTGTATCTTTAACTGTATAAACATTGGGTTTGTTGAGTCTCTGTATCCACTTTCCGCTGACGATTCTTACAGCTCTTTTCTGTAAAAGGAAAACTGGATGAACGTAAATTTTACCAGCATTTCCCCACACTTCAATACAATAAATCAAATATGGAACAATCAAGTTTCGAGTTTCATAATCAAATTTATAACACGGAAATCAGTGGTCTTGTTTCTTTTATTTAGCTGTTTTACATGAATATTGCGATTTAAAATGCCCAGATTATCACATAAATCCACTGGTGTCATAGATTATAATTATATATCAGACACGAGCACGATATAAATGATCTTTTAAAGCATTCGAGACATTTGTGTCTATTTGAAACCATCCACTGCCATAAAATAGAGTGCAAACCCCGAGGAGCTTGGTGCTGTCAGAGTTTCCTCTTTAGCATGGAGACGCTGGCCTTTCCCTGTCTGATCCGAGAGCTCACACACACACACACACACACACACGCACACGCACACGCACACGCACACACGCACACACACTCACACACACACTCTCACACACACACTCTCACACACACACACACACACACACACACAGGGAAACACAAAGGTCACGCGCTGACAGCAGTGAGACATATGAGGTCCGGAGAGTGGGGAAGGGGGGGTCTGAGGCGCTGATCTAACCCCCAACGCTGCGCACTCCACCCAGGGACAAATCACTGCTCAAGGACACGGACCAAGCACCAGGCATTTCAATAAGTTTGCTTTTACCTCGTGGTCAATGTTAATGGAAAGTGCCGAAGGTGCGAGAGCCGTTCTCATCACGGACCGAGCACTAGACACTGCACACGTGTCCTGCTCTGGCCCTAATGGAGACTGGGCTCGGTTCTGGTCGAGTCCTGGTTTAGTTCTGGGTTTGGTCCTAATTTTAACGTGGTGGGTGTGTATTTATTACATTGTGGAGACGTAAATCTGTACACAAACTCGCACTTTAATCGATTTATCTGTCAAAAATCAGGTGTCAATCAAGGACACGCCTGGTCTGTCTCTTTCCAAACAACCTAACAATGTACGGTGTAAGAAATGCTCTTTACAAGGAAAAATGAAAGGAAAAAATGTAAAATAACTGTACTGAAAAGCAGCAGATTTCTGGAGAATCAAAGAGTGAAGCACTAAACTGTGAGAGAAGTTTGATTTTGTTCAAAATGAGCAGTGACCAATGAGCTCCTGTTCATACGAGTCAGTGGAAATAACCAAATTGGACGATCATGTTTGGTTCTGGCTCAAAATGCACTGGAGAGAGGGTGACCGGACTCAGATCAACTGGTATAAAAACACAAAGATGCCATTTTGGACTTACCAGGCAAATAATTCTCATTTTAATATTGTTTATCTAATCATTGTCTATAAATTCTGATCAAAATACTCATCAGTTTTCACTCAATTAAGAATCCTCATTTAAACTCTGACATGATCATTTTGAAGTTTGACATTTGGATGCCATAATTCCTCCAAAAAACACAATAAGTAAATGAAACTTTTGTCATTGTTGATGGAGCGTTGATCTTTGTTCATCTGTGTTTGTGTTTAGAAAAGGCTCAGGCTCCTCTGCAGTCAGGTCTGTAGTGTGGACGTGTAAGTGGACGTGTTCATGTTTTGGGTGAACGTGAACGGAGCGCTCTGTATTACTGCCTGATGAAGTGTGAACATGTTCATTCTGGTGTCTGAACGGCCTGTGCTTCTGTTTAACTTTGTTTAACAGGGCGCCAGATTTCTTTAGTGTTTCAACCAAAAACCCGGCTAAACACACCGTGAAGAGCCCTTAATATTTACTGGAAAAAACATTCAATCTGGCAACAACACGAGAGCCGCCAGCGTTGCGTCGCCACATGCGTCATCGAAACAAGACGGAACACTTGGGGCTCTACTGCGCATGTTTCCTGCAGAGATCCACTGTCCTGTGTAGTACAGGGAACTATAGCCTGGATTTATATCGTTTATCATCTAGAGCAGTGGTTCTTAACCTTGTTGGAGGTTCTGAACCCCACTAGTTTCATATGCACATTCACCGAACCCTTCTGTTGGAAAAATAAAATGTTTCTTTCAAATTCAGAACACAGGCATACAGTGTATATATTTTATCGGTGCACACATGTGAATCCATGTTGCACATATTCGTCCGACCACTTTCTTTTTTTGCTCGACATAATTAGTAGGGCTGGGCGATATGGACCAAAAAATATATCTCGATATATTTTGCTATATCTCGATATACGATATATATCTCGATATCTTTACAGGAAAAAATACAGCCCCCCCAAACAACTGCAAAAACAAAAAAACAAATTTTATCTGATTAATATTCATTTAGTACTGCACTTAAACACTCTTGACACCCCTTTTTGGACCCTCACCCACAGTTTAAGAACCTCTTCTTTAAGAGAACTTCCACTGACACAAAACTGCTTCAAAGTGAATAAAGTGTGCAGGATTTTTAAACCTGTATTTTCAAATTCCAAACTGGAGTTACATTCTCTTGTTTTAAAGTGGTATTTAGTCTCTGCACATTTACCAAATCAAACGCACATTGTGACAAACGGATTTATTTGGCATTTGGCACAGGCTGCAGAGAGAAGCCCCGCACGTTCCCGCACACCGGGATGAGTTTATTGGCAACAGCAGCGGCATTAATGAAAAATGACCGCACTCAGTATTCAGACCTTGAGTCCATGACAAGACCGAGTCCAAATGCGCTCGAGTCCGAGACAAGACCAAGACAAAAGCCAAAGCTCTCGCTTTGTCCAGCGGCACGCGGGTGTCTGTGAGTGGTGGGGCAGGTGTGGGTCCTGCTGCGGGGGCTCCTCGTTTAAGGGGGCGTGGGTGTGTTTTGAAGCGGAGTTTGTTCGTGATATCTGCACACACGCGGAGCTCGTGTGCTGGGATCGTGCGCGGTCGGAGGTGTCATGTGGTTGCGCTCGCGCTGGGAAACGTGCATTTAGAAAGTTTAACTCGTCACGTTGAGTCTGTGCGCAGCTCCTTATTGTAGCTGCAGAAACACTCGCACAGATGCGCCTGTTTGGTTTTCCACGTTCGCACGACGAAATATTTGCTCGCAAATGCAAGTGAAATGGGCGCACTGCAGAGCCCTGGTCCTAGTCCTGGTTTAGTCCGCGGCCGAGCCCCGGGCTTTGCGGCCGCGTTTAGTCCTGGTTTAGTCCTGGTTTAGTTCTAGTCCTGGTTTAGTCCGCGGCCAGGTCCCTCCGCGGAGGAGCTCAGGGGGACAAAAGCAGGAGGCGGAGGCGAGCGCGGCACAGAAAAGGCAAAACAAGCGAAGCGGCGAAACCAGAAGTAAACATAAGCATTATAGCGATATATCGATATGTCAGAATTCATATCGAGTTTCAAAAATATCTCGATATATTTTAAATATCGAGATATCGCCCACCCCTAATAATTAGTATGAAGGGAAAATATTAAAGAAATGACACGACACCATCACGACAGTCACAAGACGACTGCACGCACAAAAATTCCTGCAGCCAATAACGGCCAAACAGGACGTGTCATCATGAATCATATGAGTTGGATGTGAGTCTGACCCCTGAACCCCTGAGATTGACTCACTGAACCCCTGGGGTTTGATCGAACCCAGGTTAAGAACCACTGATTTAGAGCTTACATTTAACACATACGTAGGTATGGACGGTAAGATGTATCCCACTCACTAATTTTCATTTAGCATCTAAACTGTTTTAGTGTGAGGACATTGCTAGTTTGTGTTGCATCTTCATGTTAATTGTGCACCGGCGTTTGCTGCGCTCAGGCTGCGCTCAAATGCAGCTGCTACAGTGTGGACTGAACGGAGCAACACTGGGGAAATACTGTTCCCTAAAAGCTCACGTGAACCCTTTGGATAAGAATTCAACATTTGATATGAATATGAAATCTAACACATTTTCTAACATTGTTTCATTGTTAAAACTGTTTGTGGTTCTATATGGACTTTGGAAATGATACTGAAAAATAATCGCTCGCAGCAACGTATCAAAAAAAAAAAAAGAATGAACTAGTTCAGTTCACCCCCCTGTGGGCTCACCACCTGCAGAGGGGTTCATAGGGGGTCAGGTGCTATGAGGGTTGGGCAGCAAACTGCCCCTGCGACCCAGCCGGATTAAGCGGGAGAAGATGGATGGATGGACGGACGGATAGTTCAGTTTTGGAACTATGAACAAACTTTTAACTACAAACAATTATGAACTATGAACGAACAAGTTCATTTTGAAATGTGAACTTAACTTTGAGCTAGTTCATGTAGAAAGTTCCCAACACAGTGTGTCTGTCAGTGTCTTGTGTATTTGTGTGTGTGTCTGTGAGTGTGTCTGAGTGTGTGTGTGTCTGTGTGTGTCTGTGAGTGTGTGAGGGTGTCTGTGTCTCTGTGTGTGTCTATGAGTGTGTGTGTGTGTCTCTGTGTGTGTTTGAGTGTGTGTGTGTGTCTGTGAGTGTGTGTCTCTGTGTGTGTGTGTGTGTGTGTCGGTGTGTGTGTGTCTGTGTGTGTGAGTGTGTCTGTCTCTGTGGGTGTCTCTCTGAGTGTGTGAGTCTCTCTCTCTGAGTGTGTGAGTGTGTGTCTGTGTCTCTCTGAGTGTGTGAGTGTGTGTCTGTGAGTGTGTGAGTGTCTGTGAGTGTGTGAGTGTCTCTCTCTGAGTGTGTGAGTGTCTCTGAGTGTGTGAGTGTGTGTCTGTGTATCTGTGAGTGTGTGAGTGTCTCTCTCTGAGTGTGTGAGTGTCTCTCTCTGAGTGTGTGAGTGTCTCTCTCTGAGTGTGTGAGTGTGTCTCTGTGAGTGTGTGAGTGTCTGTCTCTGAGTGTGTGAGTGTGTGTCTGTGTATCTGTGAGTGTGTGAGTGTCTCTGAGTGTGTGAGTGTCTGTCTCTGAGTGTGTGAGTGTGTGTCTGTGAGTGTGTGAGTGTCTCTGAGTGTGTGAGTGTGTGAGTGTCTCTGAGTGTGTGAGTGTCTGTCTCTGAGTGTGTGAGTGTGTGTCTGTGTATCTGTGAGTGTGTGAGTGTCTCTGAGTGTGTGAGTGTGTGAGTGTCTCTGAGTGTGTGAGTGTCTGTCTCTGAGTGTGTGAGTGTGTGTCTGTGTATCTGTGAGTGTGTGAGTGTCTCTCTCTGAGTGTGTGAGTGTCTCTGAGTGTGTGAGTGTCTGTCTCTGAGTGTGTGAGTGTGTGTCTGTGTATCTGTGAGTGTGTGAGTGTCTCTCTCTGAGTGTGTGAGTGTCTCTGTGTGTGTGTGTGTGTGTGTGTGTGTGTGTGTGTGTGTGTGTGTGTGTGTGTGTGTGTGTGTGTGTGTGTGTGTGAGTGTCTCTCTCTGTGTGAGTGTGTGTCCAAAGGGAAAGTGCGTCAGAGCCACTGAGCTGCTCCAGAGTTCCAGTCCGGCCGTGTGCCCTGTGCAGTGGAGAGGAAAGGTCAGACACAATATGAGATCAGCCAGAATCACACCAAAATTCACCTTTACTCCGCTTCAGATTTAGCACAGATCATCTCATGAACTTTAAGTCTGTCCGGCTGAATCTGGACGGGTCCAAAAGTCCCTTGTAAAGTGACTTATTAAATCCCTATAACCTGAACCAGATTTAGCCCAATATGGAAAAGAATGAAGGATTATTTGGAGCATACCTGAAATTTCAAACCGTGATTTATTTAATGTTATTTCAGTCAGATACAGTAGTTAGATTTAGTAGTTAAATGTGCATTAAAGCTCCTATATTATGCAAATTGAGTCCTGTGAATGTTGCTTTCTGACTAAATCAATCGATCAAACTTTATTTACAGTGCGCTTTTCACACAAAGTGAAGCTTTAAACGGTAATTTCAGTTTTGTCTCAGTCTTAGTTCTCGTCCTGGTTGGTTTACGCATGAGTTTGTTCGATTTTTTAATTTCATTCATAATTTACACTTCAAAATTCCCTTTCATCCTCCCTTAATAACTTTGGGAATTATTTTAACAGATTTTTCTCTCTCTGAACTGACTGATAAAATATGCAGTTGATGAAATTTCTCTTTTCTTCTCTAACCCTCCTGTCTCTCCTCCTCTTCCTCTCTCTCTGTCTCAGCCTCCCCCCAATTTCTCCTCCTTCTTTCCTTCTCTCACTTCTCCTCTCCTTCCTTCTCTCTTTTCTCTTTCCTTCTCTTCCTCCCTCTCTTCCTGCCTCTCCCCTTTTCTCTCTCTCTGCTCTCTCCTTCCTTCTTTCTCACTTTTATTTCTATTCTCTCGTCTCCCTCCATCTCTTCTTTCTCCCTTCCTCCCTCCCTCTTCCTCTCTTTCTCCCTCCCTCTCCTTGCCCCTCTTTCTCTCCTTCCTTCTTTCTCTTGTCTCTCTCTCTCTCCCCTTTTGCATATCTCTTTCTAACCCCTTCTCCTCCTCTGCTCCTTCTCTCTCACTCCATCTCTCTCCCTTTCTGTCTTCCTCTCTCTCTCTTTCTGTCTCTCTCTCTCCTCTTTTCTCTATCCATCTATTTTGCTGTCTCTCTCTTTTCGCTCACCCCTTCCCTCTCTATCTCCCTCCCGCCTTCCTTCTCTCCCTCTTTCTCCCTCCCTCCCTCTCTCTACCTCCCTCTCTCTGTTTCTCTCTCTCTTTTCCCTCTTGTCTCTCTCTTCCTGCACCCCTCTCTCAGTCTACTGTCTCTTCTTCCTTCTCTCACCCTCTCTCTTTCCCTTCTCTCTCTCTCCCTCCCTCCTCCTTGCCTCTCTTTCTTCTCTTTCTCTCTCCCCTTTTCTCTCTCCAGCTCTTTCTGCCCCTTCTCACCCTCTGCTCTCTTTCATTCCTTCTTTCTCACTCTTTCTCTCCCTTTCTCTCTTCCTCCCTCCCTCTCTCTTTCTTTCTCTCTTTCTGTCTCTCTCTCCAGCCCCCCTTCTTCATCTCTCTCTCCTTGTCTCTCTCTCCCTCTAATTTTCCCTCTTTCTCTTCCTTCTCTCTCTTTCTCCCCTCTCTCCCTCTAACCCTCTCTCCTTAACTCTCCCTCCTTCTCTGTCCTTCTTCCTCCTCTCTCTCCTCTTCCCTCCTTCTCTCTCCTCCTGCTCCCCCTTTTCTCCCTCCTCCTCCCTCCTTCTCTCTCTCCTACCTCCTTCTCTCTCTCCTCTTCCCTCCTTCCTCCTTCTCTCTCTCCTCCTCCCTCCTCTCTCTCCTCTTCCCTCCTTCTCTCTCCTCCTCCTCCCCCTTTTCTCCCTCCTCCTCCCTCCTTCTCTCTCTCCTACCTCCTTCTCTCTCTCCTCTTCCCTCCTTCCTCCTTCTCTCCCTCCTCCTCCCTCCTTCTCTCTCTCCTACCTCCTTCTCTCTCTCCTCTTCCCTCCTTCCTCCTTCTCTCTCTCCTCCTCCCTCCTCTCTCTCCTCCTCCCTCCTTCTCTTTCTTCTCCTCCTTCTCTCTCTCCTCTTCCCTCCTTCTCTCTCTCCTTCCTCCTCCTCTCTCTCCTCTTCCCTCCTTCTCTCTCTCCTCCTCCCTCCTCCCTCCTCTCTCTCCTCCTCCCTCCTTCTCTTTCTTCTCCTCCTCCTCTCTCTCCTCTTCCCTCCTCTCTCTCCTCTTCCCTCCTTCTCTCTCTCCTCCCTCTCTCCTCCTCCTCCCCTCTTCTCTCTCTCCGTCTTTTACTCTCAGCACTCGTCTGTTCTGACTCTTGAGTTTTGCTCTTGACACTTCTGATCTTTCTCTCTCTGAATCTGTCTCTTCTGTGCAGTTCACACTTAACACTCATCTTTTTGTTTGTCTTTACGTTTTCACAAGCGATTCGTTCATTCTCATAAACCGTAAGCCGTTTCTCGGATGTTTTTGAATATGTTTTGTTCGGAGTAAAATGAAATCCCAAAATGCGCTGCCGTTTTTGGATCTGTCGGCCTCTTATTGAAGCTCCTTTGATTTATTTTCCAGTTTTCCCCTTTGGCACAGCAGATCTTATATTGTTCTGAGACAGCGCAGCAGAATCCTGTACAACACATTACCTAAACTCTACGTCTGTACTGCGGAATATTCCCGGTAAAGCAGCACTGTTTCCATGGAGACAAGCAGCCGACGAGCCCTGAACCAATCTGAAGCATCTTTATGCGTCTGGATACTGGAGAAATGAGACGATATAAAAGACCTAGTGCATGTTTGAAGTTTTATTTTCTGGTATAATAACAAGCGGCGTAAGTCTAATAAAAAAAGCCTTGTCGTTTTGAATCTTTTGTCCTCTATAAAGTAAAATTGGCTTTTAACATTATGTGTGAAATCCCTCAGTCGACCAGATAGAATCTTAGCCTGATTCATCAGTCGGTTTCACTTCGTGGAAACCGTCTGACCTCGCAGCATTAGGATTCGTTCACTCGACGGTAGGCGGGGACTTTTTTAATTTAACCAATCGTTATTTGGTTAGCAACCCAAAACATGCACTGTAGGTGTGGAAGTGGTGTGTGCGTGAGAGTTGGTGGTGGTGGTCGGAGGGACCGTTGGTGCCGCTTGGATTGGCAGCCGCGCCTCCGTCAGTCTGTCCCAGGGCAGCTGTGGCTACAACAGTAGTTTACCACCACCGGGTGTGGAGAGAATGAAGAATGCTGTGTTAATCGTGCTCTGTGAAGGTTCTTTGGGGACATGTGTCTCTGCAAAGTGCTATATAAATAAAGCTACCTTAACTTACCTTACCTTGGTGGTGACATATGTAATGTGCTGGAACGTTCAGTGGTGTCCAAGTAATTACTGGCACAACAGCAAACAAAACAGAGTGAGCACGTCTGTCAATGAGCATTGGCTTTTCTACAATAATAATAATAATAATAATAATAATAATGATAATGATAATGATAATAATAATGATAATGATAATAATACATTTTATTTGTTAGGCGCCTTTCAAGGCTCTCAAGGTCGCCGTACATCAAAGAACATTAAAATGGTACAGTACAAATAAAACAATGTAAAATGATTAAAAATACATTTAAAAAACAAATACAGATTAAAAGTGCAGTTGTGAATGTGTGAATTAAAGGTACGATAAAAAATGAGAAGTTATTATTTGACAAAGGAAGTCCAAAGGAGGATAGCGTGTGCAGTCTGCTATCGCAGCTCGGGTCGGTTCTGGCCAGCACAGCTCTTCTCTGAGTGTCCGGTGCGCCGACTACAACTTCAGGAGTTCTTGCAAGTCGCCAAGTGTATTCCGATTCCTGACCTAGTCGCTGGAGAGAAATTAAATTGAGCGGAGACACTAGGTGGCGCCAGAATCCATGGCAAACGCAGAAATTCAAACGGTCAACAGGACAAACGTTTATTTTGGTCAAATAAGTTTCTTCAGTTCTGAATGGAAAGCAGTTCCAAGAAGCAGTTTGGATGAGCTGCGAAATCGTATTTGTCCAGTTGACAATTTGAATTTCTCCTTTTTTCACTCCCTCTTCTCTGTACACTTTTCAACAACAAAAACATGTAAATGAAGATGTTTTCTTTCTTTTTAAATTTTTTTTTACACTGATATTCAAATGCGTCTGTGTGTATTAGTTCTGCAGTTTCTCTTGTTGTTAATTGCCGTTAGCATTGAGAAATTGTAAAATCATGAACAATAGAATGTTATAGCACTAAAGACCTGTAAAACCATAATGTCTCTTTGTAAAAGTAATTATTACAGACATTATGCCTATATGACGCAAAACTGACTCCTGTGAGCTTTAAGCCTTGTTATCATGTTAACTCCTCAAGAACATACTCAAAGTTGTGTTTTGTTTCATTTACACACATTTGAGTAATCCTTTATTATTTATCTGTCTATATTTTCAAAGCTCAAAATGTTCTGTTCCACCTTGTGATGTCATGTAGTGGTAGTTTTCAAGGTAACAGCTCCTCCTTTACCTTCAGTTCAATAAAAAATAGGAAATTCCTGGGATAAAATTGTCCAGATGATTCTAGCAAAGGTATGTAGAGTTTAAAAGCACTTCCTGTATTACCTCATGACATCACAAGGTGGAACAGAGTGTTTTCAGTTCAAGAGAAGAACCACAGTAAATAAGCAGGGTTTGTGTGTTAAAACTGACACAGCTCCAGGTCTGTTTGTGACGAGGAAACGTGATAACATAGACCAGAAAATACAACGATATGAGCCCTTTAATCTGGTTCCCCATCAAAGATTCACTCAGAACAATCGTCCACCTCCTCTTCCTCTCAAACCAATTCCCACTGAACGCTCGGATGAAGCCGTCTCCTCCTCCTCCTCTTCTTCCTAAGCGTGGAATGCAGATGAGATCCTGACAAATAGCTTTTAGCCTGGAGGTTCACCCAGAGGTAAACCCAGGGTTGGCTGTGGGGGTACGGGGGGTTCGGTGATTTATTCCGGGGTAAGGATGGTCTTTGTGGGCCCGTGGGGTTGACAGCAGCTTTATCAGGCTCTGGTCCCAGTTTCATGGTCAGACTGGACCCAGTGGAGCAGAGAGGGGGAGATCAGACTGAGCCAAACCCGGCCCAGAGCCTCCTCCTGGGGTTGTGACTCGACGGACGCTGGTGATGAGGGACTGGGCGTAACTCCGCAACAAGTCCAAGGAAAAACGGAAAACTTAACTCCAGATCAATAGAGGGAAGGACAAATCTGTCAGAATATTTAAAAATTTTGAAGTAAATAATAAAAAATGGACAATTCAGTCGTGCTTCACCACAGCGATTGAGATTTAAAAAAGATATAAGATACAAAATTTCCACAAGATGAGACGAGATACGAGATTCGGTCCACAAGATCAAGACAAGGCAAGATTTTAATATCATTCCTAATATATACAGCACTGTGCAAAAATTATAGGCAGGTGTGGAAAAAATGTTGTAAAGTAGGAATAGAAGTGTTATTTTCATCAATCAACAAAATGCTGTGAATGAACAAGAGAAATCTAATCAACATTTGGTGTGACTTTTGCCTTCAGAAGAGCATCAGTTCTTCTGGGTTTACTTGCAGACAGATTGTGAAGGAACTGGGCTGGTCGGTTTTTCTTAGTTTAGTTTAGTCTTTATTTAAAGGGACAAACATGTAGAAGAACTAAGCTCAGATCTTGTGTGGATGGAGCTTCCTCACATCCTTCTGTCTCTTGTTAATCCCAGACTCACTCCATGATGTTGAGGTCAGGGCTGTGGGGCCCGACCATCACCAACACAACTAAATCTTTACGCTGAAGGTCGTTCTTAATGTCTTGGGCTTTTTCTTTTGTTCGCTCATTTTGCAAATTAACAAAAACAAACCATAATTATTTATATTTTTGAAAGCGTTCTTTGTTTACACCATTTTTTCCGACCTGCCTACAACTTTTGCAGAGTGCTGTGCATGAGGGTGGTCCACACAGTAATGGTTAAAAAAGTTTCAGGTTTCTTTCCTGCCAGTGTTTTATTTGAATCTAACCCATGAAAAAATGTACAATATCAGTCTGATTGGTTAATATTTCAAGGAGTTATCATTGGCGTTCATAATGTTGCTGTACAAACCGTATTGAACGAGGACAAATTCTTATAAAAGGTAAAAACAGTGTATTTAAATGAAAATGTGTATAATCGAAAATTAGCTTTGATTTGTATAATTGCTTGATGCTTTTGTTGCCGTTTTTCTTCAGTGACCTCCACTCAGAACAGTGAATAGTCAATCCCATGATCCTTTCTTTTCAATCCCATGATCCTTTCTGATTGTTGGGACTCTGCCAGAAGCTTCTCCCCGATGTCGGCACCGGTCTCAGTCTCTTAGCCGCAGTAGCTCAGTTGATCGAGCGTTTGCCCACGGATCTGTTGGCTCGAATCCCGTTCTCGACATAAACATGTGCGCTCAGATCCGCTGGTGGTGCGATTCTAGCTCCCACAGATGAAAGCGGTTGTATTTTTTTGGGCAAGACCCTTAACCCACTTCGCTCCCTGGTGCGTGTGAACGGGTGAGTGATTCCTTGTTGTAAATCGCTTTGAAGGTGGAAAAGCGCTGTATGAAAATGTGACCCAAACATGACGATGGAGAAACCCGAGCCACGTGAGGGCTGTTTGCCTCCGAGTATCTGCTCCTTTGACTTTGGCATCAAACAGAGGCACCTTGCAGACATCTTAAGAATGATTGTTGAACTTCGGTTGCCAAAATACCCCTAAACATCTACCAAATAAGCTAAAATTTTGCACTAGTTGCTGTATTTTTTCCATAGATACTCACTTAAAACCTTAAACTATCAAGAACTTTGATTTTTTTAATGATCCTAATATACATTTCACGATTCAGTTTCCAATTTTGGCCTCACAATTTTGTTATTTATTTCATTTTATAGTTTTGTTTCCATTCTAGTACTGCTACGTAACCCTTTTTTTGTCCAAATGTCCACAATAGTCCAAAGCAAAACTCCGCTCTGGTCTCTGAAAGTTGTGAAACGACCTTATAAACTCATCCTGCTGAATAATTAGGATGTTTTGAACGCTTAAGTGAGGACTAACTTTGAACCAAACTGCGTAAAACGGTCTAGCTGTTTTTTCCACATTACTAAAATGGTAAAAATCAGTTCAAACGCCTTTAATCCACACTCTCCCAAAGCCGCCGTGTTCAGAAGTAGTTTCACCAGCCTGGATAATCCATAATACAAGACTATTAACAATATATAAGGTTTTTAACATAACATTTTCTCTGATACTGTTATATTTTATTCATTCATATTCCAGGAAGTGAGACGATTATTCCAGGCTAATGACAGACCGTAGTTAGAGCGTTCATTTATCACCGCTCCTGCTGTGTCTCTCGGCGTATTTCCGACTGTTTCATGTAAAGAGACATTATCAAAGCCAAATGAGGACTGTGGGACATTATAGGGAAGAAATGACTTGGATTATACAGTTTCATTTTGCTCTTTACATCTGTTCTGAAATGGTCTACGCCCGTGTTAATGCGGCGCTCTCAGGCCTACTCCACTTACGAGTCACGTCTGGTAAATGGTGTGAACTTAATAAAAACCATTAAAGAGCTCAGATAGTTGTATTTTCCTGGAGTTGTGTTCTGTTCACACATTTTTAACACACAAATAATAATAATAATGCATCAGTTTTATACAGCGCTTTTCTGGACACTCAAAGACACTTTACAGAGCATTATTCATTCACTCCAGACCCGGTGGTGGTAAACTACTATTGTAGCTACAGCTGCCCTGGGGCAGACTGACGGAAGTGAGGCTGCCAATCTGTGCCATCGGCCCCTCCGACCACCACCAACACTCACGCACACACCACTTTCATACTAGGCAATGTGAGTGATGTGCCTTGCCTAAGGACACTACGACAGTTTTTGCAACTGGCGCCCCACTGTGGCACCTGGAATTCCCAGTGGTCTCCCATCCAAGTACTAACCAGGCCCTGCTGAGCTTCTGAGATCTGACGGGTTCAGGCTTTGACGAGCCGGTATGGCCACAAATTCTGCAGATTTAGGCTTAGTTCTTCTCTCAAACTGAAAACACACTAAACTCTTCCACCTTGTGACGTCACAGGAAGTGCTCCACTGTGTTTTGAAACTCCATACTTCTTCACTAGAATTATTTGGATGATTTTAGCCCTGGAATAGCCCATCTCCACTGAACTAAAGGTAAAATGGGTCGTTAACTTGAAAACTGCCATTACATCAGTGAAAGAAGAGTTAACTTACATTATTTCTGTTTTATTTATTATCAGAGTCAATGTTTTATTTTGAAAAATGGTCGAATTAAGATTTCTATGTTCATGGATCAAACCAGACCATGTTACAGGTCAGATCTGTGGAGAGGCAACCCTGTTTCCACACTGTAAACCAAATGCTTAAATTAATAATAATAATTAAAAAAAAGATTCCTGAACAATTTTAAAAGGTTAGATACTGTACTTAGTTATAATTTTAAAATTTTAGATGCAGTTATCTGAATTTCTGCAAATTAAATTCATTATTTTAATTGTTTTAGTAGTGAACAAAGACCAGAAGCTGTTTCACATTATTTGGACTCAAATTCAACATTCATCTTGATCAATAATGCTACTGCTGCTACTACTGCTACTACTACTACTACTACTACTACTACTACTACTACTACTACTACTACTACTACTACTACTACTACTACTACTACTGCTACTACTACTGCTACTACTACTACTACTACTGCTACTGCTGCTACTACTGCTACTGCTACTACTACTACTACTACTACTACTACTACTACTACTACTACTACTACTGCTACTACTACTACTGCTACTACCATCACCACTACCACTACCTACTACCACCACTGCCACCGCTGCCACTACCGCTACCACCACTACCATCACCGCCACTACCACCACTACTACCATCACTACCATCGCTACTGCTACCATCACCACTACCGCTACCACTACTCACTACCACTACTACTACCACCGCTACCACCACTACTACTACCGCCACCGCTGCCACCGCTGCTACCACCGCTACCACTACTACCACTACCACCACTACTACCACCACTACTACCACCGCTACCACCACTACCACCGCCACTACCACCGCCACCACTACCACTGCCGCTACCGCCGCTACCATCTACCACTACTACCGCTACTTCACTACCACTACCGCCACTGCCATACTGCTGCTGCCTACCACCACTACTACCGCCACCGCTGCCACCGCCACCACTACTACCACCGCTACCACCACCGCCACTACTACCACCACCACCACCGCTGCCACTACCGCTACCACCGCTACCACTGCTACCACCATCACTACCACCGCTGCCACACTGCCACCACTACCACTACTACCACTACCACTACCACCACCATCATCACTACCACTACCACCACCACCACCACTACTACTACTACCACCGCTACCACTACCACCACTACTACCGCCACCGCTGCCACTGCCGCTACCACCGCCATCACTACTACTACCGCTACCGCCGCCACTGCTGCTACCACTACTACTACCACCGTTACCGCTACCATCATCACTACCGCCACTGCCGCTACCGCCGCTGCCACCACCACCGCTACCACCACCGCTACCATCACTACTACCACTACCATCACTGCCACCGCTACCACCTACCACTACCACTACCGCTACCGCCGCTACCGCCGCCACCACCACTACCACCGCCGCTACCATCGCTGCCACTACCATCACTGCCGTTGCTACTACCACTGCCACTGCTACTACTACCACCACTGCTACCACCACTACTACCACCGCCGCCACCGCCGCTACCACTACCACTACTACTACCGCTGCCGCCGCCGCTGCTGCCACTGTCACCACTGCTGCCGCTGCTGCCGCTGCCACTGCTGCCACTGCTACCACTACTACCACCGCTACTACCACTACCACCGCTGCCGCTACCACCACCGCCGCTACTACTACTACCACCGCTACTACCACTACCGCTGCTACCACTACCACTGCCACCACTACTACTACTGCCACTACCACCACTACTGCCGCTGCCGCTGCCACTACTACCGCTACCACCGCTACCGCCGCCACTACTACTACCACTACCGCTACCACCGCCGCTACCATCACTACCACCGCTACTACCACTACCACTACCATCACCACTACTACTGCTACTACTACTACCACTGCCGCTGCTACTACCACTACCACCACCACCACCGCCACTACCACCATCACCACTACTACCACTACTACCACTACCACCACCATCATCATCACTACTACCGCTACCACTACCACTACTACTGCTGCTACTACTACTACTGCCATACTCATCATCACTACCACTACCACCAATACTACTACTACCACTACTACCACCACTACCACTACTACCATACTACATCACTACTACTACATCACCACCACCACTACCACTACCACTACCACTACCATCATCACCACTACTACCACCACTACCACCACTACTACCACTACCACTACCATACCACTACCACTACCATACCACCACCGCCACTACCATCACTACTACCACTACCACCATCATCACTGCCACCGCTGCCACCGCTGCTACCACCACCGCCGCCGCTGCTGCCACTACCACCACTACCACTACTACTACTACCACCACTACCATACCACAACTACCACTACTACCACCACCACTACCACTACCATCACCACCACTACCACCATACCACAACACTACCATACTACCACTACCACAATACTACTACTACTACTACTACTACTACTACTACTACTACTATACTACAATACTACTACTACTACTACTACTACTACTACTACTACTACTACTACTACTACTACTACTACTATACTACAATACTACTATACTACTACTATACTACTACTACTACTATACTACTACTGCTACTACTACTACTACTACTACTATACTACTACTACTACTTAAAATATGAAAATACATCTGGCTACATTTAAAATAAGAAAAACAACAACTTTTTGCACTTAAAATAAGAAACACAATTGAATGTTTCCTGAATTAAGAAAAAAACACTTATTCCACTGGCAGATAATTTTACTTGTCAAGTTGAATCTACTCAAATAAAGTAAAATGTAAATTTAAGTCATTTTAACTTACCTAGGTATTGTTTTTTCCCACTGTAGTAGTAGTAGTAGGAGTAGTAGGAGTAGTAGGAGTAGTAGGAGTAGTAGGAGTAGTTGTAGTAGTAGGCAAATCATCATAATTACCCATAATAAGCATGTTAAGGAATGTAAAAATATTATTTTTAATTAAACAATAAATACTAAATTCTACAAATTAAAAGATTTTGTGTGATACTTTTTTTTTATTTACATGAATTAAAAAACAAAACTATAAACCTTAAAAAAGTAAGGTAATCATTTACTTCATAATTTTAATTACTGCTTAATTGTTTGGCTTTACAGTGTTGTCAGAAAGTGTTTTTGAGCTATAAAACCACCTGTAATTTAATCAATGTAAAGTAGAGCTGTTTAATGTCACACTGTGGAACATTCAGGCAGAGAAATGGCATGACAACAAGCCGGAGACGGACCCCGATCGAAAGGTTACACAGTGCAACACCTGTAATATGGGAGCTTTAATGACAGAAAACAGACCGTGCTTTTCCTGATACACATATCGAAGATTAAATTATAATAATATTTGTTCTGTTTACATTTCGAGGTGATTTTCTCTCGCACGTTTCTATTCTGAGCTCCCCGCTTTCTATTAAACCATCATTACACCGCAAGTACCCATAATGCACTGCTCACACCCATGCTTTGAATCTGCTCCAATTGAATTTCTCTGTCAGTTCATTTTGGCCAAATTATAGTCGATTATGAAGGGTGCGCGCTCTCCCTCTGCCTTCTGTCACCGGGCGGGCGGCTCGGAGATAAATGGGTTCTTTCGCGGCGCTTTCAAAATGCCTTGAATTTCAAATAATATGACCTTTTTAATACGGCCTCCCATCTCCCGCCGTACGAGGGCCCGTGGACTGACAGGTGCGCACAGAAGGCACACGTCTGAAGGCATCTTATTAAAACCGCTGAGAGAAATGTCTGCGTGATTTACGTGTATTATACAGGAGGGGTAATAATGGGCGCTATGGAAGTATAGGCTGAGTTTGAATGACTGTATAGTGTGCGGTACTATTCTTTCTATAGGCGCGTTACACCACCGGTCAAAGGTTTGGACATACCGTCTCATTCAGGGTTCTTTTTCTTTATTTCTTACCACTTTTTATATTTTAGATACATACGGAAGACGTCAGATACATGAAACAAACTCCATTGAATTATTTAGTAAAGAAGGATTGAGGATTTAGAAAGTAAACGTATAGAAATGAGTGCTGTCAAACGATTAATTTTTAAAATCAGATGAATTAATTAAACTTGCACTATCACTGACTATTGCACATTTTTCTATTTGACTGTTGACTGTTGTGTGTTTACTTGTGTGCATCCGGTGTGTGCAGCAAAGTAAGAATTTCATTGTACAGGGAAACGTGTTTCTTTACTGTACATATGACAATAAAGCTTTGAATCTTAATCACACTTTAGAATTTTAATTAATCATGATTAATCGCAGTTAATTATTCTTCAAAAATGAGACCAATATTTTGATAAAAATGCTTTTTCTTGCTGCTTGGCTTGTTGGTGTAAAAGTTTTTTTTTTTTTTTACCTTTATTTACCCAGGAAAGTCCCATTGAGATCACTAATCTCTTTTTCAAGGGAGTCCTGCCCTGCACACATCACTTTAATACTAGGCAATGTGGGTGAAGTGTCTTGCCTGAGGACACAACGACAGTTTTTGCCACTGGCGCCCCCCTGTGGCACCTGGAATTCCCAGGGGTCTCCCATCCAAAGTAACGTCGTTGCTGCCGCTGAATCAAACCCGTGTTTTGCTTTAAGATGGTATTTTAAACTTGTGCTTCTGTGCAAAGAGAGTTCATCGCTGCGATATCTGCAAACGACCTTAGTTTGATCTAAAGTCCCGTATGGCAGTTTTTTTAAGAGAAATTTGCCGCTGAGCACCAGTCACAGTCTCATCTGTCGCCTTCACATCCGTGTATGGACAGACCTGAGAGACCTGATCACTGACCTAATAACCTGCGCCGCCTTTCACGTCACAATCCGCACTTTCCCTAGAGGAGCAATAAACTGTGTGATTAATCTGTTTTAACACGTCAACGTTGACGGCCCTAATAGAAAACACTGGGGTAGACTAACGAGGTGTGGAGCAACTGACAGGGCAGACGAGGAAAGAACTGACAAGGACAGGACTAAGTAGTGGTGCTGATTGGACAATAAGCTGCAGGTGAAGCACCCAACAGGTGAAGCACACAGCAGGTGGAGCTCAGCCACGCCCCCGGACAGGTGCAGAAACAGACGGGAGGGGGAACACATAATAAAACACCAAACCTTAACAAACTCTTTTGTCTGTGTTTGCTGTTGTGTGCATTGTGTCTGCGTGCTAACCATGGATGTGTAATAAGAGCTGGATAAGGCTCTGTCTGTGACCCCAGATTGACGTGTGGCCGAAGGAGGTACTGCAAATTCTCCCGTAGAAGCACAAAGCATTTTTTGTGAAATCAACCTGCCCGTGTTCGGCTGACAGGGCATCAACAGTTTTCATAAAAGTCGGATTTTGTAGTGATTCTTCTGTATTTTAACTATATGAACTTATATGAATGTTTAAATAGTCAAAGGGCCTAAAAATCAGCTTGGTAAGAGTTAGCCTAGCTCCACTCTAGCATCTCGCGCTCTGATTGGTCAGAACTGCGTTTCTGACATCACACGTTGGGCTGCGGAAGTAGAAATTTGCAAATGAGCGAAGACCATTGAAAACAATACGGCGCCATCTTGGATTCACCTTGCAGATTTTATTATAGTTCTATGGTGGTATCTCCTAAACATCCACCTTTAGAGATACATGTAGGACACCCCCAGCAGAACGTGACTGCATCAGTTCCATAGTGGAGGTGGCTCATCACTATTCTATGGAGTTAAAACCACACTGTGGAATATTAGAGCCTATGGAACAACATTTACGCAGAAACAAGCAGGTTTTACCAGCTAAAATATGCACACTTAAATTAGAATTGCATTATACAGATGAGTAATCATCAGAGAAACCTATAAAACATGTTAATACTGTTTTCAGCTAACGATAAACCATAAAAGGAAGTGTGATCTGAAAACAGTACCACTTTTAATGAAACAGGATGGCAGAAATGAACAGATGCTGACGTTATTTCTACGAATTAATTACGTCCAATTGCACCAGCTCAACCACCTCTAAATATAGTGCTGAAAAGAGAGTCAAGCATGTCTTTTTTCCAGTATAAGTCAACAGGGTGTAAAGCAGTGCTATAGCAGAAAAATGACAAGATGAGGAATACAGGTTCAGTGTAATTAGCTTGAGATGTTCTTGGCATGCCATTCCTCCCATGTACGCGACTCTGGCCTCTTTTAATTAGCTTTGGTGCTGTTGTGTGTAACGTGGAGCTGTTCAAGAGGCCCACGTGAACACACAATTGAAAATGTATGAGCAGATGTTTTCATTAACACGTTTTGTAAAAGGGATCAAGTTGACAAGGCTTTCGCTCCATTGTAAGTGTGTGGAATTGTTAATTACTGTCATGTGTGCGCACATAAAGACGCAAATAACTGTTAGCCTTTTGTAAGCGAGTGTTCCGGTGTTTACAAGAAGAACATGAGAGTTTAGAGGATTCTTGATACTTCGCAGCTGACGTCAGCACCGTCCCCGGGGGG
Organism: Odontamblyopus lacepedii; assembly: GCA_034769755.1. NCBI lineage: Eukaryota > Metazoa > Chordata > Actinopteri > Gobiiformes > Gobiidae > Odontamblyopus > Odontamblyopus lacepedii. The sequence goes on from CM068361.1 coordinate 31,373,578, forward strand.
CGTGACGCTAACTGAAAGCACTGCTCTGTTAGAAGTTTTGTTACTCAAGTTAGACGCTGATCTGAGCTTTGTTTTAACACAATCGGACCATAAAGAAATGACTTGGTTGGAGCTACAACAAATGAGTTTGTGCCACTAAACAAGTCTCTCACACATGAATTATTAAACGCTCGTATTGGTCACAGGTTCCTCAGTGTGCGCACTGTGTCGCCATGGTAACTCCATAAACATATGTCTTATAAAACAGTGCAACGTCAGAGTATTTGTAATGGAGGCGGTGCATCTAGGTAAGTTAAAATGACTTAAATTAAGAACATTTTACTTTATTTGAGTAGATTCAACTTGACAAGTATCAATCAATCAATCAAACTTTATTTATAGAGCGCTTTTCATGCAAAAAATGCAACACAAAGCGCTTTACAGTGATTAAAAGGAACAATCCCACACTCCACACCCCCACAAAACAATCCCAACCCCTGTGCATCTGTGACTGTGATCTTTTTTTACTACTAACTGAATCTGGAAAGTGTTTTGAGATGACTACCTGTGACATAACTCTTTTTTCCAACGATCTGATCTGGGACGCTAACCATCTAGAACCATTACACAGAGAAAAAAGAAACAGAGGAAGCACATAACAACAAAACACAGTACACGCATAATGACAGGACGACAACGAAGGCGTGGGATACGGCGTAAGTAAAATTATCTGCCAATGGAATAAATGTTTTCTTTTCTTAATTCAAGCAACATTTTATTTTGTTTCTTATTTTAGGTACAAGAAGTTGTTGTTTTTCTTATGTTAAGTGTAGCTAGATGTATTTTCACATTTTAAGCACAAAAAGTCTTAATCCACTGACAGATAATTTAACTTGTCAAGTGAAATTTCCTCAAATTTTGGTGAAAAATGTCTTAATTCGAGTCGTCTTAACTTGACTAGATTTCGTTTTTTCAGTGAAGTAAAGGGTTAAAGTCGTACTGCGGAATATTAGAGCCAGTGGAACAACATTTTCTAGGAAACAAGTAAGGTTTACCAGCCAAAATGTGCTAAATTTAATTACAATTGCAATATATATTTGAGTAATTATTAGGGGTGTAACGATATCCAAGTCTCACGATACAATATTTTCACGGTATGAACCTCACGGAAGTGCTTAGAACAGTTAATTCTTCATGTCGTCTTCACTGAAACGGAGCAAAGGATCATGGTCTATGTAGTTCCCTCTGTTTTTTAGCTATTTCTGCATCAGAACTGTTCATTTAAGCAAAGAGACTTGTGATTCGATATATTGTGATGGTCCACGATATTGTTGTGACACCTTTGACGATACAATATCAGCATATTTTGGTTATTATGTCCCTAATAATTATGTTTTATCAATCATTTGGGGAAAATGGGCACATTTTTGCACGAATATGGACGGTAATACAGCTTTAGCCCTATTCACATGGGATTAATTTTACCTGTGGACCTTTGGCGATTTGTAATAATTGCAGATGACCTACTATATTTCACCAAACACAGACGTCCAGTGATAATAAACGTCCCGTGCGAGTGTTTGTTGTTGTAATTGCGTCTTTTCTGTCTGTTCCTTTTATTTCCGTGGTCTTTTCTCTGTATATTGCGCACATTTTATATCGCATTGTGCGCCTTTTATATCTCTTTCCGTCTTGAGTAACGGAGGCTGCCATAGAAATTTTGATTCGCAGTTTTGAGCTTTTTAGGGGCAAATTATAACACTGCCTCATAGCCTCTACATGGAAACTGATCCGCAAAAGAGAAATTCTCGCAGGATGTTGACCTGGATGACATGTGCAGCCGCATGGAGTAAGGAACATTTGTTTTTATTTTTTTCAGCTTACTTTATAAATGTACTTACTTAGACATAGAAACAGATGTGATGGTACGACATATCCGGTCTTGATTTCAGTAACATAGAGGAATTTACGGACTTTGCTTATCCCGTGCGAATGCGCTGCGAGTAACACAGAGGTGGGGCGGTAATTTGCAAATTACCAGACGTCCCCAGGTTATACTTATCCCGTGCGAATAGGGCTTTTGTCCATGTTGGATTTTGGAAACTAAGGCCTGTTTGGTACTTGGATGGGGAATCTCTGGGTCTAGTGCTACAGTGGAGCAGCAGTGGCTCTAGTAGTACATGCTGTCATTGTGTCCTTGGGCAAGACGGTGAATGAATGAATGAATATTGTCTTCACCTTCAAATTAACAGCTCCTTTTACCTTTGATTCAGTAGCGATGACCAATTCCAGGGCTGAGATTTTTCCAAGTGAAGGTGTGTGGACATATTGTTTTCTGTTTGAGAGAAGAAGTCAGCCTAAATATGCAGGGTTTGTGTGTTAAACGTGTGTAAATTAAACAAAACACAACTCTGGGGATGTCTTTTTTGATGAGGATACAACATTATAACAATATGGGCCCTTTAAATTACATATTTGCTTCATAACATTGGACGTTTTGTTATATTGATCAATGTTGCGCGTGTCACCACTTTTACAATTCATGTCCATGCAAATTCAAAGCTGAAAATGGTGTTTCTTTCTTGTAACTTGTGATTCGGTCTGATCTTTTGTTATCTACTGTGACTTTTTGTTGAGACTCTTGATTGTCAAAATTCCTCCCAATTTTGAAACAGTTTAGCCACCCTCTCCACAGACTCAACAAACAAAACAATTTTAGATCATAATTTCCCCGAGACCTGGCAATTGTCTCCAAATTGCTTTGAAATTCCTAACAACTCAAAATTGAATTGCACTTCAGATTTGTAAAACCGTCTTCCACGTGTGAAAAGAACCTGGGCTGAAAATATTGCGCCTTCGAATGAAACATGCCCAGTCTTGTTCCGTGATAAGATTACTTCTACAAATCCGCTATTTATTTTGCATTTTCTCAACTAAATCAAATGTGTTTCATGGTTTGTGTGTGTGCAGAGGGGCGCAATCTGTATCTGTGAATTCATATGTGACCAGATGACGGCGCGTGTAATATAGACTAAATATTTCCCTTTGCTGAACAGCGCCATCCCCAATTGAAAGAAAACAGAAAAGTAAAAAGGAAGTTAAAGGAAGCACAGAGCAGTGGGTGTGTACCAGTGACGGTTTACGCAATATGCCATTTTGAATTTAAGTGATTTTAAGATCACTCAAACATGCACGGATCACTCCAAATACAACTCTGTGTGAGTAAATGGTGAAAGGAAGCAACTATAACATGGTAAAAGTGCTGAAATGTCCATTTTGCAGAATAGGTCTGTTTTAAACTGTCAGAAAAATGTCTTCCTTGCACAAAAATGATGTCTGCAGTTTGGATGGAAATGCCTGTGTGGATGACCTTGTTCGAGGAAAAATTGTCACTACTACTGGTATTTTTGTACTTTTCAATATATATCTAACATATATATTATAAATATATAAATAAATATATCTAACATGTATAACAATTTAGATATATTTAAACTCTGCCCCAAACCCACCCCGCCCCAGGACCTGTCAGAGAATCAGAGAATACACATATAAATACTTATATATACATATGTGCTTAAACAACACACGCTTACACACATACCTATACTCACATACATACGCATGTGGGTCAATGACATGACGCTGTCCAACTGCAATTTTCCTCAGTTAAAAGGTTCAAATTTCATAATAATTCACCACATTTCTGTCGTACCTCTGACCTCCATAGAACCAAGTCATTTTTTTCAGAAATCCTGAGTTATTCTGCATGTTTTTTGTACTTAAAGTGTTAAAATGTCATGTGGTGTAACCGTGCATCATGCGGTGCGACTAATAACAGCAGGAATTTTAATAACCGACCAAGGAGACTTGGGTGAATGGTTCTTTAGGCATTTTTCTTCATTTGATGCATTTTCCAGGGCAGTAGTTTGTTCATTAAACACAAGCAGGCGACTGTCATATTGGAGCAAAAGAAAATATCAATATGCATTAAAAATCTAAATAAACGGCAACAGTTTGTTTCTATACACTTCATATTACTCAGAACGTAGATTAACATCACCAACCATGTTTTAGAAAATAAAACAATTTTAAGGTTATTCTCAGTCACTAAAAATGCTTGATATAAATGTTAAACGTAGATTTATGCACCTGACCCTGAAAATATTTGAAAAAGTTTAATAGAAACTAATATTTCTTTATATTTTAGAAATTGCCTGTTGAAGATCCTTATACGTCATTGACCCATATATACACATACATACATATATACATATATAGGTTCATATGTGTACATGCATATACATACAATAATGACAACAGTAATAACAGTAACAACACAAATAATAATAATAATAATAAATATAGCCACAAGCGGCGATGATCGGCCCTCACGTGTGACTATGCTGCACCCCGCAAACACCGTGCCCAGGAAATCACACCATGCAAACACCACACTGTGCAGATGCCGCGCCCAGCAAACGCCATGCCCCACACTAACGTTTCATGTCTAGGGGGTGCTATAGTGTAATTTTCCATATGCTTTATAGTGTATTATATTTTTTCAAAATTCAAATTTCAGCACTTTTTCAGAATTTTCACAATTTTCAGACTAAGTTTGTGCCACTGGGAGCAAATCTTCACATTGAATATTGATTAAATTTTGATTGAACTTTGTGGCTTTGCTGCATGTAAACCGTGACAGTTTTCAAAAAAATGGAGCACATGTTTGAAGCCGCACTTCTGTAGATGATGTACGGTGATTTTCAGCCCTGTGGGTGAAGCGCCTTCAGAGGAATGCATTCAAACGCAACATGAGCAAAATGCTAACTCTACATTTTCAAGAATTCAATCCAAGATGGCCGCCTTTTGCTTTGTCAGGGGGCGGGGCCATAATAATATTTTTTGTTTGTCTTCACATGACGAATGCCTGTACCGAATTTTGTGGCTGCACGACAAAGTTGAGCTGGGACAGCTCCCATAGGAGTGGGCGGAGCCTAATATTATCTCCATTTTTTGATTCCCACACATGAAACCTATATTTTCTTGAATGTCTCATAAGGGCCGTTTCCATAGTAATTACTGATTCAAAACATAATATCTCTTTTCAATGGTAAAAAATGTTCTCTTTGCTCTGGCGCCGTTTCCATAGTAATTAATGATTCTAAATACAACATCATATCTTTTCAATGATAAGAAGTCCTCAAAATGTCGCCTTTTCTCTGGTGCTGTTTTCATGGTAATTAACAATTACAACAGTATCAATATAGCCGCAAGCGGCGATGATCGGCCCTTGCTCATGCCTATGCCCCGCCCCAGCCACACTGCCCTAACTAAGCCCTAAGCCCTAACTCCTAAATAAACCCTAACCCTTACACATGACATGACATCATGCACGAAGTGCTGATGCGGCCATGGCGATGCCACTGTACCAGGTCAGCAGGCACCAGTCAGTGACATGATGATGCCAGTGTGCTTGGAAAGGGGAGAGCGCTTCGCGCTCTGTTTGCTTCACACTGCTGAACAATCGCAATAGGTCCTACGCCGCCACTTGCGCTCGGGCCTAATAACAATAATAATAATAATAATAATAATAATAATAATAATAATAATAATGTTTTGCATTGTTTATTACCCTCATCATCATCTTTACACCTTTTCTTATTACACAAATGTACAGTGTGTAACTTTTCTGGTAGTGGGTCCGTCACCTACTTCCGTCCGTGGAAATGTTTTCTGGAATGTTCCGCAGTACTGCATTGCACTTATGTATCTCTACGGCGACAGCAGGCGACACTATAGAGCGAGGTTACATGTCAAATCTGTGGAGACGGATGGTTTTAAGTCCATAAAAACCCACGTTATGGAGTAAATGCTAAATGGATGCGTTTAAAGCCATACCGGGACCCTCAGAAAAGTTACACAGTGCGCCTTTAACTGATGTAAAAGCCTGATAACCATTTACCACATGCACTATCCCACCGAACCAAGTCATCACCGGAAAAACCTGACAACTCTTTAATTATACGTCCTCCGCGCTTTCTCTCCCGCTTGTGTCTGCAGTGCTCACAGAGGGATCAGTGTTTGTCCCCGTGTTTACGCCTGTCACTGCGTTGCCATAAAGCACAACATCAACTCTGGGTTTTATGAGGCAGAACAAATATGAAAATGTTTTGTAGCACGACGCACTGCTAGCCACGCTCCCGTAAAAAAAGAAGAAAAAAAAAAAAGAAAAAAGACATAAGTGCTTCGGAATAACTGGAAATCCCGGAAACATGCGTCAACACGGCAATAATCTTTACTATACTGGAATCGGAAAAGGGTGGTAAACATTTTAACGTCCTGAATGACATTTTTATGGCCTGGAGTTGTAATAAAACATAGAAGACGAGCCATTCTGTGTAAGACGGCGAGAGCAGCGTGTGTTCAAACAAATATTGCAAGTACATGAAGGTCGAGGGTTTGGTTCCACGTGTATTTACTCTTGTTGTGTCCTTTTGCAAGACACTTCACCTACACCTACGCCTTTCCTGTGTAAATAAACAGTTTTTAAGAGTGATTATGATCCTGGACATCCATTTTAGACATGATTTTATCATAATTTTTAATTTTTAACATTCATTATTTACATTAATATTCATTATTTATAGATATTTAAGGGTGCATTGTGTAAGTTTATATTTGGGGGTCTGTCTCCTGCTTGTTTCTATAGAAATGTCATTGCTCTGCCTGGAAATGTTCCAGAGTATGACATTAAACAGCTCTACCTTACATTTATTCAATTACAGGTGGTTTTATAGCTCAAAAATACTTAGAAAAACAGACATTCTGACTGTTTTTCTTAGTAGTTTTGAGTGGGTCGCCTTGGAGCAGCCGATAATGTCATAAAGCCAATGATGTAATAACTGCCTATAACATAATCATTTAGTAATATGTAATTTAGTTTAGTTTAGTTTATTAAGATACACACACACACACACACACAAGACATGAAAGCTCAATATGTAGTAAACAAGTAGCAACCAAAATAAATCAATAACAATTAAAACAAATAATATCAATAACGATAATACCTACATAAACCGTAACTAATCAGTGTGAGAAAAGGAACAGTTTTAACTTGTTTTTAAACTTTTTGTTATTTTCAAACAACAAAAATACCGGTAATGTAATAAAGTCAATAATGTAATAACTTGCCAGTAATGTAAGAAAATGATGTAATAACTCAAACAGTAATGTAATAACCTGTAATATCGCAATGTGATAATGTAATAATGTAGTAAGTTATTACATTATCGGCTAGTTATTACATTATTGGCTGGTTTAATAAAAAAAAAAAAAAAAAACGGCAACCACTAATGTAATAATTTCTTTTATATCACTTAACCAAAGATGTATTTATTAAATTAAAAGTGTCACACTACAACATGAGTCGAGGGCTGCAGTTGATATGGGAAACGGAATATTCAGGCTGGATTATTGTTGTCAGTGGTAAAAGTATTTGAAATGATCGTAATTCCTTAAAATCTGGTTGTATATCAGGGGGATTTTAAGATTGATTTACAGTTATTTCTTACATACTGTTCCTTTAAATGATATGAAGAAATTATTGCATTATTGGCAGCAGTTTTTAAACCAGCCAATAATGTAATAACTAACCGATAATGTCATGTTACTACATTATTGGCATCAGGTTATTACATTATTGGCTTTATTACATGAAAATTATTACATCATAGGCAGTTATTACATTATTGGCCATTATTACACTATGGGCTGCCACACGCCTCTCCACAGATCTGACTTAACTTGACCTGGTGGCGTCAGCTACTAGTCTATTACCATGGAGATAGATACGTTTAATGCCGTACTGTGGAGTATTCCAAGCAAAGCAATCGCCTTTCCACGGAGACAAGCAGATATCATGTGCTTTTCTAGAAATGTTTCCCGCTGACCCCTTAATTGAATATTACGACAATTTACAAATGCACAAAAACAAAGTGAAGTAAAATGAGGACAGCAAAAATCATCCGAACAAATAATTAACAAATGGTGAAAATAGAACTTTTAAAAGCAGAAGCAGCTTGTTATCGGACACAGATTCCCCCCTTAGAGAAATAAGACTCTATTAAAGCTGCAGTTCAGAATTAAATTAGTCTCCACTGAACTATGGAAATAATATGGCATTTTTCATTATGTTTTTTGCCTGATCACGAAGCGCGCACAGAAATGTATTACGCGCTGATAAAGCTGTTTACAATGTGAAGAGTTTCTCCTGTGAGTTTAACACAGAGACTGACAAACAAATGCACTTTGACTGGGCTTTTTAAGGTTACAAAAGTGAAATAAATACTGTATCTACTGCTGCGTTCGTACCTCAAGCAATTTCTATCTATAAATCACTATAATTAAGGAAAACTGCTCTGCGCTCGCCCCATTCGTGACCAACATGCATCACGATAGTCACATTTTCTTTGTGTTTTGGTGGTTTTTAAGCAGCTTTTCTGTATTTTACCTCAACAAATGTCAGTGCATGTGTCTGTTTACTGTCGGCAGGGATCAAATTGGTCAAAAATAGGAACACCGGGGATTTTCTTGTGTAAAACTGGGACAAATCACTGGTTTTGGATAAATTTGCATGAACAAGGAGCACAACAACTCAAAACTGGGACTGTCCCGGGTAAATAGGCATGTTCTGACCACCCTACGTGATACTAAAAATACCTGCTCCCGCTACGAAATTCAAAGTAAAAGGCAGAAAGTGCTTTGCCATATTCAGTTTTGAGACTTGTATGCATCTCTAAAAACAACGCTTCGATGCTTTGACCTTCCTGTTGTCCCCACCGCTGTTTAATTCAATTGTCAGATGATAAAAATGTTGTTTTGTTTTAATCTGAATAATCTCACTGATCCACGCCCCGCTTTATATTTGATACTCGTCTCCATCGGCCCATCATGCTGCGTGAGGCTCTCTGAATGCCAACGCAGCCACTCCCCCTCCCTTTCCGTCTCTTATTTGAGTAAAAAAAAAAACCCCGTCCATCTGCCATGCCCTTCATATTGGATCAAATAGATGCCCGCTCGTGTTTGACTTGTAATATTGGCGCACACGTGGAGCTCGCCGCACACACAGATAGCGGAGGAGAGGGCCCATGTAAAATGCATGATCCCTCCTCGAGGCTGGGGCCAGATAAGAATGCCAATCGGCGCCCACTGCAGCTCGCGTGCAGTATTGTCGCCGGGCAAACAGCTGATAGGCCCCTCGTGATTTAATCAAGGGCGTGAGATGACGGGGGGGTTAGCGCCGCGTCCATCTCGGAGGAGAAGACGCATCGCAACAGATGGATGGAAATTTAATGGACTGATAAAACACATATAATAATAATAATAATAATAATAATAATAATAAATTTTATTTGTAATGCACTTTACATTTCAATGAAATCTCAAAGTGCTACAGTGAAAGCATAAAAAGATGATCAAAAAACAAAAAAACACTTACAAAGTACATTTAAAACATCCTAGCACAAGGTAAACAAGGCAAAAACCTAGTAGGCCTTTTTAAACAGAAATGTCTTAAGTCCTTTCTTAAAAGCCTCCAGACTCTGAGGCATCCTCAGGGACTCTGGGAGGGCATTCCACAGGCGTGGGGCTGCAGCCTGAAAAGCTCTATCTCCCATAGTGGAGAGTTTGGTCCTTGGCTGATGGAGACAGTAGGTGGAGGATGAGCGAAGGTGTCGTGAGGTGGTGTATGGCGTGAGAAGCTCTGAGAGGCTGGGGCAGTTCCGTGTATGCACTGATAGGTGAGGAGGCAGAGTTTGTAATGAATCCGATGTTGAATGGGCAGCCAGTGAAGTGAGCGGAGAACAGGGGTGATGTGGTCGTATTTACGCCTCCTCGTCAGGATCCTGGCAGCACAGTTCTGGATGTGCTGTAGCTTCTGTAGGCTCCTGCCAGAGATCCCAATGAGGAGGGCGTTGCAATAGTCAAGTCGCGAGGAGACAAAGGCATGAACGGGTTATACAGATATGTACACTGTGTTTAATATTGATATAGATTTGATGCAGATATAGAAACAGATTTGGATGCAGTTTGAAAGGAAAATGGCAACCGCAATATGAAATACAGCATCCAGCCACTAGGGGTGCTCTAAAAATAAGTTTTCAGTGCATTTTTTTTTTTTAAATGATGGCTCTGTCCCAATGTCCACACTATAAACTTTTTCTATTTTCTAAGTGTCCCATTGTAGAATTATGGAACTTCTGGTTAATAGTTTTCTGTGGCAAAATGTCTGTGGAAATGTCTGGCGTATTTTCCACCAGCTTCATAAATCTGCCCCATCTCCAAATCTTTAACCAACAAGCTCCATAAAAGCACATAATTTCTTTCATGAAGAATTTATCCAGAACTATCAGGGTAAGAAAGATGAAAGCTTAAAGGAGAATGACTAACATTAGTGAACTACTGAGTAAAACTAACATTTTATACAGTCCCAGTTTTATGAAATGTCTCTGATGTCCCTATTTTTGACCAATCTGATCCCTGCCAACAGCAAAGAGAGGCATAAACGAACATTTGTTTTGGTAAAATACAGAAAATCTGCTTGAAAATGACCAAAACACAAAGAAATTGTGATGACATTTACTCACATGTTCATGATGAATTTTCTCTGCGTAACAATTTTCCGAACTACGCACTCGTTTCACAATTTTATTATTACCAGCCACCACAAACTGGGGGTGTCCAAGTTTTTTATTTTGAAAATCGTGTGGGAGTCAAACCATTTCACCTGTTGTAGTTCCAGCTAAATCACGTCTTTATGTTCAGATTGTGTTAAAATAAAGCTCAGATTAAGTCTAATTTGATCATCGTTGACGACATCAGCTGCAAAGCATCAGTCCCAATGTCGTGGTGATGACGATACCTGATGGGCGACAGTAGCTCGGTTGGTAGAGCGTTTGTCCACTGATGCACAGGTTGGCGGTGCGATTCCAGCTCCCACAGACCAATGCTGCTGTTGTGTCCTTGGGCAAGACACTGTGTACACTGGTGCATGAACGTGTGTGTGTGAATGGGTGAGTGGTTTGTCGATGTTAAAGCGCTTTGAGTGCCTTGAAGGTGGAAAATGTGACTATTTACCATGAAACTCGACGTTCCACAGATGAAAAGTCGCCTAATATAGGGCCTTTAAGTAAGAATATAGACATATTTCGTTATGTCTTCTGAAACCCAGCATTAGATTTATGCATTTAAACATTACCACGACTGCTTTACTGCACAAACTGAACCTATAAGCACGACATCGCAGTGCTTCTTCCATGGCCGCATTATAAACCTCTGTGCTCTCTCTTCTCATACATAGTCATAACTCGCTCTGTTATTTCTTCCATGTCAGCTGTCAGGAGTTCAAAGCCTCGGAAATACTTCTCCCAGTCTCTTTGAAGAAATTTAAATTTTACATGGGCCCGTGATTTAAAGGCAATCAGACTCAATACGGCCGCCCTCGCACAACAAAGCGGCCCATGTTCGGGTCGGTAAATATACGGCGGAGCTGGAGAATGGGGAGAAGCAGGTGGACTTGGTCGCGTTGCATTATTCATGAGGGTCTAACACTTATTACGGTTTGTTTATATCAGGTTGGTGTGAGAGGGTTCATGTTTTTATCCTTGTTGTTTTTGAGGGTTGAAGAGGAAGCTTCTGTCTGGCCCGAGTGTGATGCTTATTCCACAGAATTGGTCTCCTGAAGGTGTTTGTTTATTTTATTTCGCTCTGCTTTTTCATTTTATTCGGCTGGATGAATTTTGCGAATAAAATCAGAGGTGCTTGTTGTCATTGTTGGTGCAGAGGGTTGTGTTCTTGAGCACGGTGCTAAAACATAGTTAATACAATTATAGCTATACATCTATAACTAAATATTGTAAAAAAAAAAAAACCTAGATTGACAGTTTTGGTGAATTTAAAGGGACCGTATTAAAGCTGCCACACACTACAGGAGAATTTGCCCGGTTTTGGCTGCGATTTGCTTCTCCGCGAGTTCGGGGAGGCGTCACCTGACTTTGTCTTCGTACGTGATTTTGAAGCTGCCGCACTCCTCATGTGTGTTTTATCAGTGGGATTCCGAGCTTCTCTTTCATATTGTATCCGGAAAAAGACAAGACAAAAGACAAAACAGAGCGTCAGGGGCAAACAGAGTTACGGAAACACAGGCGCAAGATACAAACTCAGTATAGTGAAAATAATTATTACTCACCTCTTGTAAAGTTAAACTGCAGTTATTTTCTTTCTTATTATCCACACAAGTTGCAAGTAATGACATCCAGTCCACAAAACCGCGCTGTTAATCCAGTTTGAGATGTTCTTTGGAAGTAAAAAGGTGAGAGAGTTCCTCACGTGTGTCTGTTTACATCTGCACAGCGCACGGGTCGAGGTGAAGCTTCAACTCTACTTCCTGTGGACTTTATCTCCAATTTTCTACGCTTTAAAAACCCTGTATCTGAAGTATCGCACCACATTCACAAATAACAATAACACAGTTTTGACTTGTATCTGAACTCGAAGTGCAGAGCTCTGATCTCTGAACACTTCAGAGTCTCAAAGTGGTTTTACTGTAAACAGGAAACAGCCGACACCATCGCGCTCACATCTTTATAGCCCATTTTACGCAGTCATATCCCACTGCAGTCTTTTACAATCAGGGATTTTAAGTCCCATAAGTTTCTCCTTGCGTCTGTGGTGTGCACTTTTTGTCGCATATATTATAAATTGTTTACAACCAAAAAGTCTTGTAGTGTGTAGCGGCCTTTACACTACATTCTGATCTATGTTATAATGTTGTTTCCTCATCTTTAAACAGACCTGGAGTTATGTTTTGTTTCATTCGCACATGTTTAACACACAAACCCTGCATATTTAGGCAGAAAACACTCTGTTCCACCTTCTGATGTCATGTGGCAATACAGGAAGTGCTCCATTGTGCTTTTAAACTCCATAATATACCTTCATAAGAATCATTTGGATGATTTCAGTCCTAGAATTGCCTCTAAGAAATCTCTAATCTAATCTCTAATCTCTAAGAAAGTAAAGGTAAAAGGAGCTGTTAACTTGAAAACTACAACTTCATGACATCACAAGGTGGATTGGAGCGTTTTGAGCTTTGGAGATGTAGACAGAGTAATAAATAAAGGTTTCAAACGTGTGTGAATGAAACAAAACACAACTCCAGACATAGATATCAACCTTATAACACATCTTAAAGCTCATAAGAGTAAATTTTGGTAAATATAGGACCTTTAAAAGAGCTCATTGGCACAGAAATCCAGCCACATTTTTGTTCCTCTGCCCCGGGACGTCTGTGGCTCACCTCCACATGTGCCGTCATCATGAAACTGTCGAGTTTGTCTTTGCAGACGTAAGTTTTAGGCTCATCTCTCTGACATGTTGTTACAAACTCTATCTTCTCTGTTTTGGCCCAGAGGCTGCCCTTCATGTTAACCTTCTATGATCAAAGCTAACACATGCTACCTCCGGCTATCGCCGCTGTTTTGAAGCATGTTGCTGTCAAATGCCCCTGGCGCTTCTGTCCAAAGTGCCTATATTATATGAAGAAAAAAGACATAAAAAACAAGCCTGAAGATCTACCCCCTATAAGAAGATCGGCAAAATAGTTCATATTTTAAGTTGAATTTTCTTAACAAATTTGCAGATTACAGAAAAACGCATGTGTTGTTTACCCAATTTTAAAGACATCATAGTTTAAAGCACATTTTAAGTCACATTAAAGTTGTTTCCTCTCAGTGTTTACTTACACAATCGTATTTGAAGTGTTTGGTGCATGTTTGGGTGATCTTTCATTACTTATTTCAGCAGCTTCACGTAGTTATTTTTTATCTACAACTCTACTAAAAGTCTTCTCGCTGGCGTGATGTGTAGGTATCCATTGGAGGTGCCTCTTTCCTATCGCAGAAGTCAGTGGACTAATTAAAATTGCTATTTATTTCATTTCATTTATTTGTTTATTTGGGTGGGACGATGCATATTCATGAACATACAATTTGTTTGAAATCACACATATTGATGTAAATACGCCGGATTTAGCACAGGTGCTAATTTCCATCCGTAGTCCCATATATAAAATACACATAAAATAGACATTTGACAGACTCGACAAATATAACTAACAATATGCATAATCCACAGTATAGTACAGTACAATAAACATGGCTGTCATGACCTAAGGTGCTGTTAAAGGTGCTTTTTTTAGAGTGCATTATAAGGTGCCTGCAGTATTTACAGTACTATTTCTAAAGTGCTAGTGTCTACGTATGTGTGTGTTTGTATGTGTGTGTTTGTATGTGTGTGTGTAGTGGTGTCTAAAGATGGTTAAAATGTTGATGCTGTTCAACCATCTCTTAAGGTGCGTTTTAAACGATGCAAAGGTTGGGCTGGTTCTGACTGAGACAGGTGAGGTGTTCCAGCTGCTGCAGCCTGTGATACAGAGAACATTTTGAGCGAAGGTGGTTTGAGATGATAGCATAATGACCCATGTGTGTCATAGATTATACAGATTATAGTAGCATTGCAAACACAAATACGATAGACGCTTTAAAATGTTGTCAAAATGTTCAAAATTCTGGCCAAAGTGAAGCAAACATAAGATATTATCAATGATTAAGTGATGAGCAGATCTAAATGCCAATGGTTTTATGACATTATAATAAAACAATAAACTATATTGAATTTCCAAAGTACAATTATTAGTGGACTCAACTTTTCTGTGAAGATTTGTCCAGTAAAATCTAAAAATCTGGATTTGTCCTTTGTCAAAAATGCTTATTATTTACATTATTTGTTTATTTGACAAGAGATTAGGATAAAGACACAATAATGAATGTTTTTAGGGCTCTGGTCTCACTCGCATATGAGAATTTCTCTTGGTTTTTTTTTTCATATTTTATGATATTCTGAAGTTAATCCCAGTTTTCCCATTTGAATCACATTGTTTCACTTCACGTTTGCCTTCAGCCGCGTCCATTTTGATATTTACAATTTTTTACAGGGTCTTTTTTAAACGTTCAAATGGAGAAATGCTCCGATGTAAACTTTTTCATTCCGATCCAATACTGATACACGATTACCAAATATATCAACCAGTCCCTTCTAAACTAGTCCTAAACGACCTCTAGACGAGAATGAAGCCGTCTCAGAACTAGTAAGTAGAAAATACATCTGAAAACAAAATAAATAACCCAATAAAACTTAAAATCTTGGCCAGATCAGAGAAATTTGCAGCGTACAAGGCCTGGTTACGAATTAGAAATGTGAAGCGGCGAAATCGCTCACAGTAACAATGCAAGTTTTTCTATGTAATTTCGAGCATTAAAAAGACCTGCAATGGGATTAGTGCCACACTAAGGAACACTCCACAATCTTCATGGAGACTATAGGCGATATGGCTGGAATCTGTATCACGATATAAGTGTTTCATATCGGTCGATATCAGTAATTATTGAAACACTGTGTGACCTATTTAAAATAAGGACCAGGAGGGAAAAATACTAAATTTAAACATTTTTCTTTTAAACTTAACCTTCCTCTCACGGGCAAAAGGAGGGAAAAGGAGCATCAACACACATGTTCAACGTTATGATCACAATGAAAACTGAACAATTATCACTAATAAAGTGCTTCACCAAACTAAAGTGTTATAAAAACATTTGCAAAGTGTTAAATGTAAATATAGAGAAACCTGATATCTGAGAAGAAGAACTGTCATATCTAAAATATTTACAGCAAACAATATTTACAGGATTTAAACATAAAGGGCAACAAAAGGGCAAAGTGAACTAAGCAAACTAAGTACACAACAAAGAACTAAACAAACAAACGCAAGGTCAGTGCTGACTTAATGAGCGCCTCAGAAAACACACAGCACAGTGACAGAACAAGAGACACACTTTAAATACAAAACTAATGCTTCTTTTCCAAAGTCAAGTGCGAACCTGACAGACACAAACACACAAGATGGCAGAGTGGTCACAAAGGCCAGCAGCTCCGACCAGGATCAGCTTAAATACAATCCATCAATTCAAATACTGTCTAATACATGACTAAATACTCAATACTAATAAAATACAACACTAAATACAATGCTGAACACAATCAATCAATGAAATACTGTCTAATACAGGACTAAATACTAATGAAATACCACACTAAATACAATGCTGAACACAATCAGTTCAAATACTGTCTAATACATGACTAAATATGAATAAAATACTATTTTCATATTGCATATTTTCATATTTATTTATTTCGAGCAGTCAGTACAAAGAAAAATAGGCTTCAACATAAATTACAAAAACAAAAAATAGTTCACATGATAAACTCGAAAAGGAGTAGGAAGAAGAAAACTTATTACATCCCAAACCGTCTAATACAACACTAAATACATCGCTAAACACAATCAGTTCAAATACTGTCTAATATATTTCTAAATAAAATATAACACTAAATACGATGCTAAATACAAGCAATCCATTAAATACTGTCCCACTTTAACTGTAGCTTTTAATCCTGTTTAATTTGTTTATGTTGTTGTAAGGCGAACTTGGGTGTCCAGAAAGGTGCCTCCTTATTATTCTTATTCTTATTCTTATTATTAAATAGGTGGAGGCGACTGGAGGTGAGGTGGGAGTGGCCGAGTGTTGAAGTGCCCCATTAGGGACCAGAGCTCTCACAACAGGAATCATGGGACAAAAAAAGAAATTAAAACACACACAAAACAAATCAAAGACCTGGAAGCCTGGGGCATCCATGCCTGGCACCACCCAACCAAGTTACAAATCAGATCTGTGGAGCGGCTACCCCACTCACAGTCAGATTACATGTTTTTCACAGTATCTTTAAGCGCTAAAAAACAGAACTGAATGAACTTAAAATGGATGCCAAACAGTCAGTCCTCCTAGCCTACACACCGCGTTACAGATGAGTTTAATGCCATGCTGCGGGACATATCTGAAGCACAGGAGTCATATCTCCATGGAGACAAGCAGGTACGGGCACCAGCCAGAAAATTTACGCAGCGCATCTTTAAAATCTGCCCGGCGTTTTTTTTTTTTTTTAAATCTGTTTTTCGTCTCTTTTCCGTGTCGACTCCGGGAGCAGGTGCGGGGGCACAGCTGGCATTTCCCTTGGCATCGCGCGAGTGTTGCCAGTGACGACGCGCGCCCCGGTGTAATGTATGCGGCGTCACAGACCAGAGCCGGGCACATAACGGGAGGACGGGGAGGATTCCCAGGGCGCACCGGGGCTTGTGTCTCTGCATAGGAACAGCTGCTCGTAGGGACCAGCTTTTGTCAGAAATGACTGAAGGAAACAATGGAGCAAAGACCGGAGAACAGAGATTACAGTGAACATATGTCCTCCGTGCGCTGAATAGGCCCGATGTAAAACTTTATATAGTATACACAGCAGAGTTAAACATGAGGAAAAGACACACAACGCTTTTTTTCCCCCATTAAATCCGTTGCATGTATAAAAAACACATTATTTTAAACATACACACATGCAAACAGATTAACAATATACACACAGATTACAAAAACACAGGGGTAATTATTAGACACAACACTTTAATTGAGCAATTTAATAGCGTGTGTTTCTATGGAGAATGGTTCATTAGTTACCACGGCGACACAATTCACACATTAGCGATAACTACACTGCAAATTTCTCTCATCTGGCCAAGATCTTTAAACTTATATCAGGTCATTCATCTTGTTTTCAGATTTATTATCAAATTACTAGTTCAGACACTGCTTAAGACTAGTCTAGAGGTCATTTATTTTAAGATAACTTGTCCAGTAAAATTATCTTGTTGCTTTGACAGATAATTTCACTATTTTTAAGCCATTTTCTGATAGATTTAAGTGTTTATATCTTACATTCTGGCCAAGGAGTGTACGAAAATGTTTTCAGATCGTCTGAAAACTCAAGAAATAATCTCTTGATTTGAACAGCACATTTTCAGAAGCCTGTGATCATTACGAGCGCTCCTGGTCCTGTTTAAGTGTTTGATTTTTAACAAAAAGATGAGTGTGACAAACTAAAAAATGTTGGCTAATATTATCTAACTTGTGGCTGTAATTTTACGTGTGTGAGACTTGTTTAAACACACAGATCAGCTCATGTGTTCAAACCAAATCAGCTCTTTTTGGTCTTCAGACAGAGCAGTGCCTCCAGTTAGCCTCACACCCCCATGTTGACGGCATCAGCTGCAAAGTATAAATCCAGAGAATACCAGCAGAGTCTGGCCGCAGTCCTCTCTGGCAGGTGGGGAGGTGAAAACAGACATTTTCACAGCACTTAACCTTCAGTACAGGACAATACAGGATTACTCAAACACGCAGGAATCAACTGAAATCCCTCGTCTCAAAGGTTTCGTCTCATTGAGCTCCGAAAAAACATCTCAAATAACACGCTCATCCTCCGGAGCAGAGTGCGCCGTCCCCAAATGCGAGACGGCGCTCACCAAATCCTCTTTCGTGAGTCACTGGAATAATTCGCCAGCAGAGATTCTAACCTGCACGTGTTTTCGGACGTTTGCCCGACAAAGAAACGGCCGATCTCTAAACAAGTTTGCAAACATTATGGACGAGTGTGAGTCGAATGATTGGTAGAATGTAAAACGTGTGTGCAAATGTTGGGCCTTGACACGAAGTGGAAGGGTTGATTTTTGGTCATTTTCATCTATATACACTGAAGCTGTATTTTAGTAAATGAACATTCATGCTATAACCTGGCACCAGTATCTCTCCTATGGCTTCTGTTTTGGTTAATGTCTGGTTGTGCACTGTCCCTGTACAAATAAAAAGCCATAAACCATATCATACAAATACAACTTTGAGTAAGCTAACAATGAGGGAGCTCAATTTTGATACTGAGGAACAGACATTTATCACTTCTGATACCACAATGATGATAAAAAACTTTTATTTAGACAGTAGAATGTCGTTTTCAGCATTAAATCTTAGTACTTTCTAGGGGAGGGCG
Organism: Odontamblyopus lacepedii; assembly: GCA_034769755.1. Classification (NCBI taxonomy): domain Eukaryota; kingdom Metazoa; phylum Chordata; class Actinopteri; order Gobiiformes; family Gobiidae; genus Odontamblyopus; species Odontamblyopus lacepedii. The sequence continues at coordinate 31,392,610 of CM068361.1, forward strand.
ATATTTTAAAAACTCAGTATGGATTTTGACATATCGTATTTATCGATATAACGCTTATATTTACTTCTGATTTCGCTGCTTTGCTTGTTTGGCTTCTCTGTGCTCGCCTTCGTCATCATGTCTCATTCAACTCAGCAGCGCCACATCAGCCTGTGAACGCCCAAAGTGCCGATCAAAGCTTCAGCACCACCGACCTTTTCCACCATTTACCTCCTCAGCATCAGCAGCACATCCTCTGTCACAGAGAGAACACTCATATTCCACCGAGTCGTGTCCTTTAGTCCGACAGAAGCTGAAGCATCAGGGCGACAAAGCTGGTTTTTTTTTCAGCGTTTATAGGTTATGCAAATGAGCCGTTGTTTTAAGTTTCGTTTCTGTAAAACGTAAACAAATGTGCCAAAGCTGCATTAAACACGTCACTATTTCAAACGGGCTGATCTGGTTTAAATGTTGTAAAGTTGAGTTTATTTGTGCAGAAGATTTGAATGAAGAATCTGCTGTAGTGTTAAACTTGTACAATCGTGTTTGGAAACGTTCAGTTTGATCTGTGCAGTGGATTGTGGGATACCTCAGATCTGTGCAGTGGATTGTGGGATACCTCAGATCTGTGCAGTGGATTGTGGGATACCTCAGATCTGTGCAGTGGATTGTGGGATACCTCAGATCTGTGCAGTGGATTGTGGGATACCTCAGAGCTCCTGACGCTGGGGAGGAACATGGGTCTAAAATAAAATAAGGAACCTCCAGAGCTCTAAAGGAGCTCAGGGTTCTGGTGATCCTCTGGTTCACAGAGTTAATCAAACATGACCTCGAGTTGAGTTGTTTTATTTTTGAATGAAAAGAAATTGAAAATATGAAATTGTTCCTACATGAACTACGTCTTTGCACTTCAATAAAAAAAGACCTTGTGGAATTTGACATATGTTTTTGCAGTAGTTTTTTGGGGGGTTATTGTTCTTGTACAGATATCTACTGTAGATATATATCATATCGAGGTATATTTTTTGCCCCATATCGCCCAGCCCTAATATTTTCTTTTATATTACCATGTGGCCTTAATCCCTCAGTGGTCCAGGTAGGTTCCATAGTGTTCTAGTCTATGTGCTCTTATACTTGTTCTGATACAGCTCAAGATTATTTTAAAAACTATTCAGGAAAGGTCCATTTCTGTCCCGTGAACGTGACTTTTTTAGTATCTATACCTTCTCAAATGAATGCCAAGTTTCAACACTAGATTTAGTATGTTTTTCGACAACCCTAGAAGAAAGACGCGGCTATAAAACAGTTAAAAACCCCCGGAGGTTGTTTTTTTCACAAGCTGTTCCCTTTAAAGCGCCCTCAGGTATTAGCTACAGCGCTCCGTTACCTTGTGTATCTGCATCCAGCTCTGTTTCATTAGTCCAAGCCTATAAATCACTGAGCCCAAATTGGATTCAGGGCGAGTGGAGTTGTCCTGTTTCCTAATGGCTGCTGCAGACCTGTGCCAGCCTCATGGCGCTAAGTGGGCAGGTACCTCGCTCCTGTCCAGCCCCTGTGTGTGGGCATGTATTTATCACATTGCGGGGACTAAAATCATTATGGAGACCTGGTTTCCTTACGGGCACAGAAATAAGAGCAACTGATGTAAATCTTTTATGATTATTTCATCAATAACATGGTTTCAAGTTCAAGTATGGGTTAAACTACTGTATGGTGAAGATGCACTGTGTAACTTTTTCATTGCGGGGGTCTGTCACCTTTTTGTTTCTATGGATATATCATTTCTCTGCCTGGATTGTTCCACAATATGACTTTAAACAGCTCTACTTTACATTTATTCAATTGCAGGTGGTTGTATAGCTCAAAAATACATAGAAAAACAGGTATTGTGGCTGAGAGCAGCGTCGCCTCTCCACAGATTTGACCTGTGTTCATGAAGATAGAAAGGTTTAATGCCATACTGTGAAACATTACAGACAAAGCAATAACATCTCCACCAGAAAAGTTACACAATGCACCTTTTTCCCGTGTACTTTCCCCAGTAGAGACATATTGTAGAAGCAGCTCTTGAGGTCAAAATGTGCTGTCAGCTGCTTCTAATTATAAAGCATGTTGTTGTCCGATAATCATGGAGTGCGCGTTTGCATGCTAGTTGTTGTTCGCTTTACCTTGATGGAGAAACTTCGCACTGGTTTCTGAAAGTTGTGGAAATCGCTTAAAAACTGATCTTGTTGAATAATTAGGATGTTCTGAACGCATAAGCTGAGTGAGGAATAACTTTGGACCACTGCAAACTGTTTGAAATGAAGTTCTGTATTTTAAGACGGTAAAAATCAGGTACAGCACATTTTAGATTTGGGTTTTTGGTTAAGGATCGGCGAGTAAAGAAGCAATGACTGTGGTTGAGGTGAGAATCAGTCTTCAGGGAATGAATGTAAGTCAATGTAATGTCCCCAAAAAGCCTGTTTGTGTGTTTATGTGTGTTTATGTGTGTTTGTGTGTGTTTGTGTGTGTGTGTTTGTGTGTGTGTGTGTGTGTGTGTGTGTGTGTGTGAGCAGCTGGGCCCTCACAGCTCTGGCCCCTCTCCCAGACCCGGGCATCTTCAGCTGCACTGCAAAAGCAAAAACTACCATATCGTTTACCACAGTGTTCGCTGTTGTTTATTTTGATCATTTGTGTTGCAGAATTGATTAATCCCCAATTTGATTTTGTCTCATTATGAACCAGTACAAACGGGTGTCCGGATAAATTCCTTGCCCATAAGCAATACACTTTTAACAGTTGTTTTTCACGCATCAACAGTTGCTCAGCTGGTAGAGTGTTTTACCATTGATCAGAAGATTGGCGGTTCGATTCCCACTTTCAGCCTAAACATCACTGGTAAAAAGGTCAGATCCACTTAAGCGCGGGTTGAATGCTGCTGTTGTGTCCTTGGGCAAGACACTTAACTCACCTCGCTCCCAGTGTCTGTGTGCACTGGTGTATGACTTAAACATAGACAACTTAGACTATACCCGATTTTGGCCGTTTTTTTCTTCTTGTGTGTGTGGAGTCAGTGTCACATCGTAACCAACAAACATCAGCAACGCGACGGTAACAGACGATAAAACAGAGCGTCGGGGCAGAGGAGCGACGGACACAGAGACGCAACATACAAACACGGGATATAGCGAAAGATTTAGAATTCCTCACCTCTCGTAAAGTGGTAAATTTAAAGTGCAGCATCTCATCCACATTATCCATAGAAATTGTCCTCCCCAAATAATGACTCCAGTCCACAAAACCGCGCTGTTAATCCAGTTTGAGGCAATCTTTAAAAGTAAAAAGATGAGATATTGCCTCACGTGTGTCTGTTTCCATCCACACAGCGCACGGATCGAGATGAAGCTGCAGATCAGCGACAGTGACTCTACTTCCTGTGGACTTTATCGCCTCTTTTATGCTTTTATGCTCATGTCTGTGGTGTGCACTTTTTGTCGGACGTTTAAGACTCGTTTAAGACTGAAAAATCCTGCGGTGTGTGGCGGCCTTTAGACAAACTTTATTGACCCACAAGGGAAATTATTTGGACACAGGAGCTCACACATCACAATATAATAACAAAGAGTAAAAAAAATAAGTGGTAATAATACAGTAAATAGCACAAAAGACAGAAAGAGATTGGTGTTGAATAAGGCATAATTATATCAATAAATGTGTGTGCAGTTAATATGACAAATAAATATAGTGCATATACGTGGATACAGTACAAGTCATTTCCTCTAACCCCGTTTGGTTTTTACAGTGCAGGCTGGACCCGGCTCCTTTCCAGGATTTGGTCCGGTCCGGAGCAGCTGCCTCCCGTCTGAGCGAGCCCGTGCTAATGCTAATGCTAATGCTAATGAGCTAATCAGGGCTGCGGCTCTGACGGAGATTCCCTCTGACAGGATGTAAATGCCGACAACAACATTCACCACAAGACGCCACGGACGATTAGCTCTGAGCGGGACAGGAGAAAGAGCGGGGGCACCCGGGGCGCAGAGGGCATGTCCTGCAGATAGGGGGCGCAGACTCATATTATGAATTAGGCTAAGTAGGATTTATTATATTAGAATAGTTAAGGCTGTTGTTAGAGATGAGGTTCAGTGTTATTGCTGCTTGTAAGATGCAGATAATTGTAAAGCGACACTGAGCATCTGAAACGTGCTACATGTAAATCTAATGCTTTCTTATTATTCAGTAAAACATAAATAAAATGTGTAGGTATGTACATATGTAATTAAAAACAGTGTTGCCTTTTTCTCATAGACGGTATAAAGAAGTGGACTAAGGCTCGAGTCAAATAAAGCTCACTGAGAGGTGGAGAGTCCCCACCTCAAGTGGAGGAGTTCAAGTATCTCAGGGTCTTGTGCACAGTGAGGGGAGGATGGAGCGTGAGGTTGACAGGAGGATCGGTGCAGCGTCGGCAGTGATGCGGTCGCTTTATCGGATCGTTGTGGTGAAGGAGGAGCTGAGCCCAAAGGCGAAGCTCTTGATTTACCTCAGTCATGTTCCTCCCCTCACCTGTGGTCATGAGCTTTGGGGAATGACCGAAAGGACGAGATCGCGGATACAAGCGGCCGAAATGAGTTTCCTCCGCAGAGTGGCCGGGCGCTCCCTTAGAGAGAGGGGGAGGAGCTCGGTCACATGGGAGGAGCTTGGAGTAGAGCCGCTGAGAAGCAGCTAAGGTAGTTTGGGAATCTGTTCCTGATGCCTCCCGGAGCTCCCCTCAGGAGGTGTTCCGGGCATGTCCCACTGGAAGGAGGCCCCGGGGAAGACCCAGGACACGCTGGAGGGACCATGTCTTTCAGCTGGACTTTGAACGCCTCGGGGTCCCCCGGAGGAGCTGGAGGAAGTGTCTGAGGAGACGGAAGTCTGTAAGTCCCTGCTTAGACTGATGCCCCCATGACCCAGCCCTGGATAAGCAGAAGAACACGGATAGCTCAATTATTAATGCTTATTGATTTCAGTGCATGTACAGAAACGTACATTGTAATTCCCACTACTTCAATGGGAAGAAGCTTAATACTTGCAAAATACAGTCTTAGACAAAAATGCATTGAAACTACCTTATAAATACGAACAAAGATGTAATTAAGCACTTATTAGGCATTTCACTATTAACTAGCTATTAATATGTGATCCCTAAACAAAAGTGTTATCGAAAAAACAAAAAAATTTCCCCAGAAATACTGAAAATGTCCAAAAATGTACAACAAAAACTATTAAATTTAGAAATAAGACTAAAACAACCTCCAAACTTTTCACTTTATTCTGTTTTTCATCTTATTCTGAAACATCTTTTCTATTTTGAAATCCTCTTCTCATTTTGATCACAGCTTGACCCCGGACGCAGAAATCCCAAAGGGCACTGATTTAAATACAGGAGAGAGAAACCCACTCGGAGCTGTATGACTTGTAAACTAATACCAGCTTAAGCGCGCACTTCCTGTTATGTTCATCCTCATGCGGACTTTGAAGTAGGCCGCGTGAAAGCCACTATAATCTGGTCCGGGCCTGTTTTACTGTGAGCTGAAATGCACAGAGGAGAGTGAGGGAGTCTTTGAAGGGGCTCGGGGAAACATTTGGACCAAGAACTAAATAGAAAAGCTGTTTTTTAATCTTTAGAGTGGTCCAAACTTCAAATGCGCGCGTTATCTGAAAGCTGTCCAGATCGATGAGGCAGGGAAACAACCGTGAACCCAAATGGACACGCTACAAACGGGATGGTGGCTCTTTTAGGACGTTTCAGACTCAAGAAAAAAGAGGCTTTATATAAAGATTGATTGTTTTTCATGAAAGGGCACATATTACGCTGTTTTCTGATCCATGTTATTATGCTGTTTTTTATAATGAACAAAAACAGTAGAAAAGATATAGAAAAAATGGAGTTAGGACGGTTGCCATTGGAGATTTTGGACATCTTCTACCAACTGTTCGTGAAATAAACACGTTCCCACATTTATTACACTTTTCAATTCTGCCTTAAACAGCCCATATCACACTACGTTCTGATCTATGTCATAATGTTTCCTCGTCACAAACAGACCTGAATTTTTATTTAGTTTGATTCACACAAATCCTGCATATTTCCGCTGTGTTCCTCTCTGCAAATTTCTCTCATCTGGCCAAATTTCCAAAAAAAAAAATCAGGTTATTCATGTTGTTTTCAGATTTATTATCTACTTAATAGTTCTGAGATTGCTTCATTCTAGTCTAGACGTCGTTTATTTTAAGAGAAGTTGTCAAGTAAAATTATGAACGGATCATTCTTTCTTCTTTTAAGTCATGTGGAACTGAGCATTTTCAGTTTTGGAGATGTAGCCGTGGTCATTTATCCGGTTATTTTGCAGCACTACAGAATAAAAAACAAAACAAAACATAGACTATAACCCCATGGATCATGACCGAAAGGGTTTAAGCTGAAGTAAAAGTGCTCATAATGCCAAACCCTAATAACAATGACAGAATTCCAAGAAAGAAAAGCAGCGTCTGAACAGTTTGCATTTACAATTTCACCTGTAACTTACCGCATATATAAGAAACAACATATAAATTAAAACAAACACAATTTAATGCATAATTCATTCCTTCCAGAGCTCTGTATCTTTCAAAATATAATGCTTTATACTCTTTTTACTCAAACAAAACACAACTCCAGGTCTGTTTTTGATAAGATAACATGACTGAAAGCTCCCAAGAGTCAGTTTTGTGTAGTAAATCTCACCACTCCAACTTTTCAGGCCGTACTTTTTCGTCCTTTTGCAGCATATTCAAGAATTGTTGTTTCTAGGATCTTATACGCGATCACTTTCACCATAACACTTGTTAAATTTACATGTTAGTTGTGAAAAAAACACCCCAAACTTGTGTCTCTGCATCCTTCAGTGACTCGAGTCTGTCTTTAGTTTTAATCAAATGTGTTAAAGTGTGATTACAACTTAACATAATACCTGATGTATTTTTAAAACTGGTCCAAAGCAAGAGTTACGACAAACAACGCGCCTTCGGTGACACCTCTAGTGATACTTTGAAGTGATATCACGCTGGGGGGTACAGCATGTATGTTTATGGGATACCAGAAGTTACATGATAAGTTTTTAGTCTGAAAACTCAAGAAAAAAAAACAAACAAAATGGATTTAAAGGCACATTTTCAGGAATCTATGATCAATACGAGGCTCCGTCAAATGCTTTTCTATGTTTAGAATGTTTCGCAGTATGGCATTAAACCTTTCTATCTTCATGGAGACCAAACCGGACCAAGTTACAGGTCAGATCTGTGGAGAGGCGACCCCCCTCACAGTCAGAACGCCTGTTTTTTTTAGGTAACTTTGAGCTAAAAATCCAATTGTAATTGAATTAATGTGAAGTAGAGCTGTTTAATGTTATACTGTGGAACATTCCAGGCAGAGCAGTGACGTATCCATAGAAACGTGGAAGCATCGGACCCTCTCGGACTATGATCTTATTTGAGAGAGACTTGTTCAACAGCACAAACCACCTCACTTATTGTAGTTCCAGCTAAGTCAGTTCTTTCTGGTCAGATTAAAGTCTAACTCAAAGAGATTCAGACAGGGCAGCGCCTCCAGTTAGCATCAAACTCCCAAAGAACACTGAGAACAACGTATACTCTTTAGAAATCCTTAGACTACCACAATAAACGCTTTTCTGTGAAGTCTCTCCTCTGTTTTTATCATGTAGTCTTTAGCACGTTGGCAAACACGGTGGTGGTTCGCTCGAGATTTTCAAATAAAACCCTCAACATTTTTAAAACATAATTTCTTCTTTTGGGGCTCGTTAGAGAAAACACGGTGAAGTTGTGGTAATTGGAAAAAGTAAAGAGCGTTAGTGGAGGGAGCAGAGCCGAGCGATTTGGGAAAAATAAGTAACTGCGACTTGTTTTAAAGGCGCACTGTGTCACTTTTTATGGAGATGGCTGGATTGTTCCACCGTATGACATTAAACAGCTCTACTTCACATTTATTCAATTACAAGTGGTTTTATAGCTCTAAATATGCACAAAAACAGGTATTCTGACTGTGAATGGGGTCGCCTCTCCATAGATCTGACCTGTAACTTGGTCTCCTAGAAAATAGAACCCACATGAAGAGAGATTTTTCAGCTTGATAAATATCGCCTACATGTAGCTGCAGATTTTTTTGGGATTGTAGGACTTATAGGCCACTATAAGATGGTTTTTTCCTAAAATAATGATCTCCAAAATAAGTATAAATTTTATCAGGTTATATCTTGCTTTGTAATCATTAGCCTATTTAAGTCATTTTGTGTGAGTGTCAGAGTTCTGTGGTGTAACGCTCTAATCACTCAAGTAAGAGTAAAAAAGTACTTGACAGCTTATGGGAACTGACCAGACAGTCCTCCCCCTGCTGATGCATCAGGTAATGGACACATTTACAAATGAAGAGATGCGAATTGTGGCCATCAGAGTCGTCAGTTTGGACTAAGGGTCTTTCGACCCTTCTCCAGGACTTTAGGGGGGCTGTCAAAATTCCCGGGACTTCTAGTGTTAATGCCATACTGTGAAACATTCCATGGAGAAAAGCGTTTAACGGACCCTCCACCAGAAAAGTGCAATGCAATTTTAAAGGGACAGTTGGGAATTTTGGACATAGGGCCTCATTTCCTCGTGAGCCAGAGTGTTGGAGACATGTGGAGACACTTTTTTAAATATTCCATCCAGTCCTTGTATTTGCAGAGGGTGCTGGTGCTAGGCTAGTGCATGTCAATGGCCACAGTCGTCCTGACAGTAAAAACAGTCTTATCCACTCCACAGGGCACCCGAGGTACAACCATTATAACACCAGACTGTCGATATAAATGTCTGTGTCGATAGAATAATGTTTGAAATAAAACTAACCTTCCATCGCATGAATTGTCACATGTTGAGGGACTATTTTCTCATATATCAGTCCGCCACTGCGACATAAATCCTTCAAATGCAACGTTGACCAATCAGGAAGACGCAAGGTCTGTTCGTGTCAAACATAATAATGCATCAGTTTTATATAGCGCTTTTCTGGACGCTCAAAGACACTTTACAGAACATTATTCATCCACTCAACACTTGTGACGGAAGCGCGGCTGCCAATCTACGCCATCGGCCCCTCTGACCACCACCAACGCTCACGGACGCTTCCATACTTGCCTAAGGACACAAGAGTCTTTGAGTTTTTATTGTCTCACACATGGCGGTTTACACAGAAAAAAGGCCAAAAATCTACATAAATGATGAAGAAACAGCAGCAATTTTAACAGAATCAATAATCGAAACACCAAACTCTTCATCTCAGGTAAAAGAAGTTCTGCGTTTTGTTCTGAATGTCATTAGAATTTTGGAGAGAAGCTGTTTTCTGCCTTTGAGAGACATGTAATATAAATAAAGTGTAAAGCGCTTTGGGTGTCTTGAAAGGTGCTATATAAATGCAATGATGAATGAATTAATTAATTAAATAGTGACTTTGGATGGACCTTCTCAAGTTTGGAAGCAGGATTCTCTTTGGTCTGGTTGCAGTCCCTTCCGGATTCAAACAGAATGGCTGATCAGGAAAGTTTTTATGCAGAATAACCTGGATATTTTGTCGTTTGTGGCGTAAATTATGGGACTTCAAAAGCTGCTGCGCTTGTGATTTGCTTATTGCGTCATTTCAAATTGCGTTTGTGATTTGATTGCTGATTAGTCTCTCTGTAGAGCTCTGGAGGGAAAGGAGACGTATAGAGGAGGGAGCATGTGGTTTCGTAGACGAGGAGGTTGGAGGTGGGAGAAGAGGTGCATGCTGGGAGCAGGTGTGAATGATGAAGCATGGAGCAGGTGGCTCTCTGCTCTAATGATTTGCACATTTTCAATATGGACGGTTCAGTCGGTTCAAGACAGACACGTGGCTTATGTTCCACCTGCGGCCATGTTGGTTGTAGTCCTAATGTAAACAAATATAAAAAAACACTACGCAGCACATCTATCCTGCCAGATATCGGTGGTTTTGAATCCCGCTCTCGACATAAACATCATTTGGTGTCTGTGTGTGTGAATGAGTGTTTCCTTCATGTAAAGTGCTTTGAGTGCCTTCAAAATAGAAAAAAAGCTCTATAAAAATGAAAAATATGACCATGACCTTGAATCTGGGTTGTCTCTGAAGCAATTAGAACCTATCAGGATGTGCAAATTAGGCCTGTCAGGATAAATACTTTATAGACTTATCTTTCATTATAAGATAGATTAAATAATAATTCTGGGGTGTCAGTATTTATCATAAGGGCATTTTGTACGTACTAGACAGGAACTTTTATGTACTACAATATGATCTGGGGTATTGAGAGCTGAAAAAATGACATCTGTTACTCAATATGTCTATGCAAATAACAACTAAAGTCTCATTTATTGATTTCATGTCATATTTTTAACAATATTGTACATTTAGAATAGTTTTGAACAGACAATCCTGCTTTAGTGTTATAAAATAAATAAAAACACATACACCCATCTCATAAGTTAAGACGTTAAAAGGTTAAAAAGTCATTTAAAATTGAGCTGTGTTTAAAAACGTGATGGTTCTTGGATAAAAAACTGTTTCTCAGTCTATTTGTCCTTGTTTTGAGAGCTCTGGATCTTTTGCCTGAGGACAGCAGCACAAACAGAGTGTCCAGGGTGAGAAGAATCCTGTGAAATGTTTCTCGCTTTTTTGAGGCAACGAGAACTGTAAAGTTTGTCCAGAGAAGGGAGAGGGCAGGAAAAAGTCTTCTGGGCTGTGGTGGTGACCCTCTGGAGCACTTTTCCTGTCCGTTAAGATGGTCTTGATGGAGCAGCGATAGAAGGACACCAGCAGCTTCTCACACAGGAGGTTCTTCTTTAAAATTCAGAGAAAGTACAGCTTTCAGCTGTAACCAAATATGCACGGATTTCCCAAATATGCACGCATTTCTGTTCTATGGCCGCAAGTGTTTCAGAGAGCTTTCGTACTCCATGCGACAATCCATCAAGCAGAGCGGCTTCGTACCTTACAAAAGTACTAAAACATTTTGACAATTTTTGGAGCGCCATGTGTCATCTAAAATCGGTTCAAGGTCAATAAGCACAGCCAGAATTAATACATACATAATGCGCACCATCTTACAAGGTGCACTGATGATTTTTGAGAAAAATAAAGGTTTTAAGTGCACCTTATGGTCCGAAAAATACAGGAAACGTTGATAGTATGGGTGAAGTGTCTTGCCTAAGGACACGGTGGCAGGATACAAGAGGAGAATGAACCGCCCACTTTTGGATGAGTGGACCAAAAATACTCATTATGTATATTTACAATTAGCATTTGTTAACACAGCACTAAACATTACAGCAAATGAATAGGAACTTCAGCCCAGTTTTACACCAGATGCCCTCCCTGACCTCTCCATGTGTAGCTATGTTAGACACACAGTGGCTCACGTATGAAAGTGTTAGAAAGACTCCAAAATGAGTTATAGTGTTTGTGAGTAAAGTATATTGAGATTTTGACCTTGATTAAGGATCCAGAGAAATTGCATTTTTATTTATGTGGCAGGAGCGGCGATGGTTGGGAAAAAAACAGCAGAAAACAATATAGAACACCCCTGTGCACATATGAGGCCTGTGCACATAAGGCAGTACATGAGATAAGGAAATCAAAATGAAATTACACCTCACACCTCTATCTCCAGCTCTATAACCACAGCCTCCACACTGAGGGAAATGCTCTATCTTTGGGTTTCAGAATAGCGAAAAATCAGGGCCGTTGCCATGGCGATGCAAAGTTACATATAACAGGAAGTTGAAATGCATGAATATTCTGGTTAAAGTTTTGCTTAAACAGAAAATTTCTTACATTTTGACTTAAAAATTGTCTTTATTTTGAATTTTTCTGTTCGTCCCCATATTTTTCATGGTTCCAGATAGTCTTTTATAAGATAATATAAAAAAAACAGAAGTCACCACCATAGACTGCATAAAAGAAGTGGACTAAGTGAGCGTGACGTCACCCATAGCGTTTAGCACCGTTCAAATGAGGCTCGCAATGCTAACGGCTATAGGGGCAAATCTGGAGCCAGGTTCTATGTTATGAATAGGTTTTTTTTTGACGGACAAAAGCGGGAAAAAAAATCAGGATCATGTAGAACGAGTTCATACGAACATTTTAAGACCAAAATGACGAGGCTCACAGGAACAGGTACAGAGAGAGTTAGCGATCAGATCCCAGTGTAAGTCAATGAGAAAAAAGGAGAGAAGGAGCCGGAAGAGCCTCCTGGAGCACTTCCTGTTTTTCACGCAGCGGCTAACGGGATAGCTTAGTCCACTCATATATACGGTCTATGGTCGCCACCTGGATGTAACGAAGCAAATAGGTACGATGTCTCTGCAGGTGGTCAGGTCCAGGTTCAGCAGCAGTGTGTGCTCAATGAATGAGGTCAGCTGAACATGAATATACTGAAGGACCAGGTTATTCCATCAGTGGATTTTTTCTTCCCTGATGACACGGGCAGATTCCAAGATGACAATGCCAGGATTCATCGGGCTCAAATTGTGAAAGAGTGGTTCAGGGAGCAGGAGACGTCATTTTCACACATGGATCGGTCACCACAGTGTCCAGACCTTAACCCCATTGATAATCATTGGGATGTGCTGGAGAAGGCTCAGACTCGACCATCATCAATGCAAGATCTTGGTGAAAAATAATGCATTCGCTGTGGCATTGTTTCGAAAAGCTTCTGCAACGTCACAAGATTTATTTCCATCCAGTGTTGCATTAATATTTCACCAAGATCTTGCATTGACGATGGTCGAGTCTGACCACTGACCAATGCCCGTGCCATCAGGGAAGAAAAAATAGTCAGCTGACCTCATTCTTGGAGCACACACTGTTGCTGAACCTGGACCTGACCAACTACAGCAACTTCATACCTATTTGCTTATTTGAATCCAGGTGGAGACTTTTTTTTGGCCGGGCAGTGTATATACACTCTATATATGCATAGCAAGATGGATTCTCATGATATTTGTCCACAAACAAGCGTCAGGGCCTGACAGGTGCAACAGGACCCGACAGGTGGTGGGTGGTTTGTGCAGAAGCCAAAGCCAAAACACCCATGTACAGCAAAACAAACATAGTGACACCGACAGACGTGCTTCAGCCAATTTTAGAGTTTATTTGTGAAAACGTGCAGAGGGAAAGAGCTTTGTGCATTTGTGGACAGGGAAGATGTCTGTGCTTTTCTCTCAACTGGATGGAACTGAAGTTAGATTTTTTTTTATTTTGACCAGTTCTTGGTTCATATCTCTGTAATTACTGGGGCAATACATTCAAAAACTGGGAACGTTTAACATTTGTGGATCTTAAGTTTGGATATTTTGTTCAAAAACAGTGAATCTCTCATAGAGTTAAACAAACTCCTTCCCTCCATCTGAAAATCTTCTATAAAGTGAAAAACCAAAGACAAAACAAGCAACAACTTGATATTACTGAACTAAATCTGGTTCACAATAAATGTTTTTTGTGAAATACATAACTTAATTTTATGAAATCACTTCGCAATTTTCACATATTTCCCAAAGTTCCCGTTTGCATTCCACATTTCACTTTGTCAAACACACATTTCCATTGCAGAACAGAATAAAACAGTCTTTACTTGGGCGTTGGCGTCTCCTCTGAGAGACTAGCAGCTCATAAAAGTAATTAATCATGTAAATGTTTGAAGCCTAATTGGCCGTTGCTGCATTTCTGTCCACTTGACTTGAAAAAATCGTTATATTTACGCGATTATGTCTCTCTAATTTTATTGGGAGGGCTGGGCGGCGCTCACTCAAATGTGTTTAGTTCAGCAAACTGACAAAGGGCTGGATACAGATGGTTTCAGGGAAATACACAGACCACAGCTCAGTCTGATAGGGCCTGGAGTTTAAGATTACACAACATGGATTAGTTAAAGTATGTGTTCCACAGTATGGGACTTTTTAACCACAAAATACACTAAAATAAAAGCTTTATTTATTAATGGTTGATTTATTTATTCATTATTGATGTTTATTGCAATTAGAAACTTAGAAAAAACAAGTATCCTTACTCCACAGACTCTTTTGTTGGTTGTTTCCATGGAAGTCTTGTTCCTTTGCTCATATTTTTCCACACTTTGGCATAAATCTCTTCATGGAGAATGTTCCCAAGTGTGGTTTTAAATTTCTGCTTCCATGGAATCATGCAGGTGACCTCCGAAGTTACATAGTGTGTCTTTAAGGTCCAATATTACGCAAAACTGACTCTTGTGAGCTTTAAGCCATGTTACCTCCTCAAAAACAGACCTGGAGTTGTGTTTTGTTTTATTTACACGTTTATTACGAGTCTGTCTGCTTTGCTAAAGCTCAAAATGCTCTGTTCAACCTTGTGATGTCATGAAGCGGCAGTTTTCAAGTTAACATCTTCCCTTTTACCTTCAGTTCAGTCAAGATTGGCAATTCCAGTGCTGATATTGATTCAAATGATTCAAGTGAAGGTGTGTGGAGTATAAAAACACAGTGGAGCACTTCCTCTTATCACCACATGACGTCACAAGGTGGAACAAAGTGTTTTCTGTTTGAGAAAAGAACTCAAAACACAGCTCCAGATATGTTTGCAGTGAGGAAACAACATTACAGTATAACATAGATCAGTGTCATAAGGGCCCTTGAAAATGACATGTATTCAGATTTGAGATTGTTTGTTAATTTGAGGTATTTTAAAAGGTGAATATCGTAAATTGGCTAAAAATATCAGCCCTTCTCTATCGTAAATTCAATGTAAATGCAAACTCTATGTGATAATGTATGTATAATGTAGTTTATAGTGCGGTTTATTGACCTCGAAGCTCCTGTTCAGAATGTGTGGCCGTCCACTCTGCTTAAACTATAATTACCTCTAGTGGGTTTAATAAAAGCATTATATATCTGAATTGTTTCATATTTTTATAGGTGGACACTTTTTTCCAAGCGTTTTTTTCACTCAAACTCTCAATTATATGACTCATAAGATAAACACTTCCACTCAGACAAATGGAGTTTAGTCAACTCATTCTTTTTATTTTTAATCTAGTTTTAGTTGATGAAAATGTCATGCTACTTCAGTTGATTCAGTTTTAGATTAAAAAGTGGAGCTTGTATTTTGCTTCTTTTGATTAATTATGTTTCAAAAAGATCTGTAATTTCGAATGTTGTCATGTTCACTTTTTATTTTGTCGATTTAGTTTAGTCTGTAAAAATATGACACTGATAAAAACTAAAATGATACAAGTTCTGTTGACAAAAATAACCACAAACTTTCTTTTATAGTCAACTTTTTTGAGCTTTCTGCTTTGTTATAATGTTCCCTCATCAAAAACACGCCTGAAGAGGTTTTAGATGTCATCCATGCGTGTTTGAGTAATCTAGCGATCCCTCCTGGGCACTATTCAAACCCTTCTTATGGTTAGGTGTAAGATTCTGCCCAATACTTCACTCACAAACCCACATCACCAAACTCCCACATGGCAATTCTACGGAAGCCGGGAGGGCTCACAACAAATACAAACGCCGCAACACAGCAAAAAGCCACAACAGAGACTTAGACAGCGTTTACACTGACACTAATCACCATATCAGCATATTGGAAACGATTTGCGTCCACACACGTCGTGCCTGGATCGCCAGAAACGCTAGTCACATGACTAGGCTGGTGTCGCGGTAAAAACAAGGAGCGGAGCACCGTATCTGAAGTTGCCGTAGTTCTATGGAAATTGCAGCAGCCGAGGAAGATGTCTTTTAATGGACCGATGCTGTTTCGCGTTTGTCTCGGGTTTGTTTAAACTTTTCCACAATGGCGTCACATTACCGATGCCACGAACCCAGCGAATCAGGAAGGCGCGAGTCACAGTGACGTGGCCCAATAAGAACGGCAGCTAGAGCCCCGACGTCAGTGTATCAGCGTTTTCATGCATCCACACAGCACCGGGTGAGATCCGTACTCAGGCGAATACGTGGGAGCTGGCGTATCCACTTCGTTCTGTCTCTGTAGTCCTTTTCCATTGGATTAGTGTGGATGAACACTGCATCTGCAGCGAAAACGACTCAAATACGTACTAGCGTATGACGTGTGGACGGGGCCTCAGTTAATACCTTGTTTTTGGCAAATAAAGCATTTCCAAAACAATAAAAGGTAACATTGTGATCTAAATATGTTATGAGTTAGCTATTAATATCCCAGAGAAGTGTAATACTCCCTCTTTTAAATTAATATTCTGAATTCAAGTCTTTTTTTATGCATTCACATGATTATTTTTGTTTCATTTATTAACATTATTTAATTTAGCTTTGATTGCAAGTAAATGTTATTGCAATTTTTCATGTGTGCATATGAAAATTTGACAATAAACGTTTTCAATCTTGAGTAATTTCATTGTGTAACCATACTGCAGCTTCCAGGTACTTCCAGCTCCATCGACTTGTCATTTTGGGCTTAAATGTTCATATTAACCTGCGCTACATGATCCTGGTGTTTTTATTTTTCTATTTTGTCCATAAACAAATCCCTTTTCTTAAAGTTTTATGACTGCAGGCCTCGATGAGCTTTATTTAACTGGAGCTGAACCCGATGGTTGACGTCACACTCCCTTTGTCCACTTCTTTACACAGTCACAGTGCGTAAACCTCCATGCACTGAACCCCCCTGCACCGTCCACACCGCCACATCTGTTTATTCATTTTGCTTTATTTGACTGGGATCCACCTGCGAAATATTAGCATCTTTACCCCTTTACGGTGGGTGGCGGCGGCAAGGGGGGAGCGGGTGATAAACTGCTTGGTGGGCGCGACGTTTTGACTGCGACTGGCGCGCACTGGCAGCTTGTTATGACAGCCCCATTTTTCATAATTCCAGAGTTTGATTACGGCGCCGTTTGATGGATGGAGCGGGCGAAGCTCTCGAACGCATCGCGCAGATCGGAGGTGCCCTGGCAGTGTGACATTAGAAAAGACGAGGAAATAGTCCCTCTCGTCGTGCCACGGAGGGAGAGAGAGGCGAGAGGTTCAGGTGTCACTGTGTGAGAAGTAGGCACGGACTTATGAAAAATATGCAGTGGAAAAGTTGTCAAATTATTATGAAAGTTGTGAAAAAAGACGTTGCTGAGAATAACATGACTTCAGGATATTGTGTATTTAACTGCATATTGTCACCTGGCTCCTCGGCTTTAAAGGGGAACTCCGGCACATTTGAAGCTAATGTCCGTTGCTAGAGGTGGTCCAATTCTGTCAGAAGCCAAAAAAACAGCACAGATCAGTGTTGCCTCGGTGGAGATCTCACTGAGTCTGTCAAGGACTAGTGTAGTGATGGGGGCAAGTTCTGAACTTCCACGTAAAACACCAATTTGCTTCACACTGCAGAAGCTTAACACCACTTTAACCCATCTTACAACAGCCACGAGTCTAACAAACAAAACGCTCTGCCTGGTTCACTCATTAGTGTCTGGAAACGTTAGAAAACAACTTTATAAGCAGCCTTAGCCTTACCTCTGCCAATTTCCCACTGCGCATGCGAAAGCCCAAAAGACTCGATTTCTAATCCCATTTATTTACGAATGAATTATATTTTTTGAAAAATGCTTAAAAAATACATCCCTGAACCATTTTCTTTCAACAACTTCCAGCTTTTCTTCTTCTTCACAGTCAGTAGTCGATCCTCACTTGTTGCTTCTGGCCGTTCGCTGCCGCTGGAATCGGCAGTCGAGTCTTTTGGGCTTTCGTATGTGCAGTGGGAAATCAACAGAGGTAATGCTAAGGCTGTTTATAAAGTTGTTTTATAACGTTTCCAGACACTAATGAGTGAACCAGGCAGAGCGTTTTGTTTGTTAGACTCGTGGCTGTTGTAAGATGGGTTAAAGTGGTGTTAAGCTTCTTCAGTGTGAAGCAAATCAGAATTTTACATGGAAGTTCAGAACTTGCCCCCATCACTACACTAGTTTGTTGCCTTGACAGACTCACTGCCACAGTGAGATATCCGCTGAGGCAACACTGATCTGTGCTGTTTTTTTGGCTTCTGACAGAATTGGACCACCTCTAGCAACGGACTTTAGCTTCAAACGTGCCGGAGTTCCCCTTTAAATCTCCAATGGCCATTCTGTATAGACAAAGCTGTACCTGATTTTTACTGTCTTAAAAATGTGGAAAAACAAAGCTCTTGAACATAACTTTTAAATAGTTTGCTAATCCTCAATTACCCTCTGCACTTGGAGCCTCCTAATTATGTGTGAGTTTATAAGAACTTTTCACAACTCCCAGAGAGGCTTTTTACACTGAAAAAAAAGATGTATCCTTACTTTGAGAGGGATCGCATCTCCGCAAACCAGACTCTTATTTGGCTTGGAAGGTTTCCATGGATATTTTTTTATTTTTTTATTTTTTTTGGCAATAGTGCTCCACAATATGCCATAAAACTCTCCAAAATCTCCATGGAAATGTTCAGAAGTCTGGTTTTAAATTTCTATTTCCCCGGAATCATGTAGGTGATGTGCCATTTCCAGAAAGTTAAACTGTGTTTCTTTAAGTAGTTTTTTAAATAATTCACATTTATTCCAAATCTTTCGAAGCTACAGTTTTCATTCTCCCCCTTCTGTATTGCAAGCACTATTGAAGCAGACTTATTTTGCAAAATCAACTTTTCAGAACTTTTACTATACTTTACTTTTACTATAATTTACTTTACTTTACTAAAACTCAGGGGTCTCCAACCTTCTTCCTCCGGTGAGCTTCCTTTACAAAACAAAAATGCCAGAGAGTAACTCATTTTAGCGTTCACAAGAAAAAAGTAATAGGCATTTAATTGATCAAATTTTATTTATTCTGGACAATACGTGCAATTTAGACACCCCTTGGAGAACTACTTAGAAGGTTGGAGACCCCTGCTATAACCTGCTGTATTTTCCTCTCACCACCCAAGTTGTTTTTGGAGTGATTTGTGCCTGTTTGAGTTTAATCGTTTATTTTTAAGACGTCTTTTTGAGGTTTTCAACTCCACTGGTACACACCCACAGCTCAGTACTTTCTTTATTCCCCCATTTTATTTTCTCAATCAGTTGTATGTGTAGGATTCTGCAGTAGATTCCGGCACGGATCTGATTTTGTCAAACCCCAATTCACACCCAACCGTTTTCTGACAGAATTGAAATAAAATCCGATCCGACCCGCTGTAAATATACATGGACACCCGGACTGCACCCAAATGAAACTACTCTCCACTCGCTCATTTTCTTTTCAGCTCCTCGGGAGTCATTTTGAGCTGCAGGACATCACACGTGTGGTTTGAAAGTGACAGAGATTTCTGGGAATGTGCAGCAAAAACATATGGATTTGACATTTAATCATCTTGTAAAAACAATGATATTTTTGCATTTCACTAAAATAGAGCCCCGTTTTTTGTTGTTGCACATAATGTTTTGCAACCACAGATTAGACCCGCGCTCTCCTGCGTCCGACCCGAACCCACGTCCGTCACAGCACAACATTTCTCACTCGTTTCATTAAAATTTGCGGTTCACCCATTGAGTATCCGTGGGTCCCCTGTTCTGCAGCGTTGCACGGTCATTTTAGTACAAAACCCCCCCAAAAACTCTGATACTTGCTAGTGTGATGTGCAGTGATCCATCTGAGGTGCTGACAACTTCACGTCTTTGTGTTGACGTTTACGGCGACGTCAGCTCCCACTGGGCACCACCGTTTTCCAACACAGACGTCAGTGGACTTGTTTCGTTTTATTAAGTTGTTTTAGATAAATATTGAGATTTAAAATGTCCAAACTGTAACATAATGAGCCAAGGAATGTCTTCTTTAAAGGCTAATTGAATAATAATCATTCTTAACTGTGAAAGAAAACACACTCCCGTACACTAGAAGCCTTCACGACGCATAAAACTGAAATCGTGTCTTCTATTTCTCTCTTATATTAGCTCTAACATTATTCATTGTTAACTTGGAAACTGCCGGTATTCATCTCAGGTTGAACTCTGCATAATTATGAGCAAAGAGAAGCAACAGAAGCTGGAGCATCGTTGGTTTGTGTTGTGAAAGTTTACCCTTCCGGCCCTTGAGCCTCTGCAGTTTAGAGACACGACTGAGATCTTTCAAACCCTGCATTAGACGTCTGATTCTCCATTACGGTGTGGGCAGACTTCCTGTAAAGCAACTGATTGAAAAGATAATATTTCTTCTCCTTTATATCTCGCTTTAGTTTGCACTTCTGAGACGGCGTGGGGTAGAAATGGAGTTTGAAATGCAGTGAAAACAGCACAGGGAGGTGATGTCCGAAGGCGAAAGAGAAGAGGAGGAACAGTTCATCAGAGCAAACAAAAGGTGGACTGACTCTGAGTTTTGATTTTAATTGTAGATTTTTGATTTAGATTTGGTTCTACTCTGCCTCTATATTTTTATACATAGGTGGGTGTGTAAGGATGTTGTGTAAATGAGTTAAAATACGATACTACGGCTTTATTTCCTTTAAGTATATTAGTTAAGTTTGTTATTTGCCCCTCAAGTTAAAATGGTTAGAGTAGAAAAGTAGATTTAGATTTCAGATTTTGATTTATATTTGGTTATACTATGGTTCTTTATTTTTATATATAGTGGTGGCTGTGTTATGATGTTAAAATTGTTAGAATGGAAAAGTAGATTTGGATTTAGTTTTAAATATAAAAGAGTTTTATACAAATCAAGAGGCAATTCGTGATAGTCATGGGGATTCCAGCTCTTTTCTTTCGGCTCGGCTCACTAAAGAGTCGGCTCTTTCACCTCCCAAGCGGCTCTTCAGGTTGTTTCGTTGCTTTAATTACTTTATAATCAACAACAATATAAAATTATGCACAAAATGAATTAGCAATGTAAAAAACTTGTTTTTTTAATGTATATATGTTTATGATATAAATCTGCTTTTATTTATTCTCTCCACATAAAATGTAAAAAGTAAATGGTCGTCTCTGCCACCGCTTTTCCGCTGCTCCGCTCAACATGTACACTGAGTAATAATGTGTTTAATGCAGCTTTGGGCACATTTGTTTACATTTTACAGAAACGAAACTTAAAACCACATGGCTCATTTCCATAAAGTATAAGCGCTGATAAAAATGTCTCGTGCTCTGATGCTTCTGTCGGTTTCTGTCTCAGCATCTGTCGGAATAACTACCGCCCCTTCCCCCTCTGCTCAGCACAAACACATATCGACCAACTGTTTTTGTTGTTTGTCCAATAATCATTTCCGTGTACATTGGAGGGTTTTTTTCCGGGTACTATCATGGTCATGGATTCCCTGTGATATCACAATTTCCAATCAGGAAGGTAAAATTTTAAACCTAAATGGTCCTATTGGAAAAGCGAATGTAAATATAAAGATTAACTGTGTAAAACGAGTTGTCCAAACTGTCATAAGCACTTAAATGCACAAAGTTGTAGTCGCTGTTTTATGTCTAGAAGTTTTGTCAGAATTTGCCCCAAACTTACTACAAAGCCATGTCATGACACGTACTTTAATTATTCATTCCAGCAATCATTTTTGATCAGTTATTCCCTAAAATCTCCATTAATTTGATTGTCTGTATTTAGTAAAAGTCATTGTAACCAGAGTGTGAGACTGTCATGTTCGTCATGAGCGCAGCAGGACGTGGCTTTAAAGGCTCTGGTTTTATTGAGAGCAGCTTTGTCTTGTAGCGATGACACGAGCACAGTGATATTATTTCAGTGTCAGGGCAGCGTGACCAGGAAACCATGTTGTTATCGCACCTTTATAAAATATTACTTTTCCTGGGAGAGCCTCTTAAAACGTTTAAAACGAGAACCCCTGAACTTTGAGATTTCCATGAAATGTCAGAAACTAAAGTGTTTTCAAAACCATTTTCTTTTTTGGTGAAGGGTCTCATGAAATGTTATTGCTTTGCCGCTCAGCCCCTCCGACGACCACATTAGTGTGAAATGTCTTGCTTAAGGACACAACACCAGTCTCCATTAGTCCTTCCCCAGCTTAGCCTGGACCCCTTTATTCCTCTGGACGTACCCTCAGCTCCTCCACTCAGAACTTGGCTCACACTGGTTTGTGTGTCACTGTATTGAGTCACACATTATCAGTCTGAGGCGGCTCCCGCTGAAAGTGATCGGAAAACACAGAACATCGTGACCATTATTAGGATCTGATTGGTCGAAGTGTCACAACAGCAGAACAAGACAAAATAATCAAACTTTTGTTCAATCCAGTTGAGAGAAAAGCACTTCCTTCTGGACATTTTTCACAAACAAAATAATCAGTTGACGCTAAAATAGACTGAAGTACATTTGTTGACATGTTTGTTTTGGTTCATCCGGGCGCTTTGCCTTTGTCTTCTGCACAAACCTGAATGCTGTGATGTGATTGGTTAATTGGTTAACCCAGTTAACAGTGGAGATGGATGCTCATGAGTTTGTGAACTCACAAATGCCTGTGCTGTGCAAGGATAGGCTGCTTGTGGTACCAAAAACCGCCTTAAAACTCAAGAGTACTTCTCCTGGCTGTGCTGCCCACTGCTGCACCTGGTATTTTCAGCGGTCTTCCATCCAAGTGCTAACCACGCCCTGGTTCAGATATCTAATCTAGGTCTAGGTCAGGCAATGAGATGGAGATTGGTCATTTTTGGGCTATTCCACACATCTCTGTGGAGAATAGAGCATTGTGGACACCCCACCTAAAAATGTATGTTTAACTTGACAAAAAACACCTTTAAAATAGTCTAATCCTCCAGCTCCTGCCTAAAATCCTGATTTAATATCTTCTGATTTTGCCCGAGACACTGAAGAATGGGTCAAACCTCCGTTCCCCTTTCCTCTCTGCCCCTCGAAGTCAGAACAGCGCTTATCAAACTCCTATTCCACATGTCAAACAGACACAAACACTATAACATTTGTGTGTATAGAGTTCTGTGGTTCTCCGCCCTCTGTGCAGTTTACAGCGTCATATCATTGTCAGCAGTGTTCAGACGCCATAACGCCTCCTATCTCTGGCCCTTTCCCATTTCTGTCTTATCAAATGTAATTATCTTCATTCTCCAGTTCTCCCGGGCTATGGCTCTATATTTTTACTCACCACTATAACCTGCTATCTGGTGTTGACGGGCACTCGATTTATGACATCTGCGGGGCGGGCCGGGAGCATGTAAACCAATATGGCCGACGGAGGCATGTCTCTGTGATCATCGCATGTTGTGGTTGGAGATGTGAGGAAGGGGGGGATTGTGGGTAGTTGCAGATTGGGAATATTCCAGGGAAAACTCAGATGGAACTTGTGAAATGTGAAATGAGGTTTGGATGAGTTAAAATTTGGGATGCACTGATCCAGCTTTTTAGTTTCGATCCAGCTTCCGGTACTATGGCTTTATTTACTTTAAGTTACAATAAAATAAGACAAAACTGATCCAAATGTGTCATGAATCTGTTATTTACCCCTCAAATTAAAATGGTCAGAATAGAAAAGAGAAAATGGAACTTAAAATATGATTAAAAATGGTTTATTTACTAGTTAAATATGCACTTTGTCACTTTTCTCTGTGGAGATAGTGACTGCCTTGCTTGGAATGTTCCACAGTAGGCATTTAACCTATTCATCTCCATGGAGACACCCCAGGCATCGTTACAGGTGAGATCTGTGGAGAGATGACCCAAATCACTGTAAAAAAAAAAAAAAAAAAAAAAGTGTTTTTCAAGATAATTATGAAAATAAAAACAGTTATGATGAAATATTTATAGATAGGTTAATCTTATGCTGTGGAATAGAGGTCTAATGATACGATATCATCACGGAATGAACCTCACGGGACGATATTTATTGCGATATTGTGGGAAAGCTCACGATATTATGATATTCTACACATAATAACAAGACGGACATTATAAATGCTTTGACCAGTCATTTGGCACAACATTTATTGTCATTCGGGATGGAACGATATCCAAATCTCTGTACGATATTTTCACCATAAACATCTCACGCTACGATATTTATTGCAATATTTTAACTGTGAATCTGCTCCTTTTTCCTCTAAAAAAGACTTAATCCAAAGAATGAAGATGTAAAAGTGCTTAGAACAGTTATTTCTTCATGTCGTCTGCACTGAAACGGAGCAAAGGATCATGGTCTATGTAGTTCCCTCTGTTTTTTAGCTATTTCTGCATCAGAACTGTTCATTTAAGTTAAGAGACTTGGGATTCGATATATTGTGATGGTCCACGATATTACCATATTTCAGTTACTGTTTACATCCCTAATTAATGCCATACTGCGGAACATTCCAGGTACAAGACAGGCAGAATTTTGACAAAATAAATAAATAAAATACAAAGCTAAAAATATGAAGTTCAAGCTTTGGGACATCACTTAAAGGTGCATTGTGTAATTTTCGTTTTTCTGGTAGAGCCTCCGTCAAATGCTTTTTTCCATGGAGATTATGAAGTTATTGTTTTGTCTGGAATGTTTCACAGTGTGGTATTAAACCTTATGACTCCACGGAGACCAAACCAGACCAAGTTACGGGTCAGATCTGTGGAGAGGCGACCTCGCTCACAGTCAAAATGTCTGTTTTTTCTATGTATTTCTATGTATTTTTGAGCTATAAAACCACCTGTAAATGAATAAATGTAAAGAAGTTTAATGTCACACTGTGGAACATTCCAGGCAGAGCAGTGACATAGCTTTATTTTATATTTCTATTGGATATGCTTTGTTTGGTGCAGCACTTTGGAAGCTGTTTTCTTTATAAAACGCGCTGTCTAAATAAAATGGATTGGATTTGACATCTTTAGAAACAAGCAGGTGACGGAGCCGCAACCAAAAAGTCTCACAATGCACCTCTACTTTTCTTTTTATTTCATTTTCACTTGATTCTTTGAGTGCGACAGGTCATATCACTTACTACACTGTATGTATCTGGTAAATCTTACATGGAAACACGCAAATTATAGTTTCCATCTTTCCTCAGCAGATCCTTACGGCCAAATAATAAATGACTTTGCAGTAAACAACACAACATTACAGTTTATATTGAGCCGCATAGACACAGACTGGGCCCTGTGCCTCCTCTGCTGTGTCATATGTGAGAGAAACTTGTCAATAATAGAACAAGGCTCCGCTCCACTTCTCAAAACGTGGATTGTTCGGCTGCTCTACTGTACCGCAGCATAGAAAGTACCACTGGGGAATCTGAAAAGTACTTTCTATTTATACTACGCACTTGCTCGAGACATAAAAACATGCACAGTGTAGGCTAATCTACCAGGTAAGAGCCCTGATCATGAATATGTATCATTAGATCGGGAGAGAGACTCTGCCTTTGCAAATCCAGGCTGTATCTCGGTATTTTTTATTTAGTATATCCGCCTGATCTCTGTTCTCTAAGCCAGAACTTAACACGTCCAATGGGATTCGTTTATTTCAGTGATGCATCTCAAACAAAGCACCTCATTGGTCATTTACTGCAAGATGATAAGCCACAGCAGTTATAAATCAATAGAAATCTTATCTCACTGGTAGATTATTTTGCAGTTCGGTGCCATTGATCAATACTTATACCGCTTTCTTCTCCTATTTTCATTCTCGTGTTGTCAGGGTTTGGTGTTTGTTGTGTGTTCCCCCTCCCTTCTGTGTCTGTCTGCTCCTCTCGTGGGCGTGGCTGGGCTAATGCTGCAGTGTGGATCACCTGCAGCTAATTGTCTAATCAGCCCCACTATTTAGTTCTGTCCTCATCCTTTGTTCTTGGTCAGTTCATTCCTCCGCTATTCCTTGTCTACGTCCTCGTCCTGCTTGTCCACGTCCACGTCCTCATCCTGCTTGTCCATGTCGTCCTGCCTGCCCTTGTCGTCCAGTCTGTCTACCTGTGAGTCTTCCCTCCGTCTGTCTCCAGCCAGCTCCCTTCACCACATCCTACAATCCCGGCAATAAACCTGTTTAAACATCTACCTGCGCCTATGTCTCTGCTTTGGGGTCCTGAACCACACTCAAACCATGACACGTGTTGGTTTTTACGGCGGCTTTTTCAAATCAGCCCATAGACCGAGAGCTGTTTTAATAATTACGGTTCATTCCTTATTAAATAAAACAAATTAGGCACTTCAATACCGTACCACAATGCAAACACAATGCAAAATCACTCACTGATTCTGCAGAAATCCACAATGACAGGTTGCCCCAGTGGGATTTTGAGTCAAATGTAAAAGACATATTTTCTATATCATTAAATAATAATATAATCAATAAATTAACAGCCCTCAAGAGGTTGTCAGGCTTCAAATGTTGCTCCACTAAAAGCCCCTCGGCCCGTCTTTAAATGCTTTTATGAGTAAAAGCTGTTTCTCCCTGTGTAAGAGCTGCTCTTAGGTTCAGTGTCAGACCTCTGTCACCGTCTGCATCTTTGAAAGTGTTTTTATCATTTGCAAAAACGGTGTTGCGCAATTACTTATAGAAGCTTTGCCCTCTGAAAGCTGTGAAATGTGCTCAGAAATGTATTTATGGATGCTTGAAATGCACAGGGAAAGTGAGGAATTATTTTGGACCACAAATTGTATACTATAGTTATTCACTGTTTAATGCCGCACTGTGTAACTTTCTGGAGGGATCGTGTCACCTGCACGATTCCATGGAAATAGAAAGTTACTAATCGTACGTCAGAAGATTCTCCATGGAGACAGACTTTTTGCGCCATACTTTCCACGTTTACATGAGATTCTGAATAAAAATTACGTCTGCTTAAAAAAAACGACAACATGTAAACACTTAACTCCGAATGAAAATTATTATTCGGAATTAAAATTAATTCCTAAAGTAAGCGGGTGGTTTATTACGATTTTAAAGCCAAATGAATTTATTCCTTGATCATGTAAATGTTTATTCTTCTTAAAAATAATCCCGGTGGTTCATACTCGTTGGGTCGTCCTTTGATCCGGCTCCTCCAGTCGTCTCTTCGGACTTTCCTCCACGTCTCTTTGGATTTGTGAGCAGGATGTGGGAGTGGGCTGAGGTGTGGCAGCCTCAGACTCAGTCTGTCTTCTTCCTCCTTCTCCGACACTCTTCCCTTCTCCTCCTCAGCTCACAGACGTAAAGCGTGAGGACAGAATTCTCCAGCTGCTGCTTCATTATCATCGGAACGACCGCGGAAAAAGTTTGGATTGTGTTTGTGTCCGTGGAGTAACGACAAACCGAGATGACAGAAAAGCCGGTAGCAGCTGGAGTGTTTTCTTCTGGTCGATGTAAATATGTTCGTGTCGCTGTCCAATCAGAACCCCTCACAACCTCCAGACGTTGAGCAGAATTAAATAAAGGTGATTAAACGTGTTTTCCATGTAAATCTTAGTTTGGGATTATTATTTCCATGTAAACTCAAAAGAGAATATTTTAATTACAAACTATTTAATTCAGAATGAAAAAAAACATCATGTAAACGTGGTCACTGTTTTGTCCAAACAACAGTGCAATAAGAACAGCCAAAATGAAAAAAAAAAACATGCTCTTATTTTAGACTATTTTTTGTCTTTAAAGTTACATACATACGTAAAAGAGTAAAAAATTGCACATAAAGCTAAAGAGAAAAACGAAAAGCGCTGTACTTTTTCCCTTGAAGCTCCAGTTTGGTTGACATGGCGACACTGACATATATCTTGCTTTCACGGCTGACAAGAATCCGTCCAGGAAGCAGCACATTGCTATTGTCAAATTGGGTCTGCAGTTTATGGCTCAATAATGCACCCATCAGTCACGATGTCAGCGAGCATCACGTGTTAGCATTAGCGTGTTAGCATTAGCGCTGCCTTTGACACTGATGTATGCAGCCGATGTTTTGGTGCCTGTAATGTGCTGCAGTGTGGCACATATCCATCTCAAGCAAGGTTTTCTTTATTTTTTATGTCGGAAACTTTTTTTTGGGCTTTGTTCGAACTGGATCTGACCACTAACCTGACCGTATTAACTGTACTGAACATTTTTATATTTTCCTTTTGGATATTTCTAATGACAATACAGACATTTCCTCCCTAGTGTGACATTACAATCCAAATCTTACACTTAGACTTAGAAAAAATGTATTGATCCACAAGGGAAATGACTTGGAAACAGCAGCTCACACATCACAATAAATTATAATAACAAAGCATAATATAAATGATAATAATAAAATTAAAAAGTAATAAGTAATAAAAGTAGCAAAAAAGATAGCAAAAGACTGGTGTATAAATTTAAGGAATTAAAAATAAATTTGTAAAAAAAAAAATAGAAAAACTAAAATTGTACAAAAATTTAAAAAAAAGTACAAAAATGACGAAAAATAAAATAGTAAACAGTAAAAAATAAAATTGTAAAAATAAAATTGTAAAAATTATTAAAAATAAAATAGTAAAAAATATTAAAAAAAAGAAAAAAGAAAAAATAATATAACAACCAATAGATGTTTATAATAATAATAATAATAATAATAATAATAATAATAATAATAATAATAATAATAATAATATAATAAAACTTGTATAAAAGGGTCATTATTGTAACCACTAGTGACTAAAATCAGGTACTGGCCCTTTAAATAAAACCAGATAATTATTTTATATGTTACTAAAAAACAGTAAATGCGTTATAATTTTTTGAACACATTTTTCAAACATTGCTCAAACTTAAAAGTGCACCATTTAACTTTTCGGTAGGGGGCCAGTCAGCTTTGGTTTCTGCAGAAATGTCATTGCTCTGCTTGAAATGTCCCACAGTATGACATTAAACAGCTCTACCTTTATAATATTTACTAAAATACATGATTTTATAGCTCAAAAATACCTAGAAAAACAGGCATTCTCACTGGCATTAACACCTCTCCACAGATCTGAGCTGTAACTTAGTCTGGTTTGGTTTCCATGAAGATTAAAAGGTTTAACGCCGTACTGTGGAACATTCCAGACAAAGCAATAACATCTCCATGAAGAAAAGCATTAGAAAAGTTCCACAGTGCACCTTTAATGATTGAAATCAGATTTTAACGAAGTCTGAACCACGTTTTCCCCATATACACTCTCAAAACTCTGTGAATAAAACGGTAAATAAAGTTTGTATAAATCTTGACTTGTGTCTGTTCACAAAAGGTCAGGACGCACAGAAAAAGCACATTTTCAGAGATACGGCTCCATACGGAAAGGGCAGCGCTTTAGGAGTCTGTGTGAGCTTTTTTTTAACTTTTTTTTTTACAGTGCAGAATTCCCAGAGCTCATTCCCACTTTGACCCTCTCGGAAATACCATTTGGCAGAAGGGAGGGCATCTGGGTCTCCTCATATCTGCTGCACATACAGAGGTTAGTGTGTTTGTGTATAGAGCCATATGCTGTGGATACGAGCATGAATAATGTGGGACAAAACCCACTCAGGACACTGCTCGTTTGACCTCATGAAATGAACAGGAGTAAAAAGGCACATTTTACATCACTGCTTTCAATATTATAGTGGAGTTAAAGGTCTAATATGACACAAAATTGACTCTTGTGAGCTTTAAGTTGTGTTAGAACGCGGTTATTTCATCAAAAACATACCTGGAGATTCCTGAAATCATCCCAATGATTCTAGTGAAGGTAAATGGAGTTTAAAAACAGAAGAGACGTCGTTGCTCTGCCAGGAATGTTCCACAGTGTGACATTATACATTTATTCAATTACAGGTGGTTATTTCGCTCAAAAATATCAAGAAAAAAAGGCATTCTGACTGTGTGTGCGGTCGCCTCTCCACAGATTTGACCTGTAACTTGGTCTGGTTTGATCTCCATGAAGATAGAAAGGTTTAATACCACACTATGAAACATTATAGACGAAGCAATAACAATAAACAATCTTGGGGTGACCAAACGTTCAGTTTTCCCCGGACATATCCGATTTTCACGTCCTGTCCTGGGCATCCGGGTTATTTTTATAAACTGAGGGAAATGTCCTGGTTTTCACTACCTTTCGTTGGACCTTTAAATTGAGCGGCACTCGAGCTCTGTGCACACGTGTGGTGGAGCATGTCCATAGACCAGGGGTCCGACTCCAGACCCAGATGCCCTCCCAGACGGATCTGTGTCGAAACGCACGTGTTCCTCCATGTGCGCTGTGCTGTCATTTATTTTGGTCCAAAGGAAAACCGTTCTCGCTGTGTCCTCCTCATTTGCAGCAGAAAACAGCTCCATAGGGACTTAGAGCTGAAATATTCTAACAGAGGAGAGTTTATCTTTCACTCTCTTTTTATTTTACGTTGATAGACCCAGAAATGACAAAGATATTCACTTCTAAATACTTCAGAATCGCTTTTGGCTTTATTTCGGCTTTAATCCGATGCACTCGCACACGCGACTCGACTCACGATATACGCAACCTATTTCTATATTTATTTCTATTTCCACTGAGACATTTCAATGTAATGTATAGTTTTAGTGTCTAGAAAAAGGATGGAAGAGGAGGAAAGAAATCCTCAAATCTTCACCAGCAAAGAAGGAAAAGTCTGATAGTGTTGCTGACTGGCTATCTGATATAATATAAAATAAAATAGCCTGAGAAAGCTCTGTTCTTATTTTCACTGAATTAAAATTCTGAGCTGTGAATCATTGAACCAAAAGAACTAAAAGACATATGAACTACAGCTGTACAATAGTTATACTGTACTGTATGTGATGTTCCATTAATATCACAGTGTTGTTATATTATACTCATTATCAGAAAAAAATTACCGTATTTTCCGGAATATAAGCCCCTACTTTTTTCCCAGGCTTTGAACCATGCGGCTTTTAGTACGGAGCGGCTAATGTGGATTTTTCTTCCACCACTAGGGGCGCTCTAACCGGAATTTCAAAAACAAGATAGACGGAAAATGAATGCTAAGAAGAATACGCTACTTTTTATTTAGCAGATATAACACACACGGCAAATTACTAACTGGTAATTCTTTTTAAATCCTCGCCCCTTCATCATGAAAAGCACACGAAGGAGTTTGTATGATGCAAGTTTTAAGTTGAAGGCATCGATCTTGCTCCAGGAAGGAAACCGCTGTAGAGCCCTGCACCCGCGGGACCAACACACAACAGTGCAGCACAGAAC
This sequence comes from Odontamblyopus lacepedii, assembly GCA_034769755.1. Lineage (NCBI taxonomy): Eukaryota > Metazoa > Chordata > Actinopteri > Gobiiformes > Gobiidae > Odontamblyopus > Odontamblyopus lacepedii. The sequence goes on from CM068361.1 coordinate 31,423,726, forward strand.
CATGGATGTAATAAGAGCATCTGGAAGAACATTCTGAAAGAATATTCTGAAAGCTTATTGCAGGCGGGAGCGCGACCTCACGACGTGGGCGGGAGCGGGACTGAAAATTGTGTCTCACGCAGACCTGTACCGTCCTGCTGCACTTAAGCTCAGCGTCAATTTCAGCGGAGATGATTAAAGTGACTTGTGGTTTCACTGCACAGGAGAAATGAAGGTAATCAATTACCGGTTCATTTATGTTTTGACCTGTTTTAATCAGCACAGTTGCTGCCATGGTAAAAGGCACTGTTCAGAAAGAATCTGTTCAGGTACATAAATGTACGTTTACAGTACAACTTCGTTCTCTATATGCAGTAAATATCTCATTTTTCAACATGGATATCAGTGGCTTATAGCCCGGTTGCGGCTTGTATGACTTTTTTCTTAATTAAAAAAAAAAAAAAGAGTGGATTCAACTTATTTACCGGTGCGCTCTATAGTCCGGAAAATACGGTACATACATTTTATTTCGTCTTAAAATGTATCGAAATCGAATCTATATCATGACCCATGTATCAAGATACGTATTGAATCGTGGGAAATCTGTATCATTGCGTCCCTAATGATGTCCCGGCCCTCTGCTGGAGGACAGTTTCTCTAACTGGACCTTCTCCTGCCATAGATCGTATATGGACATGTCACGTAATCCCTGAGCGCCTTCAGTGTGGAGCTCCCTGAACACTCAGGAGCAGCAGACATTAGGCCACGCCACCCACCCCTGCTTCAGTGTCCTGGTTCTCACAAACGGAAATATGATTACTCTGAGCACTCTCCATGAAGAAAAGCATTTGACGGACCCTGTCCTCACCAGAAAAGTTTTTTTTTTTTTAAAGTTTGACAAGCAGATAAATGCAGCGGTTAAATCCCGTTTTTATCACCCGCAGCTTTTACCCAGACTCAAACCGGTTTTGTCTTTTAGTGATTTGGAGCGGATAATTCCTGCTTTTATCTGTACACGTCTTGACTAAAGTAACGCCCTGTACTCTGGTATCAGCCAAGCGAACCTGTCAGGCTTACAGTGAGTCCAAAATTCTGCAGCACGAGATCACATTACCCCGATTTTATCCTCATTGCACTGGCTCCCCGTTCATTTGTATTGTATTTTAACGCACTTCATAGACGCACCTCGACGTACATGGCAGAAATCATTGTTCCAGGGCCAGGTCCAAGTTGTCGTCCCAAAAACGAGACTCAAACGTCCCTGGGGTGACCCTGGGGTGACGGGGCCTTTTCTGTGGTCGGCCCCAAACTTTGGAACGCTCTCCTTCCTCACATTAAGAGCGCCCCCTTCAGTCGAGTCTCGTTTAAAAACATTTATTCACTGACTTTTAAAACGACGTGAGAATTGCGTGGTCATCTGACTGTTTTTTTATTGATTTTCTTTGCTTTTCTTCTAATTTTCGTATATTTCTATTTTTTATTTTATTATTTCTTTAGGTTTTTATTGACTTTTTGATTTATTTATGTTATGCTTTATTTTAATTGATGAGTTCATTTATATTTCCTACTCTATGCAGCACTTTGGAGACTTTGTGTTGCTAAAATGTGCTATACAAATAAAGCTGGATTGGATTGGATAGAGAAGTTACACAATGCAACTTTACCGTACAGTTTTAGCTCATATTCTCCTATATTCCCCTTTTTACAGTGCATCCTTCTACGAGTGCGTATAGGCGCTGGCCTTTTCAGCGTCGCCATCTGCTGCGGTAATAGCCATAAATAATGTGTGACAAAAATCTGCCCGGGACCCTCCGACTTTGACCTTTTTGGGGCGAAGAAACGAAAGCGGATGAAAACAAAGCAGCGAAGGATGCGCTCTGGTTGGGTGCTGAGGCTGTGCTCGAATACGTAGCATTAGCATTAGCGTTAGCATTAGCGTAGCCAGGGCAAATCGATGACCACGGCTTTAACAGGCGAACCGTAATTGGGTTCTGGGTTGGTGCGGCGGGTGTGTGGAAGTTGTGTAAATACCACGTCCACAGGCTGGAATGGCTCGTGTCTTTCTAAATGAGTCCTATTGATTTTTCGCTCCTCTCTTTTCTGTCTTTCTCTTTTCTTTTTTTCCTTTTTAGCCAGAGCTCGAACATGCTACAGCTGCAGTGGAGACGAAAGACCCAGAGATTAAATGGAAGTTATCGAGAGGCAGATTATGGAGGAGTTTGGATGTGGTAAGTCGCATCTGTGTACTTGGTTTAGCATAAAATAAATAAACAACGGTCATGGAATAATTCTATGTTATAATGTTGTTTCCTTATCAAAAACATGCCTAAAAAGGTTGCATATGTCACCATGAATGTTTGAGTGATCTAGTGATCTCTCCCAGACCCTATTTAAACCCTCTTTATGGCTAGATTCTGTCCAGAAACCTCAAAAAACGTGCTGGACGCCTCTAGCTTTTACATTTGAATTCAGACACTCCCGAAGAGCGTCTTGGACACCATGGACAAATGGGAAAAAAATACACGACGTGTATCCAGGACGGCCTCTGTGGTCTCCATGTGCCTTGTTTTCCAGGTCGAGAGAGTGGATTTAGTGTATTTATTACAAAAAAACCCATCAGCAGTGGTGATTGGACGTTAGACTTTGCTAATGACGCGGTGTAGATTTCTTGTTATGGTGTTTGCGGCTTCCGGGTCTTTGTCTTTCTTCTCCTTCTTCCGGAGTATCGTTTCTACGTCACTGAATTGTCGTCCTTGACTGGTTGACGCGGCGCATTCGACACCAAAAGTTTAGATTTTTCAACTTCTGGCCTGAACACTCAAGACGCCTGAAAACGCGCCGCAAAAATGGAGGACGCCCTAGACACGCGTCCACATAGACTTTGTGTGTAAACTGAACACGTCCACATAGACTTTGTGTGTAAACTGAACACGTCCACATAGACTTTGTGTGTAAACTGAACTCGTCCACATAGACTTTGTGTGTAAACTGAACACGTCCACATAGACTTTGTGTGTAAACTGAACACGTCCACATAGACTTTGTGTGTAAACTGAACACGTCCACATAGACTTTGTGTGTAAACTGAACACGTCCACATAGACTTTGTGTGTAAACTGAACTCGTCCACATAGACTTTGTGTGTAAACTGAACACGTCCACATAGACTTTGTGTGTAAACTGAACACGTCCACATAGACTTTGTGTGTAAACTGAACTCCTTGACATGTTAGCAGTTTCCCATACTCCACAGAAGTGTAAAAACATTATAGAATGTTCTGCAGGAGGACATTAGCTGTATATGTCTTTCATCTATGTGTTTTATAGTGCGAAAATTTACACTGAAAACATTTTTACTTGTTGGCTTGCCTTTCCACAGATCTGACCTGTAATTTAGCCTAATTTACACCTGCCTGTCCCCATAGGCATCTCCTTGGAGACACAATACTACTACTACTACTACTACTACTACTACTACTACTACTAATAATAATAATACATGGGTTTTATATGGTGCTTTCACTGTAACACAAAAACACTTCATAATAAAGTAACTAAAACAAACTAAACAAACTAAAAGAAAAACAGGACAGATGAAACAGTAAAGAGGAGCGATCTTTTTGAAGGTGTTTAGTGAGTCTGAGTTCTTGATGTGAGGGGGAAGAGCTCCAGAGGGGGGCGGCCATGACAGAGGCTCCAGGCCCAAGGCAAAGGCCCAAGGTCCAGTGCTTTGATTTGACAAACAGACAAGAAGCTGCCGACTTCACACTTTCATTCACAGAGATAAGGTCACAGTTAGAATACATGTTACTTAATGTTTTTTGTTTTGTTTTGTTGTGTTTTCAATATATAACAACACAAACACATGTAAATGAATGAAAACACTGTCACATTGCCACACTTGCCACTTGTTTACATGAGAGATTTAATTCTGAATGAAAATAATTTAATCCTGAATAAAAATTAATTCTGCTTTAAAAAGAGCACCTAAACAAAAAATGATTATTCAGAATGAAACTTAATTTCCGAAGTAAGTAAGTGGGTGGTTTATTCCGATTTTAAAGCCAAATTAATTCATTCCTTGATCATGCACTGGAAAAAAACAATATGTAGGTAAGTTAAAAAGACTTAAATTAAGAACATTTTACTTTATTTGAGTAGATTCATCTTGACAAGTGAAATGATCTGCCAGTGGAATAAGTGTTTTTTTTCTTAATTCATGCAACATTTGATTTTATTTCTTATTTTAAGAGCAAAAAGTTGTTGTTTTTCTTATTTTAAGTGTAGGAAGATGTATTTTCAGTACAAAAATCTTATTCCACTGGCAGAGAATTTTACTTGTCAAGTGAAATTTACTCAATTCATGGTAAAACTTTTTTAATCCAAGTCATTTTATCTTGACAAGATTTTGTTTTTTGCAGTGTGTTAATGTTTATTCTTCTTAAAAATAATCCCGGTCGTTGGTGCTCGTTGGTTCGCCCTTCGATCCGGCTCCTCCAGTCGTGGCTTTGGACTTTCCTCCACGTCTCTTTGGATTTGTGAGCGGGATATGGGAGTGGGCTGAGGTGTGGCAGCCTCAGACTCAGTTTGTCTTCTTCCTCCTTCTCCGACACTCTTCCCTTCTCCTCCTCAGCTCACAGACGTAAAGCGTGAGGAGAGAATTCTCCAGCTGCTGCTTCATTATCATCGGAACGACCGCGGAAAAAGTTTGGATCGTGTTTGTGTCTGCGGCGTAACCACAAACCGAGATGACAGAAAAGCCGGGAGCAGCTGAAGTGTTTTCTTCCCAAAGACGTAAATACGTTCGTGTCGCTGTCCAATCAGGACCTTTTCCAACCCACAGACGTTGAGCAGAATTAAATAAAGGCGATTTAACGTGTTTTCCATCTAAACCTCACTTTGGGATTATTATTTCCGTGTAAACTCGAAGGAGAATATTTTAATTCCGTACTAGTTAATTCAGGTGACAGCGGTAAAGTTACGTAGAGCACCTTTCATATTGTACATACACAGCCTAATGCACTGAAATGAGCCATTCACAGAGCCAATAAGTGCGGCTCATTCAGCACATTGTACACTTAATTGGACACTAGATTACGGCGTTCTCGTCAAACCTCCGTCTATTTCTAATACCGCTCCTCTTTGTCTGCACATCTGCAACACCACAGCTGTCATTACGGCTCTGATGTCCGGCGTCGGCTCTAATTAAACCCCCAAATCAAAATATTGTCTCTCCGTCTGTGCGTCCATGCCCTTTCTACACATCTCCGGTATTTGCGTCGCCGCCTCCTCTCCTCGGTCTGTCCGCGAGCTATTGTACACTTCCTCCTAAAAACTCGTCTCTCATTAAACCAGATGGCGCGACGTTTTTCATAACGCGGTCCGTCAACACAATTTCCGGCGTCTGTAATGAAATATTTACAATCACGGTTGTCTCTCTTTTGTCTGAATCTCGATAACTAATTTGAATTTGTAATTAATTGCCTCACAACTCTGGAGGCAGCTTGAGTGATCGCACAATAATCTGTTGTGTTGCAATTACAAAGCGTGTTGGGTCCGTGCTAATTAAACAGGATGTTACATGCTAAGCTGGTTTCACGAGCTTTTAACCGTGTTGTTTAATGGTGTTTGCATGTCACATCCGCACAAAAACACATGGATTCATTTGGGATGTAAAATTAGCACTGTTGCCGTAGTAATTTAAAATTTAAAAGTCGAAAAGTCCTCAAAATGTCACCTCTTTCCATCAGTTAACACTTTGCAGCTGATGGCATCAACATTCTCTGGGGCTGTGAAGCTAACTGACGGCACTGCTCTGTCTGAAGCTCTGTTAATCTGAGCTTTATTTGAGCACAATCGGACCAAAAAGAGCCGACTTGATCTTTGCTGTTAAACAAGTAAATATAAAATATAAAATAAATAAACAAATAAAATAATTGTGTTCTGCTTTCTGGCTAAGGGGGAACCCACGTATTGTTGTGCATAATTGAAGGTGGCATGTCTGTTTCATAGCTCATACATATGAGTGGACTAAGTGAGTGTGGCGTCACCCACAGCGTTCAGCACCTCTCACGAGGCTCGCGATGCCACGGTTATAGGAGCCAATCTGGAGCCAGGCTCTATGTTATGAATAGGATTTTTTGACGGACAAACGTGTGGAAAAAAAAAATAAAATCTGGATCATGTAGAGGGGATTCATATGAACATTTTAAGACCAAAATGTTGAGGCTCAGTGCAGGAGGTACAGAAAGAGGGACGATAAGATCCCAATGTAAGTCAATGGGAAAAAGGCAGAGAAGGAGCCGGAAGAGCCTCCTGGAGCACTTCCTGTTTAGCACGCGGCGGCTAACGGGTTAGCTTAGTCCACTCATATATACGGTCTATGGTCTGTTTATAAGAAGAAAAAACAGTGCCAACAACTACGCAGAAGTGGTTTTCAAGCCCCGCACGCTCCTCAGGGGTAAAGGGGTGGGGGTAAAATAAGTATTTACTTCCTCCCACCCCTTTTCAGACATTAGTAAAATCTGCGTGACAATTATTTTTGTTTATTGTTATTTATAGTTAAGAAGCATTTGTTTTTTGTCCCGTATCTATGTAGTTACATGATAAGTATGCATGTTCTGTCCATTGCTGTCCGAATAAACATTCATTCATTCAGTTTAGATCGCGGGCCGATTTGCACAGCGCAATCCTCCTCCCCGCTCCCCGCTTAGATCACAGAGGGATTTTACAGCCTTAAAACATATAAGCTAATTGTAAAAAATAAAGCTTCATGGATTTGCTTATTGCAGGTTATTATTAGAACGTAACCCCCACGATAAACGAGGGACCACTGTAATCCAAATGATACTAGTGAAGCTGTATGGAGTTTAAAAACACAGTGGAGCACTTCCTGTATTACCACATGACATCACAAGGTGGAACAGTATTTCCTGTTTGAGAGAAGAACTCTAAATACTCTAAATATGCAGGATTTTTGTGTTAAATACAACACAAAACACAACTCCCGGTCTGTTTGTGATGAGGAACATTATAAGAAAATCAGAAAACAGCTTAATACGGGCCCTTTAAGTACATCATGTGCCCCTTTAATGTATGTGCAATGGTCCGTGTTGTAATTATAGACTCATCACGACCTGCGCAGACGTATTGATTATCAGTTAATAATTAGACGCTCACCGCAGAGGACTTCATAAATTCAGAAGCAAACGGGCTGAAAAATGCTTATGTCAATACCCTTTCATTCGCCCATTACTTTGCTGTAACTAATGCACGGACTACATTAACCAGAAAACGGGCCGCAGGGACAAACCGGAAAACCTCACAGTGAGAGGGTCCCTGGTTCGATTCCCGGCCGGGGTGGGGACTTGAGTTTGTACGCTTTTCCTGTGTGCGCTGGATTTCACCATCAAACTAATATAAGAGTGGTATGAGCCCAGTTTAAGCCTGATGTACTGTAGACTTGGTTTGGTCCTGGTTTAATCCTGGTCTAGTCCTGGTTTTGGTTCTGGTTTAGTCCCAGTAGTCTCAGTATTGGGTGTGAACGCATCCAAAATGTCTAGCTAGATACACTGATTGACACGTTAAATGAAATAAGCACAATAAAATAGCCATAAATTACCAAAATTAGAGTCCCATAATAAAAAGTAATTGACACTTTGACACTTGTGTCCTCCTTGTTTCCATGGAGATGTTATTGCTTTGCCTGAAATGTCCCACAGTATGGCCATTACAGGTGTTTAAATACCTCTAAAAACACGTGTACTTACTGTGAACGGGGACGCCTCTCCACAGATGTGACCTGTAACTAGGCCTGGTGGTGTCAGGGGCCCAGAATTGGACTCTCTTCCTATTACTTTATACTGGACGGGGCCCGTGTGAGGCTTCTTGCCCCGGGCCCCCACATTTCTGTCGACTGCTCTGGTTCTAGACAAATATAATGCTGTATTGTGGAAAATCCCAGGAAACGCAATAATATTTCCAATGCAGACAAACAAGTGGCCAACAGAAAAGTTGCATAGTGCCCCTTTAGTGTAAACAAAGCCTTAAAGGACCTATATTACACTATTTTTTCTGATTTATGTTATATAATGTTGTTTCCTCATCACAAACATACCTGGAACTGTGTTTTGTTTCTTTCACACATCAAATTCAATTCAATTCAAAAAAGTTTCCACATGAACATATGAAAATTTGAAATTATGTTCTCACTGTCAAACTTCTAAATTAAATAATAATCAAATAAAAGGAAAGTCCAAAGTTCTTCTTTAGGGAGCCTGGTGTTTAGAGAGGGGAGAGTTCAGCATCCTAACAGCCTGGTGGATGAAGATGAAGAGTGAGTCTGGTGGTGCGGGAACAGAGGCTCCTGCACCTCCTCCTGTGGACAGATTGTGGCTCCAAAGACGTGTTGAAGACGTCTGTAAAGACTTCCTTTAGCTCCTCTGCACAATCCTTCAGCACACGGCCTGGGATGTTGTCTGGACCATAGACGTATATATGAGTGGACTAAGCTAACCCGTTAGCCGCCGCGTGCCAAACAGGAAGTGCTCCAGGAGGCTCTTACGGCTCCTTCTCTGCCTTTTTCCCATTAACTTACATTGAGATCTTATCGCCCCTCTCTCCATAACTGCTGCACTGAGTCTCGCCTTTTGGTCTTAAAATGTATGAACCCGCGACACATCATCCTGAATTTTTTTTCCGCCATTTTTCCGCCATCAAAAAAACCCAATTCATAACATGGAGCCTGGCTCCAGATTCGTTCCTATAACCGTGGCATCGGGAGCCTCATTTGAGCGGCGCTGAACGCTGTGGGTGACGTCACACTTAGTCCACTCATATATATATATACATATATATATATATATATATATATATATATACACATACATACATATATATATACATATATACATACATATACATATATACGGTCTACGGTCTGGACCTGCTGCTTTGTGTGGGTTGATGTTGCTGAGTTTCCTCTTCACGGTGAACACGACACATTAAGCACATTTAATTTGCAATCCTGCATATTTAGGCTGTTTTTTTCCTTCTCTCAAACAAAACACTCTGTTCCACCTTGTGATGTCATGTGGTGATACAGGAAGTGCTCCACTGTGTTTTAAACTCCATACGCCTTCACCAAAATCATTTGGATAATTTGAGCCCTGAAATAGCCCATCTCTACTGAACAAACCATTCTGACATGATTCGGACAGCGTAACAATCCAGGATTACTCAAACATGTGTAAATGAAACAAAACACAACTCCAGGTCTGTTTTTGATGAGGCCACAACATTATAACTTGACTTTAAGCTCACAGGAGTCCATTTTGTGTGCTATAGGTCTGTTATTGTGAGCCAAACTTAACCTAAGCCCTGATATTTCATGTTGTGGTAAAACAGAGTAAACGAAACAGCCGAATTTTCATTAAACAGGAGTTTCGTCTGCGGCCCCAAAACAAGGTTAGTGCAGTTTGTATCTCACCGAATGGGATGTTGTTTGAGCGCAGAGCTGCCTCAGTGCTTTGTTACTCCTGACTGCGCCGCAAATGAGAGCCCGGGGAATAATCAATGTTATCAATCAGTCAATGCAAATTACCCAGAATGCCCCGGGGCCGGCGTGCAGGTCTACAGCCCAATGAGCCGCTCCACATTACGCTAAAGGTTGGACAAATTCGTCAAGTCATAAACTTTTATAGACTCCGCAAGAAATGTAGTGCTTGAGGGTCACGTGGAGATACCGTGAGATTTATTGTGGTTCTGATATTTGGGGCATTTGATTTTGGAGTTGGTATTTTCAGGAGTTTAAAGGGAATGTACCTGATTTTTCCTGTGTTAAAAATGTGAAAAATCAGACCTAGTTTGTTTTAAAACAGTTTGCAGTGGCCCAAAGTTATTCCTCATTTACCGTCTGCGTTCTGAGCACCAGTGAGTTTATAAGAGGGAGAGAAAGAGTGAGAGAGTAAAGGAGGGAGCAGAGAAAAAGAGAGGAGAGAGACAAAATTAGGAGAGTGAAAACAGAGCAAGACGGAGAGAAAGAGGGTGAGAGGGAGATGGAAAGAGAAAGAGGGACAGAAGAGAGAGAAGAGGTACAATTAGGAGAGAGAAAACAGCAAGAAGAAGAGAGGGCAGAAAGAGTGAGTGAGAGAAAGAGAGCGGGAGAAAAGAGAGAGAAAGAGGCAAAATTAAGGGAGGAGAGCAAGAAAGAGGCAGACAGAAAGAGGGTGAGAGAGAGACGGAAAGAGAAAGAGGGAGAGAGAAAAGGAGAGCTAGAGCAAGATGGAGAGAAGAGAGAAAAAAGGCAAAATTAGATGAGAGAAAACAGCATGTAGTGATAGAGAAAGAGAAGGAGAAAAGAGAGGGAGACAGAAAAGGGAGAGAGGGGATAAGAGTGAGAGGGAAAAGGGGGGAGAGAAAACAGCAAGAAAGAGAGAGGGGAGCAGGTCAGTGAGAGAAACGGAGAGAGGAAAGAGAGAGAGACCTCCCCCAAATTTCAGAGATCAGAATTAAAGCGACAATTATCTAGCAATTATCACGCCAACTGTGCACTTCCTGATTATCAGACAATTGATACTTTGCAGTGAAATCATGCCGGGGGTGTTCTACGTCTACCTCTATTGGTGGAATATTTAGGAGTTCAAATGAAACAGAAGACGCACACCAGAGCTCGTGTAGAGGTGCAAATGCAAGGAACAGAAATTTAAGAGTGGGGGAAAAAAGCAAAGCGCCGAATTTGACTTTGTTAGATAATTTTTCTCGCTTTGGACCACAGTACAAAACATGGCGGCTTCTCTTCCAAGAGATCCTACAGAGGAAACATAATTTAAGAATAATTTAAAAAGAAAAGGCTTTTGGACATCGCCCATCTGAGTGTGCTAATATTCATGCGTTACCGTGAATACACAATGCCCACGTTAGCAAACACTGCCAAAAAAAGGTTTAATATTGTCTGACAATTCAAGAAAAAATACAAAATAGATTTAAAGAGCACATTTTCAAGAGCTGTGAGTGACGAACTGAATAAAGTCCCAAATTGTGAAACGTTCAGGATAAAGCAACAACATCTCGACGGAGAAAAGCATTTCAGTCCATCAGACTTTATTTACAGAGCGCTTTTCATCCAAAAAAATGCAACACCAAAGCGCACGGGTCAAAAAGCGCATTTGACGGACACTCCACCAGAAAAGCTCCACAGCGCGCCTTTAAAATAAACCTCAAAATTATGCCTTATTTGAGTAAAAGAGCTTCAGACAGAGCAGTGCTTTCAGTTAGCACCACACGCCCGGGAATGTTAATGACAATCAGCCGCAAAGTATGACTAAAATGCTTCATGATTAGAGACAGACGGAGCTCATCGGGGTTATTCGAGCTGCACTGGGGGTAAATCCAGGGGTAAAACGGGGTAAGGGGCCTTTTAATATGAGGCCTAATGAACCGAGCCCGAGTCGGTAATTGTTTTTCGGTCGGACTTGCTGAGGCAGGACCGAGCGTGGATCTCGAGTGGGCGTCTTGCGGAGCGACCCGGGGGCTGTTTTCGCCATTAGAATTCGAAATCAACTCGAGACTCGAGCCAAACGGCGCGACAGCCGATGTGAAGAAGCGCTTTGTTTACAGCACATGTGTCAAACATGCGGCCCGGGGGCCAGATCCGGCCCTCCAAGACCTTTAATCTGGCCCTCGGCTGATTTTTCTATTAAAATACTTAAAATTTTCAATTTTTTCTGTTAATTTTCTGCACCGTTTAGCATAGCAGCGTCTCCGGCGTTTCTGTACGTTGCAACTCCCACCAGAGCAGCACAAATGAAGACTTTCCTCTTTCCAAACGCTCTTAAAGGACGATCGTTTTGACTGTCGACCGTGACCCTCATCAGCAAAATGTCAAAAAATGAGAAAAGCAGATGCGGAGTTCAGGATTTCCCAAGAAAAATAGTCTAATTCTTATTTGTTGACAGAGGTGAATGGGAAATCTGTGCTCAGTGTGTTTGGAACAAGTGGCGTTGCTCGAGGAATATAATCTTAAACACCACTACGAGACACGGAGAAAAATACAATAACTTGAAGGGAGAACTGAGTTTTCTGATCCGGCCCTTTTGGGATCAAAGTAGGTTGCATACGGCCCCCGGACCAAAATGAGTTTGACACCCCTGGTTTACAGCGTCGGAGAACGGGAAACGTAAAGAAGAATCCCGCTGTAGATCGGGTTTCAGAGAAGAGAGGAGATGAATGGGGCGGACACGAGTACAAACGCATGAATGAAAACGCTGAAAACTACGCTGCACACTACGGGATTTATCGATCGCGAATGATTCTTAAACGCGCGAAAAAGCAAAAAAGCGCAGACCACAGACGCGAGGAGGAACCTGCGAGGCTTAAAATCTCGGATCGCCAAGACCGCGGCGGGATGTGTCTGCGCGAAACAGGAGATAAAGTTGTCGTTGCCGTTTCCCGTCTACAGTAAAACCGCTCTGAAACTCTTAAGTGTTCACGAGATCAGAACGGGGCGAAACGCAAATGTGCAAAACGTTTCCAACTGCCGCAGCGTCACGGGCAAAACGAGCAGAGGAACCACTTATCTGTGACTCTGCTCCCCCTCTCTTTGTCTCTTTCTCTCACTTTCTATCTCTCTTGCTCTCTCTCTCTACTTATCTCTTTCTTTTTCTGTTTCTCTCTCACCCTCTCTCATGCTGTCTCTCTCTCTTTCTCTTTTTCTCTCTATCTCTTGGTCTCTCTCTGTTTCTATTTCACTCTCTCCCCCCTTCTCGTTCTTTTATTCTCTCTTTCTTTTTCTCTCTGTCTCTTGGTCTCTGTTTCTATTTCACTCTCTCCCCCTTTCTCGCTCTTTTATTCTCTCTCTTTTTTTCTCTCTGTCTCTTGGTCTCTGTTTCTATTTCACTCTCTCTCCCCTCTTCTCACTCTTTTATTCTCTTTCTCTTGTTCTCCTCCCCCTTTCTTTTTCTTTCTATTTTTTCTACTGCTCATTCTCTCTCTCTGTTTCTATTTCACTCTCGCTCTCTGCCTCTCTCACACTCTCTCTCTCACTTTCTATCTCTATTTCTCTTTTATTCGCTCTCTCTTGTTCTCTCGCTCCGGTTTCCCTTTTCTCTCTCTCTCTCATTCGCTTTCTCTCTCACACTTTCTCTCCTCTCTTTTTCTCTTTTCCTCCTCTCCCTTTCTATCGCTCTTTCACTTTTATTCTCTCTCTTGTTCTCTCGCTCCTTCTCTCCCTTTTTCTTTCTCTCTCACTCTCTCTTCTGTCTCTTTTTCTCTCTGTTTTTCTCTCAACCTCTTTCTCTCTTGCTCTTTCATTTCTCTTTCTCTCTCACTTTTTCCCTCTTTCCCTCTGTCTCCCCATCTCTCTTTCCCCCTTTCTTTCTCTTTTTTCTCTCCCTCTCGCACTCATCTTTTTCTCTCCCCTCTTCTCTTTCCTCTTGTGTTCCTTCTCTCCCTTTCTCTTTCACTCTTCCCCCTCTCCCTTTCTTTCTTTTTTCTCTCTCTCTCTCTCTCCTTTTCTCTCTTTTTCTCTCCCTCTCTTGCTCTCTTCTCTTTTTCTCCATCCCCTTTTGTTGTTCTCTCTCACTCTCTCCCCCTTTCTCCCTCTTTCTCTCTTTCTCTCTCTTCTTCCTCTCTCTTCCTTTCTTCCTCTCCTCTCTCCTCACCCTTTCCCGTTCCCGAGTCACTTCATTATTTCTGCCCGAGTGTAAAAAACTCGCTGTATTTGTGTATTTCTCTGTTTCCACTGAGCTCTGAAATCAAACGTCAGAGTTTCGACGAGTGAACGACTTCGATCTGGAGCCGCCTCAGAGTTTACGGGGAAAAAAGAAGGAAAACGGTGCACAGTACTCGAGTCTTATTAGAATGCAAATGCGCCGGGAGACACGGGGTTTGTGCGTCGCTTTATCGGCGCCATCATCAGGAGGAGACGGGAACATGACATTTGCCGGATAATCGCGCTGGGCTGGAGCCATTGTCCCAAACTTTTCCAGCTTCATTAAAACGTACGCGAGCGGTGAAAAAATAAAATAAAGTGCAGTGGTAGATGCAGACTAGCTTTTATTTCAGAACTTTCACGTGGAAACTGGAAATGTCAGTGTCGTTTAAAGGGGATGTTATTGATCTTTAGTTGGAATACAGATGGTTATTGTTAAAATGCAAAATGATGTTGTAATACAGAGCTCCACAATAAAGCTTGACCAAAATGTAAGACATAAACACACTACTGTTCAAAAGTTTGGGGTCACCCAGACAATTTAGTGTTTTCCATGAAAAGTCACACTTTTATTTACCACCATGAGTTGCAAAATGAATAAACTATAGTCAAGACATTTACAAGGTTAGAAATAATGATTTGTATTTAATTTTTTTTTTTTTTTCCTTCAAACTTTGCTCTCCATTTGCAGCAGTTACAGCCTTGCAGACCTTTGGCGCTGTAGCTGTTAATTTGTAGAAGGATCTGGAGAAATTTCACCCCACGCTTCCAGAAGCTTCTCCCACAAGTTGGATTGTCTGGATGGGCACGTTTTACGTACCAGACGGTCAAACTGCTCCACAACAGCTCAGTGGGTCTGTCCATAACACTTCTTTAAAATCTTCCTCTGTCCAGTGTCTGTGTTCTTTTGCTCATATTAATCTTTTTCTTTTATTGGCCAGTCTCAGATGTGGCTTTTCCTTTGCCGCTCTGCCCTGAAGCTGCATCTCGGAGTCGCCTCTTCACTGTAGATGTTGCCACTGGTGTTTTGCAGGTATTTAATGAAGCTGCCAGTTGAGGACCTGTGAGGCGTCTGTTTCTTAAACTAGAGACTCTAATGTACATATCTTCTTGCTCAGTTGTGCAGCGGGGCCTCCCCCTTCTCTTTCTACTCTGGTTAGGGTCTGTTTGTGCTCTTCTCTGAAGGGAGTAGTTCACACCGCTGTAGGAAATCTTCAGTTTCTTGGTAATTTCTTGCATGGAATAGCCTTCATTCCTAAGAACAAGAATAGACTGTCGAGTTTCACATGAAAGTTCTCTTTTTCTGGCCATTTTGAGCGTTTAATCGACCCCACAAATGTGATGCTCCAGATGCTCAACCTGCTCAAAGGAAGGTCAGTTTTATAGCTTCTCTAACCAGCTGAACTGTTTTCATCTGTGCTAACATGACTGCACAAGGGTTTTCTAATCATCCATTAGCCTTCTGAAGCAATGAGCAAACACATTGTACCATTAGACACTGGAGTGAAATGGGCCTCTGTACACCTATGTAGATACTGCACCAAAAACCA
This sequence comes from Odontamblyopus lacepedii, assembly GCA_034769755.1. Classification (NCBI taxonomy): domain Eukaryota; kingdom Metazoa; phylum Chordata; class Actinopteri; order Gobiiformes; family Gobiidae; genus Odontamblyopus; species Odontamblyopus lacepedii. The sequence goes on from CM068361.1 coordinate 31,438,963, forward strand.
GACATTTGCAGCTAGAAAAGTCATTTACCACATTAGCAATGTATAGAGTGTATTTGTGATTAGTTTAAAGTATCTTCATTGAAAAAAACTGCTTTTCTTTCAAAAATAAGGACATTTCTAAGTGACCCCAAACTTTTGAACGGTCGTGTAAATCTAAGTAGAGAAATTATCTGTCCATGCAGCAAGATCATTTTACTGGACAAGTTGTCGGAAAATAAACGACCTCTAGGCTAGAATTAAACGGTCTCAGAGCTCAGAAACCAAGATGAATAACCTGATATAAGTTTTAAAATCTTGGCCAGATCAGAGAAATCTGCAGTGTGAGTTCTGGGTCCATCCATCCATCCATCCATCTTCTTCCGCTTATCCGGGGCCGGGTCGCGGGGGCAGCAGTCTAAGCAGGGGCTCCCAAGCTTCCTTCTCCCCAGCCACTTCCACCAGCTCCTCCGGACGGACCCCGAGGCGTTCCCAGGCCAGCCGAGAGACATAGTCCCTCCAGCGTGTCCTGGGTCTTCCCCGGGGCCTCCTACCGGTGGGACATGCCTGGAACAGGGAGGCGTCCAGGAGGCATCCGAACCAGATGCCCGAGCCACCTCAACTGGCTCCTCTCGACGTGGAGGAGCAGCGACTCTACTCCGAGCTCCTCCCGTGTGACCGAGCTCCTCACCCTATCTCTAAGGGAGCCCTCGCCACTCTGCGAAGGAAACTCATTTCGGCCGCTTGTATCCGCGATCTCGCTCTTTCGGTCATTACCCAAAGCTCATGACCATAGGTGAGGGTAGGAGAACGTAGATTGACCGGGGAATCGAGAGCTTCGCCTTTCGGCTCAGCTCCTCTTTTCACCACAACGGTCCGATGCAGCGACTGCATCACTGCCGACGCTGCACCGATCCGCCTGTCAATCTCACGCCCATCCTCCCTCACTCGTGAACAAGACCCCGAGATACTTGAACTCCTCCACTTGAGGCAGAGACTCCCCACCCACCCGGAGAGGGCAATCCACCTTTTCCGGTCAGAGAACCATGGCCTCGGATTTGGAACAGCTGATTCCTCATCCCAGCCGCTTCACACTCGGGCTGCAAACCGCCCCAGTGCTGCAGGTCCTGGTTCGATGGAGCCAACAGGACAACATCATCCGCAAAAGCAGCGATGAAATCCTGTGGTCCCCGAACTGGACCCCCTCCGCCCCCTGGCTGCGCCTCAGAAATTCTGTCCATAAATACAATGAACAGAACCGTGACAAAGGGCAGCCCTGGCGGAGTCCAACATGCACCGGGAACAGGTCTGACTTACTGCCGGCAATGCGAACACAGCTCCTGCTCCGTCATACAGGGACCGACAGCCCTAGCAAAGGGCCCCGGACCCCATACTTCCCGAGCACTTCATTAGGGCACCACGAGGGACACGGTCGAATGCCTTCCAAGTCCACAAAACACATGTGGACTGGTTGGGCAAACTCCCCATGAACCCTCGAGCACCCGATGGAGGGTGTAGAGCTGGTCCAGTGTTCCACGACCAGGCCGAAACCACACTGCTCCTCTTGAATTGAGGTTCGACTATCGGCCGAACTCTCCTCTCCAGTACCCTGGCATAGACTTTACCGGGAGGCTGGAGGAGTGTGATTCCCCTGTAGTTGGAACACACCCTCCGGTCCCCTTTTTATACAGAGGGACCACTCACCCCGGTCTGCCAGTCCAGAGGTACTGTTCCCGACCGCCACGCGATGTTGTAGAGACGTGTCAGCCAAGACAGCCCCACAACACCCAGAGACTTAAGGTACTCAGGACGGATCTCATCCACCCTCGAGCCTTGCCACCGAGGAGCTTTCTGACCACCTCAGTGACTTCAGCCAGGGTGATGGATGAGTCCGCCTCTGTCCCCAGCCTCGGCCTCCTCTTCGAGGACGTGACGGTGGGATTGAGGAGATCCCCAAAGTATTCCCTTCCACCGCCCGACAACATCCCCAGTCGAGGTCAGCAGCTCTCCCCGCACTGTAAACAGTATTGGTGAAGGGCCGCTCTCCCTCCTGAGGCGCCGGACGGTTTGCCAGAATTTCCTTGGGGCCGTCCGATAGTCCTCCTCCATGGCCTCCCGAACTCCTCCCAGACCCGAAGCTTTGCTCTCTGCAACCACCCGGCTGCAGCACGCTTGGCCACGCTGTACTCAGCTGCCTCAGGAGTCCACCGGGCCAGTAAGGCCCGGTAGAACTCCTCTTCTTCAGCTTGACGGCATCCCTTACTTCCGGTGTCCACCACCGGGTTCGGGATTGCCGCGACAGGCACCACAGACCTTGGCGCCACAGCTACTTAACGGCCGCATCGACAATGGAGGCCGAGAACGAAGCCCACTCGGGCTCCATGTCCCCAGCCTCCCTCGGGATCTGGGAGAAGCTCTCCCGGAGGTGTGAGTTGAAGGCCACACTGAGGTCAGATGACACGACAACAAAGTCGATCATCGACCTCCGGCCTAGGGAGTCCTGGTGCCACGTGCACCGATGGACCCCCTTGTGCTCGAACATGGTGTTCGTTATGGACAAACTGTGACTAGCACAGAAGTCCAATAACAGAACACCACTCGGGTTCAGATCGGGGAGGCCGTTCCTCCCAATCACCCCTCTCCAAGTGTCACTGTCATTGCCCACGTGGGCGTTGAAGTCCCCCAGTAGAACAATGGAGTCCCCGGTCGGTGCACCGCCCAGTACCCTCCCAGGGACTCCAAGAAGGCCGGTACTTTGCACTGCTGTTCGGCCCGTAGGCCGACACCACAGTGAGAGACCTGTCCCTCGACCGAAGGCGCAGGGACGCGACTCCTCTCGCTCACCGGGTGAACTCCCAACACGCAGCGGCTGAGCTGTGGGGCAATGAGCAGGCCCACACCAGCTCGCCGCCCCCGGCCAACGCCAGAGAAATGGAGAGTCCAACTCTTCAAGGAGTTGGGTTCCGGAACCCAAACTGTGCGTGGAGGTGAGGCCGACTATATCTAGCCGGTAACGCTCAACCTCCCGCACAAGCTCAGGCTCCTTCCCCCCCAGCGAGGTGACATTCCATGTCCCCAGAGCTAGTCTCCATGTCCGGAGATCTGGTCGCCGAGGCCCCTGCCTTCGACTGCCGCCCAGATCTCTCTGCACCCAGTTCTGGGTTTACTCGGTAATTACCTTTTAAGGGTTAGAGTCATTCATATTTCCTGATTATTCTGCCATCTACTTGTCTCCATAGAGATGTTATTCATTTGTCTTCATGTCCTTATAGCATTAAACCTAAACTATATATACACTACATTACAGTTCAGATCTGTGGAGAGTCGTCCCTGTTCACAGAAGGAATTATTGTGTTTTTGAGCAATAGAAACACCCGTAATAAATAAATGTTTAAAGTCATATGGGACATTCCAGGCAAAGCAATAACATCTCCGGGCAACCAGAAAAGTTGCAGCTTTAATATCGTGACACTGTCTAAACAAATGACATTTTACCAAGATCAACGCTCGTACAAATACAATCAGATCCCCCTCCCTCCCCGCATTATCCCGGATGCCCTGTCCTCTGTGCGATACGTGTTTGCTGAGAGCGGAGTAACTCGAGCTGGTGATAAAATCCATATCCGACTGGTTTAGATTTCAGACTCATCCATCTCTGCATTTCCTCTGCGTCCCTATTTCAGATCTGCGGTCTGAGGATCCTCTAATGACCCGCTAATGTGGAACAGTAACCAAGAGCTGGACTCGGTGGGGGGGGGAGGTCAGAAGTATCGAAAATCAGGTTCTAACTAGTATCGAGACAGCGATATTTTGTGGCATTTCTTTTTCTCTTTGTTTCGATACAGACAGATCTTGCGTGTCCTTGATTGGCTAATCCACCTGTCAATCACACCCATCAGAAAGGGAGTTTTTCCTGGAAGTTGAAAAATATCTTGGATTAAAACTACCAATGGACCCTAAGGCCTGTACTTTAGACATACACAAGGTGTTACGACCCAGCTCTGCTAGGGACCGCGGAAGTAACAAAATAACCAAGATGTAAAATGGAATAAATAAGGTAATTTAATTAAAAGGAATGTACGAGGTAAATTAAACAAAACAGGCTCAAATATGTACATAAAATAACCTAAACTAAGGAAAAGAACAGGATAACAAGTTGTGCCAAAAACGAGTCACGTGGGCTTACACAAAAAAAAAACAAGTGACTAAACTAAGGGACGCAAACAAAACTAAATCACAAGTGTCCCAAAGTAAAATCACATAAACCCACAAACAGAATCAAATGACAAAACAAAAAGGCACAAAACCGAACTAAACTAACCAAGTGTCTCAACACACACAAAGTCACGTACCAGTACAAACAAAGTGACTGACAGAAAGAGACACAAACACAAAATGGCAGACCGGCCACAAAGGCCACAGCCCCGAACAGGTGAGAGGAATCTTCTTAAATAGGGGGAGGAGGCTGGAGGGGAGGTGGGAGTGACCGAGGGTTGAAGCTCCACCAATCAGGGACCATGGCTCTCCCAGCAGGAATCCAAATGACAAAACAAGAAATTAAAGCACACAACACAAATCAAACTGGACTGGAGGCCTGGGGACGTAACATAAGGACATACAGAAAACAAGAACACTGATGTATGATGTACGCTGTCCGCCTCTATATATTACATGGACATGACTCTTATAAATATCTTGGAAAACTCATTGATTCAGAGTTGAGCTTTGATGATAATTGTATTGCTGTGTGTAAAAGAGGCACCGGCGCCTTCATTGTCTGAGGAAACTGTCCTTTTACCGTGTAGATAGAACCATGATGACACTGTTCTATAAGACGTTTATGGAATCAGTTTTAACTTTTTCACTGGTCTCATGGTTTGGGAGCATCTCTGCTAAAAACAAGAACTCCCTGATCCCGTTGATGAAATGGGCGAGTTTAAGGTGATTGTCCATCCTCAGAACAGCCTGGACTCCCTGTACTCAGGACAGTCACAGCGGACGTCCCAGAATATTATAAATGACATGAAACATCCTCTAAATTCAGAGTTTCAGCTGTTTCCCGTTGGTCAGAGGTTTTTAGTCCCAAGATCGAGAACAAATCGCTTTAAAATGAGTTTTGTTCCAGCTGCTATTGTATTTATGAATGAATTGTAATTTATTTATCATGTTTTTGATATAGTTCATATATATTTTAACTTAGTGAGATGAATTCATTCATTCAACAAAACCATTCTGCACTGGAGAAATGTGGGACCAGCCTCTCAAATCTGCAAAACAAATTTACCTACAGGTACAAATAAAGCGACCAAGCCTAACCTAACCTAACCTATGTATGGATTGAAGAGCACCCTCCCTCCCCTATACTCCGGCTTGAAAAACTATCAATTTTGTCTTACGAAAAACTACAGTAATGTATTGGAAGGAACTTTGGACTCTTTTGTTAAGGACTGGCTACCTTTAAGGGACTTTCTTGGCTCTGAATGGCAGACAATAACCAGTATGAACTGAAAAGGAATATACAGATAATGCACAGTCGCTATTGTTAATATTAAGTGTCCCCCTGTATGTATGTATTTGTACGTGACCCCGCTCACAGTCAGAATCCCTGTTTTTCTTGGTATTTTTGAGCTATAAAACCACTTTTAATTGAATAAACATAAAGTAGAGCTGTTTAATGTCACACTGTGGAACAATCCAGGCAGAGCAGTGACCATAGAAACAGGCAGGGGCAGGACCCTCCACCAGAAAAGTTTCACAATGCACTTTAAAGACATTACTTCATGAAGAGCACTGATATTTGACGTGTAGTGGATGGAGTCTTGCATATTTCCTCTTTTCTTGTCTGGGAGCAGCTGTGGGTCAGATAGAGGCTTTTATTTACACGTTATGTCCATGTGTCTGTCACCTCTGCAGTTTAAATTGCGTTACCGAGCACAAAGAGGCTGCTGAGGTGGAGAGAGAAGGCTGTGAAAACGCACTTACATTTGGACCCGAGCGTTTTATCTATTTGCACTTCCTTCAGATATCTTAAGAGTTTGAAGTCAGCGCACATGAAGAGAGATCTGTTATGCTGTCAGTTTATAACAGAGCCAGAATACACTGGGTTAGAGTGGGATACAGGTCAGGTTTGTGATGCTGTGACTAAAACGTACTGAAGAGAGGAGACTGCATAACTGAGTAAAGAGAGGTTAGAGGAGGTCGGATATTAACGAGGCACGAACAAAGCAAACCGTGTCTTTTCTTTTGCAAATGAGTCTGTTTGCAATTTAGGGACTGGAAAAATGTGGCTTGCCCTCTGCAGGTGGGCGGAAATCCCTGCCTCAAGTGGAGAAGTTCAATTTTAAGTATAGGGTCTTGTTCACGAGTGAGTGGACGATGGAGCGTGGGACTGACAGGTGGATCGGTGCAGCGCCGGTGTTGCGTCTAATCTTCCTACCCTCACGAAACTTCCTACCCGCATTCTATGGGTAGGAAGAAATGGTAGATATGTCCGCCTAGTGTTGCTACCTTGTCAGAAAATCCTACCATGCACGTTCAGTGTCATTTTACAGTACCTGTTCACTATTTGATCGCGATTTGATTGAGTTTTTTTTCTCTCCTGCAAGTAGCTTGCTAAAACGATTGAAATCATTAAATGTGTAGACAGCAACTAAAATGAGTGCACTACTCTTGTTTCTAATGTAATTTCGTGTGCAGTTGATGTGGTGGTTATTCTGCCGTTTTCTTTTTAGGCAGATTGAATAACTAGTGCGTATGATGACGTGAAATTACTAAGTCACTTTGGATAAAAGCATCTGCTAATGCATTCATTATAATGTTGCTTGAAGTGCAACATCAATGCTTGAAATTCTAACTTGATCTTCTCAGTGAAAGTCGTTCATTTACAGTATACTTGTAGATGTTGCTATATGAAGTTAGGAGGTTCTGGCAATTGAAATAACCTTCAGAATATTATTTCACATTTCTATATGCGGCACGGTGGCTGAGTGGCAACACTCAGGCCTCACAGCAAGAAGGTTGCGGGTTCGATCCCCGGCTCGATGGATGGGTCACTCCCCCATCAACCTAAAACATGCCCGCACCCCTCTGAACTAACATCGAGGACCATGACGTCCACCCTCCTGTGGGTTCACCACCTGCAGAGGGGTTCATGGGGGGGTCAGGTGCTATGAGTATTGGGCGACCCAGCTGGATTAAGCGGGAGAAGATGGATGGATTTCTATATGCAGGTATGACGTTTTGAAACGACCCCGTCGGAATATGCTTCAGTGATAATATGTAGATCTATGGTTCTTCTGACAGTTAAAATGAGCCTGTCAGAATAAAATTCTATAGTTCCACAACCTTTTGATGTAGCCTACGCTGGTAGGACGTTCTGGCAATTAAAATGACCCCTTCAGAAATATGGTTAGACATTTCTGTATGACGCTAGTTGGTCCCAATAACAAGCCTTTGCCACCTCCCTAATTACAAAAACAATTGCTTGTTTATTTTATGGATGATTTATTAATGATATTGGCATTTCAAACAGCAGAATTCTGCCTGAAGATCAGTGTAGTTCTTGTTGTAGTTGGCACAGCTGTAATGGGCCCACCTCAGGCATGTCCCACACTGCACCTATACAGACAAAAGCACTATACATGTATAAACAACACAACATTTATTTAACACACTCAACTACTTCTGCATTTGAAATTACTTGTATAAGATCATCTTTACCATTTCAGTTACACTGCACCTATATTCAGTTACAGTGCACATATATTCAGTTACACTGCACCTATATTCAGTTACAGTGCACCTATATTCAGTTACAGTGCACCTATATTCAGTTACAGTGCACATATATTCAGTTACAGTGCACATATATTCAGTTACAGTGCACCTATATTCAATTACACTGCACATATATTCAGTTACAGTGCACATATATTCAGTTACAGTGCACATATATTCAGTTACAGTGCACATATATTCAGTTACAGTGCACCTATATTCAATTACACTGCACATATATTCAGTTACAGTGCACATATATTCAGTTACAGTGCACCTATATTCAGTTACACTGCACCTATATTCAGTTACAGTGCACCTATATTAAGTGTCTTTAGGCATAGTGTATAGTGTATGGAGGTAGCCCGACGTGTTCAAAACATAACTTTTGTATATCATATAACTTTGCAAAAGAAATCAGCTTGAAATGATCTGAGTCGACCAACGACTCAAACAACGCATATGTCGAGGTTAGACACTCGGTAGTTCTAGACCTAGTGCTTTATGAAGCTCACTTTATGAATAGGCTCACTGCTATAGCAGACATGCTCCAAACGAAACTTTTACATATCATAACTTTACGATATCAAAAGAAGTCAGCACGAACTATTTGAGTCAACCAAAGGCTAAAACAACACTCACACAAAGGCTAAACAGCGTATTTAGTTGTATTAAAAGGAAAATGCCGAATACTCACCAGTTTCTCCAAAGATTGTGTCACCGTCACGGATGGATTCTCTGTCAGCCGTTGAGTAGGATAAAACTCGTACCAAGTTCCAAAACATGACGTAATGTGCTGTACGCATGCGCAGTGTGGGTCAGTAGGATATTTGTATGGGTGGGAAAAATATCCAGAACACCGGCAGTGATGTGGCCGCTGTATCGGACCGTCGTGGTGAAGAGGGAGCTGAGCCGAAAGGCAAAGCTCTCAATTTACCTCAGTCTACGTTCCTCCCCTCACCTATGGTCATGAGCTCTGGGGAATGACCGAAAGGACAAATTCATGGATAAAAGCGGCCGAAATGAGTTTCCTCTGCAGGGTGGATGGGCGCTCCCTTAGAGATTCCTTAGAGGTTCCTGCTGAGCGCCTCCCTGGGGAAGTGTTCAGGGCATGTCCCATCGGAAGGAGGCCCTAAGGAAGACCCAGGACAGGTTGGAGGGACTATGTCTCTGGGCTGGCCTGGGAATGCTTCAGGATCCCCCTGGAGGAGCTGGAGGAAGTGTTCAGGGTGAAGGAAGTCTGGGAGTCCTTGCTTAGACTGCTGCCCCCGCGACTCGTCCCCAGATAAGCAGAAGAAAATGGATGGATGGACAATTTATGGATGCACGATACATTACTGCTACCTGAAATCGGCCTCATAAATCAGTTCAGTCTGTGTATTTTTGGTCTGTATTTGGTCCTGTATTATCCCAGAACACCTCGTCATATTGACCTTGTGTTCTGTAGTTACTGTTAATAACAGTTACTTTGAGTGACAGTTACAAAACACATAATCTCTACCATACGCCGTTTGTGTTTAAAGGAAATAAATCATCATTTCAGTCTCTGCCCTGTTGATATCGGCTCAGATACTTATAAATTGCCATAGTAACATCCAGAAAAAAACCCTTTTACAGTCACAAATGAACCTGTGTTGCCAGAGCCTTAACCTGCAGACAGAGGACACAAATACACGTTTTCTCAGTTTATGGACGGGCCTCATGTGAAAGCTCAGGACCTCCAGAGGCTGCACTAGCACTGACCCCTGACTGGTGCGGGAGCTGGAGTTTAGGGCGTGACTTTTCGGATCAGAGAGAGGAATTTTAGCTTTAAACCAACTAGATTTCAGCGCTGCACCCCAAACGAGAGGCTGAATCTGCTTTCTGACTGGATAATTGCCCTGAGAGTCTAAATGTCACGTCGCGTCATTCTGCAGAAGCACATTCTTAGTTTGTGAGTTTGTTCCCGACAATGGAAATAAAAGCTTTTGTGGTTCTGATTATAGATGCGAAATGTGAGTGTGATTAGGGGCATGTGTAATAATCTGTGTGATTATCTAGAGGTCCGGGTCACACTCACAGAGGGGCAGGGGCAGATCTGGGGCAGTTTTCATGTTTTTCTCATTATGACTTGGTTCTGTGGGATTTGTGAATATTGATTTAGTTTTACATCAGTTAAATGGCCGTTCTGGACAGTTTAAAGCTTTATTTAACAAAATAAAGTCGATGTAAGTCATTTATATTAGTCTAATCATAAATATTGTGTAATTTAGAACAGTTTTAGCCTTTATGGTTGCTAGGTAACAGTTATGGCATTATCTCTATATACGTCATATCTGCTGCTGCTCCTCCCTCCTCTCTTTCTTGCTCTCTCTCCTCCTTCTTTCCTATCTCCTCCCTCCTCTCCTCTCACTCACTTCCTATTTCCTCCTTCCTTTCTCTCTCCCCTCCTTCTCTCCTCTCCTCTCTCTTTCCTCCTTTCTCCTCCCTCCTCTCCTTTCTCTTCCACTCCCTCCCTCTTATCTCCTTCTTCCTCTATCCTCTCTCCTCCCTCCTTTCTCCTCACTTCTCCCTCCTCTCAGCTCTCTTTTCTCCTATTTCCTTTTTCCTACCCCCTCTCCGCCCTCCTATCGCCTCTCTCTCCTCCCTCCTGTCCCTCCTCTCTCTTTAGCTCCTCCCTCCTCTTTCTTCCCTCGCTCTCTCTCTTTCTCCCTCTCCTCCTTCTCTCCTATCTCCTCCCTCCTCTCCTTCTGCACCTCCCTCCTAATACCTCCTTCTCTCCTACCCCCTCTCTCCTCCGTCCTATTGCCTCTCTCTTTAGCTCCTCCCTCCTCTTTCCTCCCTCCTCCCTCCTCTTGCTATCTCTTTCTCTCTCTCCTCCTTCTCTCTTTCCTCCTCCCTCTGCTCTCCCCTTTCTCTTTCCTCCCTCTTTTCTCCTCACTTCTCCCTCCACTCTGCTCTCTCTTTCCTCCTTTATCTCCTCACTCCTCTCTTTCATCCCTTCTCTCTCTTTTGCTGCTCTTTCCTTTCTCCCTCCTCTCGCCTCCCTCCTCTTTCCTCTAACCTCCCCCTCTCTTTTCTTCTCTTCTCTCCTCTCTCATCTTTCCTCCCTTCCTCCTCCCTCCTTCCTCCCTCTCTCCTTTCTCCCTTCCTCTTCTCTCCTTCCTCCTCTTTAAACCCTTCTCTCCTTTCTCCTCACTCCTTTTTCCTCTCCTCTCTCGCCTTCCTCCTCTTTCCTCTCTCTTCTCTCCTCCCTCCCTCTCGCCTCCCTCCTCTTTCTTCTATCCTCCCTCTTCTCTCCTTTTTCTTCTATCCTCTCTCATCTTTCCTCCCTTCCTCCTCCCTCCTTCCTCCCTCTCTCGTCTCTCCCTTCCTCTTCTCTCCTTACTCCTCTTTAACCCCCTCCCTCCTTCTCTCCTCCCTCCCTCCTCTCTCCTTCTCTCCTTCTCTCCTCCGTCCTCCCTCTCTTCCCTGACCACAGTTCATTATGGCCTATACGCTCCGCTGACCTCCGTGGTTCCATTCATTACGAGGGCCTCACCGCAGCCGCGCTCCCCAGAGACGAGGCCTCGAAATCGGACTCGAGGTGACGGAGGAGGGGCCCAGCGAGCGGAGGAGAACCAGGGCAGGACTGAAGGGGCAAAAGAGGAGATTCAGCCACAAGAGGAGGCAAACACACAACATCCAAATCAGGACTAAACTGAGACTGGTCCTGGATCTAAACCAGGACTAAACTAGGAGTAGATGAGGATTAAACCAGGACTAGATCAGGACTAAACTAACCTCAAACCAGGACGGAATAGGAATGAAATCTTTACCTGGGTCTAAACACACAGAACCAGGATTAAACCAAGACCTGACCAGGACTAAATCAGGACTAGACCAGGATCAAATCAATTCTTCATCAGGGCTAAACTGAGCTGGGCACTTTAAGACTTTGATGAAGACTGGGACTAAACACAGGACTGAAACCAGGACTAGACCGGGACTAAACCAGGATTAAACCAGGACTAAATCAGGATTAAATCAGGACTAGACCAGGACTAAACCAGGACTAAACTATGACTAGACCAGGATTAAACCAGGACTTAACCCAGACTAGACCAGAACTAGACCAGGACTAAACCAGGACTAAACTAGGACGAGACCAGGAACAAACCAGGACTATGCCAGGACTAGACCAGTTCTAAACTAGGACTAGACCAGGACCAAACCAGGACTAGACTAGGACTAAACCCGGATTATACCAAGACTAGACAAGGACTAAACCAGGACTATACCAGGATTTGAACAGGACTAAACCGGGACTAAACCAGAACTAAACTAGGACTAGACCACCACCAAACCAGGACTAGACTAGGACTAACCAGGATTATACCAAGACTAGACCAGGACTAGACCAGGATTAAATTAGAACTAGACCAGGACTAAACCAGGAATAGACCAGGACTAAAACCAGGACTATACCTGAACTAAACGAGAATTAGACCAGGACTAAACCAGGACTAAACTAGGACTAAACCAGGACTAAACCAGGACTTGACCAGGATTAAACCAGGACTAAACTAGGACTAGACAGGAACAAAACCAGGATTAGGACTAAACTAGATTAGATTAGATTAGATTAGCCTTTATTGTCTCCCTTGGGAGAAATTTGTCTTGGGACAGGGGTACTCCTGGCACATAGACATACAACAAACAGCACACACACAGTGGACACATCAATTCATACAGTTCAACATTTGATAATATTGCACCATTCCCATAATTAGCATATTTTTGCACATTCCCTGGGTCTTAAAAAGTGTAAAAGTCAGTATTGCACATTCCCTGAAACCTATTCACTGTAAGTGCTCAAAAATATTGCACCTTCCCTGGAGCCTACCTATGAGCAGTATTGCATATTCCCCAAAGCGTATGTGCAAATAATATTGCACAGTCCCTGATGGCCATACAGTAATACAGTAGAGCATTATTTCTTCAAGTTCAGCAAGGAAATCGAAAGGGGAATAAAAGAGTGCTTGACCAGTACTAGACCAGGACTATACCAAGACTAAACCAGGACTAGACCTGGACTAAACCAGAAGTGGACCCGGACTAAATCAGGACCAAACCAAGTCTATACCAGGACAACAGGATGACCAGGCTCCTGAGAATGTGTCTAAATCCATTTCTTAAAACTTTTTTTTTGACAATCTTCACATTGCATCACCGTGGTAACCGATGAACATTCGTCACCGCAGAATAACAATACTCGTTGTGTTTTTTCTGGACTCTCAAAGCCGCCGTACGTCGCGTTGTTCCTCCTCTCCGCACGCACCTTTATTCCCACAGGGGACATTACCCACATTTCACTTAATAATGCATATAGTGTTTTACAAGTTCTTACATTATTCATCCACTCTCACTCTACGCTCCGCCGCTGGTGTAAACTGCTTCCCTCGTCGCAGCTGCCAAAGGGCAAACTGACGGAGAAGTGGCAACCGTCCTGTGACAGTGGACTCTCCCGTCGCCAACATGTGAACATTTTGAAGAGCGGTGAAGAATAAAGACGATAAAACATCACATTAAAGCTCCGATATCGCGCAAAACTGTCTCGTGTGAGCTTTAAGCCTTGTTATAATGTTGTTGCGTTGACAAAAACATGCCTGGAGTTGTGTTTTGCTTCATTCACATGCATATCTGCATAATCCTGCAAGCTCGAAATGCTCCATTTCCACCTTGTGATGTCACGAGGATGCGGTAGTTTTTAAGTTAACATCGACCTTTAACCTTTAGTTCAGTAGAATTCTTGGGCAATTCTTGGTCTGAAATCATCCAGATGATTCTAGTGAAGGTGTAGGAGTTTAAAAACGCCATGGAGCACTTCCTGTATCACCACATGACATCACAAGGTGGAACGTGGAGTCTTTAGAGGGACCTTTGCTCTTGCATCTGCCGGTGTTCTGCATTATCGGTTATTATAGGCTTCCCCGCCGAGCACAATTGAATTCCTGAGTAGGTTTGGCTCTTGTATGTTTTGCTGTTGCTTTGGCCTTATTAAACTGCGTCTCTGGGGAGTCGTGGAGTCATTACTTTCACAAAGGAACTGCTTGTTTACATTCACTTTAACACGAGCCGTTTCCTGTGCTGTTTGTGAATGTTATTAAAAGTACAATATGTTTTGTGCAGTGCGCTCTGGCCATGATATTACAACATTAAATACAGTTTTGTAAAGACACCCGAGAAGAAAATACACGGCTTCATGTTCTCCTCTGGAAATAATTATAGACATAAAAAGAAATAAATGTGGGTCTAAAGTCCAAGTGCACTCAACATGAAACGACTTGAAATGAAATAGTTTGAGTTTAGTCAGGCTGTTTTTAATGCATGTGCTGAAATGACAGGATATTGGTGCCAGATATGAATGAAACCAGTATAGAAACCTTTATCTGAATGAATGTGGTGTGTGGTTGGACGGCTGATGGTTCACGGCTTTGCTTCTGTCACTCTTAAGGTTAAGATGCACTTTATTATCTTATCTACATTTGACCCATTTGCTGTGGCACCAGGAGCAGTAAGCAGACCCAGACACAAAGAGAACAGACAAACACAGAAAGGTCGGGGATCAAACCTAAAACGTTCTTACTGTGAAGCCTAAGTGCAAAGCACTCACCCACCTGGGCCCAGGGCAGATGTGGCATTTTTATTATGAAGTAAAATATCTTGAAACGGTCAAGACCTACACTGAATAAATAAAGACCATCCATTTTCTTCTGCTTATCTGGGGCTGGAGCAGGGGATCCCAGACTTCCCTCACCCCAGACACTTCCTCCAGCTCCTCTGGGGTGACCCCGAGGTGTTTCCAGACCAGCCGAGAGACATAGTCCCTCCAGCGTGTCCTGGGTCTTTCCTGGGGCCTCCTTTCCAACGGAGGCGTCCAGGAGGCATCCGGACCAGACGCCCGAGCCTCAGCTGCTCCTCTCGACGTGGAGGAGCAGCGGCTCTACTCCGAGCTCCTCCCGTGTGGCCGAGCTCCTCACTCTGTCTCTAAGGGAGCACCTGGCCACTCTGCAGAGGAAACTCATTTCGGCCGCTTGTATCTGCGACCTCGTCGTTTCGGTCATTACCAGAGCTCATGACCACAGGTGAGGGCAGGAACGTTCACTGAGGTAAATCCAGAGCTTTTTCTTTGGGCTCAGCTCCTCTTCACCACAACGGCCCCAATACAGCGACTGCATCACTGCCGACGCCGCACTGATCCACCTGTCAGTCTCACACTCTCACTCTGTGCTATGGATTTTATTCTATTCACTAATGCAGATCATAGGTCATTTTGTGAGGCTCAGTTCTTCTTACAAAATTCTCTTCAGGAGGTGTCTCATTGTTCAGCTCCTTTCATATTTCTCAGATATTTTCTCGTTCCTCGTCTCTGTCAGAAGAGCCTCCCCCCCTCAGCCCTGCTCCTGCCGCCCCCTGGCCCCGTCTCGCAATCCAACACCATTTCCCATTTCCACATCACCCCCTGTGTGATGTGTGGACAGTGGAGGACGGACTGTGACTTAATGCAGCTCCGGGTCCTGGTCTGGGTCCTGGTCTGGGTCCAGGTCCAGGTCCAGGTCCAGGTCTGGGTCTGGGTCTGGGTCCGGGTCTGGTCCATAGTCCAGGCCTCTGTGGGGCGGCTGGACTTGTGCTGTCTGACCTCCTCTGTGATTACTGAAGATATGATTTACTCAGACAGAGAGAGAGGGATGAGGAGAGAGGAAGAGAGAGGGAGAGAGAGGGAGAAGACAAGAGGGAAAAGGAAGGGGAAAGAGAGAGGGGGAGGATGAAGATGAAGGAGAGAGGGGGAAGGGGTAAATAAGAGTGAGAGAGGAAAGAGGGAGAGAACAAAAGAGGCAGAGAGAGAGAAGAGAGAGCAAGAGATAGGGAAGGAAATAGCAAAAGGGAAGGAGAGAGAAAAACAGAGAGAGGGTTTGGAGAATGTGAGGAAGGAGAAGGAGAGAGAAAGAAAGAGAAAAGGAGAGGGAGTGAGAGTGAGCAAAGGAGGAAGAGAGAGGGAGTTTGGAGAATGAGAGTTAGCGAGCGAGAGTAAAGACTGGAGAGAACAGAGCGAGTAAGACAGAGAGAAAAGGAGAGAGAAAGACAGAGGAAAGGAGAAAGAGAGCAGAGCAAGCGAGAGAAGGGAGAAAGAGACAAGACAGAGAGAGTAAGAAAGAGAAAAGGAGAGAGAAAGCAGAGCAAGAAAAAGAGGAGAGAGAAGAAGAGAGTCTAAGAAAGAGAGAGAGAAAGGGAAGGAAATAGCGATAGGGAAAGAGAGGAGGGAAAGAGTAAAGAAGAGAGAGCAGAGGGAGATAGAGAGGAGAGACTGAGAAAGAGTGTGAGAAAGGGAAGGAGAGAAAAAGACAGAGGGAGGGGGTTTGGAGAAAGAGAGCTAGTGAGAGAGAGCAGAGCGATTAAGACAGAGAGAGGAGAGAGAGAGAGAGATTAAGAGAGGAAAGGAGAAAGAGAGCAGAGCAAGCGAGAGAAGGGAGAAAGAGACGAGAGAGAGAGTAAAGGAGAGAGAGCTGAGCAAGAAAGAGAGAGAGAGAAAGAGAAAAGGACAGAGAAAGCAGAGCAAGAAAAAGAGAGGAGAGAAGAAGAGGGGAGAAGAGAGTCTAAGAAAGAGAGAGAGAGAAAGGGAAGGAAATAGAGGAGAGAAAGACTAAAGAAGAGAGAGCAGAGCGAGAAAAAGAGAGGGAGATAGATAAGAGAGACTGAGAAAGAGTGTGAGAAAGGGAAGGAGAGAAAAAGACAGAGGGAGGGGGTTTGGAGAATGAGAGCTAGTGAGAGAGCAGAGCGAGTAAGAGAGAAGGAGAAAAGGGGAGAGAGAGAAAGAAAGAGAAAAGGAGAAAGAGCAGAGCAAGCGAGAGAAAGGAGAAAGAGACAAGAGAAAGAGTAAAGGAGAGAGAGCTGAGCAAGAAAGAGAGAGAGAGAAAGAAAGGGAAAATGAGAGAGAAAGCAGAGCAAGAAGAAGAGAGGAGAGAAGAAGAGGGGAGAAGAGAGTCTAAGAAAGAGAGAGAGAAAGGGAAGGAAATAGCAATAGGGAAAGAGAGGAGAGAAAGAGTAAAGAAGAGAGAGAGTAGAGCAAGAAAAAGAGAGGGAGATAGAGAAGAGAAGAGAGACTGAGAAAGAGTGTGAGAAAGGGAAGGAGAGAAGAAGACAGGGAGAATGAGAGCTAGTGAGAGAGAGCAGAGCGAGTAAGACAAAAGGAGAAAAGGAGAGGGAGTGAAAGAGAGAGAGAGGAGAGAAAGACATGAGAGAAAGAGAAAGAGAGAGGCAAGAAAGAGATGTGTGAGAGAGAGAAAAGGAGGAAGAGAGGCGAGCAAGAGAGAGAGAGGGGAGAAAGAATAAAGGAGCGAGAGAGAGAGCAGACCAAAAAAAGCGAGGAGAGAGCAGGGGGAGGGAGAGAGAAAAGGAGGAGAGGTTGTTGTTGACATCTTTTCATAAGTCGGTGGCTGTGACAGGCAGGGGCAATAATCCGCCTTTATTTCTCCATCTGGACGGGTGGATGGAGGGATGAGTTGCCACAGGGAAAAAGAGGAAAAATCCGATGAATTGTGACATAAATATAAATTATACACCGAGTCTGTTCTGTTCATCCCAACAATTCTCTTCATTATTACGACACATTTAAAGCCCACTACAGCGCGACGCTAATTTCCTCGTCAAAAAGTTGCGTTTTGTTTTGTTCACGCATGCAGACAGGTGAAGACAGGAGCAGACAGGAGTAAGAGGCAGGGGAGAAGAAGAGAGATAAAGAGTTTTAAGTAGAGAGGGAGGGATGATAATGGAAAGAAAGAGGCGAAGAGAAGGGGGAGAGGAGAGACAGAGGCAGGAGCAGGCAGTACGAGAGAGAGAAGTAGAGAGAGAAAAAGAGAAAGCGAGAGGAGAAGGAGAGAGAAATCGAGAGTAAAGTAAAGAGAGAGATGAAGACAGGAGCCGACAATAGCTGACGGAAGCAGAGAGAGAAAGAGGGAGAGTGAAAGAAGAGAAGGAGAGAGAGAAATCGAAAGTAAAGTAGAGAGTGGGAGGGATGATAATGGAGAAAAAGAGGAGGACAGAGGGAAAGGAGGAGAGACAGAAGAAGACAGGAGCTGCCAGGAGAGACGGGAACGAAAGAAGAGAAGGATAGAGAGAAAATGAGAGTTAAGTAGAGAGAGAAGGTGATGATAATGGAAAGAAATAGAAGGAGAGCGAGGGAGGGACAGATATGACTTGAGAAAGAGGAGAGAAGGAGGGAGAGAAGAGGGAGTAGGGTCAGAAAGAAAGGGGGGAGGAGGAGAGAGGGAAGGAGGGTTTAAGATGAAGAAGGATGGAGAGCGAGAGAGAGGAAGGAAGGGTGAAAGAGAGGGAAGGAGACAGGAAAGAGGATAAAAAAGAAATGTACAAAATAAGAAAAGAGGAACAGAAAAGAGGAGAGAGAGGAAATATGAGAGTGAAAAAGGGGGAAAGAGGACAAAAAAGAGGAGAGAGAGAACAAAGGAGGGAGATGGAGAGACAGGAGCAGACAGGAGCAGGCAGGAGCAGACAGGAGCAGACAGGAGCAGACAGGAGCAGGCAGGAGCAGACAGGAGCAGGCAGGAGCAGGCAGGAGCAGACAGGAGCAGACAGGAGCAGACAGGAGCAGACAGGAGCAGACAGAGGCAGACAGGAGCAGACAGGAGCAGGCAGGAGCAGGCAAGAGCAGGCAAGAGCAGACAGGAGCAGACAGGAGCAGGCAGGAGCAGACAGGAGCAGGCAGGAGCAGGCAGGAGCAGACAGGAGCAGACAGGAGCAGACAGAGGCAGACAGGAGCAGACAGGAGCAGACAGGAGCAGACAGGGGCAGACAGAGGCAGACGGGAGCAGACAGGAGCAGACAGGAGCAGGGGAAGCTGTGCTCTCCCTCCTCTAATGGGGCTGCTGTGGTGCTGTGGTCCTCTTCTCCCGGAGGTCCAAATAAAACCCCTCATTACGGAGCTGACCCCGGGGTTAAAGCAGAACCGGGGGCAGCTTTTTGACTCCAACTAGGAATTCACCGCTTAATTTGTCACGAATTTGGGCAAAAAAAACAAAACCACAGATGCAAAATGCCCCCAGAACGCCCCAAACTCTGCTCTGTGGTTGGAGGTGTCTCTGCTGCACCATCAGGAGTGACTATAGGAGGAAGTCGCAGGTTGGAGTTAAGGGCAAAATATTAAATAAAATATAGTAAATTTTGAAGAATATAATAAAAAAACTATTTTGCTTTGATTAATTTCCTCGACTTTTTGGATTAATAGAACCTCGGCCCTCTCTCTCTCTCTCTCTCTCTCTCTCTCTCTCTCTCTCTCTCTCCCCCTCTCTCCCTCTCTCTCTGCCTCATAGAAATGATTCCTGTCTTCTTCCGGAGCTCTGGGCTGCTTCTCCTCTTCCCCTCTCTCCCCCTTTTCCCCCTGTAGGATTCCTGTCTTCTTCCTTTGAACTTGGCTGCACTCCTTTCTTTCTTTCTCTCCCTCCTCTCTTTCCCCCTCTCCATCTCTCTCTTTTTCTCCTAGGATTCTTGTCTTCTGGACTTCTGGGCTGCTCCCTCTTCCCTCTTCCTTTTTCTCTCTTTCCTTCTTGTACAATTCCTGTCTTCTTCCAGGACCCTGGGCTGCTTCACTCTTTCCCCTTTCTTTCCCTCTCCTCTCTCTCCCTCTTCCTGCCTTCTTCCTTTGCACTCTGCTGCTTTCCTCTCTTTCCTCTCTTCTCTCTCTCTTTTTGCATCAGAGGATTCTTGTCTTTTGGAGTTCATCTGCTCTTTCCGCCCTCTCTCTCCTTCTTGTACGATTCCTGTCTTCTTCTGGAGCACTCGACTGCTCCTCTCTTTCCCACTTTCCCTCTTTCTCCCTCCTCTATCCCCTCTCTCTCCCTCTCCCCCGCTCCCATTTGTAGTTTTCTTGTCTTCTTCCAGGCTGTTTCTCTCTTTCCCTCTCTCCGTCTTGTACGATTCATTTTTTTCATTTCTCTTTTGTTCTCTCTCTCCTCTATTCCCCTCTCCTCCTCTCTTTCTGTTTGTCTCATAGGATTCTTGTCTTCTCGAGCTTCTGTTCCTTCCTCCCTCTCTCCCTCTCAGCATCTCTCCCTCTGTCTCACTTTCATCCCTTCTCCCTCTTGTAGTTTTCCTGTCTTCTTCTGGAGCACTTGGCTGCTCCTCTCTCCTTCCTCTGTCCCTCGTCTTACCCCCTCTCTCCCTCCAGTCTTCATCGGGCACACTGGGCTGCTCCTCTCTTTCTCCTTCCTCCTTCTCTCCGTCCCTCTCCCTGTTTTCCCTCTCTCCTTCTGTCTCCCTCTTCCTGTTTTCTCTCTCTTAGCCGTCTCTCCCTCCCTTCTGTCCTTCCCTCCCTCTTCCTGTCTTCACTGGGCTGCTCCACTCTTTCTCACCTTCCCCTCCTCACATTTCCCGCTTTTACCCCTCTCTCCCTCCCTCCCTCTTCCTGTCTTCACCAGGCTGCTCCTCTCTCTCCCTCCCTCTGTCTTCCTGTCTTCACTGGGCTGCTCCTCTCTCTCCCTCCCTCTGTCTTCCTGTCTTCACGGGACTCCTTCTCTCCCTCACTCCCTCTTCCTGTCTTCACTGGGCTGCTCCTCTCCTTCTCTCCCTCCCTCCCTCTTCCTGTCTTCACTGGGCTGCTCCTCTCCTTCTCTCCCTCCCTCCCTCTTCCTGTCTTCACTGGGCTGCTCCTCTCCTTCTCTCCCTCACTCCCTCTTCCTGTCTTCACTGGGCTGCTCCTCTCCTTCTCTCCCTCCCTCCCTCTTCCTGTCTTCACTGGGCTGCTCCTCTCCTTCTCTCCCTCCCTCCCTCTTCCTGTCTTCACTGGGCTGCTCCTCTCCTTCTCTCCCTCCTCCCTCTTCCTGTCTTCACTGGGCTGCTCCTCTCCTTCTCTCCCTCCCTCCCTCTTCCTGTCTTCACTGGGCTGCTCCTCTCCTTCTCTCCCTCCCTCCCTCTTCCTGTCTTCACTGGGCTGCTCCTCTCCTTCTCTCCCTCCCTCCCTCTTCCTGTCTTCACTGGGCTGCTCCTCTCCTTCTCTCCCTCCCTCCCTCTTCCTTTCTTCACTGGGCTGCTCCTCTCTCTCCCTCCCTCTGTCTTCCTGTCTTCACTGGGCTGCCCCTCTCTCTCCCTCCCTCCCTCTTCCTTTCTTCACAGGACTCCTTCTCTCCCTCCCTCCCTCTTCCTGTCTTTACTGGGCTGCTCCTCTCTCTCCTCCCTTCCTCACCCTGTCTTCACTGGGCTTCTCCTTTCTTTCTCCTCCCTGCCTCCGTCTTCTTGTCTTCCCTGGGCTGATCCCCTCTCTCTCTCTCCCTCCCTTATCCTGTCTTCACTGGGCTGCTCCTCTCTCTCCTCCCTCCCTCATCCTGTCTTCCCTGGGCTGCTGTGGTGAGGGGGCAGGAGGAATCAAAGACCTGTCCTGGACCAGATCAAGGCCGGATTCTGGTGTCTGCTGCTGGTGTCTCCACGGAAACATGACCAGAGGCACTCGGCTCCGCACAGTGTAAAATATCATATTATTCACAAATCGCAGGCTTCGCTCTGACACTTTGCACAAAGTACTCGAGGAATATGGAGAATACCCGTGTTACTGGGGTAAAAATATCTATATTCTACTTTTTACATGACGCTAAAGTGCGGGGAGGCCGTACTTTATACCTGCAGCCTCGGCTGTTTTAGCTGATAACACCTCCTCCTCTGCTCCTTTACCACAGCAGCTCAACATCAGCCTCTTCAGCCTCTTCAGCTTCTCTTCAGTACCAGTGGCTGACGTAGTTTTCTCCATAGTTTTCTTTCAAATTTCTCGTGCTGTTATGGTCTAAAGTTTCATTATTTCAAATACATAAATGAAGGACAAACTGGGAAAAAAAAAACAAAAACGTTTTGTCAGTGTTTTTTCTTATAATTGGACAAGGTTTCAGAGAACATTTTGAAACACATTTTACTAAAACTGGGCGATTTTATTAAAACAAACTCAATTCACGATTCGATTCGACCATATAGCAGCATCCAAAACTTCAACATGTTGTGAAAACCTTTCTTCTCCACCGAATAAAGTGGAAGCTTTTCATATGGTGCTCAGTAGCTATGAGCGTTTGATAGAGAATAAACGATCAATTATCGATTAATCACTAATGTTTTTATATTAAAATGACCATTATTATTACTATTACTGATCTGCATAAATAATAAACCATCACCACTGTAGAGCCACATCAGCCCGTGTGACATTAGAATGTGTTTAATGCAGCTTTGGCACATTTGTTTACGTCTTACAGAAATGAAACTTAAAACCACACGGCTCATTTGCATAAACTGTAAACGCTGAGAAAAAAAGCAGCTCTTTCCTTGTGCTGATGCGTCAGCTTCTGTCGGACTAAAGGACACGACTCGGTGGATTATGTGAGCGTTGTTTCTGTGACAGAGATTTGTTTGCGCCTGTGCTGTTCTCAGGGGAAAGTGCTGCAGGAAGTGACTACGGAAAACCTGTAGGAAGTCTTGACAAATGCAAAAATAAAATCTTAAATATCGATGTCCGAAAAACGAATCGATTTGCCAACTCAATTTTTTATTTAAAATAGATTTTTTGCGCAGGCCTACATGTATAAGTCATGTATATTTATGGAGATTCATATGTGTAGCCCTCTGAAGTTCTCTATATATTTATCAATCTGGGACGACTGTCACTGATCAGGACCTGCTCATGTTCAAAAATCCATGGAGACGAGGAAGTGACACCACCACCTCACGTATTCAAGTCAGATCTGCGGAGAGGAAAGCTTTCTCACTGTAAGACGTGTCAAATGTGTGACATAAAACTACACAATGCAAAATAAACCCCAAAACAATGGATCTGCTCCTTGGGGACAATCAGGGAAGTCCGCTAAGCAACCGAAGCTACAGATCAGATCAGTGGAGAGGCAAGCCTGCTCTGAGCAATACATTTTAAAAAGGAATAAATAAAAAACAACAACTGTGGAACATTCCGGGCAAACATTAACATCTCCATGGAGACGTGCAGGTGGTACGAGTAAAAAAGGATATATAACGAAAAAAATTAATACAAATAATAAAAAATGTAAACCGTGTAGTGGAATAAATGCAAAATAGATGGATTTAATGTCACACTTACCACGATTATATGAGAGCTTTAATTCCAAATAAAAATAATGTAATTCTGAATAAAAAACATTTTCCACTTTACAAAGACCATGTAAACAGTTCATTCCTAATGAAAATGATTATTCAGAATTATGTTTATTTCCAAAATACGTGGGTGGTTTATTCAGATTTTACAGCTGAATTAATTTATTCCTCGATCATGTAAACGTTTATTCTTCTTAAAAATAATCTCGGTTGTTCATGTTCGTTGGTTCGTCCTTCGATCCGGCTCCTCCAGTCGTCTCTTGGGACTTTCCTCCACGTCTCTTTGGATTTGTGAGCGGGATGTGGGAGTGGGCTGAGGTGTGGCAGCCTCAGACTCAGTTTGTCTTCTTCCTCCTTCTCCCACACTCTTCCCTTCTCCTCCTCAGCTCACAGACGGAAAGCGTGAGGAGAGAATTCTCCAGCTGCGTCTTTATTATCATCAGAACGACCACAGAAAAAGTTTGGATCGCGTTCGTGTCGGCGGCGTAACGACAAACCGAGATGACAGAAAAGCCGGGAGCAGCTGATCTGTGGGTTTCCTTCCCAAAGACGTAAATACGTTCATGTCGCTGTCCGATCAGAACCCTTCCCCACCCAAAGACGTTGAGCGGATTTAAATAAAGGCGAATTAACGTGTTTTCCATGTAAACCTCAATTCCGCATTATTATTTCCACGTAAACTCCAAGGAGAATATTTTAATTCTGAACTATTTAATTCAGAATGAAAAAAACATCATGGAAACGTGGCCACTGTATAATATCCCAGGCTAAGCAATAACATCGGCTCTGACTGGCAGCTTGGTCTTGGGGCTTGCCCTGCTAATTTCCCCGGACAAAGACGCCTTTAATGCCGTACTGTGGAACATTCCAGCCATAGCCACACATCTCCATGCAGACGAGTGTTGTACCCTTCAACAGCAAACTTACATCTTGCATTTCCCAGTGACTCTGACCGATCTGTTTACCTCGCCGCGCTTCGAAACATCTGAAACTTTCGAACCACTCCATTTCAAAGTTCCTACGCGGTAAATAACTCTTTTATTTCTATATCGGATCATGACCGCAGTAACAATTTATGAAGCGAAAATAAAAACATACAGCTGTAAGGGAGCAGCTGTTATTTATGCATTGACAGAGAAATAGAGAAACGGCACTGGCGCTTTATTTGCGGTGGACTTGTCCCTTGTGTGGCGCCTCGGAGCCATTACGCACGGCGGAGGATGCAGTCAAACGGGGATCCGACCGCTCTTTATCATAAGACCTGACGTACGGTATTAAAAATAAATCCGAGCATGAACGGCTGCGTGACGGCCTCCTCTTGAGCGGCATAAGCGTCTCCGGGCAAATATAATGCATGGCCCCTTCAGAATGCAGAATGGCCCACGATTTCGCTCCATTTCCGAGATCTCTGCCGATGATTTTATTCCGAGCGGTTCGAGCGTCTCTTATCCGTCCTGGCGTCTTGTGGATTTCGTCGAACGTATTTATGGTATTTGCCGTTATCTTTCGGCTCTATCTGTGATATGCAACGCGCCGTGTGGTTGTTAGCGTAAAGCTGATAAATAATGGGAGCGTTTTTAAGTGCGTCGGAGTCGTATAATGTGTTTTATCTGTGCGGCGACGTGTTAGCTGTCAAAACATAACAAAGACGATGTACTATTAGCGCAACAGTAAGAATGAAAATAAACACATCGGTTGGATTGCTGTTGGGAAAGCCACGCAAGAATTATTCTAGGCATGTAACAAGGAAATAAGGTGATATCGTAACGTCAAAGGTCTCATAATAATATCGTGGACCATCACAATATATCGACTCACAAGTTTCTTTGCTTAAATGTATAGTTTTGATGCAGAAATAGCTAAAAAAAACAGAGGGAACTACATAGACCATGATCCTTTGCTCCGTTTCAGTGCAGACGACATGAAGAAATAACTGTTGTCAGCACTTTGAAGTCTTCATTCTTTGGATTAAGTCTTGTGAAGGCATTTTTAGAGGAAAAAGGAGCAGATTCACAGTTTTGTTTTTGCCTCCACAAAATATTGCAATAAATATGGTACGGTGAGATGTTTATGGGGAAAATATCGTACAGAGATTTGGATATCGTTACATCCCTAATGACAATAAATGTTGTACCAAATGACAAAGCGTTTTATAATCTCAGTCTTGTTATTATGTAGAATATCGTAATATCGTGAGCTTTCCCACCATATTGCAATAAATATTGTACCGTGAAGATATCGTATCGTGAGACTTGGATATCGTTACAGCCGTAGATTTGACCTTTTTATGGAATCTATGTCTGCAGTGTTGAATCTATGTCTGTTGTGCTGTAGTGTGTTACTGAATTGCTTGTAGGTCTATTGTGTCCCACACTGCTGCACAATCATTTCCCTCTGGGACACTAATAAAGCTGAAAGTTGAACTCCAACCCCAGACGTACTTAAACCAGGGGTCTCCAACCTGTAGCTTGGGAGGAATTTGTGAATTCATGTATTGCGCTGAACAACTAAATTTTGATTAATTAAATGCCATTATTGCCATTGCACATGTATAATTTTGGTGTTTAACTTTGTGCACACATGAATTCTAGTTTCTGTTCTATCAGGGCTCCCTTGAAAAAGAGGTTTTTAATCTCAATGGGACTGACTTAGACAGTAGATCTACCTGTTCAGGGACCGCAGGTGAAATGTTTTTGTTTTTATAAGCCCAGTGTCTTTTGTGCTTTACATATTTCATTTTGAAGACAGCCGATGCTTTTGACAGATGTGTTTAGTCAGGTGGATTAAGTGTCTTGCCCAAGGATACAACGACAGCATTCCTCTCTGGGATCGGGATTTGCATCGCCCATCTGTGGGTCCAACCGCTTTACCAGTTTAACATGGAGAGCGGGATTCGAACTTAGCTAATTTGTTCCCCCACCTCCCCCAATTTTTACCCACAAATTTAGAATTTGCTGTCAATTAAACAGAACAGGGCGTAGTATTGTGGTATTAGATTTGCGTTCATTTGGTAAGAGCTTCCAGCACAGAGGCTATGGATCTCGCCAGACACAAATAAAGGTCAAATATATGTTAATTTGTTGTTTTTTTCATTTTGAGTTTATCGTTCCCTACTCAAATGTACGCTTATGTAAAAATAGGCCTAAAATATCCAGGATCAGTGCACTAATGTGTACTAACTACTAATGCTTACTTAATTAATTATTAATTAACGAATTGTGGCCACACCAGCTTGTCAGAGCCTGATCTCGTCAGATCTCAGAAGCTCAGCAGGGCCTGGTTAGTACTTGGATGGGAGACACTGGGAATTCCAGGTACCACAGGGGGGCGCCAGTCACAAAAACTGTTGTCGTGTCCTTAAGCAAGACACTTCACCCACATTGCCTAGTATGAAAGCGGTGTGTGCGTGAGTGATGGTGGTGGAGGTCGGAGGGGCCGATGGTGCAGATTGGCAGCCTCACTTCCGTCAGTCTGTCCCAGGGCAGCTGTGGCTACAACAGTAGTTTACACCACTGAGTATCGAGCGAATGAACAATGACCTGTAAAGAGCTTTGGCTCTCTTGAAAGGCGCTATGTAAATGCAATGATTAATTGATAATTAAGTGTTGGAATGAATGAGCTAAAACGTGGGAATGAGTTAGTTCACACATGGGAAATAATTTTCTAAAACGTGGGAACGAATTTGCTAAAATGAATGAATTACATATTGCGGGAACAAAATAGTAATTTGAGGCCACCATTTAGCATCTTTTTTTTTTCGCGCTCGTCATCAGGCGGGCTCCGTAACTGTCACCCCAAACACTGCGCCCCTTTTCCCGCTCCGATTCCACAGCAGCGCCTTCCCTTTGCCCAGCCTGCAGCCTGCATGTCACTGTCTGTCCTTCAGAGCCGGGATTTCATGAGCTACCGAATGGCGCGTGCTGTTCCAATGCTTTCACTTCCACTGTAACTGTCTCCCTGGAATTACAAGAACGGAAACAAAACCAAAATACACCTCATGGCAGCCTTATAAATATAGCGATCTAATGTTTGACACACATGGGGCAAAAGCTTTCATAAACCTTCCAAATCAAACCGGATCAGGGCACATAGCACGAGCAAATAAATATAAAATTCCCAAATACGGCATCTGTGCTCCATGGCTCCGTCCAGATGTATGAATTAAGTACAGGGTGAAAATATGGGGGAAGGTTAGTGACGGGAATGCTGCGCTCTGGAAATGTCTGCAGGGATTTGAGCGTGGTCTTTCCGAGTCCAGATCAAATGAAAAATGAAGCGTGTTGCAGAAGGAAGAGGAGAAGGCATGACTAAAGGGGAGAGAGAGGCCCGGGGTTTAGACAGGGCCATAGAGAAGTGTGGGTCTGTCTTTTTGTGTGTTTGTCAGCTGATATTGCACAGAATCCGACAGAGAGCAAAGAGATGGAAATGGGTCGACACGTTCACAAGTTTCAAAACTGTGATTTTCCTCCAAAATATTACATTCTGACAGTAAAATACAACTTATTTTATGTATTTATTACACCAAATTGACTCCCGTGAGCTTTAAGTCATGTTTATAATGTTGTTACCTCCTCAAAAACATACCTGGAGTTGTGTTTTGTTTCATTCACGCGTGTTTCAGTGTTGTTATTAGTCTGTTTACATGCTCTGTTCCACTTTGTGATGTCATGCAGGGGTAGTTTCCAAGGTAACAGCTGCGTTTTACCTTTAGTTCAGTAGAGATCGGGAATTTCAAGGCTGAAATCATCCAAATGACTCTCGTGAAGGTGTATGAGGTGGAGCACTTCCTGTATTACCACATGACATCACAAAGTGGAACACACTATTTTCAGTTTGAGAAATAAACTCAGCCAAATTATGCAGGAACTGTGTGTTAAAGATGCACTGCGTAGCTTTTTTTTTTTTACCAGCTTGTCTCCATGGAGATGTTATTGTTTTGCCTGGAATTCATTACGGGTGTTTCTGTTGCTCAAAAATACATGAATTCCTTTTGTGAACAGGGAAGACTCTCCACAGATCTGAACTGTAATGTAGCGTAGTGCTGTAACCTGCTTGTCTCCCTCAGTATAAATAGGTTTAATCTCATACTGTGGAACATTCTAGACAAAGCAATGACATTTCAGCTGCTCCTCCCGGTCTTCAAGGTTTTTAGTGTTTCCAAGCCCCCGTCCCGGTCCACAAACATATTATCAGACGGTCCGAGCTGCAAAAAAGGATAATAAAACTGATGAATTTGCATAAATGTGCATTTCAGAGGATGTTTATGTTTATTTATTAACTATGGGACAGTGCACATTAATCAACATGTGTTAGTAATGTTAGTAAATGTGCCAGATTTTGCCGTATAGGCTCATTTTCATCCGTCGTCCCATTTGTATGTTGATGGCGAGACAAAAAACAGGACATAGGCACAAAAACAGACATTACAGATCAGTGAATATGACTAGTAAACATATTATTAAAATGAGAACATGGATATTGATGACAATGAACTTGTATTTTCAGAAGATAATGATGAATTTGAAATTTCTTGCATTTACAGAAATTGAATTTTGACTGAATTTTAACAGTTTTAAATGTTTAATGATGAATTGGATTGTGGTAATTTTAAGGAGACACTGTTACTGATGAAAAGTTGTCGTTAGAGTTTAAACTTTAATGTATTTTGTACCTGCCCGTGGACTGCAAATGGAAAGAATCTTGTAGCTAAATCTGGCACAGAGCATTTTCTTCTTTTCTTCTTTGAGATTAATGTTTTCTGTGCACTTCCCTTGTTTTAAGTACATAAATAAATAAATAAATAAATAATACCCCATAGAAGTGTAATACTCCCTCTTTAATTTGATTTTAAAAACACATTTTTGCACCAGAATCAGTTCAACACCACAGTCTGTAAACACAGATCAATATTTAGTATCGATTTGGCCAAAACTTTAAAAAATACACTTTTATTGTGTGACTTTAGTTATAAATTGTACTGTACATTTAACCTAAACCCGGCTTTGCCCCGACCACCCCGCTGACACCTTTATTTTACAGTACGGCACCTGTCAGTCACGTCCTCGTCTCCGTGACAACCCATTTTACACGCTTTTACCTCCAATTTCAGCTTTTAAACTTCCCTGAAAAGAGAAACCACTCTGAGGTCTAACAGGTTTTCACGGCCCGGTAGAGTTTGGCTCGGTCAGGGTGTTTCGCACGAGGCCGCCGCCCCCTGCAGACCGTCCACGGACCGTGCGTGTCCAAACGGCTCGGCGCTAATCGGACTTTAATATTTATGACAGTGGAGGCTGCTCATTTCACCGGACTGCGCGTGGTCACAGTTCTCACGCACTCGGGGGTCGTCTCGTACAGGGCGGAGGTCGAGTGATGCGGTTCATAGCTCCACCGACGAAGTCAAATACACTCAGAAATAAATACAACGGAAATAAATACATCGTGAGTTATAAAATCTTGTGCTTTTAGGTGTGAAATACGTCTCATTTTAGATGTAGTTTCAAAGTGTATTTTATAGTTTTAATATAATTTAGAATACAAATAAGTCTGTAATTAAAATAAAGGGAATTTCACTTAAAGATTAGATTAATTATAATGTAAATTGCAAGTACAATGTTTTGCAGGAAAAAAATTATTAAATAAAATACAAATGAAAATACAGATTGAAATCAAATACGATGATAGTGTTTCCTCTAAAATATGAAATTGTTCATTATCACTTTATAATAGCTAAATTTATTCTCATCCAAACCCATTTCCGAACCGTAATACTTTATTTAAAGGTGGTATTATACAAAATCGACTTTTTTGAGGCTTCAGTCATGTTATAACAATGTTCCCTCATCAAAAACATGTCTGAAGTAGTTTTAGAGGTCATCCATACGTGTTTGAGTAATCCTGTGTAAAATTCAAATTAAAATGACCACTTTAAGTATCTACTAAGTTCCACCTTAACCACTGCAAAGCAACTAACCTTTCTTATTTTTTGTACTTTAAAATATTAAAGTACAAAAAATAAGAAAAATGTGTAATGTAGGAGCTTTTTGTGTAACGTAGGACCTTTAAATGACTGTACTCTGATGTTCCTATATGAATATTACGACTATGTGTATAAAAAAAGAAGAAAACCAACCAACTTTTAAATTATAAATGTAGACGTGAAAGTATGGTATACGGATTTAGATAAATATTTCAAACATGTGTGGCTGCATCATTTATAGATCTAAAATGGACGCCCGCTGCAGCCTCTGGTTCTTGTGTTTGATGACCAGTCAGAGGTGTTGTAGTCAGGTAATCTCAGGGCATCTGGTGTAATGAGCTGCTGATGAGCGCCTACAGGAGCGGCGGCGGCGCAAGTCAATTACCCCGAAGCAACAAAAGCGGAAGGAGACGGCAGAGAAGAAAGCAGCGTTTCGCCTTTGTACCGTCTGCATCATTAGCCGTCATGTTTGTTTGGCGTTGTGCTGGAAGGTGTGTGAAGGGCTGTGTGTTTTAAAGAGGTTTGTTAACAGTATGGAGTCGGTATCATCAATGCACACGAAGGATCAGTGCAAAAAAACGTCGCCATAGTGTTGTCGATTTTGAGCGAGCAAATTCATGCAAAATTCTTAAAACAAAAACTTCCGGGTGGAGGTCTGCTTGAAGTAGAATGCATATTTTGTGTGTAAAGTGTGTAAAATCCCTCAGTGGTTCAGATAGAATCAATGGCAAAAGGAAAAATTCAATATGCCAGCTGGACAAAAGTTTATTTTAGTCGAATACGTTTCGCAGCTCATCCAAACTGCTTCTTCACTTCTGGTCAGAATGTTGGAGGAGCTAACTACACTGAAATCACTCTGAAACTAACACACCTACTTGTTTACAGTTTCTGTTTATGAGTTAGGCCATTAATTAGTTAATCATTGCATTTATATAGCGCCTTTCATGACACCCAAAGCGCTTTACAGTTCATTATTTGTGCAATACTGAACTGCAATGAGAGGGGTCATGTTAGCAGAATCATTCGGCGCCATAATGGGTGTTTTATGTATTTATATATTTATTTTGTCAGTTTAGTTTGGTTTTATCAGGGGTATTTACGAGGAGCGCTGCAGGAGACGGGCCTCCAGGATCATGGGGGACCCCTCGCACCCTTCCCAGCCCCTGTTTGTCCCTCTGGAGGACACTGAGGAGCATCAAAGCCAGAACATCTCGGCTGAGGTCCAGTTTTTTTTCCTCAGGCTGTCGGACTTTTGAATGGTGCATACTGACTTCCGGCGCAGACAGCCTCTCCATCTTGCTACATGTTTAACTTGTGCTTTTCTGTTGAAACTGCTAAATGCTCTTGATGTACTTTTAATATTGCTTATTTATTATTGTTTTTATCCCCCTTGGTCATGGGGCCTCGAGGAACACACTTCGTTCAGTCATGTGTTTCTTTTGCAGACTTGAATGACAAAGATAAATGATAAAGAACCTGGATTTAATATCGGGACAGTGCATATTACTGAACATCTACAACATTATGCCAGATTATAGCAAAAATGCTCATTTCCATCTGTAGTCCCTCGGCAGGTGACACCACAGATTTAACAGCAAAAACAAGTTACAGTAACGACAATTATACATTAAAAGTGTCCACAAGTCTGGTTTTCCTTTAGCCGCTGTTTCAAGTGTGATCTGAAAGTGTCCGGTGTTGGAGTCTCTCTTATTGATAATGGGAGACTGTTACAGAACTTATCGCCTCTGACTGAGTCACTCTTTGTCCGAAAGTCGTGCGTTTGTGTGGAGCTCACAGTTCCCCCGGGCCCTAGTTCCCACTGACAGTCTTTGTTTAAATAAAATCCTGTCACAGAGGGGTGGCAAGTCCATGCAAAACTTTATATATAAAACATCCATAATTAAAATGTACAAAATTATTGCAATTTAGCAGGTTGTACTTGTTAAATTAGTGCAGTGCTGAGAAACCTTTCACACCTCTGTGCCTGACCTGGCCCATTGTTCTCTTGGTTTGTTTTGCTTTAGGTTTGAGGATGGAGTTATAAATGTGAGACAGATGGTGTCTGAGTGCCCCATTTCTGTTTAAGGAAGAATTCTCTTTCCTAACAAAAATAGCCTCTTTAAGTCCCCTCGCAAACCAATTCTTCGCTCTGGCTAATATCTGTACCTAACTATACTTAAAGGAGTGGGCCGTCTCTTTAAGGTGGAGGTGTACAGCAGACTGAGGTCCTTTTAGGTGGAGATGTACAGCAGACTGAGGTCCTTTTAGGTGGAGATGTACAGCAGACTGAGGTCCTTTTAGGTGGAGATGTACAGCAGACTGAGGTCCTTTTAGGTGCAGATG
This sequence comes from Odontamblyopus lacepedii, assembly GCA_034769755.1. NCBI lineage: Eukaryota > Metazoa > Chordata > Actinopteri > Gobiiformes > Gobiidae > Odontamblyopus > Odontamblyopus lacepedii. The sequence goes on from CM068361.1 coordinate 31,471,166, forward strand.
TACAGCAGACTGAGGTCTTTTTAGGTGCAGATGTACAGCAGACTGAGGTCCTTTTAGGTGCAGATGTACAGCAGACTGAGGTCCTTTTAGGTGCAGATGTACAGCAGACTGAGGTCCTTTTAGGTGCAGATGTACAGCAGACTGAGGTCCTTTTAGGTGCAGATGTACAGCAGACTGAGGTCCTTTTAGGTGCAGATGTACAGCAGACTGAGGTCCTTTTAGGTGCAGATGTACAGCAGACTGAGGTCCTTTTAGGTGGAGTTGCACAGCAGACTGAGGTCCTTTTAGGTGCAGATGTACAGCAGACTGAGGTCCTTTTAGGTGCAGATGTACAGCAGACTGAGGTCCTTTTAGGTGCAGATGTACGGCAGACTGAGGTCCTTTTAGGTGCAGATGTACAGCAGACTGAGGTCCTTTTAGGTGCAGATGTACGGCAGACTGAGGTCTTTTTAGGTGCAGATGTACGGCAGACTGAGGTCCTTTTAGGTGCAGATGTACAGCAGACTTGAGCTCCTTTTAGGTGGAGATGTACGGCAGACTGAGGTCCTTTAAGGTGGAGGTGTACAGCAGACTGAGGTCCTTTTAGGTGCAGATGTACAGCAGACTGAGGTCCTTTTAGGTGCAGATGTACAGCAGACTGAGGTCCTTTTAGGTGGAGGTGTACTGCAGACTGAGGTCCTTTTAGGTGGAGGTGTACTGCAGACTGAGGTCCTTTTAGGTGGAGGTGTACTGCAGACTGAGGTCCTTTTAGGTGGAGGTGTACGGCAGACTGAGGTCCACTCTGGCTCCGTCTGTGCTGGTACATCCTCTTATGAAGTGGCTGTTTTGTTTCTCCAGTCTAACACTCACTGACGTATTCAACCAAAATAAACTTTTATCCAGTTGACATATTGAATTTCTTCTTTTGCTATTTATATTTGTGTCGTTTTATCGTAAACAAAACCAAATAATAATCAAGGTTGTGGTACTGTGGTACGTTCTAACCAAAGCAATCTCCCTCATATAGTATATCTACATGGACACAACTGGTGCTGGAGAAGTTACATAGTGCACCTTTAAAGGCACTGTACCTGATGTTTACTGTAATAAAATGTGCAAAACAGAACTAGTTCATTTGAAACATTTTGCAGTGGTCTAAAGTTATTCCTCGCTTACCTTAAGCCGGCCGTACACTGTGCGACCTTTTGGATCGTTTCACTCAGCCCCAGATCAGACTCTACGACCAAATATACGAACTACTTCAGCAGTGCAAAACCCTCACGAGAGGCGACTGGATTTCAAACCGATCAGGAGCCGGTCATGAGATATTAATCGTTTCTCATTACCCCATGTTTACTACACAAAGCACGACACACAATTAAGCCAAAACTTGATCCCAAAAACAGTCACACAAGTGAAAAATCGTCTCAAAAATGCCCAAAAATCACAGTGTACGGCCGGCTTTACTCATTCAGAGCATCTTAATTATTCACACGTAGGTGATTATTTGACATTTTGTTCACTGTAAACTGAAATATTGATTTAAAGCAGTTTAATACTAGAAACAGGTTCACTGACTTCTTTCTTAAAACGACAGAACTGATAGACCCTCGTCTTCATATTGGCATTTTATCACAGCAAGCCTCAATTGCAGCACAATACAGCAGGACTCAAACACACATGTTACGACTTTGAGTAAGTTCATTATAATATGAGTAAAAACCCAGAAAGCTGATTTTACACAGTGCCTCCCCTTTAAAAGTCTCATCACACAATTTTCTGATCTGTGTTATACTGTTTTCTCTCATCAAAAACATTGTGTCTTGTGTTTTGTTTCATTCACACATGTTTAACACACAAACCCTTCATATTTAGGCTGAGTCAAACCAAAAATGCTCACACTTCCACTTTGTGATGTCATGTGGTAACACAGGAAGTGCTGTGTGCTCCACTGTGTTTTTATAAACTCCATTCACCTTCACTAGAATCATTTCGATCAGCAGCAGTCCCCCTTTTTTGCGCCACGGACCTTGAAAACGAGATGCTGCGTCTCAAGGGGCTTTCCATGAATAAATTCAAATGTCCGACAATATTTTAGCGAACTGGGGGGAGGTTCGTGCGCTCTTTTCGGGACGCGGAAAATTGAGGACCGCTTGAGGTTTGACAATATTTTCACGGCTCTGCGGCTCGAACAGGGAGAGGGGTCTGATTTAGATCATTTCAGCCCTGGAATTGCCCATCTCCCCTGAAATAACGTAGCTGTTAACTTCTAGTGCCACTAAACTACCACTTCATGACATCACAAGGTGGAACAGAGCATTTTGAGCTCAGATTAATAATGCAGGATTACTCAAACATGTGTGAATGAAACAAAACACAACTCCGAGCGTGTTTTTGAGGAGGTAACAACATTATAACATGACTTAAAGCTCAAAAGCGTCCAGTTTGCGTTACATAAAACCTTTAACATTTTACAGAAAGTGAATTAATGACTTTAAAAATCGTCATACTCAAATGCACAACATCTCCTGCTTGAGCATCTTCGGTTTTCTCTCCATGTGGCCTCAGACTCAGTGGGTGTTGCTGAATCTGAAGCATCAAATTCAAGCTGCCAGCCCCAGAAAAATCACACGTGGAGCAGTTTTAATGACCAGACGAGTGGACCTGTGAGTCAGTATTTATCAGTCGTGTTGATAAGAGACCCACACTGCGTCCCCCGCTAGGCCAACGCTAATTACCTCAAGGCCAGGGCTGGAGAGAGCGAGAGGAGGACGTGATCAGACCCACTGCATGTTGTGTCTTTGAGAGGCAGAGATGTCAGAGCAGAGCACCCTCGGGAGATGAAGTTTGGGTGGGAGACGGGGGGTTCAGGATTATGGGAAACATCAGTCGAATACAAGATTCATGGGTGTCCTTTTCTTTTTATATATTTCTGACACAGTTTCTTATCCTTCTTCGAGGCGATTCTGCAGATAATCATAATACAAAATCTCATTAACAGAAGTCACCGTCTCCAACACAGGCCTGTAATTGGTCTACTAAAAAAACTTAAAGAAAAAAAAACTTAAAACTGAAATATTTTGATTTTAAATTCATCCATAAACATGATCTGTCCCCATGCAAGATAGAAACAGTACTGATACTTTGCAGTGACATCATGCTGGGGGGGTTCTACATGTGTCTATATGGAAAAAACACAAAATGGATTTAAGCTGCACGTTTTCAGGAGCCTGTGATCAATACGAGTGTTCATGGTCCTGTTTAGGAGTTTGATTTTCAGTCCATCTGGCCGCTCTACCGATGCTGTTCATGCTAGGAGCGGGACTCGAACCAACAACCTTCGGATTAAAACACAAACACTACAGAGCAACAAAACTATTAAACGGTCTGCAGTGGTCCAAAGTTATTCCTCACTTTCCTTATACATTCTGAGCAACATGTTATAAGAGCTTTTCATGACTTTTGCCATCACGGTCGTAATAACGACAATTAGCGTGCTAACAGCACACTTCCTGATTCTTGGACAACAAAAACAGTTAGATGCAGACAGGTCCCATGTTGACCCCAAGAGCTGCTTTTACAATATATCTGTACTGGAGCAAGACACATTTTGCTCCAGTACGTGGAAATAAATTCATACAACCAATTTAAAGTGCTCATATTACATTACTCTGATCGACTGTTTGTTATAATGTTGTTTCCTCATCTCAAACAGACCTGGAGTTGTGTTTTGTTCTATTCACATGTTTAACACACACTTTGTGGCCATGCTGATCCCGTCAGATCTCTGAAGCTCAGCAGGTCTGGGCCTGGTCAGTACTTGGATGGGAGACACTGGGAATTCCAGGTGCCACAGGGGGGCGCCAGTCACAAAACTGTTGTTGCGTCCTTAGGCAAGGAACTTCACTCACATTGCCTAGTATGAAAGTGGTGTGTGTGGTGGTGGTTGGAGGATTTGATGGGGCAGATTGGCAGCCTCACTTCCTCCAGTCTGTCCCAGGGCAGCTGTGGTTACAGTAGTAGCACCACTGAGTGTGGAGTGAGTGAATAATGATGAAGTAAAAGTGCCTTTGTGACATGTTGCGCTATAGAAATAAAAACGTACTTATACTGCATGTCTACACTGCCTTCCACCTTGTGATGTCATGTGGTAATACAGGAAGCGCTCCACTCTGTTTTGAAACTCCATACACCTTCACGAGAATCATTCAGATGATTTCAGCCCTGGAATTGGCCATCTCTACTAAACAAAAAATAAAGAAGGTATGCACTATCTTGACATCTGCCTGTCCGTCTAAACCTCAGCTCTTTATAAACTGACCGGTTTCCTCAAAGCTCTCAGGTCTGAAGGTGCCGCATGGCTACAGCTGGTTGGCAACAGTGTCTGGAGAGAATTTTCCCATACTGCACCTGCCGGTGGGTTTTTTGCTCTGGCACCAAGGATCATGTGTTCATCAAAAGACTGAGGATGGGACAATGTGTTTGCTGATGTCTGTGTCAGATTATGTTTCCATGTTTTTCACTGTGAAGCCCATTGGGGAACTCTTCTGGGCTATAGAAATAAAATTGAATTGAATTGAAAACTACTATATGACATCATAAGGTGGAACAGAGTATTTTGGATCTTTGGAGATATAGACAATCTATAGACAAATAAGTGTTACTCAAACATGGGTGAATGAAACCAAACACAACTCCAGGTCTGTTTTTGATGAGGCAACAACATTATAACATGGCTCAAAGCTCACAAGAGTCAATTTTGCGTAATATTAATATATGGGACAGTTAAATAGTGAAACATTCCCCCATTAAAGTCGTTCAGTTGAGCCCATTAAATCCCACTTATCTGTTATGAATGTCTTTGTACAGTAAGCCAAGGATCACATTTACAGTCTCTTTAAAGCGAGTCATATCACCTCCTCTTGCCACTTTGGTCTCATTTTCTATCCAGAAGCAGAAGGAATATGACTAAGAGGGACCATTTTAATTAACTTTCCTTTTTAGCTCTTTAGTACATGGTATCTGGAGCAGCCATTGGCCCCCGCTCTGTTCTCTCTGTGATACGAGATGGTTTGGGGCCCACTGTAATTGTCTGTAACCGGAGGTTTGAAGGTCGAATCTGCGAAGGGTCAGTGGAATAATTTGATTAGTCCACATTTCTGAAGCGCAGAGCTTTTAATCCCGAGGAGGACAGCGCATGTTAATGAGGTAATGGCGTTGTTTACTTAGATAACAGTAGACAGACGGGTACAGGTCATACTGGTCGCTTTGTAATTATGTAAGATTAAAAGGGCCTATATTACGCTAATTTCTGATCTTATAATGCTGTTTCCTCATCACAAACATACTTGGACTTGAAAAAAATATCACTACATGACATCAGGAGGTGGATCAGAGTATTTTGAGCTTTGGAGATAAAGACGGACCAATAATAAAGGGTTACTCAAACATGTGAATGAAACAAACGGAACTTCAGGGAGGTTTTTGAGGAGGTAACTTTATAACATGGCTTAAAGTTCAATTTTATATAAATAATAAAATTAAATCATAATTCCAAGTTGAGGCTTACATAGAAAACTCGTTAAATCGCCTTTATTTAATTCCGCTCAACGTCTGGGGGTCGGGAAGGGTTCTGATTGGACAGAGACACGAACGTATTTACGACGACCGCAAGAAAAATCACACTTCAGCTGCTCCCGGCTTTTCTGTCATCTCGGTTTGTTGTTACACCGCCGACACAAACAGAATCCGAACTTTTTCCACGGTCGTTCCGATGATAATGAAGCAGCAGCTGGAGAATTCTGTCCTCACGCTTTACGTCTGTGAGCTGAGGAGGAGAAGGGAAGAGTGTCGGAGAAGGAGGAAGAAGACAAACTGAGTCTGAGGCTGCCACACCTCAGCCCACTCCCACATCCCGCTCACAAATCCAAAGAGACGTGGAGGAAATTCCCAAGAGACGACTGGAGGAGCCGGATCGAAGGACAAGCCAACGAGCACCAACGACCAGGATTATTTTTAAGAAGAATAAATGTTTACATGATCGAGGAACAAATTAATTCAGCTGTAAAACCGGAATAAACCACCCACTTACTTCGGAATTAGGTTTAATTCCAAATAATCATTTTCATTAGGAATAACGTGTTTACATGGTCTTTTTTTTAAAATATTTTTTATTCAGAATTTAATTATTTTTACCCGGAATTAAAGCTCTAAATTCACACAAAATCTGCATAGTTAAGATCTGTTTTTTGTTTGTTTGATTTTTAAGAAATGCAAAACAAAAGGTAAAAGGTACCACTACCACTTCATGACATCACAGGGTGGAACAGATTATTTTGAGCTTTGCAGATGTAGACAGACGAATAGTAGAGTTAGTCAAACATGTGTGAATGAAACAAAACACAACTTCAAGTCTGTTTTTGACGAGGTAACAGGATTATAACAGGACTTAAAGCTCACAAGAGTCCATTTTGTGTAATATAAAACCTTTAACTCCCATTTACATATTACAAGTGTGAATTTATGATGTAAAGACAGCTATATATCTTTTACACTTAATTATGCACTCAGTTGAATGCCTGCTCTACTGTGTGTGGGGAATACCAATAGATAAAGCGCCCACTCTTCAGTACGGCAGTCGTGGTTTAGCCTGGTTTGGCCTGGCTTGTCCCACTTGCAGATTATGGCTTTAGCGCTGGTGTCTATGGGGTATTATTTCTGCTCGGTGGTAATGAAGCACAGCTGTTCCACACATGTACGGCGATAACTCAAATGTAATTAACAAGACAATGTAACCTGGGCACATAGAACGAGGCCCTCAGCACTTACACTGTTCATTTGCTCTTCAGTACAAACCAACGGAGCTGAATCGTGCTCTCCACAAACTCAATTATTCTTACATTATTACACATATCAGGAAGTTGGAAATTTAACGGAAGGAAAGAATCGGTTTTGCGACGGCGCTCGAGCTCATTCAAGATATAGTTATAGTAAGTTATAGACATGAGTGTTTTCAGTGGAAGATTGGATGTTCTACTAGCATTGTGTTAAGAGTAAGTGACGATTTTTAGCAGAGCGGAGTTCCAGCGAGATAATATACTCCGAAGGGATGGTCCGCTGTGATTGGGCAATTTCCAGTAGTTTAAGAACAGGGTTTGGTTAAATTATTATTATTGGTTAAATAAATTATTATTATTATGCTATTTATTACGCTATTTTCTGATGCTTCCTTGTCAAAAACGTAGCTGGAGTTGTGTTTTGCTTCATGTTTAACAAACTCTGCATATTTAAGCTGAGTTCTTCTCTGTTCCACCTTGTGATGTCATGTGGTGATATCGGTGTATTTTTAAACTCCATGTTCTTTCATGAGAATCATTTGGATGATTTCAGCCCTGGAATTGTCAATCTCTACTGAACAAAAGATAAAAGGAGCTGCTATCTTGAAAACTACCACTACATGATGGAACAGAGCATTTTGAGCTTTGGAGATGTAAACAGACTAATAATAAAGGGTTAGTCAGACCTGTGTGAATGAAATAAAACACTCCAGATATGTTTGTGATGAAGTAACATTATAACATGACTTAAACATGACTTAAAGTTGAACTCCGGTGAAGCTAAAGTCCGTTGCTAGAGGTGGCTGAGTTCTGTCAGAAGCCAAAAAACAGCACAAATCAGTGTTTCCTCGGTGGAGATCTCACTGTGGCAGTGAGTCTGTCAAGGCAACAAACTAGTGTAGTGATGGGGACAAGTTCTGATCTTCCACATAAATTTGCTTCACACTGCAGAAGCTTAACACCACTTTAACCCATCTTACAACAGCCACGAGTCTAACAAACAAAACGCTCTGCCTGGTTCACTCATTAGTGTCTGGAAACGTTATAAAACAACTTTATAAGCACCTCACACTTACCTCTGTCGATTTCCTACATGCGAAAGCCCAAAAGACTCGATTGCCAACTCCAGTGGCGGCAGATGTAACAAGTGAGTATCGACTACTGACGGTGAAGAAGAGAAACTGAAAGTTGTTGGAAGAAAATGGTTTGGGAATGTTTTTTTTTTTTTTTTTAGCTTTTTTTCAAAAAATATAATTCACATGTAAAAAAATGGGATTAGAAACGACATCGGCGATCGAGTCTTTTGGGCTTTCACATGTGCAGTGGAAAATCGATAAAGGTAATGCTAAGGCTGCTTATAAAGTTGTTTTCTAACGTTTCCAGACACTAATGAGTGAACCAGGCAGAGTGTTTTGTTTGTTAGACTCGTGGCTGTTGTCAGATGGGTTAAAGTGGTGTTCAGCTTCTTCAGTGTGAAGCAAATTGGTGTTTTACGTGGAAGTTCAGAACTTGCCCCCATCACTACACTAGTTTGTTGCCTTGACAGACTCACTGCCACAGTGAGATCTCCACCGAGGAAACACTGATCTGTGCCGTTTTCTGGTTTAAGAGTCAAATTTTGAAAAAAGTATTTCCATTAAAAAAGGAAAACTGTAAATGATCAATACCAAGAAAATTTGAATGATTTTTTCCCCCTATTTTTTATTATTATGAATATTTTTTAAACATATTACAACCAGAATTATTAATTAAAATGTGTATTCAGTAATGAATTCATCCATATCCAAATCACAAATTCTTTTTCTTGACTATTTTAATTTCCAGTGTCATTTTTAATCAAAATTCTCCTTGGTGTTACCTCCTCCTTACTTAACTAGTTTTCACAGATGGGCCGCTCGCTCCTCTGAAAAATAATTATTTCAATTCCGTTTTTTAGCGAATGCATTTGACACTTCGTTCATTCGTATTCAAAGTGAAAGTGAAACCAGGAATTTCTTTTTAACATAAATATGGAGTCGGGTCCTGCTGGATTTGTACCGCAGAGGAAGAGGAAGGAGAGAGACGCTGCTTTTAAAACAATCCGCCCTTCAAAACAGAGAGAGAGATACAAAGAGAAAGAGAAAGAGAAGGAGTAGAGAGCAACAGAGAAAGAGAGAAAGAGATAGTACAGATTAGACACAGAAAGAGAGAAAAGGGAGAGAAAGAGAGTAAACAGAGTATAGAGGGAGGGTTAGAGAAACAGAGGGAGTAGAGGAGAGAGAACAAGGACAGGGAAGTGAGAGAAAAGAGAGGGAGAGTCACAGAAACAGACAGAGAGAGGGAGGAAGAGACAGACAGAGAACAGAGTAGAGAGAAAGAGAGTAGAGAGAGAGGTTGAAAGAAGAGAGTAGAGAGAGAGTAGAGAAAAATAGTAGAGAGAGAGGGAAAAAGAGAATTGAGAGAGAGGGAGAAAAGAGTAAAGAGAGAGGGAGAAAAGAGAATAGAGAGAGAAGAGAGGGAGGGTCACAGAGACAGACAGAATGTGGAGGGAGAGAGTGGAGGGAGAGACACAGAGAGGGAGAGTGACTACAGAGCAGGGAGGGGGAGAAAGAAAGGAGTAGAGAGAGAGAAGGAAGAGAGTAGAGAGAGAGAAAGAAGAGAGCAGAGAGGGGGAGAAAGAAGAGAGTAGAGAGAGAGAAAGAAGAGAGCAGAGAGGGGGAGAAAGAAGAGAGTAGAGAGAGAGAAAGAAGAGAGCAGAGAGGGGGAGAAAGAAGAGAGTAGAGAGAGAGAAAGAAGAGAGAGTAGAGAGAGAGAAAGAAGAGAGCAGAGAGGGGGAGAAAGAAGAGAGTAGAGAGAGAGAAAGAAGAGAGCAGAGAGAGAGGGAGGGAAAAGAGTAGAGAGAGAAAGACGAGAGCAGAGAGAGAGGGAGAGAAAAGAGTAGAGAGAGACAGAGAAAGAAGAGAGAGAGTAGAGGGGGTGGGTTAGAGAAACAGAGGGAGTAGAGGAGAGAGGGAGAAGAGAGTGATGGTCACAGAGACGGAGGGAGAGAGGAGAGAGGGAGGAAGAGACTCAGACAGAGAGTGTGACTACAGAGTGGAATGAAAAAAGAGAGCAGAGTGAGGGAGAAAGAAGAGAGGAGAGGAAGAGACACAGAGAGAGAGAGGAAGAGCAGAGAGTGAGAGAGAAAGGAGAGAGCAGAGAGAAAGAGAGCAGAGAGTGAGAGAATAGAGAAAAATAGAGGGTAGCAAAAGGGGGAAAGAGAGAGAGAGAGAAAAAGAGAGAGTAGCTAGAGAGAGTGGCTACAGAGTAGAGAGAAAGAGAGAGTAGAGAGAGAGGGAAAGAAAGAAGAGAGTAGAGAGAAAGAGAGTAGAGGGAGAGGGAAAGAAAGAAGAGAGTAGAGAGAGGGGGGTAGAAAATAGAAAGAGTAGAGACAGAGAAGGAGAGGGGAGAGAAGAGAAAAAGGGAAGAAGTGGAGAGAAGGCGGGGATAGAAAGGGAGTAAAGGATGAGGGAGTGGAAAAAGAAGAGAGGAAAAGGTTGAGGAATGGAGTGGGACAAATAAAAGGTGAGAGGGAAAAAAGAGAGAGAAAGAGAAAGGTCATGGGGAGAAGAGGAGAGAAAGAGAGAGAGGGAAGAAAGTGAGAGAGAGAACGAGTAAGGTTGAGAGGGAAAAGAGAAAGAGAAAGAGGGAGAAAGAGAAAGGGGGAAGGAGGAAAAGAGGAGAGGCCAAGAGAGGGAAAGAGCAGGAACGAAGAATAGCAGGATTGGACAAAGAAAAGGTGAGAGGGAGGAGAGAGAAAGAAGAGAAAGAGAAAGGAGGAAACCAACAGGGAAAAGGGAGGAGACAGGCAGAGGGAAAGAGAAACAGGAAAGAGAGAGTAGAGAGACAAATAGGGAATTAGATCGAGGAAAGAAGGAGGGAGAGATGGCGTAAAGAAAAAGGAGACAGAGGAGAGAAGGAGGAAGTAATAAGTATGAAGTGGAGAGAGGAGAAAGAGGGAAAAGGAAAGGCAGAGAGGGGGCGATGGAGAAATAGAGGCGAGGAAAAGGAGGAGACGGGCAGAGAGGGAGAAAGAGAAGAGAGAGTGAAAGTGTCTCTCGTTCTTCCTTTAAATTACAGCACATTTTTATGACAGTAGCTGCAGTGAGATGAATGTTAATGACGGAGGCCGGGCCCGCTGCATGTTAATGATACAACCCAGATAAAGCTCCATATTTGAGCTCACAGGGAAAACACGCCGAGATTTAGATGAAAACCTCCGTATTCTGATTGTACTGCCGGGATTACTGCGCGCAAATGTCGATTAGGATTAAGATACGGCGCATTTGCCCCCTGCATTTGCCCCGTGCTTCAGTATCGCGGGGTTAACCAGAACATTTAGAGGTTTGGAGATGTAGATGGACGATTACTAATAAAGGGTGATTCAAGCATGTGTGAATGAAATGAAACACGACTCCACGTCTGTTTTTGAGGAGGGAACAGAGTTATTATTTACTTACCAGTTCTGAGACGGCTTCATTCTAGTCTAGAGGTCGATTATTTTGAAGGGACAGTCCTGAATTTTGGACACAGGGCCTCATTTCCTCTTGAGCCAGAGTGTTGGAGACGTGTGGAGGCACTTTTTGAAATCTTCCATCCAGTCCTTGTATTTGCAGAGGTTGCTGGTGCTAGGCTAGTGCATGTCAATGGTCATAGACGTCCTGCCACTAAAAACAGTCTTACCCACTCCACAGAGCACCCGAGGTACAACTATTATAACTCCAGACTGTCCATGTGAATGTCTGTGTGGATAGAATAATGTTTAAAATAAAACTAACCTTTGCAGCGCATGATTCTATCCACACAGACATTCACATGGACAGTCTGGAGTTATAATAGTTTTGCCTCAGGTGCACTGTGGAGTGGGTAAGACTGTTTGTAGTGTCAGGACGACTATGCCCATTGACATGCACTAGCCTAGCACCAGCAACCTCTGTTTTAACCAATACTGTAGGCTAACTTGGCTGGGCTATCGTTTATGGCAATCAACGTATTAGGACTGTACAGAAGAGACCCGGTTGTTTTATGGAGCTTGCATATGAATGACAAACAAAGGTTTAAATGTAAATTTGACACATATGTATAATAAATAACAAAATTTATGCAGTAAAGCAAGTAAATAGAAAACAATTATTTAATCAAACAAGGATAAACAAATAACCAAAGAGCCCCTTTTTCTTAAAAAAAATAAAAAAAATAAAATATATAGTTCTTTGATTCAGTATTTTGACCTTAAGAGAGTTCAGTTTTTGCAAAGTTTTCTTTTGACTTTGAGAGAGTTCAGTTCATTGCTTTAACATTTAGATCGGTTCGGGTAGAACTGCAATCGTAATCCAGTTTGGTTCGCGTATTTTGCGTAATCCAAAGACCGCAGGTAAAAGAAGGAAAAACAACTTCTGTCCTACCAGCCATCAGAGAAGAGTTCAATATTCAGAGTCCAATCCAAAAACCTGACCTAAAAACAAGGTCAAAACAGGGTTTCAGTTTCAAGGGGGTTACTAGTAACAGTTCATTCATTCAATTAGTGTTGCGCAACATTATTTCAAAACATTTACCTGAGAAGAGATACAAATTCACCAGCCGTCACTATCGGCAGCATTAAGCGATTAACATAATCAGCCATTACCGACAAACAATGTCCTATACATAAACAAAAAACATCAAAGCAACTTAACACTACTGCCGAATTCAAGGTAACACCTTAAGGTATGGTAAGGTCTAGAGTTGAATTCATTATTTTGACACATTATTGGTAAATTTAATCAACAAACACAAAAATACTCGCATTCATTGCAAAGTTCAACTCGTGGAGACCCGCAGCTTAATATGCAGGAAATGTGTTACAAATTCAGCCTAATGTTGCTTTTAGACTCAATATATAATAAAATAAGGATTAGGCAAAACTCACCATTGAGTCGTAAGTTAAAGAGTCTGTAAATTAGGTTTTAAGCCTTGCAGAAGCCGCTCAGCTCTGGACCAGTTCAGACGCCAGTTGCACAGACACAGTGGGAGTGGAGTGGGAGTGGGCAGAGGAGCAGACAGGTACAGAGCTGCTCCGGATCTTTATCATTCAGCCAGTAGAAGATGAGCAAATCAGGGAGGAGCACTAATCAGGCAGGGGTAACACGAGGTGGCAAGGGTTACACCTGCAAATACAAGGACTGGATGGAAGATTTACAAAAGTGTCTCCACATGTCTCCAACACTCTGGCTCACCAGGAAATGAGGCCAAAGATGTCGAAAATTCTGAACTGTCCCTTTAAGATAACTTGTCCAGTAAAATGATCTTGCTGCATGGACAGATCATTTCACTGCTTTTAAGTCATTTTTGATAGATTTATGTGTTTATATCTTAAATTTTGGCCAAGCGAGTCAATTTTCCGTATAAAAACTTTAATGAATGTCATATTGAAAGACAAAATTATCTGAAAAAATGAATAGAAAAAATGTATTTGATCAATACCAGTGAAAATACACAGAGATTTAGATGAAAAAGTCAGGATTTCTGTGTGCGAATGTAGATTGGGATTAAATCTTCCAGACCTAAAGACAATTTTAGTGCATTTGTCCTCCCCTGGATTTTTTTTTTCTTAATTTTGCTATTAAAACTCCCCCTTTTACCCCCTAATGTGTAAGTGTTATACATCCTTTTTTCAGTACAACCTGCTGTTTCACAATCTGCTGCTGTAGTTGTGTCATGTGGCTGTAATAAAAGCTACACGACCAGAAATACAAATCAAAAAACCAAACAAATAAACAGAAAATTCACATTCTTTCATACAAAACACGCAGTAAAAATGTATAAACAACTTTTTGGACTTTAAAAAATGCTTAATTTAGGGCCTTAGCAACAAAAGTGCAAAATATCAAGTCTGTAAGTAAATGAAAAATATCCTTATTTCCTCAAAACAAAAAAATAAAAGTGCTGCCAGTCATGGAAACAGCTCCTGTCAGGTCCAGGGCCAGAGCCACATCACTTCCTGCATTTCCCTGGTGTTTATTACATTTCTGTTTGTACATTTGAACTGAAATAAAATAAAAATAGAAAGGGATGCGCATTTGCCCTCTGCGTCTTTCAACACCTCTGGGCGACCACACTGCAGTACTGAGGGACCTGTGATGGAAGGTAACGGAGTACAGAAGTAAAAGTACATTTTCTTTGACGAAATCACTTCTGGGGTTCGGCGCTCAGACTCCAGCCGCCCCCGATGCCGCTCCTGACAGGTCTGCTGACGCTCTCCTCGCGCAGGTTAATTATGCGAGTCGTATTTGAAGATTTATGCCTCGTCACACACCTGCTTCTGCATTTGCACGCCTCGGGACGTCATTTTGCTCCACGCGCCGGGATCAGACTCCAAACAAATGTATTTCCGTGCGGCGCTTTCCCATTGCTCAGATCTTTGCCGGGGGTGATGGTGCATTCTGGGACTTTTCTATTCCAAAGCACAGCCTTGGCAGCGCTACTTCTCACTGTCAGGCAAAAATAATCGACGTTTTTTTGTAAAGATGAGTTGCAGAAGAGAGAGATGAATGTGGATTGAATTATACAGCGTTATCAGTGTGTATTTTCAGTGTGTATTGGTCAGGGAACATGCACATGGACTGAACCGGACTGAAAACTGGGGGTTTGAATGTTTCTTTGACTCATTTCTTTCTGAAATGTTCCATAATACTCAATTTTGCATTTGTCACTGTTTTTGCAACACAAATGCATCAGACACTTTGACGCTCTGTGTCTGAACTCTGCAGTTTCCATATGGACCAAACAGACTGAGGCACATACACACACACACACACACACACACACACACACACATACACACACACACACGCCAAACAGACTGAGGCGCACACACATACACACACACACACGCCAAACAGACTGAGGCGCACACACATACACACACACACACGCCAAACAGACTGAGGCGCACACACACACACACACACACACATGCACACACACAAAACAGACTGAGGCACACACACACACACACACACCAAACAGACTGAGGCACACACACACACACAAAACAGACTGAGGCACACACACACACAAAACAGACTGAGGCACACACACACACACAAAACAGACTGAGGCACACACACACACACACACAAAACAGACTGAGGCACACACACACACACATACACAAAACAGACTGAGGCACACACACACACACACATACACACACACATACACACATGCACACACACACACACACATGCACACACACACACACACATACACACACACACACATACACACACACACACACACACACACACACACACACACACACACACACAGATAGGGGAGGGAAAGTCGTGTGTGGATTGTGCTAAGTCACATTTTAAGAACATTTTTGTACCTTATTTGTTAATCTTGTATTTCATTTTGCTTTATGATTGTCTCACCAAGTTGCACTTTTCATTTATGTATTAAAGTGAACTTTAATACACCTAAAAGGACAAAAGTAAACACCTCCCCTCAGTACATGTGCAGATACTTCCCAACAGTCCTAGAGGCAGGAACCGCCTCAGAGGCTCAGAGGCGTTCTGTCATTACAGCCACTTTAAACTACTCACTTGTTGTTTACCTCTGTTTAAATGGTTAAAACATACAGTCATTTATTTGTTTTTGTTCTAAATTTGAACAATAATACAAATAAAGTAATACCTAATACTTTTGTTGAGGCAGTATTAAATTACAATTTTAGCAACTAGTAAATAATAAGAATTTTTTTTAAATATTGTACACAAATGATTATGATTTGGGAAAGACGTGAACGTTTATTTATACAGCAATTTTAAGTCCTTTTAAATGTGTAAACGCTCCACACAAACCAACAGAGTGGCACACACATCAGTCACTGAGCATGTTCCTCATGTACACGCAGACTATCCGTCCTTAATAACTGTCATTAAAGTTAATTAGCCACTATCAGTTTAGCATAAATCAAAGCTCACGGTGATGTGAGCACAATTAAGACCCTGCAGGTCCTGGAGAACGACCGTACACTTCCATTATGTTTTAAACGCCCTGTTTTATGCATTGTGGGTATGTTAGGCTTAGTATTTCTGTAACACAATAAGAATCTCAGTATCTCTGGATTCTGTTACAAATCAGAGGCTCATTCTAAAACAAAGCACAATGTGATGGGGCACAGTGGCCGAGTACTGGCACTGTAGTAAGAAAGTTTTAAGCACTGTAGTAAGAAAGTTCTGGGTCTGAGTTTGTCACTCCATCTGCATTTTCATTAGAGTGTTTACTTTATTTATTATTAGTCCTAACACATTTCAGGAAACTATTGATGCTGGTAAAAAAAACAAAAAAACAAATACAAATCCTACGTTACTTGGAAAAGCATCAGCATTTCAGTGACTTGAGTTGAGTGATAGCTTCATCTGAAAAACTGTGACGTTGCATGGACTTTAAAAACACGGAGGAGCTTCATGCTTCAACATACTGATGAATACCAGCGTTAGGTAAGAATTAAACGCAAATGAACAAAACATAACCGCAGATATGTGTTCGAAGGAAATTCTCTGATATGATTACAGTGTTGTAAAAGCGTCTTATTCGTCCGGTTAACGGGCTTAAACATGTCGCGGTGGCACATGTAAGAGCCATGTCCACATTAGGCTGCTTTGTACGGCGGGTTTGTACCGTAGTGGCTCAGAGGAGGCCCCAGCAGGATCCTGGCGCCGTGGACGGAGACGCGGAGAAGCTAACGCTACCAAGAACTGGCAACGTCGTACACGCTGAGAGACGCTGCCAAGAGAAACCAGGAACATCTGTGCAGCCAAAGGGGACACATCCAAAAGAACTGGAGATATATGTGAGCCTGGAGCAGAAACGGGAAAACGCTAGGTCAAAGTATACTGTATGTACAATCTATACACATATTTGGCTGCGAAAATGCGCACTTATTCTAACAATAAAACAAACAAAAGGAAAAAAAGGTTGGCACTGCTCTGTCTGAGGCTTTATTTGACTTAAATCTGTGCTTTATTTTGAGACAATCTGACGAGAAGGAACTGCATGATTTAGCTGGAACTACAACAGTTTATGACCAATAAAAATGTCTGGAATTGAAAATGAACAAAACCTGAACAAAGGCCCAGTGAGGGAGAGGGTGAGTTGGGGGGACAGGTTCCACATCTGCCATCTACTGGTGACAAAAATAAATGCACGGATGGTACCTTTAATGCCATACTGCGGAACATTCCAAGTAAATCAGTAAATCAATAACATTCGCACAAAGACAAGCACCTGACAGACTTCCCTTCAGAAAAGTTGTTGCTAAAATATGATGTTATTGGTATGTCTGATTGTATAACGTTGCTTTCAGATATTGGAAGGCAGTAGGACAATGTTACGACCCAGCTCTGCTAGGGACCGCGGAAGTAACAAAATAACCAAGATGTAAAATGGAATAAATAAGGTAATTTAATTAAAAGGAATGTACGAGGTAAATTAAACAAAACAGGCTCAAATATGTACATAAAATAACCTAAACTAAGGAAAAGAACAGGATAACAAGTTATGCCAAAAACGAGTCACCTGGGCTTACACAAAAAAAAACAAGTGACTAAACTAAGGGACGCAAACAAAACTAAACCACAAGTGTCCCAAAGCAAAATCACATAAACCCACAAACAGAATCAAGTGACAAAACAAAAAGGCACAAAACCGAACTAAACTAACCAAGTGTCTCAACACACACAAAGTCACGTACCAGTACAAACAAAGTGACTGACAGAAAGAGACACAAACACAAAATGGCAGACCGGCCACAAAGGCCACAGCCCCGAACAGGTGAGAAGAATCTTCTTAAATAGTGGGAGGAGGCTGGAGGGGAGGTGGGAGTGACCAAGGGTTGAAATTCCCACCAATCAGGGACCAGGGCTCAACCAGCAAAAATCCAAATGACAAAACACGAAATTAAAGCACACAACACAAATCAAAGAAGTGGAGGCCTGGGGCCGTAACAGACAACATAACTGATTTAATTACTTTCATATGTTTTATTAGTCAGTTTATTTATTAATAAACGGTCTTAAGGGCGCTACACACTACAGGATTTTTCGGTATTAAACGTTTCTTAAAGTGTGACAAAAAGTGCACACCGCAGACACGAGGAGAATCTTATGAGACTTAAATCTCCGATTGCAAAGACTTCAACGGGATATGTCTGCGTAAAACAGGATATAAAGTTATGAGCGCGGTCGCCTCAGCTGTTTCCTGCCAACAGTTAAACCACTTTGAGACTCTTAAGTGTTTAAATATCAGAGCTCTGCACTTCTAGTCTCGAAACAAGTCAAAACTGTGTTATTATTATTTATACTTCAGATATTTGATTTTTAAAGCATAAAAGATTGGAGATAAAGTTCACAGGAAGTAGAGTCACTGTCGCTCATCTGCAGTTTCACCTCGATCCGTGCGCTGTGTGGATGTAAACAGACACACGTGGGGAACTACTGTAAACATAATTTCCTATACACCTCCTCTTATCCGTCAAAACTTTGGACACCCTATCTTATTCGACTTTTACTGCGTTCAGTATTTGATATATACATACTGAAGACAAAAAGTATTTAGCTTTTTTTCCTTCACTAAATAATTCCATATATCTTGCTTCATATACTGTATGTGACGTCTAGTGTCGTAGTACTCGAGACCGTTTTTTTACGGTCTTGATCTCGTCTTGGACTTGAGCGCATTTGGACTTGGTCTTGTCACGGCCTTGATGGCCCTTGGACTCGGTCTTGTCTCGGTCTTGTTTCAGTCTTGATGGCCCTTGGACTCGGTCTTGTCTCGGTCTTGTTTCAGTCTTGATGGCCCTTGGACTCGGTCTTGTCTCGGTCTTGTTTCAGTCTTGATGGCCCTTGGACTCGGTCTTGTCTCGGTCTTGTTTCAGTCTTGATGGCGCTTGGTCTCAGTCTTGTCTCTGACTCAAACTCTGACAATCGACAAGTGCGATCATCTTTCATTACAACTGGTAAATGTGCAGAGGCTGCTAAATATCTCAGTAAGATCATGTAACTGTAAATGTTATGAACTTGAAAAAACCTACTTGATTCACTTTGAAGTTGTTTTCTGTAAAGTGCCAGTGGAAGTGGGATTAAAGAAGAGGTTCTCAAACTGTGGGTGAGGGTCTAAAAAAGGGGCACAGAGTGTTTCAGTGCAGTACAGTTTGCTTGTCTTAAATTAACATTCATCAAATCAAATGGAGATAGATTAAAAAAAAATATGTGCCAAAAATACAAATAGATATAAGAAACAACTAGACGGTCTTTATTTGGTCTCGATGGGCCTTGGTCTCAGTCTCAACATTTAAAAGTCTTGGTCTTGTCTCGGTCTCGACTCTCAGAGGTCTTGGTCTTGTCCTGATCTCGGGGACCTCGTGGTTTCGGACTGGTCTTGATTAGCGCAGTATTGACTACAACACTAGTGACGTTACTGTATGTATATAAAACGTAGAAAGTGGTGAGAAAAAGAAAAAACAACCACTGAATGAGTGTGTCCAACCCTTCGTCCGGTATTGTACCTTTAGCATTTCCCTCACATATCGGCCATGACATAGCAGAGTTACACATGGACTCAGCTCTTATCCGCTACAGCAGGTTAAATGGATCGGGCCTGGTTTGGTTGATCAGGTGTGAAGAGGCGTTTGGTCTAGAACACGGGAGCAGTATCCACCTGATTAGTCCCGTAATGTGTAATGTGACCGTTAAGACCGAACGAAGCCGACCAGGAGCTGTGCATGTGTACGTGAAGTCTATGGGAGCCATTCATTCATTTGACCATGGATTAAAAAGGGGCAATTACACTTCCACGGGGCATTAACTGTTAACGCATCACATTTTTAGATCACCGTGTTACATTTTATCGTTTTAAAAATGTATATCTCTCTATATTTTTGAGGCTTTTTGACGTTTTTGTACATTTACGGACAGTTGTCGTGGCGCATTGGACAGAATCTTACAGCTAAAGGTAAAACGGGGTCGAATAGGGCCCTGTGAGAGATCGCTAAATTACTCAAACATGCATGGATGACATCTTAAACCTCTTCTGACATGTTTTTGATCAGGGAACGTTGTTTTAACACAATAGAAAGCTGAAAAACACTCTTAATGAAGCCACATATGCTGAGTAAATCAATGGGTATTGTGTATGTTATTGTGCATTAAAGGTGCATTGTGGAACTTTTCTGGTTACTTTTCTTCATGGATGTGTTTAGGGCTTTGTCTGAAATGTTCCACCGCGAATACTCAAAATGCATGAGAAAAGTGAGGCATTACTTTGAACTCCTGCTTTTCTTTTCTTTTTTTTGTTTAAGACGGTCAAACTCAAGTATCTGTAAGTATCTTCACACTTTGTTTAAGTTGCTTCACATCTTCCCTCTCTCCTCTTATTCCACCCCTCGCTGGGCCGGTGTCCGTGGTACGTGCAGCATCTCTGCGCCCACATATCTCTGCACACTCGGGGGTAAAAAAAGAAGAAAAAAACGTCAGAAAGCTAAAGATGAGCTCCGTCAGGCTCCTGTGTGGACATAGGTTCAGAGCCGGGCTTTTTTCTTACGCCAGTGACTATGTTCGGATCGATATAGTAAGGTTTACTCACCCCATTTGGTCTGCAGTTGGTAGACTTAGTGATAATATTAACACGTCGATCACGGTGCAGCTATTGATTCTTTGTATTGACGTCACGCTGGGGGTGTTCTACGTGTATGTATTGGCGTAATGTTCAGGAGGTTACCGCGGAGACACAATGCACACGTTTGCAAACACGGCCAAAAAATAAAAAAAGGTTTGAGGATGGTCTGAAAACTCACAACAAATACAAACAACAAATACGAGTGCTCATCGTCCGGTGTTTGATTTTCAACAAAAAGGAGATGGCGAGTAACGGAAAACTCAAACTGGAAAAGGATTGTTTGGCCCACATTCCGACAACCCGCCATTCCGACACTTTTTGACACCGCCATTCCGACACTTTTTGACACCGCCATTCCGACACTTTTACATTGCCATTCCGACAGTTTACTCATGAGGTAGCGGCGAGAGAAGGCATGTTGGTTTAGACCTGCTTTTAGTCCTGATTTAGACCTGTTTTTAGTCCTGGTTTAGACCTGGTTTAGACTTGGTTTAGTTCTGCTTTAAACCTGCTTTTAGTCCTGATTTAGTCCTGATTTAGACCTGTTTTTAGTCCTGGTTTAGGACTGCTTTAGACCTGCTTTTAGTGCTGATTCAGACCTGTTTTTAGTCCTGGTTTAGTCCTGGTTTAGACCTGGTTTAGTTCTGCTTTAGAACTGCTTTTAGTCCTGGTTTAGACCTGGTTTAGTTCTGCTTTAGACCTGGTTTAGTTCTGCTTTAGACCTGCTTTTAGTCCTGATTTAGTCCTGATTTAGGCCTGTTTTTAGTCCTGGTTTAGACCTGGTTTAAAACTGGTTTAGTCCTGCTTTAGAACTGCTTTTAGTCCTGATTTAGACCTGGTTTTAGTCATGGTTTAGACCGGGTTTAGACCTGGTTTAGTTCTGCTTTAGACCTGCTTTTAATCCTGATTTAGTCCTGATTTAAATCTGTTTTTAGTCCTGGTTTAGACCTGGTTTAGAACTGGTTTAGTCCTGCTTTAGAACTGCTTTTAGTCCTGATTTAGACCTGGTTTTAGTCATGGTATAGATCTGGTTAAGTCCTGATTTAGACCTGGTTTTAGTCCTGGCATAGACCTGCTTTTAAACCAGGTCTATACCAGGACTAAACCATGTCTGAAACTAAACCAGGACTAAACCAGGACTACACCAGGTCTAAACCAGATCTAAACCAGGTCTATAACAGGACTAAAACCAGGTCTAAAACAGGACTACAACAGGATTTAACCAGGATTAAACCAGGCCGCGCCTCCTCCGGCTGCCCTCAGCGCTCCTACGCCACCAGTCCGTGAAAATCTGGTCCTGAAAAGAGCGCAGTCGACACTTAATAATAACATGTCGGAATGGCGGTGTTGAAAACGTTTGATAACAAATGGACGCACCGTCACCAACCTTAGTATCATTATGACCGTGATTTTAAATTTGACAAACACGCTTTTATTTCCTTTCATTTAGACGACTGTAACACACTTTTTCCCGGTATCAGTCACCAGGGACTTTCTCGCTTACAGTTGGTCCAAAATTCTGCTGCGCGACTTTTATCTCGAAGCAAAAAATGTGAGCACATTACCCCGATTTTAGCGTCGTTGCACCGGCTTCCAGTTCGTTTTAGAGTTGATTTTAAGATTTTATTGTTTGTTTTTAAGGCTTTAAATGGACTGGCTCCACAGTACGTCTCGGACCTCATCTAAATTCACACCCTCGCATGAGCGCTGAGGTCCGAGGACTTAAAACTGCCCCCCCATGTCCGAACAGTCCCCACAGTGGAGTGTTTTAAGTCTCGTTTTAAAACCCACTTTTGCTCTCTGGCTTTTAACACCGAGTGAGTTTGTGTGGTCCTCTGTGTCTTTTATTTATTTTACTTATTTCAATCCTATTTTGTGATTTTTATGGTGTTGCTTCAGTTTGATTTTACTGGTTTTATTGTTTTAGGGCTGATATAACCAGATTTTAGAGTTCTTTTTTCTTTTATCTCTGTGCAGGACTTTAGAAACTGCTGTTTGTAAAACGTGCTGTATAAATAAAGTGGATTTGGATTTGAAAAACGGGCCTTGAAAAATGGCACAGTTCGGCGATTGTATTTCCAAATAAGTCAATGTTTTATTCTTCGATAATCAGGAAGTGTGGCTTGACATGCTAGTTGTTTGCTTTTCCTTCATGGCAAAACTCTGCTCTGGTCTGGTAAAGTCATAAAAAATGCTAATAAACTCATCACGGTGAATAATTATGATTTTCAGAAAGTAAAATCCACCATTTCGCTTCAAAGACTGATTCTCTTTCTTCACAAAAATAGTGAAAGTTTATTAATGACAAAATTAGTATCAAAGCTAAACATGACTGGACTGGGACCAAACCAGGACTAGACAAGGACTAGACCAAGACTAGACCAGGACCAAACCAGGACTACACCTGGAGTAGACCAGGACTAGACCAGGACCAGACCAGGATCAAACCAGGACTAGACCAAGACTACACCAGGACTAGACTAGGAGTAGACCAGGACTAGACAAGGACTAGACCAGGATCAACCCAAAATTAAATCAGGACCACCAGGAGTAGACCAGGATGAAACCAGGACTAGACCAGGATTAGATCAGACTAGGACCAAACCAGGACTAGACCAGGATTAGATCAGACTAGGACCAAACCAGGACTAGACAAGGGCCAAACCAGGACTAGACCAAGACCAGACCAGGACCAAACAAGAACTAGACCAGGGTCAAACCAGGACTAGACCAAGACCAGACCAGGACCAAACAAGAACTAGACCAGGGTCAAACCAGGACTAGACCAGGACCAGACCAGGCAAGTGGGCGCTCTTTAACTGAGCAGTGTGATTTTTTTCCCAAAGGGCTGCAATAAAAGACACGTGACACTGGGTTAAATCTAAGAGAAAAGTTTAATCACTGAAAAGTTTAATCACTGCATCTGAACATTCAGCTTGATCGCAAACAAAGTGTTGATCACAGATGCACTGGTCACTTCATTTGGGGGCTGCATTGGCAGAGAAAACCCTCCAGAGTCAGGGACACGGACTTGGGTCCAGGTGTAGCCGGGGGAGGAAGACCTTTGGCACAGACGTAGACCAGCTCCCAGGAGTTTGGGGCGTTATTCCAGTATGTTGCTGGTTTCAGAGAGAGAAGTAAATATGTAGATTCAGGACTATTTCAGCGTATTCTCTCGCTTTGATTTGTGGAAGCAGCTACACACTAAAATGTAAAGATCCCTTACCATCCCAGTTCATCATGAGGTTGTGTTCAATTCCTCCAGGGTTGTCCGGCTGAGAGCCTGAAGGAGGCCAACGGGTGAAGTCCCAAACAGACCCGTCGCTCCACATCCACAGCCCCTCCTGTCCGCAGTCAATATCTCAGATTTAAACGCACTTAAAACACGTCTAGAGTCTGAAGATTGTGACCAAATGTTTCTGTTTGGTTCGGCAAAAGTGCTGAAAATCAAGCACTAATCATGACTAAAATTTATACTGAAACTAGATTAATCTGAGCAAGCGATAACATACGGAAGAAGTCACAACACGAGGACAGAAATGAACCTTTCCTGAATAGAGTGATCTTGAGGTGTATCAGAACAAGTGTCCAGTCTACACCCAGGGGGATTACACAAGACCACAAGGCAATATAAACGAAAATAGTGTTTTTTTTTAATCATCATGGTATCGAAACTGAATTTTTTGAGTTGGAAATGTTGGAATGGTTCTGTTACTTGCACAGCGTCAGTCCCACCCAGCCAGGTGTAAGTGTTGCCCCCCGTGGCCTTTTGGATCATGTCCACGATCAGATTGTTTTCCTCCTCGCTGTGGATGGAGACCAGGTTTGCATCCAGAGAGTGGCAGCTTTTCTATGGAGTCAAGTCATTATTATCATTATTATTAGGCTGAAATCTTCTGTGAAACTGAAAATACTGATCCACTTTCTCTAGAATTGTTCAGATAATTTCAGCCATAAGAGTCCATTTTGTGTAATCTAGGACCTTTAAATCCTGATCTCTATTATTACGTTTATCAGTCTGACTCTTCATGTGTCTTTTATCACCTCTGACTCGGTCCAGGTCTTTTTCTCCTCAAATAACTTGAAGCAGCGGGAGTCAAACTTAGTCCAGCCGTCAGCACAGTCTTCAACAAAGAACCAATAAAAGTCACACAAAGAATTTATTTTCTGAATCATAAAAATAAAAGTGTCACTCACCTCGGTCGACTTCTGCCGTCTGTGATTAGAAAAGTCAGAAGAGTCAAAGATTTTCCACATGAAATAAACGTTTCATAGACACAAAACTAGGACTAAACTCAGAACTAGACCAGGACCGGACCAGGACTAGACCAGGACCAAACCAGGACTAGACCAGGACCAGACCAGGATCAACCCAGAAATAAATCAGGACCAGACCAGGATTACACCTGGAATAGACCAGGACTAGACAAGGACTAGACCAAGACTAGACCAGGATTAGATCAGACTAGGACCAAACCAGGTCTAGACCAGGACCAAGCCAGGACTAGACTGGGACCAAACCAGAACTAAATCAGGACCAGATCAGGACTACACCAGGAGTAGACCAGGACTAGACCAGGACCAGACCAGGATCAAACCAGGACTAGACCAGGAGTAGACCAGGACTAGACAAGGACTAGACCAGGATCAACCCAGAATTAAATCAGGACCACTGGGAGTAGACCAGGATTAAACCAGGACTAGACCAGGATTAGATCAGACTAGGACCAAACCAGGACTAGACCAGGATTAGATCAGACTAGGACCAAACCAGGACTAGACCAGGATTAGATCAGACTAGGACCAAACCAGGACTGGACAAGGGCCAAACCAGGGCTTGGTGAGGACTAGACAAGGACTAGACCAGATTAAGACCAAACCAGGTCTACACCAGGACCGGACCAGGACTAGACCAGCACCAAACCAGGACTAGACCAGGGTCAAACCAAGACTAGACCAGGACCAGACCGGGATCAGGGTCAAATACTCACAGCTGGAGGGGTCAGCAGTGCAGCAGTGGCCAAACAGCCCAGCAGAAAGTGAAGTCCACGTGCAGCCATCTGAAAGAAGAAAAAATATGTAAACATACGAAGGTTCGATAAGCAGATGTCGTGATCAGAGAGACTCCAGACTCCAGACTCACCTTTACAGCTCAGGAGTCACTGTGGAGTCGAGAAGGACCAGACACATTTATACTGTCAGGGGCAGGAAGGAGGAAATAGAAACAAGAGATGGGGAAAAACAAGACTTGAAAAATGCTCCATGAAGATAACATTTGTGTAGGTGAAGTTTGGGTGTGTCGCAGATCTCTGTCTAACATATTTGTGCAGCTTGTCATGTCAACTGACGGTGGCAAACTCTGCAAAACTAATGACGATAAACAATCTCAGGCTGTGGAAAAGTATGTATTATTATATGAAATATGAATCAAAAACAAGATACTGAAGACTGATACATACTTTTCTACAGCCTGAGATCGTTTATCGTTTAAGTTTCGCCGCCGTCAACTGAGCTGAAATGTCATATAATTTCCTCAAAAAATAATGATTAATATAGGCGGCACGGTGGCTGAGTGGCAACACTCAGGCCTCACAGCAAGAAGGTTGCGGGTTCGATCCCCGGGTCACCCGGGCCTTTCTGTGTGGAGTTTGCATGTTCCTCCCCGTGTCTGGATGGGTTTCCTCCGGGTACTCCGGTTTCCCCCATCAACCTAAAACATGCCCGCACCCCTATGAACTAACATCAAGGACCATGTTGTTCACCCTCCTGTGGGCTCACCACCTGCAGAGGGGTTCATAGGGGGGGTCAGGTGCTATGAGTATTGGGCAGCAAGCTGCCCCCGCGACCCAGCCGGATTAAGCGGGAGAAGATGGATGGATGGATGGATAATGATTAATAATTTTAGAAATTCACTCGCACAAATGAAAGTTGTCACAGCAGAAAACATCACAAAGGAAATACAAACGTTTTGTGTAATTTTCTGCCTGTTTTGAAGCTATTTAAAGCTGAACTCCGGCACATTTGAAGCTAAAGTAAGAGGTGGTCGAATACTGTCAGAAGCCAAAAAACAGCACAGATCAGTGTTGCCTCAGCAGAGACCTCCCTGTGGCAGTGAGTCTCTCAAGGCAACAAACTAGTGTAGTGATGGGGGCAAGTTCTGAACTTCCACGTAAAACGCCAATTTGCACACAAGAGGTTTAACACCACTTTCTAACGCATCTTACAACAGCCACGAGTCTAACAAACAAAATGCTATGCTAGCTCACTCATTAGCAGCCTGGAAACGTTATAAAATAAACGTATAAGCTAAGAACTTGCCCCCATCTCCACCGAGGCCACCTCTAGCAATGGACTTTAGCTTCAAACGTGCCTGAGTACAAGTTTAACATTTTGAGGGGCTGGAGGACGTCATCGGACGAAAATAAAACCGCTAATATCTTAATAACCATGATGGCCCAAAGATTGACGCCATTTTGGGCCATTTTAGCACATTTTGATGCTTTCTGGGGCACAGGCTGACCCCACTTTGACCTATAAAAGAATCATTAATATCTCAAAAGCTAAAGCTCTATTAACAAAACTTTTTGCAGCAGAAAACAGCACAAGCAACAGACATAGTTTTTGTGTTTTGCGTTTTATGGAGGGAACTTCACTGAGGTCTGATTTATGAGTATTTGTCTTTCAAGTCCCAATCTCTTCCCCATAACTTCCTTTCCTTTCGCTCCTCTCATTTCCTCCTCTGCTGGTCTGATTTGACTTGCACCTGTGTGGCCCTGTTGATGTTAGCTCTATTAGCACGGGGACCGCTATTATGTACAACCCTTTTTAGATTAATGCGTCACCGCCCGGCGCTGTAGTGTTCTGGGGGACTACAGCCCAATAATGTAAGCCAATGCAATTTGTAAACCCCCCGGAAAGGTACAAATGAGGTGTCTACGGGAATCAAGAACGGCGAAGCTATCAACAGTTGGCTAATTCTACGTCCAGAGCCATAGGGACTGTTGGTTTGTACAGGGCTAACGCTAAAGCGAGTCATTAGACATCACTACATAATCCCAGGCACTGCCTAATTGGTCCGTTGTGATTGCGATCCAGCTTTTTTAGGTCAAATACGCTGCAAAAACTCAAATCTAGTCAAGTTAGGGGTTGTGATTAAATAAGTTTTCTTCTTCCCACTCGTTTTTTGGGATTTTTTTTTTGTTATTTCTATTGTTTTCACTAATATCAAATCAAATCAAATGCTTTTCTGCTATTGCTTTGTCTGAAATGTTTCTCAGTATGGTAATAAATCTTTCTATTTTTCACCAGATGAAGTTACAGGTTAGTCGGACTGTCTGTTTTTCTAGGTATTTTTGAGCTATAGAACCACCTGTAATTGAGTAAATGTCAGATAGACCTGTTTTTTCATTTACAATTTTTGTAATTTTCTGTAATAAAGTAAACATAAAACATAACGACATATACGGCTAACACACAAATTTTAAAAAAGGGCATGGGGGGTTTGTGTGTCGTACAGAGTGTGTCAATACAACGCATGAGTGTATTTACATTTTAGGGCTGTCAAACCAAATCTTCATCTACATATTTTCTGTTCCCTTATATCTTAATTAAATGAATTAATCAATTTTAATAAAGTATAAGATTAAATGAATCAATTATTATAAAAATGGATTGCTTTTTGTATCCCCGAAGTGCACTTGCATAGACATTATAAAGGCATATAGATCCTTTTAGTGTGGGTAAACAGTGATGATATAGGCACAGTTGTGCACACATTTTGGCAACAGACGTACGGCAGAACTCAGCAGTTTGTCGAGCTCTGAGAAAGGATTATCGTCAAAAGATCGCAAATATTTCTTCAACAAGCGACTTTAACAAATGGTGTCCGACTGCCAGATCCTCGTGCGAGTGAGTAAAAAAATCTGTGAGTAAAACTTTAAAACTTTAGTCCGCCGGTAGAATATCGATTCTGACAACCACACACAGAACAACCAGACATTTTGGTGCTGGAAATGTTTTTATCTCCGTCTTCTTCTGTCCGTGTTCAGTCTGAATCAGAATGAATGGAGAACAATGCCACTTCTGTTGCCAAAATGCGCGTGCAGCTTTTTTTTTTTATCACTTCCGCCCTAAAAGGGTCTATACATACATTACTATACATATACATACATATCTATACATACTTGTACATTTTGACATTTTCCTTTTCATATCTATTGTACGTTATTTTGTCCAGATAAAGTTTAGCCATAGTCCTTGGGCCAACGGTGTGTTTGTTTTTTGTGTCCAACCACTGAGCAAATTGCTTCATAGAAAGGTACAGCTGTTTAATGTCGTACTGTGGAACATTCCTGGCGGAGAAATGAGATATCCATAGTCGAGAGCTGTAGGGACTGTTGGTTTGTACAGGAATAAACCAGTACATAATCCCAGGTACAGCTAATTGGTCCGTTGTGATCGGGGATTAAGGGGACTGTAGCCAGAATAGCCTTTTATATGCACACTGGCAGTTCCCCATCAGTGATCAGAAATCCACTGTAGCGACCTGAGTAGAGACCTGAGCTCGCCGTGTCAACAAGTCTTACAACAGAACACGAGAGATGTTTTCCGACGGGAGCGGAAAAAATGGTTGATTTTTCTACTTAGATGGTTTTATTACAACGATTTTGAGGTCAAATTAAAGTGAGCTGCACGTAAGATGAATTTGCAAATACTGTACTGGTGTTTTCATAGTTAAAGGTACATTGGGCAACTTTTCTGGTAGCCTCCGTCGCGTGCTTGTCTCCATGGACATAAAACGGCCTTGAAAGTACCTGAATGAAACAAAACAACTCTAGGTATGTTTTTGATGAGGTTAAAGCGTTATAGCATAATATAATTATAGCTCACATGAGTCCGTTTTGCATGATCTAGGACTTTTAAAACTTTTTTTTCATAACTTTTTTGGGTGAAAAGTCCGTACCTGCTTGTGTCCATGGAGATGTTATCGTTGTACCTGTAATGTTCCACCGTATGGCATTAAAAAGCTCTATCTTGCTCAAATCACGTGTTTTTTTGTTTGTTTTATTGCTAATAAAACTGCACCCTGTAAAACATACATTCTTACCGTGAGCTGGCTGCCTCTCCACAGATCTGGAGCATCATTTATTTTATTTTTTTTATTTATTTATTTATTTGACAGGGACAATGTAAACAAACATAGTTCCAAAGACAAAGTTTGCAACTGATGTGCTGCATATAGAGATTATAGCTAATGCTAATTTTCAACTCCTGTCCCTGGTTGGGCTTTTCTACTCATAGACTCATGACAATTTTTAAGATACTAACTATGAAAAATTAAAACAGCGTCAGTTTAGTACAACAGAAAACTACAATATTTGAAAATGAGTGCAGTCCTGGTTTGTCTTTAGCCAGTGCTTGAGTTTGGAGGTATATCTTTTAAAGTCCAGTATGGTTTTGATGTCAGAGGGAGGTGAGTTCCAGAGTCTAGAGCTCTTCACAGAATTATAGAATTATAAAGACTGTTTACGCACAGATCATTGCTTAGGCACTCTTTAGGCAAACCGCGGGATTTCTGAAACTCCTAGCAGCTCGGACCCCGCTGTAAACTCCACGCAAAGTCTGGAGACAAGGGGAGAGGAGCAGAAGTGACAAGATACGCTGCCTAAATATTATGAAATATTATTAAATGAAGAGATGAGTCGCTGTTGTCACTTTTAGTTTTGTGTTTATTTGTAAAACCTTTGCAGTGACTGTGTGGTGCTGCGTGGAGCGTCCGCCTCCCTCTGTCCCGCCTGTTTCGGTCAAACCCACTGATTATCGGCTCATGTTCAGCGAAATCTCATTCACGAGTCACTTTGCTGTATTTATGGTGAAGGGAAGGTGTGGAGAGGGCGTGACGTGTCGGGGCTTCACAGATTGACAGCACAGATTTGAGTGGTTGAGTGCGCACGGAGGGTTTCCTGAATTTGGAGTTTGGATGGCATAGGCGGCAGAGTCCCGCGGGTACCCGACGGGTGAACCGCAAATTTTAATGAAACGGGTGAAAAATGTGCTTTGTCGGATGCGGGTTTTGGTCGGGTCGGACGCAGGAGAGCGAAACAAAACATCATGTGCGGACAAAAAACAGGGCTGTATTTTAGTGAAATGCAAATGTGCCATTGTTTTTACAAGATGATTAGATGTAAATGTTTTTGCTTCACGTCCACATTCACACAAATCTCTGCCACTTTCATTTTCAAACCACACATGTGATGTCCTGCAGCTCAAAATGACTCTCAAAGACCCGAAAAGAAAATTAGTGAGTGGAGAGTACAAAGTTGTGGCTCTTTTTTGGCTCCAAGACTGATTTTA
The DNA here is from genome assembly GCA_034769755.1 of Odontamblyopus lacepedii. Lineage (NCBI taxonomy): Eukaryota > Metazoa > Chordata > Actinopteri > Gobiiformes > Gobiidae > Odontamblyopus > Odontamblyopus lacepedii. Next base: position 31,502,014 of record CM068361.1, read on the forward strand.
AGTCGGGTGCAGTTCGGGTGTCGGTTTGTGTTTATAGCGGGTCGGATCGGATGCGGAATTTTATTTCAATTCTGTCCGAAACACGGGAAAAACAGGTCGGGTGTGGGACTCTGGCATGCAGTAACTTGGCTATGTGGCCTCACCTGCTTGTTTCATTCAAAGCAATAAGATCTCCATGGAGACAGGCTGGTAGCCGACCCTCCAGCAGGCAACTAGACCAGATTATGTCCACTAGATTGATCCTCATTTACTAATTTTACATCAGTAACTTGTCAGAATACTCCTAGCCTCAGTTAAACGTGTATTGTGTAACTTTTTTGGTGGATCCATCAAATGCTTTTCTCCATAGAGATGTTCTTGCTTTGTCTTTGTCTGGAATGCTTCACAGTCTGGTATTAAACATTTCTATCTTCATGGAGATCAAACCAGACCAGATTACAGGTCAGATCTGTGGAGAGACGACCCCACTCTTTGCTTTTCTAGGTATTTTTTAGCTCTAAAACCACCTGTAATTTCATAAATGTAAAGTGGAGCTGTTTAATATCATATTGTGGAACGCAGCTTTACCTCGAGTCAATCCTTTCACGGAAACAGATGAAACCTTATATTTTCTGAATAACCTTTTACGCCCAATTCGACCTTCAACGGAAATGCATGAGCAGCCTCTTGGAAGCCTTGAAGTCTCCTGCACATGGATTCTTACCTGATTTGTGAAGACCTGACTGTGTTGGCTACAAACTCTCAATCACTCGCTAAGGCTGGACCATTTTACAGGGAGACATTTTATCCATATAACCTTCCACTGGACTGGCAGATCTGTCGGAGTGGACTTAACTATTTAAAGAGCAGAGCAGGGTTTGAACATGTGTGAAAGCTGGTGTAGGCCGGTGTAATAAAGAAAGTGGAGCCCCGAGTCTCATTAGCCGGGCTCTGTTAGCTCTATAGGAGATATAGGAGGATTATCACATCGTGCTGTCCGGTGGTGCTGAAGCTCTACATAATGATGGACAAAACCTGCCAATCAAAACAGGACATGGACTAGAAATGAGCTTTTTCAGTTCAGATACACAGCAGAAACTAAAAAAAAAAATCAAGCTAAAGGTACATTGTGTAACTTTTCTTTTGGAAGGTCTGCCAAATTTCTTCATGTAGACCAAACCAGACCAAGTTACAGGTCAGATCTGAAGAGAGGCGACCCCACTCACAGTCAGTATTTTTCAGCTATAACACCACCTGTAATTGAATAAATGTAAACTAGAGCTGCTTAATGTTATACTGTGGAACATTCCAAGCAGAGCAATGGCATCTCCATAGAAACAAGCAGGTGACGGACCTCCAACCAAGAAGTTACATACTGTAGTGCACCTTTAAGATGACTTGAAGTAATACTTTTTCTACTGCTACTACTACTACTACTACTACTACTACTACTACTGCTACTACTACTGCTACTACTACTACTACTACTACTACTGCTACTACTACTACTACTACTACTGCTACTACTACTACTACTACTGCTACTACTACTACTACTGCTACTACTACTATTACTACTGCTATTACTATTACTGCTGCTATTACAACAACCGCTATTACTACTACTACTACTATTACCACTACTACTAGTACTACTACTCCTATTACAATGACCACTACTACTAGTACTACTACTACTGCTATTACAGCAACCGCTACTACTACTACTCCTACTATTACCACTACTACTAGTACTACTACTCCTATTACAATGACCACTACTACTAGTACTACTACTACTGCTATTACAGCAACCGCTACTACTACTACTCCTACTATTACCACTACTACTACTACTACTACTACTACTACCACTACCACTATTACTACTACTACTCCTACTATTACCACTACTACTACTACTACTACTACTACTACTACTACTACTACTATTACTACTACTACTACTATTACCACTACTACTAGTACTACTACTCCTATTACAATGACCACTACTACTAGTACTACTACTACTGCTGTTACAACTGCTACTACTACTGCTACTACCACTACCACTATTACTACTACTACTCCTACTATTACCACTACTACTACTAATACTACTACCACCATTACTACTACTTCTACTGTTACAACCATTACTACTACTACTGCTATTACAACGACCAATACTACTACTACTTCTACTTTTACTACTGCTATTACAACGACCACTGCTACGAGTACTACTACTACTTCTTCTACTATTGCTACTGCCACTACTATTACTACTACTTTATACCGTCAATGGACCATTAAGCAAAGTTTTCCATCTCATTTTACAGTCAGTGAAGTCTGAAAGTCGGTGTGGGAAAAGCCGCTAAAATGGCCTTAAATGCCACTCCACTGTTAAACTGTGTGACATTTGGTATTTGGTCTGCAAATAAATGCCGTTTGCAAAGACTCCGGCAATCAACGTGTGTGAAAAAAATCCATTTGAGAGCGTCATTAAGCGCTCTGTCCTCGGATCTGACTGCCCCCCACTGGCTCGGCTGCGTCCTCCTCAACACAAATGCATTTCAACTGCGTACTTTACCAAATAGCAAAAAGGACGGGCGAGGAAGCGCTGTGAAACTTGCTTGTTTCTATGAATCTGTCATTACTCTGCCTCGAATGTTCCACAGCGTTCCATATTTATTCAATTACTGACCGTTTTATAGGTCAAGAATACTTAGAAAAACATGGATTCTGACTGTGAACGGGGTCGCCTCTCCGCAGAGCTGACCTGTAACTTGGTCCGCTTTGGTCTCCGTGGAGATAGAAAGGTTAAATGCCGTACTGTGAAACATTCCAGACTAGTATACAGTGGTCCCTCGTTTATCGCGGGGGTTACGTTCTAAAAATAACTCCTACTATTACCATAGGCGAAATCCGCGGAGTCGTCAGCTTTTTTTTTTTTTTTGACAATTATTATGAATGTTTTTAGGCTGTAAAACCCCTCATCACACACTTTTACACTTTTCTCAGACAGGCGTCGTGATCTAAACTGAAGGTCTTGGTGCGGGTGTCTTTTTCCGAGTGAAGAACATAGTCACGTGTAGATGTTGGTGCTGTTTTTTTCTTCTGGGTGAGTAGATTGTGAAGTGTTTGTACTGTGCTTTACTGTGCTGATGTTGCAGAGAGGGTGTTTTTTGTGTCCCAGTTACAGAACATGGACTGTTTTCTTTTCTTTTTCCTCCTCCCCCTTTCCTCATGTTATGCTGCATTGTATCTTCCTCTGTGACCTGTCTTCCGGTCCGGTCCATGTCTCGACCTGCGTGAAGTTGGCCCCCCATCAAACGCACACCTACACAAAAACTGTGTCAATCGTTTGTGCTTCATTTGTGCTTCATTTGTGCTTCATTTGTGCCGTTTTGTTCTGCAAAAAGTTTCGTTTGTGCTGCTTTGGTTTTGGAGATATTAACGATTCTTTCATAGGTCAAATTGGGCCCATGAAGCTTAAAAATGCTCAAAATGGAGTCAATTGTTTGTGCTTCATTTGCGCTGTTTTGTGCTGCAAAGTTTCATTTGTGCGATTCTGGTTCTTAAGATATTTGCAGTTTTATTTTCGGCCGATGACGTCATCCAGCCCCTCAAAATGTGAAATAGCCTCAAAACAGGCAGCCTGAGATCGTTTATCTTCACTAGTTTTGCAAAGTTTTGCTAAAGTCGCCGCTGTCCTTTAATTACCGCAGAAATAGTCATTAATAATTTTAGAAATATACTCGCACAAATGAAAATTGTCACAGCACAAAACAGCACAAACGAAATACAAAGATTTTCTATAATTTTCTGCCTGTTTTGAGGCTATTTCACATTTTGAGGCGCTGGATGACGTCATTGGCTGAAAATAAAACTGCAAATATCTTAAGAACCGTAAGTGCACAAACAAAATTTTTGCAGCACAAAACAGCATAAATGAAGCACAAATGACTGACTCCATTTTGGGCCGTTTTAGCGCATTTTGAAGCTTCCTGGGGCTCACTGACCCTAATTTGACCTATAAAAGAATTGCTAATATCTCTAAAACTAAAGCAGCACAAGCGAAACTTTTTGCCGCACAAAACAGCACAAACAAAGCACAAACGAAGCACAAACAATTGACATAGTTTTTGTGTAGGTGTGCGTTTGATGGGGGGCCAACTTCACGCAGGTCATGTCTAGTACCCCCATGTCATGTATTATGTGTTTAAACGTACGGATGGGGTGGCAGGTCCAATTTCGATTCCTTTGTATGTCTTGTACATGTGAAGAAATTGACAAATAAAGGCTACTATTGCTAAACAGACACGCCACTTTCGATTACACAGAACAGCCAATTTTTACACGTAAAATTGCACAAAAAACATCAGAGAAACTGTAATGACATTTCCCAGGAGAAACACATTGACAGACCCTCTTAAACTTTGACAGACTTTATTGATCCACGAGGGAAATGACTTGGACGCAGTAGTATATTATTATAACAAAGAAATACAGTACACCACAGTTATAGAGGTCATAAGGAAAAGGTGCAAGAGGATACGGTGATTGACAGAAACATAAGCTCATCTGTTACATACTATAAGGGTGAGTTGTTGTACATCTGTGTGGAGTGTGGTATGTGACACAATAATGTACAGCCTCCAACGTCCTGGTTCGGTCTTCTAGGGGAAAGTCACTTTTCAGATTGTTTCTTCCTGGTTCATAAAGTACATACATGTGGTACATAGCTGCCATACCACAGCCATCCCAGCCTGCACATGTCAACATATCTGACTGTCTGCGGCTGAGCAAAAAGCAGATTGTCTCCATGGAGATACAGTTGTGCTCATAAGTTTACAGACCCTGATGGAATTTGATTGATTTCTTGGCTGTCTTTCAGAGAATATGAAAGAAAACACAGAAACTTTTCTTTCACTCATGGTTAGTGTTTGGGTGAAGCCGTTTATTATCAAACAACTGTGTTTCCTCTTTTTAAATCATAATGACAACAGAAACTACACAAATGACCCAGTGACAGCTTAGAGTCTAGTTGTGGGTGTGTTATTTTCTCTGATGGTAAAGCTGCTCATTCTTCTTGGCAAAATGCTCCAGTTCCTGTAAATTCTTGGGCTCTTGTCTGAACTGCAGCTTGAGATCTGCCCAGAGGTTCAGTGATACTGAGGACAGAAGAGACGAACACTCCAGAACCTTCACTTTATTCTGCTGGAGCCAGTGACAGGTCCACTTGCCTTTGTGTTTTGGATCATTATCATGTTGGAATATCCAAGTACGTCCCATGTGCAGCTTCTGGACCAAGGCAAGTTTATTAGTACAGCACAATTCGTACACAAAGTTATTCAAAGTGCTTTACAGAATAAGAAATACATTAAAATCACAATACAAACAAATCAAAACATAAATAATCATCATAAAATCTTAATATAGACCTGGGACATTAAATTCGAGAGAATTAGAGAGAAGAGAAGAGTGCAGAATGGAAAATGAAAACCAAGAACTCATAAATTCTGCCAGGGTATGTAAACTTATGAGCACAACTGTAGATAAGTTTAATGCCAAATAGAGGAACATAAAAAAGCAGGTGGCAAACCTTCCATTTGGCATTTTAGTGCAGCTTTAAATGAGGTCAAACCACCTTTAATTAAGGTCAAAATGGTGTTTTCAGTAGATAGTAGGTATGTAACAATAACCAAAATATATCGTATTGTCAAAGGTCTCTCAATAATATCGTGGGCTGTCACAATATGTCGAATCACAACTTAACATAGGGAATTCTTGGGATTATCACAGTATTGATTTGCATTGAGTTAAGGTATTTTAAAAGCAATAAGTATCCTATCCTAATACAATTCTATTAGCTTTTCCAAAATATAGCAAAAAATATTGTACTGTGAGATGCATATCGTGATAATATTGTACGGTAGGATTGTTACATCCCTACTACATCGGCCTTTTTCCCTTCTAAATACTTCAATATTAAACTGTGAGCATGTGGTGTTGTTATACTTGTTTCTCATTTACACTCTCAAAGTTGTCTCAAAGTTGTATACCATGTGACTTGTGCATGGTATAGTCTTGGTTTGGTCCTGGTCTGGTTGCGGTGTAGTCCTGGTCTGGTCCTGGTCTAGTCCTGGTTTTGTCCTGGTCTGGTCCTAATTTGATCCTGGTCTAAATCTGGCTTGGTCCTGGTCTGGTCCTAATTTAGTCCTGGTCTAGTCCTGGGTTGGTCCTGGTTTGGTCCGGGTCTAGTCTTGGTCCAGTCCAGGCATAGTTCCGGGTTTAGTACCTTTTTAGTCCCAGTTTGGAAGTGATTACAGTCTGGATGAAAAGATTATTTCATTTCTAAATGTTGTAATATAATGATCCGCAGGTCTACACCAGGACTTACACCAGGATTAGACAAGGACCAAACTATGACTAGACCAAGACCAGACCAGGACCAGGGTGATAATAACTATACAGCAAGCACAATATGACTTCTGTATAAAAGGATGTGACCGTAAAGCACAGTTGAGCACTTCTCCAGTTTAAAGCATCTGTTATCAAATGTAAGTCTGCACTAAAACCGCACAAATGTGTTCGACAGAGATGTGAGATGTGCGACACACCCAAACTTCACCTATACAAATGTCATCTTCATGGGGCATTTTTTTTTGGAGTCTTGTTTTCCCCAGATCTTGTTTCTATTTCCTCCTTCCTGCCCCTGACAGTATAAATGTGTCTGGTCCTTCTCGACTCCACAGTGACTCCTGAGCTGTAAAGGTGAGTCTGGAGTCTGGAGTCTCTCTGATCACGACGTCTGCTCATCAAACCTTCCTATGTTTACATATTTTTTCTTCTTTCAGATGGCTGCACGTGGACTTCACTTTCTGCTGGGCTGTTTGGCCACTGCTGCACTGCTGACCCCTCCAGCTGTGAGTATTTGACCCTGATCCCGGTCTGGTCCTGGTCTAATCCTGGTTTGACCCTGGTCTAGTCCTGGTTTGGTGCTGATCTAGTCTTGGTCTGGTCCTGGTCAAGACCTGGTTTAGTCCCAGTCTAGTCCTGGTCCGGTCCTGGTGTAGACCCGGTTTGGTCTATATCTGGTCTAGACCTGGTTTGGTCTTAATCTGGTCTGGTCCTTGTCTAGTCCTCACCAAGCCCTGGTTTGGCCCTTGTCTAGACCTGGTTTGGTCCTAGTCTGATCTAATCCTGGTCTAGTCCTGGTTTGGTCCTAGTCTGATCTAATCCTGGTCTAGTCCTGGTTTAATCCTGGTCTACTCCCGGTGGTCCTGTTTTAATTCTGGGTTGATCTTGGTCTAGTCCTTGTCTAGGCCTGGTCTAGTCCTTGTCTAGTCCTGGTCTACTCTTGGTCTAGTTCTGGTGTAGTCTTGGTCTAGTCCTGGTTTGATCCTGGTCTGGTCCTGGTCTAGTCCTGGTCTACTCCTGGTGTAGTCCTGATCTGGTCCTGATTTAGTTCTGGTTTGGTCCCAGTCTAGTCCTGGTTTGGTCCTGGTCTAGTCCTGGTCCGGTCCTGGTCTAGTTCTGAGTTTAGTCCTAGTTTTGTGTCTATGAAACGTTTATTTCATGTGGAAAATCTTTGACTCTTCTGACTTTTCTAATCACAGACGGCAGAAGTCGACCGAGGTGAGTGACACTTTTATTTTTATGATTCAGAAAATAAATTCTTTGTGTGACTTTTATTGGTTCTTTGTTGAAGACTGCGCTGACGGCTGGACTAAGTTTGACTCCCGCTGCTTCAAGCTGTTTGAGGAGAAAAAGACCTGGACCGAGTCAGAGGTGATAAAAGACACATGAAGAGTCAGACTGATAAACGTAATAACAGAGATCAGGATTTAAAGGTCCTAGATTACACAAAATGGACTCTTATGGCTGAAATTATCTGAACAGTTCTAGAGAAAGTAGATCAGTATTTTCAGTTTCACAGAAGATTTCAGCCTAATAATAATGATAATAATGACTTGACTCCATAGAAAAGCTGCCACTCTCTGGATGCAAACCTGGTCTCCATCCACAGCGAGGAAGAAAACAATGTGATCGTGGACATGATCCAAAAGGCCACGGGGGGCAACACTTACACCTGGCTGGGTGGGACTGACGCTGTGCAGGTAACAGAACCTTTCCAACATTTCCAACTCAAAAAAATCAGTTTCGATACCATGATGATTAAAAAAAACACTATTTTCGTTTATATTGCCTTGTGGTCTTGTGTAATCCCCCTGGGTGTAGACTGGACACTTGTTCTGATACACCTCAAGATCACTCTATTCAGGAAAGGTTCATTTCTGTCCTCGTGTTGTGACTTCTTCCGTATGTTATCGCTTGCTCAGATTAATCTAGTTTCAGTATAAATTTTAGTCATGATTAGTGCTTGATTTTCAGCACTTTTGCCGAACCAAACAGACACATTTGGTCACAATCTTCAGACTCTAGACGTGTTTTAAGTGCGTTTAAATCTGAGATATTGACTGCGGACAGGAGGGGCTGTGGATGTGGAGCGACGGGTCTGTTTGGGACTTCACCCGTTGGCCTCCTTCAGGCTCTCAGCCGGACAACCCTGGAGGAATTGAACACAACCTCATGATGAACTGGGATGGTAAGGGATCTTTACATTTTAGTGTGTAGCTGCTTCCACAAATCAAAGCGAGAGAATACGCTGAAATAGTCCTGAATCTACATATTTACTTCTCTCTCTGAAAACAGCAACATACTGGAATAACGGCCCAAACTCCTGGGAGCTGATCTACGTCTGTGCCAAAGGTCTTCCTCCCCCGGCTACACCTGGACCCAAGTCCGTGTCCCTGACTCTGGAGGGATTTCTCTGCCAATGCAGCCCCCAAATGAAGTGACCAGTGCATCTGTGATCAACACTTTGTTTGTGATCAAGCTGAATGTTCAGATGCAGTGATTAAACTTTTCAGTGATTAAACTTTTCTCTTAGATTTAACCCAGTGTCACGTGTCTTTTATTGCAGCCCTTTGGGAAAAAATCACATTGGTCAGTTAAAGAGCGCCCACTTGCCTGGTCTGGTCCTAGTCTAGTCCTGGTTTGACCCTGGTCTAGTTCTTGTTTGGTCCTGGTCTAGTCCTGGTTTGACCCTGGTCTAGTTCTTGTTTGGTCCTGGTTTGGTCCTAGTCTAGTCCTGGTTTTGTCCTAGTCTGATCTAATCCTGGTCTAGTCCTGGTTTGGTCCTAGTCTGATCTAATCCTGGTCTAGTCCTGGTTTAATCCTGGTCTACTCCCGGTGGTCCTGATTTAATTCTGTTGATCCTGGTCTAGTCCTTGTCTAGTCCTGGTCTACTCCTAGTCTAGTCCTGGTGTAGTCTTGGTCTAGTCCTGGTTTGATCCTGGTTTGGTCCTGGTCTAGTCCTGGTCTACTCCAGGTGTAGTCCTGGTCTAGTCCTTGTCTAGTCCTGGTTTGGTCCTGGTCTAGTCTTGGTCTCGTCCTTGTCTAGTCCTGGTTTGGTCCCAGTCCAGTCATGTTTAGCTTTGATACTAATTTTGTCATTAATAAACTTTCACTATTTTTGTGAAGAAAGAGAATCAGTCTTTGAAGCGAAATGGTGGATTTTACTTTCTGAAAATCATAATTATTCACCGTGATGAGTTTATGAGCATTTTTTATGACTTTACCAGACCAGAGCAGAGTTTTGCCATGAAGGAAAAGCAAACAACTAGCATGTCAAGCCACACTTCCTGATTATCGAAGAATAAAACATAGACTTATTTGGAAATACAATCGCCGAACTGTGCCATTTTTCAAGGCCCATTTTTCAAATCCAAATCCACTTTATTTATACAGCACGTTTTACAAACAGCAGTTTCTAAAGTCCTGCACAGAGATAAAAGAAAAAAGAACGCAAAAATTTGGTTATATCAGCCCTAAAACAATAAAACCAGTCAAATCAAACTGAAGCAACACCATAAAAATCAAAGTAAGTAAGTATGCCCTTTATTATCCCACAGTGGGGAAATTCATGTGTCGCAGTAGTAACAGCAACATATATTCCACAAACAACATGAGTAGTTGACATACATACAAGACATACAAGACCAGAGTTAAAGGAAAGGGATATAAAAAGTACAAGAGAAAATATTCTAAAAAGGTGATTTGTCCTAATAAATAAGAAAATAAATCAATAAATATAAAGTTAAAAAGTTAAAACACACATTCCACATTCCACCGCTCCCCAACACCCACCCATCATCATCGCCGCCGCCATCACCACCATGGCTACCGCAGAGAGTTGTTATACAGTCTTACTGCGTGAGGAAGAAAAGACCTGTGGTACCTCTCAGTCTTACAAAGGGGGTGGATAAGCCTGCTGCTGCTCAGTGAGCTCTCCACGGCTGCCATTGTTCCATGCAAGGGGTGGTGGACATTACCCAAGATTGATGACAATTTTGTCATCACCCTCCTGTCCCCCACCACTTCCACAGAATCCAGGTTACAGCCCAAGACAGAGCCAGCTCTCCTAACCAATTTATTTAATTTCTTGGCCTCTGCTGCCGTGATGCTGCTGCACCAACACACCACACCATACATAACAACAGAGGCAACCACAGAGTCATAAAAGGTCCTCAGGAGGCAGTCCTGTACCCCAAAAGACCTCAGCCTCCGTAGCAGATGGAGTCTGCTCTGCCCCCTCCTGTAAAGTGCTTGTGTGTTAGTAGTCCAGTCAAGTTTCTTGTTAAGGTGAACACCCAGGTATTTGTAGGTGTCCACGATCTCAATGTCTATACCCTGGATGTTCACCGGTACCAGGGGGTGATCTTTGTGCTTGCAAAAGTCCACCACTAGTTCTTTTGTTTTTCCAGCGTTAATCTGGAGCTGGTTCTGTTGGCACCATGCCACAAAGTTCTGATTTAATTCCCTATACTCCCTCTCGTCTCCGTTATTAATGAGACCGACCATGGCTGAGTCATCTGAGAAATTTTGTAAGTGACAGTTTGCAGTGTAATGTGTAAAGTCAGCAGTGTAAATAGTGAAGAGAAGGGGGGCCAACATGGTCCCCTGCGGCGCCCCCGTGTTACAGACCACAGTGTCAGACACACAGCCTTTTGTCCTCACAAACTGCGGCCTGGCACACAGGAAGTCCAGGAGCCATGCTGACAGGTTGTGGTGCACTCCTGCATGGTCCAGCTTGTCCCTCAGGAGATCTGGTTTGATGGTATTAAAAGCACTAGAGAAGTCATAGAACATGATTCTCAGGATGGTTTCAGACCTCTCCAGATGAGACAGGGATCTCTGGGTGAGGAAAATGACAGCGTCCTCAATCCCAATGCCAGGCCGGTAGGCAAACTGCAGTGGGTCTGCTGATGGGCCTACCAGGGGGCGCAGGTGGTGAAGGACAAGCCTCTCTAAAGTCTTTGCTAGATGGGCTGTCAGGGCCACTGGTCGATAATGGTTGAAGTCACTGGGCCTAGATATTTTGGGCACCGGTACCACACAAGATGTCTTCCACAGCTGTGGTACTTTCTGCTGCCACAGGCTCATGTTGAAGAGACGCGTCACAATCCCACTCAGTTGTTTAGCGCAGGATTTTAGGCACCTGGGGCTGATTCCATCAGGCCCTATCGCCTTCTTTATCTTGAGCCTGGCCAGTTCTCTCTCCACCTGCGCTGTGGAGAGCACCATACTAGGTGACGGGGGAGGGGGGAGTGAGGGGCAGTGCGTGCCCTGGAGGGCTGTGGCAGGTCTGTGGCGAGGGGAGTTGGTGGGACCGTAGTCTGTGGAGGGTTGGCTGAGACGGGGGAGCTGTCTAAGATGGAACAGGGGGTGGGACAGGAGGTGGCAGCTGGTGTTCCGGTTGGAGGGAATTGTGACAGGGCTGGCTGGGGTAGAAGGACAGGAGGGGGGTTGGCTGGTTGGTCAAACCTATTAAAAAATCTATTTAGGTTATTCACCCACTCCTGATCTCTAACCAGCTCAGGTCTGGAGTTATTATGCCCCGAGATTGTTTTTAGACTCCTCCAGACCCCACTGACATCACACTGCTGCAGTTGTTCCTCCATCCTCCTCCTATAGCTACTTTTCCCCTCTCTGATCTTCCTCCTCAGTTCTCTCTGTACACACTTCATCTGCTCCCTGTCCCCTGACCTGAAAGCCCTCCTTTTGTCATTAAGGAGGGCCTTTATATCAGGAATAATCCATGGCTTGTTATTTGAGAACAGTCTCACCGTCTTGGTGGGTATGGTGGTGTCAACACAAAAATTGATGTAGTCTGTGACACAGCTGGTGAGACTGTCAATATCCTCCCCATGGTCCTCACAGAACACTTCCCATAATGTATTGTCAAAACAATCCCTTAACATCTCCATTGCTTCCTCAGACCAGACCTTCCTTGTGTGCGTAGTTACTGGTTGTCTGTGTACCATAGGTTTGTACACAGGAATGAGATGCACCAGGTCATGGTCAGATCTCCCCAGGGGAGGGAGGGGGGATGATGTGTATGCTTCCTTAATGTTAGGGAAAAATGGGTCTAGTCCTACTAGTAAGTAAAATAAATAAAAGACACAGAGGACCACACAAACTCACTCGGTGTTAAAAGCCAGAGAGCAAAAGTGGGTTTTAAAACGAGACTTAAAACACTCCACTGTGGGGACTGTTCAGACATGGGGGGGCAGTTTTAAGTCCTCGGACCTCAACGCTCATGCGGGGGTGTGAATTTGGATGAGGTCCGAGACGTACTGTGGAGCCAGTCCATTTAAAGCCTTAAAAACAAACAATAAAATCTTAAAATCAACTCTAAAACGAACTGGAAGCCGGTGCAACGACGCTAAAATCGGGGTAATGTGCTCACATTTTTTGCTTCGAGTTAAAAGTCGCGCAGCAGAATTTTGGACCAACTGTAAGCGAGAAAGTCCCTGGTGACTGATACCGGGAAAAAGTGCGTTACAGTCGTCTAAATGAAAGGAAATAAAAGCGTGTGTGACCTGTTCAAATGATTTAGAAGATAAAAACGGTTTAATTTTAGATAAAAGCCGCAAATGATAAAAACCTGATTATACAACCGCATTCGCGTGTTTGTCAAATTTAAAATCACGGTCATAATGATACTAAGGTTGGTGACTGTTTCACATGTTGTTTGGCCCAAGTCGGTGAAGGGGTCAGTATTCCCGAAGACAATGACCTCAGTTTTTCTCTCATTTAAACTTAAAAACTTGGTTACAGGCCGCCATTCCGACACACCGCCACTCCGACACTGACGTCTAATTTTCGGAGTGGCGGTGCGTCCATTTGTTATCAAACGTTTTCAACACCCCGCCATTCCGACATGTTATTATTAAGTGTCGACTGCGCTCTTTTCAGGACCAGATTTTCACGGACTGGTGGCGTAGGAGCGCTGAGGGCGACCGGAGGAGGCACGGCCTGGTTTAATCCTGGTTAAATCCTGTTGTAGTCCTGTTTTAGACCTGGTTTAGATCTGGTTTAGACCTGGTGTAGTCCTGGTTTAGTCCTGGTTTAGATCTGGTTTGAGTCCTGATTTTAGTCCTGGTTTATTTTCAGACATGGTTTAGTCCTGGTTTTAGTCCTGGTATAGACCTGGTTTAAAAGCAGGTCTATTCCAGGACTAAAACCAGGTCTAAATCAGGACTTAACCAGATCTATACCATGACTAAAACCAGGTCTAAATCAGGACTAAAAGCAGTTCTAAAGCAGGACTAAACCAGATCTATACCATGACTAAAACCAGGTCTAAATCAGGACTAAAAGCAGTTCTAAAGCAGGACTAAACCAGTTCTAATCCAGGACTAAAACAGGTTTAAATCAGGACTAAATCAGGACTAAAAGCATGTCTAAAGCAGAACTAAACCAGGTCTAAACCAGGACTAAAAGCAGTTCTAAAGCAGAACTAAACCAGGTCTAAACCAGGTCTAAGCCAGGACGAAAAACAGGTCTAAATCAGGACTAAAAGCAGGTCTAAACCAACATGCCTTCTCTCGCCGCTACCTCATGAGTAAATTGTCGGAATGACAATGTAAAAAGTGTCCGAATGGCGGTGCCAAAAAGTGTCGGAATGGCGGGTTGTCGGAATGTGGGCCAAACAATCCTTTTCCAGTTTGAAAGAACTGAAAAACAGGAGTTCAAAGTAATGCCTCACTTTTCTCATGCATTTTGAGTATTCTCTGTGTGAAAATTTCTCAGAGCTTTAGTAAAACAAGCAATAAAAGCAGCAAAGTTCCAGGTATGTTTTTTTGAAGAGAGAACATTAAAAAACTCACCCGCTTGTTTCTATGGATATCTATATCTTTGCTCTGCCTGGAATGTTCCACGGTATGACATTAAACACCTCTATTGTACATTTATCTTACATTTATTAAACATTACAGCTCAAAAATACCAAGAAAAACAGGGATTCTGACTGTGTGCGGAGCCACCTCTCCGCAGATCTGATCTGTAACTTGGTCCGGTTTGGTCTCCATGAAGATAGAAAGGTTTAATACCATACGGTGGAACATTTCAGACAAAGCCCTAAACACATCCATGAAGAAAAGTAACCAGAAAAGTTCCACAACGCACCTTTAATGCACAATAACATACACAATACCCATTAATTTACTCAGCATATGTGGCTTCATTAAGAGTGTTTTTCAGCTTTCTACCGTGTTAAAACAACGTTCCCTGATCAAAAACATGTCAGAAGAGGTTTAAGATGTCATCCATGCATGTTTGAGTAATTTAGAGATCTCTCACAGGGCCCTATTCGACCCCGTTTTACCTTTAGCTGTAAGATTCTGTCCAATGCGCCACGACAACTGTCCGTAAATGTACAAAAACGTCAAAAAGCCTCAAAAATATAGAGGGATATACATTTTTTAAACGATAAAAGGTAACACGGTGATCTAAAAATGTGATGCGTTAACAGTTAATGCCCCGTAGAAGTGTAATTGCCCCTTTTTAATCCATGGTCAAATGAATGAATGGCTCCCATAGACTTCACGTACACATGCACAGCTCCTGGTCGGCTTCGTTCGGTCTTAACGGTCACATTACACATTACGGGACTAATCAGGTGGATACTGCTCCCGTGTTCTAGACCAAACGCCTCTTCACACCTGATCAACCAAACCAGGCCCGATCCATTTAACCTGCTGTAGCGGATAAGAGCTGAGTCCATGTGTAACTCTGCTATGTCATGGCCGATATGTGAGGAAAATGCTAAAGGTACAATACCGGACAAAGGGTTGGACAAACTCATTCAGTGGTTGTTTTTTCTTTAGCTTATACGTTTATTTTATAATGTTTCCAGGCTGTTAATGAGTGAGCTAGCATAGCATTTTGTTTGTTAGACTCGTGGCTGTTGTAAGATGGGTTAGAAAGTGGTGTTAAACCTCTTGTGTGCAAATTGGCGTTTTACGTGGAAGTTCAGAACTTGCCCCCATCACTACACTAGTTTGTTGCCTTGACAGACTCACTACCACAGGGAGGTCTCTGCTGAGGCAACACTGATCTGTGCTGTTTTTTGGCTTCTGACAGAATTCGACCTCCTCTAGCAACGGACTTTAGCTTCAAATGTGCCGGAGTTCAGCTTTAAATAGCTTCAAAACAGGCAGAAAATTACACAAAACGTTTGTATTTCCTTTGTGATGTTTTCTGCTGTGACAACTTTCATTTGTACGAGTGTATTTCTAAAATTATTAATCATTATTTTTTGAGGAAATTATATGACATTTCAGCTCAGTTGACGGCGGCGAAACTTCACAAAGATAAACGATAAACGATCTCAGGCTGTACAAAAGTATGTATCAGTCTTCAGTATCTTGTTTTTGATTCATATTTTATATAATAATACATACTTTTCCACAGCCTGAGATTGTTTATCGTCATTAGTTTTGCAGAGTTTGCCACCGTCAGTTGACATGACAAGCTGCTCAAATGTGTTAGACAGAGATCTGCGACACACCCAAACTTCACCTACACAAATGTTATCTTCATGGAGCATTTTTCTAGTCTTGTTTTTCCCCATCTCTTGTTTCTATTTCCTCCTTCCTGCCCCTGACAGTATAAATGTGTCTGGTCCTTCTCGACTCCACAGTGACTCCTGAGCTGTAAAGGTGAGTCTGGAGTCTGGAGTCTCTCTGATCACGACGTCTGCTCATCAAACCTTCGTATGTTTACATATTTTTTGCTCTATCTCTTTACATTTTAGTGCATAGCTGGTTCCACAAATCGCAAGCAATGTTTTCTGTCGGAGAATACCAAAAGAACCCCCCCAAAAAATGACCAGTGCGTTTGTGATCAACAGTTAGTTTGCGATCAGGCTGAACGTTCAGATGCAGCTTTTGCTTTTCAGAGTGATTAACCTTTCCTCCCAGCTTCAACCCAGTGTCACGTGTCTTATATTGCAGTCCTATGGGAAAAGATCGCACTGCTCACTTAAATACCGTCTGCTGGTTAGCTTTGATACTGATTTTGAAGAAAGTGAATCTCTCTTTGAACCGAAAAGGTGGACTGGTGAGTGTTTGTGTGTCTCAGCTCCATAAAATAAACTCTTATTGAATCACGGAACCTGTGTGTAGCCCGTGACTGTAGATTACATATGTCTCCTAAATGTCAGCACTGACAGCTAACCCTTTACGTGTATCCTATATCGGACACGCGTTGCTATGCCAGCAGTGGAGATGGACGATACAGAGGCGTTTAAAAGCTCCTCCGTCAGCCAGTCACGGATCTGGGCCTCTCATAATGTCCCCTCTCTCTGTAGTAATATGACAATGTGGATCATGTCGGTATGTTTCCCGTGTGTAGTCTGTAATGTGATCTCATTCGTTGCGAGATAGAGCCTCTGTGACACGGGGCTATCTCTTCGTGCACCAATCTCCAGGATCAGGGTTGGCTAATGATCGTCGGCTGTCATCGGTGATGTTCTGCGGCGCTGCGTGTGACAGATTTGATCCCCTTCACAGGTGCAATTGAGTATTTAAAGGTCGGATTGTATTTGGCGAGGATCAGAGATAGAGAAGGGCTGTGCTAAATGTCAAAGATGAGCCATCACATTTTATAATCAGCTGTGGAGGATCACCCTGGTACAAACCATATGTCACTGGATGATTTGGATTGCGTGCGCGATTAAACTTGGTCTAAAACGAATTGTAATCAAACTATAAACATGTATGAATAAATGCTTAAAGCTGAAATTCCAATTTAGACTGTTGTTGTTGTGTCTTTTGGCAAAGTCCTCAAGCATGACTGAAGTACATGTACCCTTTATGGTGGGGCAACCTGTCAGGAGCAAACCCATCACCAGATCTTGAGCTAGGCGTATTTGCACTGCTTTGCTGAGGATTTTTTAACATTTGTGCAGTGACATCACACTGGGGGTGTTTTACATTTATATCTATGGTGGAGTGTTTAGCAGTTACCATGGAGACACATTAGCAAACACTGCCAAAAAAGTTTTAAGATGGTTTGAAAACTCAAGAAAAAACACAAAATGGATGTAAGCACATTTTCAGCAGCCTGTGATCAGTACGGGTGTGGCATACTGAGTGTGAGTGCTGGAATAAAGTAAATATGAGGAAAAATAACGACTTGAACTGCCAGCACCAGGACCAGTGTCAACATGAGGAACGGCATCAGGACCAACACCAGGGCCAACACCAAAGGCAGCTCCAGGACCAGCAGCAGCACCAGGACTAGCACCAGTTTTAGTGAAATGAATCGTCTGTATTGACTGAGGGACAGGTGGATGGCATGGTGTAGTCACTGTGGACAGTGTGGTGTTGTCACTGTGGACAGTGTGGTGTAGTCACTGTGGAGAGTGTGGTGTAGTCACTGTGGAGAGTGTGGTGTAGTCACTGTGGTGTAGTCACTGTGGTGTAGTCACTGTGGTGTAGTCACTGTGGAGAGTGGACGGTGTGGTGTAGTCACTATGGACGGTGTGGTGTAGTCACTGTGGTGTAGTCACTGTGGACAGGGTGGTGTAGTCACTGTGGACAGGGTGGTGTAGTCACTGTGGTGTAGTCACTGGACAAGGTGGTGTAGTCACTGTGGAGAGTGGACGGTGTGGTGTAGTCACTGTGGACAGGGTGGTGTAGTCACTGTGGTGTAGTCATTGTAGATGGTGTGTAGTCACTGTGGTGTAGTCACTGTGGACAGGGTGGTGTAGTCACTGGACAGGGTGGTGTAGTCACTGTGGACAGGGTGGAGTAGTCACTGTGGACAGTGTGGTGTAGTCACTGTGGACAGTGTGGTGTAGTCACTGTGGAGGGTGTGGTGTAGTCACTGTGGACTGGGTGGTGTAGTCACTGTGGACAGTGTGGTGTAGTCACTGTGGAGAGTGTGGTGTTGTCACTGTGGAGAGTGTGGTGTAGTCACTGTGGACTGGGTGGTGTAGTCACTGTGGAGAGTGTGGTGTAGTCACTGTGGACAGTGTGGTGTTGTCACTGTGGAGAGTGTGGTGTAGTCACTGTGGAGAGTGGACGGTGTGGTGTAGTCACTGTGGTGTAGTCATTGTAGATGGTGTGTAGTCACTGTGGAGAGTGAACGGTGTGGTGTAGTCACTGTGGACTGGGTGGTGTAGTCACTGTGGAGAGTGTGGTGTAGTCACTGTGGACTGGGTGGTGTAGTCACTGTGGACAGTGTGGTGTAGTCACTGTGGTGTAGTCACTGTGGACAGTGTGGTGTAGTCACTGTGGACAGTGTGGTGTTGTCACTGTGGACAGTGTGGTGTAGTCACTGTGGACAGTGTGGTGTAGTCACTGTGGACTGGGTGGTGTAGTCACTGTGGAGAGTGTGGTGTAGTCACTGTGGACTGGGTGGTGTAGTCACTGTGGACAGTGTGGTGTTGTCACTGTGGACAGTGTGGTGTTGTCACTGTGGACTGGGTGGTGTAGTCACTGTGGAGAGTGTGGTGTGGACTGGGTGGTGTAGTCACTGTGGAGAGTGTGGTGTAGTCACTGTGGACAGTGTGGTGTTGTCACTGTGGAGAGTGTGGCGTAGTCACTGTGGAGAGTGTGGTGTAGTCACTGTGGTGTAGTCACTGTGGTGTAGTCACTGTGGAATGGGTGGAGTACAGGGTGGTGTAGTCACTGTGGACAGGGTGGTGTAGTCACTGTGGACAGGGTGGTGTAGTCACTGTGGACAGTGTGGTGTAGTCACTGTGGAGAGTGTGGTGTAGTCACTGTGGACTGGGTGGTGTAGTCACTGTGGACAGTGTGGTGTAGTCACTGTGGACAGTGTGGTGTAGTCACTGTGGTGTAGTCACTGTGGAGAGTGGACGGTGTGGTGTAGTCACTGTGGAATGGGTGGAGTACAGGGTGGTGTAGTCACTGTGGACAGGGTGGTGTAGTCACTGTAGTGTAGTCACTGTGGACAGGGTGGTGCAGTCACTGTGGACAGGGTGGTGTAGTCACTGTGGACAGGGTGGTGCAGTCACTGTGGACAGGGTGGTGTAGTCACTGTGAACAGGGTGGTGTAGTCACTGTGGACAGGGTGGTGTAGTCACTGTGGACAGGGTGGTGTAGTCACTGTGGTGTAGTCACTGTGGAGAGTGGACGGTGTGGTGTAGTCACTGTGGTGTAGTCACTGTGGACAGGGTGGTGTAGTCACTGTGGACAGGGTGGTGTAGTCACTGTGGTGTAGTCACTGTGGACAGGGTGGTGTAGTCACTGTGGACAGGGTGGTGTAGTCACTGTGGACAGGGTGGAGTACAAGGTGGTGCAGTCACTGTGGGCGGTGTGTTCTAGGGGACAGTGATATGGCTGAAGTGGAGAATATTTTCCCTCCACTTTGATCGTAGGTGGAGAACCTCAGAGGCGGTGGATGAGCACAGATCACATCCCAAACCCTCTGTGTCCTCGTCCTCTTCATTTGAACACAGCAGAATCAGTCCACATGCATAATTCATACAAACACCAGTGAAAAGGCAGCGCGGCTCTTTGAGGAGTGTTTTGTCCTTGTGTAACAGGTTGGCTGGTGCAGACAGTCCCCGAGTGAATGAACTGCATCATTCATAAACATCTTGTGTTCTTAAATGTCGGCGCGTCTTTGAAAGCACCGCGTCTCTAATGAAGAGGCTGGAGACAGTTTAAATGAGAACACACGTTAGGTAAACGCATTTATTCTTCTTTTTACTTGCACATATACATTTATATAACTCTGCCTTATTTGACATCAGTCTCTTATATGTTTTTGCTGCTTATTTAGTTAGAACGTATTATTCCCACTTATGCTTTTTACTCTTTGTTATTAGAGATAGGGTGAGGAGCTCGGTCACACGGGAGGAGCTCGGAGTAGAGTCGCTGCTCCTCCACGTCGAGAGGAGCCAGCTGAGGTGGTTCGGGCATCTGGTCCGGATGCCTCCTGGACGCCTCCCTCGGGAGGTGTTCCGGGCATGTCCCACCAGTAGGAGGCCCCGGGGAAGACCCAGGACACGCTGGAGGGACTATGTCTCTCAGCTGGCCTGGGAACGCCTCGGGGTCCGTCCGGAGGAGCTGGAGGGAAGTGGCTGGGGAGAAGGAAGCTTGGGAGCCCCTGCTTAGACTGCTGCCCCCGCGACCCAGCCCCGGATAAGCGGAAGAAGATGGATGGATGGACTCTTTGTTATTATAATATACTGTGACGTGAGAGCTGCTGCGTCCGGAGAATTTCCCTTGTGGATCAATAAAGTTTGTCTCGATGCACTCTCATATTCAGACGCTAATTCAGTGTTAGTGTCTCTGTATATTTGAGCTCCTTAAGTGTCCAAACTTCTCACTGTTGGTGTGCGTCCAACCAAAATGGTCCAATAATAACTCCAATATTCACATTAGACAACCTCACTCTCCTCTTAAAACGTTTTCTTTGGCTTTTAACTCGCTGTACTGTTCAATAATTGTTGTATGTATATAGTTTTTCCACTGTAGTACATATGTTTTTATCTCTGTGTGTTGGTCAGCTTTGTTTATTCTTTTGGATTTGGAATATTGTACGGAAATTAGGAACTGGCTGAGGGCCCGTCACCTGCTCGCTTCCATGGATATGTTGAACAGCTCTACTTTCCATATATTCAGCACCATCATACCATGTAAACCTGCCTTTCCATTACAAAGACAACAGAACAAGGAAAGAAGCCAAGTCTCCATCCGATTAATTAAACATTAGCGTCCAAATATTTATAGAGCGGTGAGTCTGGTGAACATAGGGCCCCTCACGAGCTGCTGGGTTGCTGCATATGCTCCTCTATTGCTTTTTTATGGGACAGCAACAGCCAAAGTCTCTCATTAAACTCCGCCTCAGGCAAAAAGAACGGCACAGTTCTACCCATAAAGCTTTCCACGCTGGCGCCGACACTCTATTACACCTGGAATTACACATTAAAATGCCATGCACGCGCTGAGGAGGACAGAAGAGCTACTGTTTGGGATAAAAAAGGCAGAAAAACTTGCAAATAACATAAACCTGAAGAACAAGGGTTATCATTGACTGTATATATATAAACGGACATAGCTAACCCGCCGCTTTACAACTTTTTCGCCTCTCTCCGTAGCTGCTGCTGTGAGCCTCGTCATTTTGGTCTTCAAATGTTCATATCCACCCGCTCTACATGATCTTGGCGTTTTTATTTCGCCATTTTATCAGTAAATTCCTATTCCTAATATGGAAATCTGCTCCAAATTCGCTCCTATAACTTCCAGCCTCAGTGAGCTTCATTTGACTGGAGCCGAACGCTATCGGTGACTTCACACTCCCTTAAGGCGGCCACACTCTACAGGAGAATTTGCCTGATTCTGGCTACGATTTGCTTCTTCCAGAGTTTGCGGAGGCGTGACCTGACTTTTTGTCTTCGTGTGCGATTTTGAAGCCGCTGCTCCTCGTGTGTGTGGAGTCAGTGTCAGATCGTAACCACCAAACATCAGCAACGCGACGGTGACAGACGATAAAACAGAGCGTCAGGGGCAGAGGAGCGACGGACACAGAGACGCAAGATGCAAACTCGGAATATAGCGAAAATAATGAGAAGACTTTATCACTCACCTCTCGTAAAGTGGTAAATTTAAACTGCAGAGTCTTACCCACATTATTCATAGGTATTGTCTTCCGCAAATAATGACTCCAGTCCACAAAACCGCGCTGTTAATCCAGTTCGAGGCGTTTTTTGAAAGTAAAAAGTCGAGACAGTTCCTCACATGTGTCTGTTTACATCCACACAGCGCACGGATCGCTAAGCTGCAGATTAGTGACAGTGGCTCTACTTCCTGTGAATTTTATCTCAAATTTTTGGTTACGTTCAGACTGCAGCTTGAAGTGACCCAAAATCTGTTTTTTTCGCCCCAATCTGACCTGTATCTGATATTTTAATGACAGTTTGAACGACACATTTTCGATCTTTTGCCATGCGACTTCAGCCTGAACGGCCAGGTCGCATTCATTCCACCTACATCCGACCTACCGTTCCTTTTGACGGATGTTGCTGCCCCAGCGCTACAAAACTCCATGGCCAGAAATGTTGGCCTTCGCCTTCTCGATCTTTTTAAAATAAATAAGCTGTATGTGTTTTGGCTCCAGTATGACAGCAACACTAAAATTGGCAGGTGCTCACTGTTCTCGTCCATGTTTAGGCGACTTTCATAAACACTAGCATGCTGTGAACAATACTGTGGATCATATACAAGTCCGAAAAATCCGAATTGAGCATTAAGTCTCACATCTGAATGTAGCCTTTTATGCTTTAAAAATCCTGTATCTGAAGTATTGCACCACATTTCACAAATAATAATAACACAGTTTTGACTTGTATCTAAACTGGAAGTACAGAGCTCTGATCTTTGAACACTCAAAGCGACTCGTTTTACTGTAGACAGTGTGGTATCTGTTATACTACTGTATCATAATTTATATACTGCTACTTTAAAGTGGTTCTTACTAGAGTGAGTCTTTTGTTTTCTTTGGGGTTTGAGTTTGGAGCATGAAGGGGCATTTTCAGAGTCTAGGAGGCATTGCATTCTAAAGTCATCTGGCGAATGGTACGATGGTGTCAATCGATCATCGTTAGATAATCTGTGGAGAATTGTCCTGTGCAAAACATTTTTTTCTGGTAATCCAGATGGTCAAGAGTGGGATGTCCTTATAGAAACTATAAATGTAACCCAAACACGTTCTTCTGGGTCTTTCTTGCATTGTATTGGGCTTTAAGAAGATCCAGACTCCAGCTGTCTGTTATTGTCCATCCATCTTCTTCCGCTTATCCGGTGCCGGGTCGCGGGGGCAGCTGTTATTGTCTGACTCTATTATCTGTAAAATAACCATAAATAATCATATTTACATTTACTAGAGTTGTTGTTAAATCATGTCTCAAGCATCTGCCCTCCTGCATGGTATCGGGGAAACCAACATTTACTAAAAGAAGGTGAGCTCCTGGATTTGGGATCTTAAACCACAACAGGAAACGGCTGACGCGATCCCCCTCACAACTTTATATCCTGTGGTCCGCAGACAGATCCCGCTGCAGTCTTTGCGGTCGAAGGTTTTAAGTCATCAGTTTCTCCTTGTGTCTGTGGTGTGCGCTTTTTGTCGCATGTTTAAAATAATTTAAGACCGAAAAATCCTGTATTGTGTGGCGGCCTTTAGTCCACTTCTTTACATACAAGTCTTTGTGTCTCTCAAATGTGGAAGACATCTCGAAATTATCCCTAACATTCACAAACAAGACAAACTTCTTTTACTTTGGATTAATTTTGGTTTGGTGCATGAATTCAGAGTGAATCCAGAGTTTCATTGCTTTGCTGACGTCAGGAGCACTTTTAGGGGAACACTATCCTTAATAAGAAATAAAAAATGCTTCAAAGGACCCATATTACGCTATTTTCTGATCTGTTATAATGTTGTTTCCTCATCACAAACAGACCTGGAGTTGTGTTTTGCTTCATTCACACACGTTTAACACACAAATCTTGCATATTTAGGTTCTTCTTCAAACGTGTAAATGAAACAAAACACAACTCCAGGTCTGCTTTTGAGGAGATAACAATATTCTCACACGGCTTAAAGCTCAGAGTCAATTTTGCATAATATAAGACCGTTAACTACAAGAGTTGCAGCAATTTTGCAGGTAAAGTTGTATCTTTTCATCAACAGCTCTCCCTGCTTCTCAGACTCCACTTGGTATTCCGTCCACAGCTGCAGAAACATTTTTATTTTTTTCACACCGCGGCTCCCAAAAGTGCCGACCTTGCCTCTGTGGTGCAGTCTTTTCATGTCGAGCAGAGAGAGGAGTTTGCTTGTATCCACTACATGAGACCAGAGGCTAATTGTGCATTTGGATTTGAGGCCCTGACCGCCCGACGCTCACAGCCAGAAATAAGCAATTAAAGAGGAAGAGGAGGAAGAGGAGGAAAAGGAGAGGGGACAGTGGAGTGGCCAAGCAGCTGGTGGCAAATGTGTTAGGAATGAATAAGTCATGAATGGGGCATTACCTGGTTGATTACAGTGCAGAATCTTGGCAGGTTTAAGTGTTTGGGGAGAGAGGAAAAGATGGAGATTTGCATGAAAGTAATTAAAGGTCCTTTATTACGCAAATTTGACTCTTGTGAGGTTTAAGCCGTGTTATAATGCTGTTACCTCATCAGAAACAGACCTGGAGTTGTGTTTTGTTCATTCGCACATGCTTGAGTGACCTTTTATAATTAGCCTGTCTACATCTCCAAAGCTCAAAATGCTCTGTTCCACCTTGTGATGTCATGAAGCGGTAGTTTTCAAATGAACAGTTCCTTTTACCTTTAGTTCAGTAAAGATTGGCAATTCCTGGGCTGGAATTGTCCATATGATTCTAGTGAAGGTGTATGGAGTTTAAAAGCACTGAAGCACTTCCTGTATTACCACATGACATCACGAGGTGGAACAGAGTGTTTGTGTGTTAAACGTGTGTGAATGAAACAAAACACAACTCCTGGTAAACAACATTAGAACTAAAAATCCCAATTACCCAATGGCTTTACATTTTCAAATCTCCACTGGGTGCAAAAGTCTTTTAAAAGTCATGGTAATCGAGGTGGTCCCTCCAGACACCGCAGGGGGCGATAAACTCTGTCATTTGTCTCAAAAAAAACTTTTGTATTGCAACATTCAAGGGACAGTTCAGAATTTTGGACATAGGGCCTCATTTCCTCGTGATCAAGAGTGTTGGAGACGTATGGAGACACTTTTTAAAATATTCCATCCAGTCCTTGTATTTGCAGAGGTTGCTGGTGCTAGGCTAGTGCATGTCAATGGCCATAGTCGTCCTGCCACTAAAAACAGTCTTACCCACTCCACAGGGCACCCGAGGCAAAACTATTATAACTCCAGACTGTCCATGTGAATGTCTGTGTGGATAGAATAATGTTTGAAATAAAACTAACCTTGCATTGCATGAATCGTCGCATGTTGAGGGACTATTTTCTCATATATCAGTCCGCCGCTGCCGAGCTTCTATCAGGAAGTACAACTCACTGCTGCTCTTACATAAATCTTTCAAATGTAACGGTTGGTTTTACTTCTAAAATTATTCTATCCACACAGACATTCACATGGACAGTCTGGAGTTATAATAGTTTTGCCTCGGGTGCTCTGTGGAGTGGGTAAGACTGTTTTTAGTGGCATAACAACTATGGCCATTGACATGCACTAGCCTAGCACCAGCAACCTCTGCAAATACAAGGACTGGATGGAAGATTAAAAAAAATTGTCTCCACACGTCTCCAACACTGAGAATGAAATGAAATGAGGCCCTATGTCCAAAATTCTGAACTGTCCCTTTAAAGGCCACACCACATCTGGACCTAAATGATGATTTGGATTATTCCATGTTTCTCTGATACTTTTAAAACTTTTCTTGGTAATTCCTTAATTTATTTAATGTCTTGATCTGTGGTGCAGTGTGTCCTATTGGATTTTTTTTAAATATATGTTTTTATATATTCGATCGCAATGCATATGTTATGGCCACCCTAGTCTATCTCCGACATGCCGTATGTGCTTTGTTACTGTTCTGTGCCATCTGCCCATCACTTTCCACACGACGAATCTTTTTTTGTTTGTTGTGTGCACCACTGTCATGTGGTTGATTTGTAATTGTACTGAATGACCCCTGAGGCTCAAACAAAACCCACTGTTTCACCCTTATGCCCTGACAAAGACCATTTTACTGGTCGAAAAGCGTTGGCATCCCTCCATGTAATAAAGGACTTATAATATATTCAGTCAGTGTGCCTCGGGTTTTTACCTTGCCCACTTTTGCATTTTTAAATAAGGGCTACATTTTGTTAAGATTTCAAGTTTATTCTCGTAGAACACCCGACTTTTTTATGACCCAGAGAAGCGCTCGACCTCTTCTCTTCATCTGACAGCTCCTGGTATGTTTGTGACGAGGAAACAACATTTTTTATTAGATTTTATTCATTTAAAAAAAAACAAAAAGCTTTATGCATTTTAACCCTTTTTATGTATTGTTTTATTTATGATTTTCTGTCTTTTGTCATATTAATTTGCCAGTGCAAACCTTTGGAAACCATGATTATAAATTGTGCTGTATAAATAAAGTGGATTGGATTGGACATTATAACACTGACCAGAAGTAGCATAATATGGACCCTTTCTTTAATACTCTACTGCGGGACATTCTAAGTAAAGTAATAACATCTCCATGGATACACACATTGACCCAATTTAAATGTCTTTGTGCAACTAAATAAAATACTGATTGAAATTGAATGTAAGACTAATTAGTATGGGATTTTAAATGATTTTTTCCTCTATAAAAATGCAGGTTCTTGTCTCATTTACACTTTTATGCTGCAGTCGAACATGCGCACAGTTACCGTTTTTGCTTTTGATGCTATTGCGCCTCCAAACACCTGCAGGCTCCGTGTCGGGTTTAAAGCGCAGACGCGTTCAGGCTCCATTATTTCAGCAGCGCCAGGGTCGAGCTTTCGCCGTTCCTTCTCCGCTTGTGAAGCCGAGATGAAATGAACAGAGCCGCTCGTCCGAAAGGCTGAAGGATCATATTGTTAGCTGCAGCCCGCATTGTGCCTGAACTCCCCTGGGTGAGCTGTAGCCATTTTGTGAGTTTTCAGTCATTTGCGGCGCTGTAGACCTCTGCGCGGGGAGTAAGGGCTGTTCTCATTCACTGTACTCCAAATCACAGCTCTCCCTGACCTTGTACTCACACTTATCTAACCCGCAATTCTCCCAGGTCTCGCACTGGGTTTGATGTACTGCAGATACGAATTATCAGATGTATGTTTTATATTCTGAGAGCTTAAAGGGCCTATAATATTCATCTATTTCCTGATCTGTTATAATGTTGATTCCTCATCGCAAACACACCCGGAGTTGCGTTTTGTTTCATTCACTCGTGTTCAACACTCAAATCCCGCATACAATATTTAGGCTGAGTTCTTATCTCACACTTAAAACACTCTGTTCCACCTTGTGATGTCATGTGGTGATACAGGAAGTGCTCCACTGTGTTGCTGGAGGGCGCATCAATTGTTTTTCTCCGCGGGGATGTTATATTGCTTTGTCTGGAACGTTTCACGGTACAGTGTTAAACATTTCTGTCTTTTTTTTTTTGTTTTGTTTTGCGATCACGCTAAAGCAACTACTATGCGAACTGTGCACTTCCTGATTAACGGCAAACTACAAGAGCTGCTAATACAGTACAATACCTAGAGAGTAATACGGGATATACTTTCATACCATACTCCCTACAAGTGCACAACAGCTCAGCCTTTTGTAACAAATAATACTCCCTACAATCACACAACTCACCCTTATATAACAGATAATACTCCCTACAACTGTATAACTCAAACTTATGTAACAGATAATACTCCCTACAACTGTACTACAACACATTTATATAATTATGCCTCATTTGACATCTGTCTCTTGCTATTTCTTCTATTTATTTATTTATTTAGAATTTATTTGACCATTTCTCTTTGTAATTATAATCTGCTGTGAGCTGCTGTGTCCAAATAATTTCCCTTGTGGGTCAATAAGCCTAAGTCGAAGTCCACCTGGGCAAGAAACGTCATTTTGTTCAAACACACGGGGTAAAATCAGGTGAAGGACCTTTTAATAATGACATAAGATCTACCTCGCTCTTTCTCTTTTGAGCCGTTTCCACATTATTTTAAACCTCCCGTTTGTTTGGGACCTGTGTACG
Source organism: Odontamblyopus lacepedii (assembly GCA_034769755.1). Taxonomy (NCBI): domain Eukaryota; kingdom Metazoa; phylum Chordata; class Actinopteri; order Gobiiformes; family Gobiidae; genus Odontamblyopus; species Odontamblyopus lacepedii. Next base: position 31,530,146 of record CM068361.1, read on the forward strand.
TACACTGGAGCAGGAACATGGAATTGGATAATGGGAGAGCGGTTGAACTACGGCGAGCTCTCGATGCCACATGGAGTGAAGGAAGTGACTGATTTCTGCTTTTGAAAATCACGTTTCTCTCACTCTCTCGGCTCTGAGCTTGTCAAAATAACAAGGTGTGGAGCCGGGGGGCTGTGTGTTCCCGTTTCATGGCGGTGCAGGCAGCAGGCTTTAGAGGAGCTGCTTTTACCTCCGAATCACAGGGTTTCGGGGTTGTTATAGCCCGCTCCATGCTGAGAGAAAGGCAATGCTTCACTGATGGGGTTAACCTGCCGTAAAGGAAATAATGGGGCAAGAGGACAAAGGATGAGCTGTTTCTTATGTCTGTTCAGATGGAAAATCAAGATTCCTGCAGTAAGAAGTTAAAGGACGGTCCGTGTGCCGTTCGTTCTTTTGGATTTCAATTAAGAATGAAAAATAATAAAACAGGAAAACAGTTTGTAATTTCATTATTCTGTTTTAGTGTCAAACAGAAACATATTAACCTCTATTTTCCAATATTTATGATACAGTTTTGATATTTTATTCTTTCTGGTTTATAAGCCCTGGAAGTTCTGCTGCTACTTACCTGAAAAATCGTTGCAATTTTGTGGAAAACATATCCTCTTCTTTTTTAGCGATGCGTTTACTTTTGCTTCTTAGAAAGTAGGAATGTAACAATAACCGAAATATCGTGATATCGTATCGTCAAAGGTCTCACAATAATATCGTGGACCATCACAATATATCGAATCCCAAGTCTCTTTGCTTAAATGAACAGTTCTGATGCAGAAATAACTAAAAATCAGAGGGAACTACATAGACCATGATGCTTTGCTCCGTTTCAGTGCAGATGACATGAAGAAATAACTGTTCTAAGCACTTTGGAATCTTCATTCTTTGGATTAAGTCTTGTGAAGACATTTTTAGAGGAAAAAGTAGCAGATTCACAGTTTTGTAAGTTTTAGCCGCCACAGAATATTGCAGTAAATATCGTATCGTGAGATGTTTATGGTGAAAATATCGTACAGAGAGATTTGGATTTCGTTCCATCCCTAATGGAAATAAATGTTGAACCAAATGACTGGTCAAAGCTTTTTAGAATGTCAGTCTTATTATGTAGAATATCGTAATATCGTGAGCTTTCCCACGATATCGCAATAAATATCGTAGCGTGAGGTTCATACCGTGGTCATATCATATTGTGAGACTTGGATAAAATGCTCTGTTCCACCTTGTGATGGCATGAAGCTGTATTTTTTAAAAAGTGAACACCTCCTTTTACCTTTGATTTAGAAGAGATTGGAAATTCTTGGGCTGAAATTATCCCAGTGATTCTAGTGAAGGTGCATGGAGTTTCAAAACACAACGGAGCACTTCCTGTATTGGCGCATGACCTCACAAGATGGAATAGAGAGTGTTTTCAGGTTGAGAGAGTCTAAATATGCAAGATGCAAATGGAACAAAACACGAGGAAAATCCACAACTATCTGCTTCTTTCCTTGGAGATGTTATTGCTTTACCTGGAATGCTCCACTGTATGGCATTAATCCACCCTGCCAAAACTCAAATTAAGATAAACATACTAAATTCTATCCATTTTAAACATATTACAGATCTTGCGTCAAAGCCTCAGTTATTCTAATGTGACTGTGAGTGATATGAAGCCCAAAAGGACGGTTTAAATGAGAACGTGGACTTCCTCCGGTGAGATCATTATTCACTGAAGGATGGACCATAATAAATGCAAACACTGTCATTGGGGCTCGGTCCGCAGAATTAATCAGGACAGTTACAGAGAGATGGAGCGAGATCGGGGCCTTCACTGCTGCAGGTAAAGAGATGGAAGTGAAGCCAAGACAGTCAAATGTGTAATGTACTCTACCATACAAACGGAAAGGCCCATATTACGCTATTTTTGACGTTTCTTCATCAAAAACATGCCATGGAGTTGTGTTTTGTTTCATTCACACATGTTTAACACACAAACCCCGCATATTTAGGCTGAGTTCAAACCGAAAACACCCTGTCCCACCTTGTGACATCATGTGGTGATACAGGAAGTGCTCCATTGTGTTTTAAAACGCCATAGTCTTCACTGGAACCATTCGGATAATTTCAGCCCTGGAGTTGCCGATCTCTACTGAATTACGGCTAAAAAAGGTAGCTGTTAACTCGAAAACTACAACTTTATGATGTCAGAAAGTGGAACAGAGCATTTTGAAGTATTTCAGGTTTTGGAAGGATGGAGCGTGAGATTGACAGGCCGATCGGTGCAGCGTCGGCAGTGATGCAGTCGCTGTACCGGACCGTTGTGGTGAAGAAGGAGCTGAGCCCAAATGTAAAGCTCTTGATTTACCTCAGTCTACGTTCCTCCCTTCAACTACGGTCATGAGCTCTGGGGAACGACTGAATGGACGAGATCGCGGATATAAGTGGTTGAAATGAGTTTCCTCCAAAGAGTGGCTGGTGCTCCCTTAGAGACAGGGTAAGGAGCTCAGTCGGAGTAGAGCCGCTGCTTCTCCACGTCGAGAGGAGCAGCTGTGGTGTCTCGGGCATCTGATCTGCCTCCTGGTGTAGAGCCGCTGCTTCTCCACGTCGAGAGGAGCAGCTGTGGTGTCTCGGGCATCTGTTCTGCCTCCTGGTGTTCTGGGCATGTCCCACCGAAAGGAGGCCCCGGGGAAGACCCAGGACAAGCCGGAGGGACTATGTCTCTCGGCTGGTCTGAGAACGTGTTGGGGTCCCCCTGGAGGAGCTGGAGGAAGTGTCTGAAACAAAACACAACTTCTGGTATGTTTGTGATGAGGAAACAACATGATAACAGATCAGAAAATAATGGAATACAGGGCCTTTAAAGAGTTGGTTTGCAGTTATTCCTCATATACCTTGTGCGCCCTTGTGAATTCTCATTATTAAGTTCTTCAAAACTCTTTTAATATTGCTAATATTATGCCCTGACCGTAATGCTAACATCCGCTAACATACTAACACACACTTCCTGATTATAGGGCAGGAGGCCCTGGGGAAGACCCAGGACATGCTGGAGGGACTATGTCTCTCAGCTGGCCTGAGAAAGTGTTGGAGTCCCCCTGGAGGAGCTGGAGGAAGTGTCTGGGGTGAGGGAAGTCTGGGAGTCCCTGCTTAGACTGCTGCCCCCATGATCCCAGATAAGTGGAAGAAAATGGATGGATGGATGGAGATGTTGACGACTAATAATTAAGGATTACTAAAACGTGTGAATGAAACAAAACTGAACTCCAGCTTTGTTTTCGAGGAGGAAACAACATCATGGCTTAAAGCTCACAAGAGTCAGTTTTGTGTAATATAGGACCTTTAAGGCTGTGAATCAAAGTTAGATAAAAAGTGCAACATTTTTACTGAAAAAATACCAGGTAAAAAACATAAATATGTTGTAAATAAATAGACCAGTCTTCATTCCTATCGTGTAGCAAACTTGTTTCTTACTAAAATCTCAGCTCTTCGGGGTCATATTTGGGTCAAGTTTACACGGTATGCACCCGCCCCAGATTTCATTAGTTTGTTTTGGTCTGAACTTCATAACTCCACAGTGGAAAACATTATCTCAGTGTAAAAAAAGACCGGCTTTCAGAACACTATAGCAATATATCGCGTGTTAGCTTGGTGGTACCACACGATATTACAAATCAGTTTTTCTCACAGCCCTGCGCTCGTCTTCTGTCTGCTCTGACTGACCTCGGGCTTTGTGCTCTGTTTTATGATCCTCTTATGATCCAGTAGTTCTTGGGAAAAAACTTAAAAGGACGTGCATCTGATATTTATGGTCTTAAAAACGTGGAAAACAGAACTAGCTCATTGTAAAAGGCCAATATTGTGCAAAATGACCTCTCGTGAGCTTTTAGCCATGTTAGAATGTTGTTACCTCCTCAAAAACACACCAGGAGTTGTGTTTTGTTTGTTTTTTGTGAGTCTGTCTACATCTCCAAAGCTCAAAATGCTCTGTTCCACCTTGTGATGTCATGACGCGGTAGTTTTCCAGTTAACAGCTACGTTTTACCTTTAGTTCAGTAGAGATTTGCACTTACAGAGCTGAAATTATCCAAATGATTCTAGTGTAGGTGTAGGAGTGTAGGTGTAGGAGTTTAAAAACACACAATGGAGCACTTCCTGTATTACCACATGACATCACAAGGTGGAACAACGTGTCTTCCGTTTGAGAGAAGACCAAAAACACAACTTCTGGTATGTTTGTGATGTTGAGAATTGTGATTATTTAATTCGTCAAAACTCTCAGACACCAAAAGTGGATATTTTGCCATGACGGTAATACTAACATCCACTAGCATGCTAACACACACTTCCTGATTATAGGACAATAAAAAGCTTTCTTGGATAGCAGCACAGCAGACTTACTTTGACCAAGAGCACTTAAATTTGCATTGTACAGTAAAAAAGAAAGAAAAAAAGATTAAAATCACGTATGCATGCATGCTAAAGGTACAGTGTGTAACTTTTCTGCTAGATGGTCCACCTCTTGCTTGTCTCCATGGAGATTTGAGTGCTCTGTCATGAAGTGTCGCAGTATGGCATTAAAGGTGCATTGTGTAACTTGTCTGGTGGAGGAATGTTTCACAGTACAGCATTAAACCTTTCTATCGTCATGGAGACCAAACCAGATCGAGTGACAGGTCAGATCTGTGGAGAGGCGACTCCGCTCACAGTCAGAACCCCTGTTTTTGTAGGTATTTTTGAGCTATAAAACCACCTGAAACTGAAAAAATGTAAAGTAGAGCTGTTTAATGTCACACCGTGGAACATTCCAGGCACAGCAGTTACATATCCATAGAAACAAGCAGCAGGTAACCTCGAACCAAAAAGTTACGTAGTGCACCTTTAAATGCATGTAAGTGTGTGTGTGCGCGCGCTGTAACACTTCCATCATTAACATTTACATGCATTTCTTTACTTATATTTTTTTTTTTTTTAATTTGTATTAAATTTGTATTATACAGTAAAAAAAATACAATAATAATAATAATAATAATAATAATAATAATAATAATAATAATAATAATAATAATAATAATAATGTGTCAGGTTTCTGGGAGAGGATCCGCCACTTTTTTATTGCTTTGTCCTGAAGTTCCGCAGTATGGCATTAAATCTATCTATCTCCAAGACGACAAGCAAAGCAAGCAGCACCACCAAACCAAGTTACAAGTCAAATCTGTGGAGTGGCGAGCATGTTCATAGTAAGAATGCATGTTTTTCTAGCTACTAAACATCTGAAATTGGGTAAATACATAGATAAATAAGTATAATTTCATACTCTGGAACATTCCAGGCGAGGCAATGACATCTCCATGGAGACAACGAAGCGGCGGACCCTCCTCCAGAAAAGTTACGCAATGCACTTTTTTAAAAAAATAATGCACAAGTACTTCCGATTTAAACCCTGTGAGTCATTACAGGCAGTTTTCTCGTGTAAATCCGCTCAAGGTCCAGTCAATAACATGGTCTTACTGTACAATTCATTGTCTAATCTTTTACATAATCTGTAATAATCTACCCATAATTCCCTCTGTCTGAAAGCGGCATACAGGGAGTGCTTTGGTGAGTCTTTCTTCAGGTTAAATTGGGATCAAATGTAATTGGAGTTTGAGATAAGCTCCTCGCAGCCTGTCTCTCCATAATTGGTTTACCTTATTTGTTTACATTAATGTGATAAAGGTTCAGAATACAAAACAGGAGAGCGGGAGGTGCTGGAGGTGGAAACAGATAAACGAACCGGACAGAGGTGTTTAGAGGAAATGAGTATGCAAGATTTCGTTTTAAAGTTCCATAAACGTTACCTAAAGGCCGCCACACACTACAAGACAATTTGCCCAATTTTGATGGCGATTTCTTCTCCCCAAAACTTTTTTTTCTTGCGTCCGCGATTGTGAAGCTGCTGCGCTGCTCATGTGTGTGGAGTCAGTGTCAGATCAGGATATAGTGAAAATAAAGACTTTATTACTCACCTCTCGTAAAGTGGCAAATTTAAAGTGCAGCACCTGATCCACATTATCCATAGCATTTGTCCTCCGCAAATAATGCCATCCATCCATCCATTTTCTTCCACTTATCCGGGGCGGGTCACGGGGGCAGCAGTCTAAGCAGGGACTCCCAGACTTCCCTCACCCCAGACACTTCCTCCAGCTCCTCCAGGGGGACCCTGAGGCGTTCCCAGACCAACCGAGAGACATAGTCCCTCCAGTATGTCCTGGGTCTTCCCCAGCGTCTCCTTCTGGTGGGACATGCCCAGAACACCTCCCAAGGAAGGCTCCAGGAGGCATCTGGAACAGATGCCCGAGCCTCAGCTGCTCCTCTCAACGTGGAGGAGCAGCGACTCTACTCCGAGCTCCTCACCCTATCTCTAAAGGCGCGCCCGGCCACTCTGCGGAGGAAACTCATTTCAGCCGTTTATATCCGCGATCTCGTCCGTTCAGTCATTACATGTTATTTGGTAATGACCAAGTAATGACATCCAGTCCACAAAACCGCGCCGTTAATCCAGTTTGACGCGTTCTTTAAAAGTAAAAAGGTGAGATAGTTCCTCATGTGTCTCTGTTTACATGCACACAGCGCACGGATAAAGGTGAAGATGCACATTAGCGATAGTAATAATAATAATAATAATAATAATAATAATAATAATAATAATAATAATAATAATACATCAAACTTATATAGCACTTTTTTGGACACTCAAAGACACTTTACAAACAAATAGGAGGTGATACCGTAGAAATCATGGGGGGAAGGCCAGATTGAACAGGCGGGTTTTTACTGATTTTTTGAAGTGCTGCAGTGAGTCCGAGTTCCTGATGGATTGTGGAAGGGTCCGGTGCGTTGTCCTGAGGGGAGTGAGGAGGTTGGTGTCGGCTGATCTGAGGCGGCGGGTGGGACGGTGCAGATGGAGGAGGTCAGCGAGGTCGGGAGGGGCCAGGTTATGGAGAGACTTGTAGGTGATGAGGAGGACCTTGTATTGAAGGCGAGGTGAGCCAGTGTTGCTTAAGGACAGGAGTGATGTGGGTGAGGAGGTGACTCTACTTCCTGTGGACTTCATCTCCAATCTTTTATGCTTTAAAAAACCTGTATCTGAAGTATCGCACCACATTTCACAATGATAATAACACAGGTTTGACTTGTATCTGAACTCGAAGTGCAGAGCTCTGATCTTTGAACACTTAAGAGTCTCAAAGGTTTTACTGTACACAGGAAACAGCTGACGCAATCTCGCTCACAACTTTATAGTCTGTGGTTCGCAGACAGATCCCGCTGAAGTCTTTACGATCTCATAAGATTCTCCTCGTGTCTGTGGTGTGCACTTTTTGTCGCACGTTTAAAAATCGTTTAAGCCGAATCGAAAAATCCTGTAGTCCTTTAACTGTGTTCAAATAAAATGAAACCATTACTGGAAACTACTGTAATACAAATTTATTCTTCTTTCTAAGGTACTTTTCTCCATGGAGATGTTATTGCTTTGTCTGAAATGTTCCACGGTATGGTATTAAACCCTTTTATCTTCATCTTCAGACCAAACCAGCCCAAGTTACAGGTCAGATCTGTGGAGTTTTTTGGTATTTTTGAGCTATAAAACCACCTCTAACTGAATAAATGCAATGTAGAGCTGTTTAATGTCATACTGTGGAACATTCCAAGCAGAGCGGAGACGTATCCATAGAAACCAGCAGGCAACGGACCCCCAACCAAAAAGTTACGTAGGGCACCTTTACTTACAAAACATTTTTTATTCTTAATTATAAAACAACAGCTATTAAAGCACAGCTCAGAAAGCAGCTTAATAAAGGCCTTTCAGAGCAATAACGTTTCCATGGAGACAAGCAGGAGGCAAACCCAGCATCAGGAAAGTTACATAGTGCAGCTTTAAAACACAATCAATCAGTGAACACTACATTATATGGTCTATATATAATATTCAGAAAAGGATCAGTGAAAGAGCTTCTGTCTGGAAGAGAGACGGGCCCCGGTGATGCATGGGGCCATTTTGTACTTCATCGTAAATACCTTCACAATAATGAATCTTCAAAGGGACACTTTTCTTGTCACATCTTTCATTTGACAAAGAACTGAACAAAGAACGCTGAGCTGAAAATCTCCAAAACACACGGTTCCACTTAAAGGTGCATTGTGTAACTTTTCCGGTGGAGGATCCGTCAAATGGTTTTCCTCATAGAGATGTACAGTATTAAACCTTTGTATCTTCATGGAGACCAGACCAGACCGAGTTTTGTTTCATTCACACATGTTTAACACACAAATCCTGCACATTTAGGTCGAGTTCTTCTCTCAAACAGAAAACATACAGGAAGTGCTCCAGTGTTTTTAAACTTCATACAGCTTCACTAGAGCGCCAGGCCTTTCTGTGTGGAGTTTGCATGTTCTCCCTGTGTCTGGATGGGTTTCCTCCGAGCTCCGGTTTCCCCCATCAACCCAAAACATGTTACACAGGTCTCCAGGGAGAATTGCTGATAACTAATTATCCATCCATCCATCCATCTTCTCCCGCTTAATCCGGCTGGGTCGCGGGGGCAGCGTGCTGCCCAATCCTCATAGCACCTGACCCCCCCTATGAACCCCTCTGCAGGTGGTGAGCCCACAGGAGGATAACTAATTATAAGTCAATTAAATACAATTAATCAATTAAAATATGTTACTAAATACTAATAAATTACAATACGAAATACAATCAATCAATTAAATACTGTCCCACTTTAACTGTAGATTTTAACTGTATGTTTTAATCGTATTTAATTTGTTTATGTTGTTATAAGGCGAACTTGGGTGTCTAGAAAGGCGCCTAATAAATAAAATGTATAATAATAATAATAATAATAATAATAATAATAATAATAATAATAATAATAATAATAATAATAATGATGATGATGATGATGATGATGATGATGATGATGATAATAATGGTTATTATTATTATTATTATTATTATTATTATTATTATTATTATTATTGTTGTATTATTATTATTATAACATGACTTAACCATCACAAGAGTTGATTTTGTGTAATACAGGACCTTTAACCTGTAAGTAATATAGAGAGGCTGCTTTAAAGCAGGGGTCACAGGCCGGTTCTGAAAATGGCACAACTCACTAGTGAGCTGCAATTTTTTGGTCTTTATTTTTATTTATTTTAATTTTTTAACATATATATACACACATATACACATACTACATACACATGTGTACATATACCACATATATATATATATACACACATATACATATACTACATACACATGTGTACATATACCACATATATATATATATACACACATATACATATACTACATACACATGTGTACATATACCACATATATATATCACCTAGACACAAGTATGTATATATTAAGACATATCTATGTACATGTGTACATATATAAAAATAATACTAGTAATAATAGTTACATTCTTAATAATCAAATCTTACTGTAAACAGTTAGATGGAATATCAGAAATAATCAGTTGGTTCTAACACCTTTTCATACAAGTACTAATGTATGCTTATACAAAGGTATTAGTAAGCTTTTGTGGCTCATAAATGTTTATACTGACATATTTTTGACATTTCACACCGTTCCTTAGGTATGAGCAGGTCGTCTGCACGTGCACATTATTCATTCAAATCCATTCAAGTTGTTGTCGATTCATAAACGTCTTAACGGAATACCAAGGGTAATTTGGTAAAATTTATTTATATATAAATATATTTATACTATTTGTGTATTTTATTGTATTGTATTGTTTTTGTATTGTATTTATTGACTGCACCCAGCACTACGTGCCCAAGACAAATTTCTCCCTCGGGGGACAATAAAGTTTATCTTATCTTATCTTAAAAGTGATACCTTAATTTTGAAATATTTTCCAGCTATTCTTTTTTTAATCACCCTTGCATTTATATAGATCTAATCTATATCTATCTAATATGCTCATTATACATGAAGTTTAACTGAGCCACTTTGTTATTTCAGAAGAGCGTCTCAGACTGGTAGCCGTTCGTATGACTCAGTACAGATGAAGCAGCTTCAGTTTCAAAAGGTTGGTGCTGCTTTAAAGTCACATTGGACATTGATACACCATTATAACATATACACAAATATATATGATTTACAATACCAGGCTTTCAGCAAATTGTACCCCTTCCTATGCACTATACACCGTCGCTTTGTTGTTTGTTTACATCTGGAACGTGTTATTTGGGGCTCGACCTGTAGCAATCTAAGAAACAGACCTATACACAACTGCTCGCGTAGCCATTTCTCAGTCAATACAGCAATTTCTGTTTTCTGACTTTTTTTTTTTTTATTTAAAGGAACAACCCTATTCCAATCCAGATCTGACATTTTACACTTTTTCTGTGAAACCAGTGAAATCGAACGGTACAAAGCTCCGCGCAATGGTCCAGGTGTGGGAAAAGGTAATGGGGAAATGTGCCTTCAAAACAAAAAGTAATTCCACGTTTTATTGTTTTATTGTTTTTACTGTGAATGTCTCTAAATCTATTCGCACTATATAAGTTGGAGCACCTTTGCAACGACATCATGCTGGGGGTGTTCTACATGTGTCTCTAAGGGTATAATGTTAAGGAGTTACCATGGAGACACAATGCACACTGTGAAAAAAAGTTTTAAGTTTGCCTGAAAACACATTCATGGAGACCAGTCGCTCCAGCAGGCCAAGTTACGGGTCAGATCTAGGATTGGGCGACCCTAATTACTGTAAAGTTATAGTGCTCCTTTACTGATACTTTAAAGTGTCACCATGCTGGGGGTGTTCTACATATGTTGCTATAGTGAAATGTTTGGTCGAGTTCACACATTAGCAAACACTGCCTAAGAGAGTCTGAAAACCCAAACCTGTTGTATTTCCAGCTAAGTGAGTTCCTTATGGGCAGATTAAAGTCTAATAAAGCTTCTGACAGAGGAGTTTTGCCTCTAAAGGAAATAACCCTTGAATGCTAATGCACACTTCCTGATTATAATGCTTAAAATCCTTTATAATTAGACGCAGGCAACACACAGTGGACTTAGTTTGACCTCAAAAGCTGCTTATACCATGGCAAAAAGAGAAATTTAATTTGTGAACTGGGCAAAAGTTTATTTAGTCGAATACATTTCGCAGATCATCCAAGCTGCTTCTTCACTTCTGGTCAGGAATGCTGGAGGACACGGCCTTATAACTGCCTGAAAGGGAACTAGCTCAGAGACATTTGTCTTGGGACAGGGGGTCGCCTGCTTTAACACAAAGACAGGACAACACAGCAACATAAGCACCACACAAACATCCACCATCGAACAGGAATAAATAAGAGACCAAATATGACCACGAGTGATGCACCAGCAGGACTTTTAAGGCAGTGTTTACAGGCAAGACCTTCACAATCTTGAATCTATTCATAATTGCACATTCCCTAAGCCTATGTGCAGTTTGGACTGCACATTCCCTAGCTACTATGGAATTACTCTGAAACTAACACCCTACTTGTTTACAGTTTCTGTTGTTAGCTATTGAAATGATCCTGAGTGTGGGGTCATAGCAGAATCATTCATGGGTGAGTTCACACCTCTGGGCCTGTCCTGGCTGCCCCTGATTCCCTGAACGATTCTGCTAATATGACCCCACACTCAGGGCAATTTCAATAGCTAACAACAGAACTGTAAACAAGTAGGGTATTAGCTTCAGAGTAATTTCGTAGTAGTTAGCTCCAACTAAATAAACTCTTTTTTATTTTATTTTAACCTTTATTTACCCAGGAAAGTCCCAATGAGATCACTAATCTCTTTTTCAAGGGAGTCCTGCCCTGTACACACCACTTTCATACTAGGCAATGTGGGTGAAGTGCCTTGCCTAAGGACACAACACCAGTTTTTTCGTGTCTGGCGCCCCCCTGTGGCACCTGGAATTCCCAGTGTCTCCCATTCAAGTACTAACCAGGCCCTGCTGAGCTTCTGAGATCTGACGGGATCAGGCTTTGACGAGCTGGTGTGGCCATGGTTTTGTCCAGTTGACAAATTAAATTTCTCCTTTTTGCCATGAATTCTACCTGGACGACTGAGGGATTTTACACACCCTATTTATACTTTATATATGTATAGGGGTGTGCAAAAATATTGAAATATCAATATATCGTATTGTTTAATGTGGTGATACAGTATTGATATTGTGGGCTGCTGTATCGATATATTACCAAGAGTATTTTTCAGGATATTTTACTAACTTATTTTGTTATTGCGCTACAGTTTTGTAGCTTTTTTAGCGGAAGGAAACTCATTTATGCAACACATTTGACATTTTCACTGGTTTGATGAGTAAAATGTGTGTTTCATATTCACTTTGCACACGAAGCGGTTTAGCAAAGACTTTTAGTATCACAGCCATGATTTAGCCTTTTTTTTTCACTGAACGGTATCAAATTGGGTTGAAATATATCGTATCATATCGTAGCTTATGTATCAAGGTATGTATAGTATCGGCAACTTCTTAATGATACCCAGCTCTATATTTGTACTGGGACTAGGGCACCAGGGCTCCCTTGAAAAAGAGGTTTTTAATCTCAATGGGATTTCCCTGGTTAAATAAAGTTATATATACTAGATACATTTTGATAGAGACAAATGGAAAAACACAGTGTTCTTTTGGCCCACTTTCTGTCTGGTTATGTCAGTACTTCAGGGTATTTCTAAGCTATAAAAACAGTTGCAATAATAAAATAAACATTCAGTAGGTAGGCTTAATGCCGTACTGTGCCAATTTTTCCAGAAAAGTTATGCACAGCACGTATAATAAGACCAACACTTAATGGTTTCAATAATGCCATCTATCTCCTACATATTGCTACTCCACTTTCAGATCATTTTTAGCCGAAAAAGTTCCTCAAAACAAAACAATTTCAGTTTAAAGTACGAACCAGTGGTCTCTAAGTCTCGTCGGGATGAATGGTCTGTGTCGGACAATTGGAGACATGGCGCAGGTAAAGCCAAAATACCTGGAAAAAAATGGCTATCCGTGGTTAGCTTTCCAAACAACATATCCACAGACTTTATTGATTCTCTGTGTAGCGATCCAATAGAGACACAGTATTTCTTCTGTCTTATGGGGAGCCTGCTGCCAGAGGTGCTTTGGCCAATATAAAGACCAGCCCCAGCTTTCACATGGAACCAATTTGAGTGTGTTGTTTACCAAACGCTGCCTTTCACCAAATGTTCAGGACGTACTGAAGCCTGCTCTCAAGTGTAAACCTGTAATTTGAACCATGTTTTCGCTACGTGGAGCTTGGCCGACCGCATTCAACGGTAGAATTTGAATTTGCGTGAAATAAATGTAGTGGAAAAGGTACGGAGCGTTTGCGTTTTGTTCGGCGATAACAGCTTTTATCGTCCGCCGTGTAGTTTGTCCACAGCAATTTACATACTGATGTTTCGCTTGTTGCGTAGATTTGGTATAGAGCGCTGGTTTTGGAGCAAGAAAGTTTGGGGTTGTCATCAATATTCTCCTGGAGGTGTGACGCTAACTGTTGGCCCCGCTCTGTCTGAGGCTTTAATTAGACTTTAATCAGAGCTTTATTTTAACACGATCTGACCACAAACGACTGATTTAGCTGGAATTATAACAACCCGTGAGCTCATTTGTGCTGTTAAACAACCCCCTCTCCTATAACATTACAGTTTTAGTTTCACTTTCAAATTTTTATTGGAAATCAAACTCCTAAACAGGACCACGAAAGCTCGTACTCATCACAGGCTCCTGAAAATGTCTAGTTTTGTGTTTTTTCTTGGGTTTTCAGACAATCAGATGCATGTAGAACACCCCCAGCACGATGCCACTGCAAAAACTGTTGCCGTGTCAATGGGCAAAGCGTGAATATGATGTGTGATATTGGTAGATTTAGATAGAAAGGTGCACGACATAACTTTTCTGAATACCTGTTTGTCTCCGTGGAGGTGTTATTGCTTTGCCTGGAAATTTCCAAAGAATGACATTAAATCTCTATTAGGCCAGGTTACAGGTCACATCTGTGGAGAGGCGCACACACACACACACAATAACAGCGCATGTCTTTTTCATCAATAAATACACCTGCGATTGAACAACCAAGATTGATAAGTTGCCCTATAGTGGAACGTTCTCTAGGCAAAGAAATGAATGTACAGCTTCATGGTGACAAATATAGATCTCTAACTAATGATTTTTTTATTTTTTTTATTTTTTTTTAGTAGACTACGGGATTCGTTTTTTTTTTTTTTGATAAATTAATAAAGATTATTCTATAGTCCAGATAATGTTGTTGGTATTGCAAGTGAACCTATAAAATATTAATGTTAGACCACTGGGAATTCCAGGTGCCACAAGGGGGCGCCAGTGGCAAAAACTGTTGTTGTGTCTTTAGGCAAGACACTTCACCCACAATGCCTAGTATGGAAGTAGTATGAAAGAGGTGTGTGCATGCCAGGACTCCCTTGAAAAAGAGACTAGTAATCTCAGTGGGACTTTCCTGGATGAATAAAGGTGAATAAACAGAGTTATAGATAGCAGGGTTGTCAAATCAGATACTAAACAATACTAAAACTATACTGATACATACATCAAGTTTCGATACAAAAAAATTCACATTCATAGGAGAGAAATTAACATTTCCTGAAGCTTTAAAATGATCTTGAGCTGTATCAGAACAAGTATAAGGGCACAAAGACTAGTATACGCCCGCGTACCACTATGGCACCTACCTTGACCTCTGAGGGATTACACAGATATAAGACAAAATAGTACAATAGTACAGTACAATTATCTGCTGAAAATCACATTCTGTTGTCTAAAGCAGGGGCCATCAAACTAAGGCCCTCAAAAGTTGTCATGGCCTAGTTTTTAAATTACTTTTTGACAAATAATAACATATCTGCACCTTGTATTGTGTTGATTTTTTTCACTTAAAAAGTGATATTTATATGTGTAAAATCCCTCAGTTGTCCAGGCAGAATCCATGGAAAAGGAGAGAGTTCAGTTTGTTCAAATAAGACTTCAAGTAAACTCTTGTCCAGTTGACAAATTGAGCTCTCCCCTGCCAGGAATTCTGTGTTATAGATATAGTATTGTGGATGGTTTGGATACTCCTGGTCTAAAGAAAGAGTGCTTTTTATTATCATTGTGGTATCGGAATCTGTATTTAGCATCAAGTCTATTCCTTAGTATTGAAATGGAGAAATTTATCAGTACACAGACAGATAGGGAGCATCCTGAACCTAGCAAACCCTCTACAATGACATTTCAGAAAAGACTACAGGCTGCCCTTATACTAGTAGCTCTAACCTTCACCAGATGGTGACGCAAATAAAGGGACACCAAACCAAGTGACTCTTCTCTCCATGGGTTTAAATGAAGCCTACGTTCACTAATAAAACCTACCCTGAAGCGTGACCTTTCAGTTGTAACATTGGGGACTTTAATCCTTTACATGAACGCAGTGAAGTCTCTGTACGTCCAGAGTGTCCCTGTGCTTTGCCTGTAATTACAGCTGAGTGTGTGATGTATGGCCCCTCTGCCCTTTCCTTTAGAGGCAGATAATATCATGCTTGACGCTCTGCTCTTATTGGATCATGAATTTTGAGGTCTAATTGCGCATGCTATTTTTTAATTAGCGGGTTATTACAAGAGGTCACGCTGCAGATGGGAGAGAGCTCAGTCCCACTAGTGCAGTTAATGGCACTACTATAGATTATATAAGCCGGGGAAAGTGATGGGCATAGGCACGAGGTGAAAATGTGAAGTAGATAGTGTTAGGAGCTATATGTACCCTGTGCTCTTACAGTTATTAAAAAGGTATTACAGTCATCAGTTGCAAATGTTTTTTTTCTCATTCTCAATATATAGACAGGCTATGTGAAAACCATGGCATTGGAGAGGGAGGCTGCGTTTGCGGCTGCCTGGCTCATACACCGAGCTGTTTTTGAAACTTTTGGTTTTTAACTCAGTTTTGAACATCATATGATGGGATTTTGACTAACTAAGAAATAAAGTATGTGCAGTTCAAAGGACACAAGGAAGGGAACGTTGGATTTTGTGAAATTAAGTAAATAAGAACCTAACTAATGGTGCGTTCGTTTATCCATCCGACTCGGAGGTATGAGGATGCTGCCTTGTGACACGCACGGACAAGCCTCTTTTCCTCAAACGGCAGAATTCGGAAGAGCTCGGAGGAGACCGAGCGAGGTTTCCGAGACAGAATCCAAGATGGCTGGGTCCAGTGTCACTTGTGTGAACTGTTTTTGGACGCTTTGGTGGTTTAAATGGCAATTTCAATCACTCGTATTATTGCAATACTTTACTGCGTCCGTAAGATTGTCTATGGGTTTCGTAGCCGGTGTCGTCCATGTTTTTAGCCCATTTCCTGCTCCCTAATGTGCCAAAATGACCGACTATCAGGCGTCACCAACGCTTTCACTTCACTAAAATACTGAATCATACTATTTATACTGAATTCTTCCTCGAGGTTGTGTAGTTGAAGCACAGACTTGTTTTGGAGCTCCTGATACTCAGCCGATGCTAAAGCAACAACAGCTTTCCGGTGGCGTCCATGTTTTTCTCCGAGTTGGACACACGAAACATAATAAAACTGTTGAAGCGTGAACGTGACGTCATATCCGAGATCCGAGTGGGAGACGGATGGATAAACAAATGCAGCTTTTTACACCATATGTGTCTTTTTACACGAGATATATGTGGCAGCAAATGTGGCAGAAGACCTTCCAGAAGAAATACTTTGAGGGAATGGCCCGTTTCATCACCAACCAAAACACCAGAGCGGAATAAGAACACAACTTTCCTGTTGTGTTCTTATTCTTATTCCCCCTGGAGGTCGCTGTGATGCTTCAGGACACATAGGAGGGACACTTTTAGCTCCTCCTTCCCTCAAACTGCTCTTCCACAGAATCTGCTGACCCTCCCAGACCAGTCGTCCTGGTAAACTGCACCGAGACCTTTGACTGAGACACAAAGACGAGTGAGAAGGGCAGTATTTTTCTGCAGTTCAACTTGAATTCCCCTCATTCAGTTTCCTTGACTAGTATGAATGTGGCTGATTGGTTTTCAGTGATTGGATTTTGTTGGAGGGGCCGATGACGCACACAGAGTCTCTCCTCTGTCAGTTGAGGCCCCAGAAATAGCTAATCACCAGTGAGTATGGAAGAAGATTGAATTGAAACTACAACAGGTCGCTGATTTGTGCTGTAAACCTGTTTTGTCTCATGTAACATCGCACATCGCCGCAAGATCTCACAAGATTACCAGCATTAGTGAACAGTTTTTCCATTACTCACAGTCAGCAACGAGTTTCAAAACTTTTTGGACAGTACTTTTTAATGTGTGCACTGTGTCACAATGGTAAATACTAACATTTCACCATTGCTCGTAATATATGTACTTCTTATAATAGTCCATAGTACAATGGACTTAAGGGTGCACTGTGTATCTTTTTCTGGTAGACAGTCTCCTACAGACTTTTCTCCAATTAAACTTATCTATCTTCGTGGAGATGAGAAAGTGATGCATCCAGGCCAATTTACAAATCAGATCTATGAAAAGATGACCCCCTTTCAGAGCTGGAATGGTTATTTTGTTAGCCAGGCTGGCGCCACCTAGTGCCTCCGCTCAGTTTCATTTCTCTCCAGCAACGAGGTCAGGAATCAGAATACACTCGGCGGTTTGCAAGAATCCTGGAAGTTATAGTCGGCGAAGAGCTGTGACGCCGCGACGTCAAACTCAAGCACCTCCGGGTCCTTTTGTGGTGCAGCACAACAGGAAACAAAGCGGTTCAGATGGATGTAGATGAAGCTGTACATTTTGTGTTGGCAACGATTCCCGACCTCGAGGATTTAAAGCCGGAACAAAGAGAATGTTTGATGAATTTTATCAAGGGGAAAGACGTTATTGCCCTTCTTCCTACGGGATTTGCTGTTGTGCAGCAATTACTTGGACACCACTGAGCGTTCAGGCGCCTTTCATACGTCATGACCAAAGAGCAACGAGCGAACGAATCCTAATGCTGCGAGGTCAGACGGTTTCCATGAAGTGAAACCGGCTGGTGAATCAGGCTACTATTTTATAGCCTTATGAAGACATATTCAAGATTCAAGATTAAGAAGTTAAATGCCATACTGTGAAACATTCTAAGCAAAGCAATAATATCTTCACAAAAACAAAAATGGTGAAGATAATACTAGAAAAGTTACATATTGCTCCTTTAAGAATATAAATAAAAAACCCTGCTATAGCTACTCCACTAAACCACTGCGAAGACTATCTATAATAAAGTAGACATCCATTTTCGTGGTGCAGATAGTGAGTGTGAGCTTGCTCCTTTAGTTTTGGCAGCGATGCTAATGTGCTGGCTGTCTCTCACACATGGAAAAGCACTGCTGTGGCTCAGTGAACTGTTCAGTCCATCTGAAGTCACTGAACTCAGCGCGCTCCCATTATAAAAACAAAGCACAGCGTGGAAGTGTGGCCCTGTATTTAAATCAGCCGTTGCCGTCTGCTCCACTTCTCATCGGGGTTTGTTTAGCACCAGCTGAAGAGTTTTAAAGGACCCGTATGACGCTTTTTAGGGGGTTTAAATCGTGTTATGACATTGCTGCCTCATCACAAACAGACTGGGAGTTGTATGCAGCTTCATTCACACTTTTGATGACTCTTCAGTGAGTCCAGTGTGCAGTAGTAGGGGAAAGTGCACTGATAGTGTTAAGATTACGGCTCTGAAAGGGGAGTGATTTAGCATGGAGAGCCAAGTGACTAAAAGTGTCCAAAAAGAAAGCAAAACTTATAAAACATGTTAATAAGGTTTGATTTGTTTGTTTGTTTTTGTGAATATAGCATTTTCAACACAATTAAACACAGTGATCTTAATATATCCATGTCGAGAGGAGCCAGCTGAGGTGGTTCGGGCATCTGGTCCGGATGCCTCCTGGACGCCTCCCTCGGGAGGTGTTCCGGGCATGTCCCACCGGTAGGAGGCCCCGGGGAAGACCCAGGACACGCTGGAGGGACTATGTCTCTGGGCTGGCCTGGGAACGCCTCGGGGTCCGTCCGGAGGAGCTGGAGGAAGTGGCTGGGGAGAAGGAAGCTTGGGAGCCCCTGCTTAGACTGCTGCCCCCGCGACCCGGCCCCGGATAAGCGGAAGAAGATGGATGGATGGATCTTAATATATGATGTGTCAGCAGTTAACATACGATAGAAGTAAAATACCTCCTCTTTAAATTAAATCAAGATGTTACAAGCAAAATAGACCTTTTTCACAATGGCGACGCTGTAGGTTTGCAGAACTTTTAGTTAATGTTTTTCTATGGCAAAATGTCTGTGGAAAATTCTCCACCAGCTTCATAAATCTGCCCCAAATCTTCAGCCAACAGGGTCCACGAAGGATAAACTTTCTTCCTGAAGAATTTATCCACAACTATCATGGTAAGAAAGAAGAAAGCTTAAAGGAGAACAACGACGAGCATTAGTGAACTACTGAGCAAAACTAACGTTATGGTCATGAAGAAAACATACGTAACGTGTTAACTTAATTAAAATTAAAAATCTAATTCATGATGTCGATATTAGCATAGAGATTTGTGCAGTTTGAATGCTACACATCTCTAAGATACAATGATGTTAGTTTTGCTGAGTAGTTCACTAATGCTGGTCGTTAAGTTTTCATCTTTCTTACCTTGATAGTTGTGGATTAACAGACAGGCTGGTGCCACCTAGTGCCTCCGCTCAATTTCATTTCTCTCCAGCGACCAGGTCAGGGATCACAGTACAATATACGGTTCACAAAAACCCCAGAAGTCGTAGTTGGTGCACTGGCCACTCAGCGAAGCAGTGGGTTGGCCAAAACCAACCCGAGTTACGATATCAGACTGCAGGCGCCAAAAGTACCTGCTTACCGACGAACGAACAAATCCTAATGCTGCGAGGTCAGACGGTTTCCACGAAGTTAAACCATCTGACTGACTTGGATAAATGCTTCATGGAAGAATGTTTATCCTTCGTGGACCTTGTTGGTTGAAGATTTGGTGATGTGGCAGATTTATGAAGCTGGTGGAGAATAAGTGAGACATTTCCACAGACATTTTGCCATAGAAAAAACATTAACCGGAAGTTTCACAAACCTACAGTGGGGAACTTTTGGCCATTGTGAAAAAGGTCTATAGTGACAATAGTTGGCAAAGAGAGTGAAGTGTCTTGCCCGAGGACACCACAGTACTCTTCAATGACATTACACCTAATTAAGTACATGAGTAAGTAAGTTTTTTATTTTATTTTTAGATATAATTTGCAAAACTGCAAATCATCTATCGATACTTTGCAGCTGATCAGTGTTCCCTGAGGAGGCGATGCTAACTTTAGGCTCAGCTCCGTCTTAGGCTTTAATAGACTTCAATCTGAGCTTTATTTGAACACAATCTGACCAGAAAGAAATGACTTAGCTGGAGCTGTTATTTGTGCTGTTAAACAAGTCTCTCACACATGAACTTTCAAACACCTAAACAGGACCATGAACCCTTGTATCGATCACGGGCTGCTGAAAATGTGCTGTTTAAACCCATTTCTTAGTTTTTACTTGAGTTTTCAGATGATCTTAAAACTTTTTGTTCATTGCGTCACCATGGAAACTATATTCCACCTTAGGAACACATGTAAAACACCCCCAGCGGGATGTCACTGCAGCATATCCGTACAAAAGAAGCCCAAACCCAGCCCTGACGCTAAACACTGTATTAGATCAAAACACATTTTCTCTTAAAAGATCCACCAGCAGCTTATGTCATTCATATATTCACCAAATGAGCCTGAACTGTGAGCAGATTTTGAGTAGGCGGCATCCGAGTGTGTTTATTAAGAAGAACATGAATTTTACGGAAGATAAAAACAGAGATTTGGCGATACAAAAACAATAAATCCTATTTTTTACTGGCAAATGTATATTGTATTTTAAAAATGCGTTGCGTAACTCAGTCAAATACTTTTCTCAGTGGAGATGTTATCTGAAATGTGTCACAGTATGGCATTAAACCTTTCTATCTTCATGGAGACCAAACCAGAGCAAGTTACAGGTCAGATCTGGGAAGAGGCGACCCCGCTCACAGTTAAAATTCTTGTTTTTTTAGGTAATTTTGAGCTATAAAACCACCTGTAATTGCAGAAATGTTAAGTAGAGCTGTTTAATGTCATACTGTGGAACATACTAGGCGGAGCAATGACAAATCCATAGCAACAAGCAGGTCAAAAAGTTACACAGTGCACCTTTAAACGCAGCTGAACATCCCCCCTATAGAGATGTGTGGCTTTGTATAGTGGAGAGTGTCAGACTTTTTCTCTAACTATGATTTATGAAAATGTTCTGATCTGGAAAATGCAGCTGAAGTGTCTTAGTTTTGTCAGAGATAAAGAGACACAAGACAAAGTAGGTTTGGAGTAAAAATGCGATCTGAAGAGCGAATGAACAAAAATGAAAGAAAATGGCCGATGCAAACTGACTCTGTTTAGTTGGATTGGATGATACATGATGCCCTGGATGGTTGAGGTACCCATGGAGATCTTATTGTTTAAAGTATGACATTAAAGGGACGTAAAATTGACTCTTGTGATTTGTTTTAGGACTTGTTAAAATGCATGGAGTACGAAAGCTTTCAGAAGATAGAAATCCGTGCATATTTGGCTGTAGTTGAGCATAAAATAAATATTCGTAAACTCTCAAATGAGGCCAGTTGTACATAAATAGTATTGTGTGTTTTATCCATCAGAATACGAATTGAAAAGTTATGACTGCCTTAGTCCCAGTTTCCTGGTTTAGTCCTGGTTTAGTCCTGGTTTAGTCCTGCTTTAGAGCTGGTTTAGACCTTGGTGTAATCCTGGTGTAGTCCTGGTGTAGTCCTGGTGTAGTCCTGGTTTAGTCCTGATTTAGTCCTGCTTTAGACCTGGTTTGGACCTGGTGTAATCCTGGTGTAGTCCTGGTTTAGTCCTGGTTCACTTCTGATTTAGACCTGATGTAGTCCTGGTTTAGTCCTGCTTTAGTTCTGCTTTAGACCTGGTGTAATCCTGGTCTAGTCTTGGTTTAGTCCTGTGTTAGACCTGGTTTAGACCTGGTGTAATCCTGGTGTAGTCCTGGTTTAGTCCTGGTTTAGTCCTGGTTTAGTCCTGGTTTAGTCCTGCTTTAGACCTGAAGTAGTCCTGGTTTAGTCCTGCTTTAGTTCTGCTTTAGACCTGGTGTAATCTTGGTCTAGTCTTGGTTTAGTCCTGTATTAGACCTGGTTTAGAGCTGGTCTAGTCCTGGTGTAGTCCTGATGTAGTCCCGGTTTAGTCCTGCTTTAGAGCTGGTCTAGTCCTGGTGTAGTCCTGATGTAGTCCCGGTTTAGTCCTGCTTTAGAGCTGGTTTAGACCTTGGTGTAGTCCTGGTCCAGTCCTGGTTCAGTCTGTATGCGGTGCAAAAGTCCGGCATCTCAATCGACGTTTCTTCTATTCAATAAATGATGACGTATTTTGACAGTCGCGTCTGTGAACTCATATTCGTATTGAAGAAACGTAATCGTAAATTTTCATTTCGTAATTGCAATTCTTGATGTCGTAACTTTTCAATTCGTATTCTGATTTTTCAAACTTTTATGTACGACTCGACTCATTTGAGAGGTTACGAATATTTATTTTCTGCTCAGCTACAGCCAAATATGCACAGACTTCTATCCTACGCAGACAAATAATTCTGAAAGATTTTGTACTCATAATAATGCTGCTGCCTCATCACAAACAGACCTGGAGCTGTGTTTTGTTTCATTCACACATGTTTGAGTAACACTTTATTATTATTAGTGGCTGAAATGATCCAAATTATTCCAGTGAAGGTGTGTGAAGTTTAAAAACACAATGGAGCAAGGTAGTTTTCTGTGTAAGTGAAGAACTCAGCCTAAATATGCAGGATTTGTGTGTTAAACATGTGTGAATGAAACAAAACACAACTCCAGGTCTGTTTGTGATGAAAAAAACAATATAACATAGATCAGAAAACAGCGTAATATTAGTGTTTTCATTGCTGAAAATACCTCCTCTCCACAGATCTGACTTGTAACTTGGCCTATTGTTTATAGAAAGCAGGTGAATTCTGCAAAACAATTTAACGACGTTAACTAGACTTTATTATAAGCGGAGAAACGCGCTCAGATTATACAATTATTTAGATTAGATTTCTGTGACAAGTGAAAAATAATGACACTATTTGGGAATGAGGGTGAAGTGTCTTGCCAAAGGACACAACAGCAATCCTAAGCCCAACTTTAAACTCTCACTAACCGCGGGTAAAATAAACAACAGCAGCATTATTTTGGGGTGGACGTGGTAATCAATGCGCCGTGACACCGACTCTGCAGATTTTTAATAAAGTTTAACACACTGGCCTCACATTTTGGTTCAGTCTGATTTCAAAATTAAATGCCAGAAATGTTGCGCCAATTTCACAGTTTGTCACATCGAATACATTTGCAGTTTCGGTGTTACATTTCTATTTCGACAGAGGCAACATCAGATTTTACGACTGAAAAGTGTTTCTGAGGTGTTTGCCAATTCTGCTTTTCAAACCATGAAAGGACAAGGCTCTCCCTTCTCTTCAATAAAAGACATCGTGAAACCGCATTCATTAATTACAACTTAATTAGTCTTAATAAAGCATGAAAAAAGACTTAATGACTTAACAAATCCCTCACTTACCTTACGTATTCACAGCATCCTAATTATTCGATGCAATGAGTTTATTTTCACAACTTTCAGAGGCCAGATTGAAGTTTTACCGTCACAGAAACTTAACTAGCATGCTAACACTGCACTTCCTGATTCTCAGACAAGAACCTGTTTTATAATTCGATGCAGACAGTACACAGAAGACTTGTTTTGACCTCAAGATCTGATTATACAAGATTTTGCTAAAAAAAAATCAGGTACAGAGCTTTTAATTGAGTGGTTCGGAGTTTGGTTAATCAGTCAATTGGTTAATTAGCCCGAATCTAAAGTATTTCAGTCTTTGTTCATTGTTTGAAGATAATTGAAGTGTAGTTATTATTATAAAGTGGTACAAAATGTTTTATCATCCATTCGAAGGGGACGGTTTGTAAGTACAATATACTCTGAAATTAAATGTACTCTTTTTAACCTGTTATGCCCCACCGTCCCTTATAAGGGACGGTTGCGGTTATTTTTCTTTCTAACGTAATTCATTTAATATCCCTTTAGTCAATATGAGCTTCCTATATATCATTTGAAAGCTTACACACACCACAAAATGCACATTATGTTCATTTCTTTCCAAAACACATTCCAAAAACTTTGCCCGCAATCAAACTGTAACATAAGCAAATCAGAAATCTCGCATTTCTTACCTTTTGACTGCTACTCCAGCTTCAAATCACATTCAATCCAGAAGTGTTAGTGCTTTTTCTGTTCCTCATAGTCCACAGAATAAAAATATCCACTTGTTTTTTCTTCATAAGACGCTCCGTGTCGTTGCTATCCAGCCGAAAGCCCATTGTCTGCGTTCGAACGTAGCTCATCCAACAATAAATCCATTTTTGCGCATGGCTTTGTAAACATAGCTTCCATTTTGGCAGCTCACTTAGGGTATGGTTGTTTTCCCCCAAGTCTTAGCTTCAAAACAAGACATTCCGCGGAGTTTTCCATGAAAGTTCACCGGAGTTAGACCCGTGTGGGTGAAACCAGCGCCTCCCAATTGATACAAAGTATCCACTTACACTCCGTGCGTCACGACGGCAAAACGTAATGCATCATTGGAGAATCAGGTTGTCAATCACAAAATCTTGTAGCCAATCAGTAAAGCTTTCCAAAAAGAGGTGGGACAGTCAGATCTGAGGTCAGATCAGGGCACAGCAACAGTGCGCATTGGTGCCAAGCCGCCATTTTGGAGATGGGACATGGATGGTCTGGATCATTACGCACAGCGTCTGCGCAGTTTTTCAGAGTTTTTCGATAAAGTGTAGCACTATTAGCACTAATTTTACGATTTCTAAGGCTAAGAAGCAAACAAAACAAAATAATAATAATAATAATAAATAATAATGGTTAATAATGGTTACAGTGCTAAAATATAATTATCTGAAAAAACTTTGAAAATCAGGTTATAAGTGATATTTATAGTCCCCAAAGTGACAAAATATGTTTTATATTGCTAGTAGAGTGATAAAAATGCATGTAAAGTAATTTGGCACATTTGGCACAGATGTGCCAAATCTGTGACAGATGTACGATTTCATACAAAAAGGTCCACATTTTCAAAATAGTTGTATCTAGAGGTCTGAAATTTGGCACAGTTGTTGCCAAAACTATGGACAGTTGCTGTGGTGAGTTTGAAATGCATAGCATGAAGTATGTCTTCAGGAAGGCCTTTTATTTTTGCTTTTTTTTTTTCCGAGGCCAAAAAAAATACTTTTTGGGCATGTTTGAACAAGTGTACTGCAAGCTGTGAGTCTTCTAGACAAATCTAAGACATATCTACATAAACTAGAAGGACTTAGCTTTCAAATGATGCATCCACAAAGCCTCTAGAGTGTAAGGTGCCCAAACAATAAGCTTTAATATTTGGGTATGCACATTTCGAGAAAAACAGCCAGTTTGAGGTGGGCCTAACTGATACTTTGGAGTGACATCGCACTGGGGGTGTTCTACGTGTGTCTGTATTGGGGGAATGTTCAGTAGTTACCATGGCGACACAATGCACACGTTACTGGTAGTTAGAGACATGCGCAAACAATAAAGTTGCGACTGTGTGTTGGGCGCAAAGACAAAAATTGTGCGAAAAAAAACCTGATCCGCACTGCATTTCTTTGGAGCTCCCAAATTTTTATTTAAATGACACCACAGTGTGACGTTTTAGCCCTTCTTCAAACGTCAAATTGATATTAAACTAAAAAAAAAAAAAGATACTAATATTAAAATAAAAAATTGGGAGCTCCAAAGAACTGCAGTGCGGATCTGTTTTTTCGTGGGCAACAACAGTCAAAAAATTCAAGAAAAAAATGTATTTCAGCAGCACATTTTCAGAAACCTGTGATCAATGCGAGTTCTCATGATCCCTTTTAGGTGATTTTATTTTTAACAAAACTAGAAACTAAATGAAAAACTGTTAATTTACTTGTGAGAGGCCTGTTTAAGTGCACCAGTCATCTCGCCTGTTGTATATCCAGCCAAGTCAGGTCTTTCTGGTCAGATTGTGTTAAAATAAAGCTCAGATAAAGTCTAACTTGAGCATCAGACCTTCAGACAGAGCAGTGCTTCCCGTTAGCATCACACCGTCAGAAAATGAGGCATGACATCAGCTAAAAACTATCAATACATGTACTTAATATGATTAACTTAGGCTCAGGAGCAGGACCACGCCTCAGCCGCCCTCGCCTCCTCTACCTCAATTTCCCCAGAAGCCTATTTGTAGCAACCTTTCCGGATAACTCGACCCCACCCTCCAAACCCCTATCCGTTCATCTTCCACACATAAGACGCCTACGAGGGGGGTCCCGCTCCTGCTGGGCCATGTGAAGATTGAGACTGATCCCCCACCCCGAGTCTCAACCCAGCCGACCCGCCTCGTCTCCACATAATAAACCCTTTTCTCTTCGCACATGTGCTGTCGGCGTGGTCCTCGCTCGTGAACTTTGAATAATTGGGACATATGACACCGGGAGAACATGCAAACACACAGAAATGCCTCTTGGCCCTTCGACCTTCTTCCCACAGAACATTTGGACGTTATTTCATAGATTTCACAGTCATTATTGTCTAATGCTTTTCTATCTTTATCTTCACTATCTTTGTTTCAGCCCAGCCCACGAGACTTTAATAAATTAACACAACCTCAGACTTGAAAATGACACGTTCACAGTGATTTCCTCATGGGCTAACACCTGCTGGATCCAGACGCACCGCAGGCTGTTGATTAAATTATACTTGGCAGCTTTTATTAATTTAAGACACTCGGAAAAAATCTCGAGAGGGTTTGGAGGCGAGGAGTCATTCGTTCGGTTTGGGCTGCACTCTGAATGATCCGGTGTTTACAGTAGTTTTGAAATGAGCACTTGTTTAATCAGGCAGACCTCCCATAATCAGCGTTCAGGGGTTAAAATTGGAACTGCGGTTTTAAGTCGGGGCTTCAAATTAAGAGCGAAAATGAAACGGAAACGTGCAAATGAGACAAGGAAATCATTTGAGTTTTAAAAAATGATCTAAAGCGCGAACAGAGGTTATACTTTCTGTGGATACAATGACGACAATTACGATTCCCGAGGTTGATACAGAATTTATACAGAAAAGAGTGGATGAAAGCAAGTCCAGACTGATATCGCTCTGCTTTTTTTTTTTAGAGAGAGAGTTTTCAGTCTGGTTCCCACGCCATTTGCGACAGATTCTCAAAAATTCAGCCCCCGGAGATATTTTTTCCGTTCTTTTTTTCTTCATAAGCAGACATATTTGTTTTAATACAGACCATGCGTGTTCCTGATTGGCTAATCCAACTGAAAGCCCGCCTCAGATCTTTGGAAGTATTAGAGAAGTGTTTATTCTGGATATGAGGCAAGGCAGGAAGGGCATCCAATGTGAAAAAAAAAATCACTATTAAAGGTTATATATTACGTAAAATTGACTCCTGTGAGCTTTGAGCCGTGTTATAATGTTGTTACCTCATCAAAAACATACGGTTCAGAGGTCTGACCAATCACAGAACGGCTCTGAAGTTTGTCCGGAAGCCAAAGGTGACGCTGACCGAGGTACTGACGCCTGTTTTAGTGAAAATGTGGACTATTTTGATTGTGAAAACGTGCAGAGGGAAGCACTTTGTGCTTTGGGAGATGTTTGTGCTTTTCTCTACACTTTTCTGACGCTTCAACTGATTAGATTCAAATATTTGTTTTGCGTTTTTGAGAAATGTATATAACTCAGTCCAGAGTAATAAACATCAGTCTGGTGTGAGCCAGGTTAGGAAAGCTAATTCAGTTCAGTATATATCAGTGTGTATGTACGATATATACTAGTGTATTTTCTTTGTTTCTGGGCTAAAGCTCGTGCATGTTGCAAGAGCAAACTGACCCAGGACCTAATAAAAAAGAAAAGAAAAACATTAGTCTGCAATGTCTTTCCTAAAGACATACTTGGCTACATTTTTTGCTTTTCTTACATTTATGGTGATGATTTCATAAGTGTATAGAACCTGTAGTTCTCCACTCCCTTCCAAGTAGCTCGCCAAGGCAAATCTGAATTAAACATATTGTCCTGAATGACTCAAACTGATGAACTGATGAATTTGACGTCTGACTTTGTGCACTAATAAATGGATAAAGGTTTATGATTTATAGGGATCTAACTGTTCCCTATCCAAGGCTTCCCTATGCCAAATTCACTGTGATGCTAAAATCAGTAGCTCTTAGGCATTTTCTTTTTGTAAACACCGGAAGAAAGAGGTTGCAGACCCCTGGTACAGAACCTGCCTCTCCAGTGTCCAAGTGTCCCCCAGACTTTAAACCTTTGAATAACAGGCTGTAGAAGCAGCAGAGGAATGAACCCGAGCTCAGTAAACACGCTTCATTCATTATGCAAACACGGATAATAGCTTCATTAGAGCAGCAGATGCTTGTATCTACTTTAATAACCTTTTCACAGCCCCAGCGTCCAATCCGGTTAGCAAAGAGATGCTAACCTTTTCATCCTCTGAGCGATACTCCAATCTGCTGCCCGGGCCGCCCTGTGTCTGTGGAAATACACACCTGCATCTGCTGGAGTTTGCCGCAGTGGTCGCATTAGCACAGGGCCTGTAAAAGATGCTCCAGTGTCATATAAACTCTATGATCAGGGGTGGGCAACCTTAACCCCTTAACGCCGACTGTCACAAGTGTGGGACAAACCCTTTTGGATCAAGTTATAAGCCGAGATAGTGGCCCCCACATAGGTGCAGTAAGTCCGCGCTGCCATGTGCCGGGTGTCGCACATCGGCGGCAGTGACACATATTTTGAGCGCCAAAAATATTAAAACGTTTCATTTTACTCCTGATTTAGTCCTGGTATAGTTCTGGTTTAATCCTGATTTAGTCTTGGTTTAATTTTGGTCTAGTCCTGATTTAGTCCTGGTTTAGTCTTGGTCTCGTCCTGGTTTAGTCCTAATTTAGTCCTGGTTTAGTCTTGGTTAAGTCCTGGTTTAGTCCTGGTTTAGTCTTGGTCTAGTTCTGGTTTAATCTTGATTTAGTCTTGGTCTCATCCTGGTTTAGTCCTAATTTAGTCCTGGTTTAGTCTTGGTTTAGTCCTAGTTTAGTCCTGGTTTAGTCTTGGTCTCGTCCTGGTTTAGTCCTAATTTAGTCCTGGTTTAGTCTTGGTTAAGTCCTGGTTTAGTCCTGGTTTAGTCTTGGTCTAGTTCTGGTTTAATCTTGATTTAGTCTTGGTCTCATCCTGGTTTAGTCCTAATTTAGTCCTGGTTTAGTCTTGGTTTAGTCCTAGTTTAGTCCTGGTTTAGTCTTGGTCTCGTCCTGGTTTAGTCCTAATTTAGTCCTGGTTTAGTCTTGGTTAAGTTCTGGTTTAGGCCTGGTTTAGTCTTTGTCTAGTTCTGGTTTAATCTTGATTTAGTCTTGGTCTAGTCCTGGTTTAGTCCTAATTTAGTCCTGGTTTAGTCTTGGTTTAGTACTAGTTTAGTCCTGGTTTAGTCTTGGTCTCGTCCTGGTTTAGTCCTAATTTAGTCCTGGTTTAGTCTTGGTTAAGTCCTGGTTTAGTCCTGGTTTAGTCTTTGTCTAGTTCTGGTTTAATCTTGATTTAGTCTTGGTCTAGTCCTGGTCTAGTCCTGATCTATTCTTGGTCTAGTCCTGGTCTAGTCCTGATGTAGTCTTGGTTTAGTCTTGGTTTAATCTTAGTTTAATCCCGGTTTAGTCTTGGTCTAGTCTTGGTCTAGTCCTGGTTTAGTCCTGGTTTAGTTCCCATTGCTCTTCTCTTCCATCTAAAAGTCCAAACTCCTCAGATTCTCCAGAATTCCGCTTCCCTCTGTTATCGCAGACCCGGAGGTAAGAGGCCAGACTCCGGCTCTCCCTCCCCCAGCTCCAGCTCCTCATTCTGGGATGGATGAGCGCCGAGGCCTGGGTGATGACCGCTGGGTCGAGCATCTCACTGAGCAGCTGATAACGCAGGAGGGGGCGGGCATTTGTGCTGCCCTCGGTGGCTTTTAAATTCCACTTTTCCTTTTAGTGGAGGCAACAAAGCAAGTTCAGGACGTCACTGTGTGTGTGTTGAGATTAAAGGTCCTATATTATGCGAAATCGACTCTCGTGAGCTTTAAAACGTTTGAGTAATCTTTTATTATTAGTCTGTTTCCATCTCCAACGCTCAAAATGCCCTTTCCCACCTCGTGATGTCATGCAGTGTCAGTTTCCTTCCCAGTGAACAGCTCCTTTTTACCCTTTGTTCAGTCCAGATTGGCGATTCCAGGGCTGAAATTATCACTGAGGGGGAGTTAAGTGGGGTTAAGTGTCTTGCCCAAGGACACAACAACGGTTTTCATCTGCGGGAGCTGGAACTGCACCGCCAGCAGTGGGTTTGATTGGCCGTGTCGAGAGTGGGATTCGAACCGCCAGCCCTCAATAACGGTCAATATTATAATGTGTCTTTTGAATGGGAAAAGTCCTCTAGGGGTCGTCACAAAGTCCTTCAAATCTGGAGGCTTTTTTTTTTTTGTCTGAAACCAAAGAATAGTTGGGCTGAAAATGAAATAAAATGTTAAAAAGCAGCACAATATTATCAGTTTCACTTTTGCTTTTAGTACAACAATGACATGTTAAATTAAAGTGCATATAAAAATGAAGTAAAAACGCAACTGACAATACACGATAACACGCCTTAAAGACGCACTGTGTAGCTTTTTTGGTTAGGGGTCTGTCACCTGCTTGTTTCTATGAAGATGTTATTGCTCGGCTTGGAATAAAAATCATAAATCTTTATTTCTGAAGCACTTTTAAAAACGAGGATTACAAAGTGCAGCACAAGCAGCAAAGAACAATACAAAAAACAGAAAAATAGCCCCCAGAAAGTGTAGAAAAACACTTAACGATGCAAACAAATCAGTTAATTATGACAAATAAATAAATAAATAAAAAGAAATAAGGAATAAAACCAGCTAAAGGAAGGTCAACCGATAAAAATGGGGTTTAAGGAGTGATTTAAAAGATGATACTGATGGTGCAGCCTTATCTCCTCAGGCAGGTCGTTCCAAAGCCGAGGCGTCCGGACTGAAAAAGCTCCGTCACCTTCGTCCGGAGTCTGGACTTTGGAACAGCGAACAGGGACCTGCCTGAGGATCTGAAGCTGCGGGAGGCTCGTACGGGGTTAAAAGTTCTGAAATATAACTGTGCAAGACCTAAACGAACTTTAAAAGTGATCAGTAAAACCTTAAAATCAATTCTAAAACACACAGGCGGCCAGCGAAGGGAAGCTGAAACGGGGAATGTGCTGATGTCTGTTCAAACCACTGAGGAGTCGAGCTGCTGCGTTTTGAGCCGGTTGGAGGTGGAAGATGGATTTGATGTTCCACAGTGTGACATTAAACAGCTTTACTTTACATTTATTCAGTTCCAGGTGGTTTTAGAGCTCAAAAATACCCAGAAAAACAGGCGTTCTGACTGAGATCTGATCTGTAACTTGGTCTGTTTTTTGTCTCCATGAAAATAGAAAAAGGTTTAACGCCATTCTGTGAAATATTCCAGACAAAGCAATAAACATCTCCACCAGAAAAGTTACACAATGCACCTTTAAATGCCTTTTAAACTACTACTTTTCCTTTCTGTGTCCCAGCTATCGCAAACTCCTCACAGTTGGGGTCGACCTTGGAGCGGGAGAGGTGAAGTTTGGGCTTTGAGTCGGCTCCAATTCCCCGCGAGAGACCAGGATGTAAAGTAATTGTTTGCCTCCAGAACACCGTGTGGCGCTCTCAGAATTCAGATTCGGACCGCCGCCTCCGCAGGGACGGCGCCGAGTGGATTTGAAAAAGACGCTGAATTACCTGCCAGAAAGGTCAGTTGTGTAAAGGACCGTGTCAAACTTTATACAGAATATTTTAAAAGTTGGATGGATTTAAAGTCACTTGCAAACAGTCGTCATCAATACTGGCGCACTGTGTTATTAAAAGGGCTGGTGCCTGATTTTCTTTCCAGCAGCAATGTTTGGTTCATCCTGTTACAGACATATTGCATACGCAGCTCTTGAGGTCCAAATAAGTCCGCTGTGGAATCAAGAAGTGTGCAGTTAGCATGCTAGTTGTTGTGAGCATTACCGCTAAAGTAAACAGCACACCGCCTATGGCCCTAAGTAATCATCATAGACTGGACAATAGATGAAGAGCTGAAATGGACCGTCACAATATATCGAATCACACGTCTCTTTGCTTAAATGAACAGTTCTGATGCAGAAATAGTAAAAAAAAAAAACAGAGGGAACTACAGAGACCATGATCCTTTGCTCCGTTTCAGTGCAGACGACATGAAGAAATAACTGTTCTAAGCACTTTTACGTCTTCATTCTTTGGGTTAAGTCTTGTAAAGGCATTTTTAGAGGAAAAAGTTGCATATAAAGCAATAAATAGCGCTAAATATCGTACGGTGAGATGTTTATGGTGAAAATATCGTACAGAGAGATTTGGATTTCATTCCATCTCTAATGACGATAAATGTTGTACCAAATGACTGGGCAAAGATTTTTATAATGTCAGTCTTGTTATTATGTGTAGAATATCGTAATATCGTGAGCATTTACACGATATCGCAATAAATATCGTACTGTGAGGTTCATACCGTGATGATATCGTATCGTGAGACTTGGATATCGTTACACCCCTAATATATATTTACAAATAGGAAAAGTTCAATGCCACGCCGTGTAACATTCTGCTCAAAGCAATCACATCTCCATGGAGACAATCCAGTTGCAAACTAACCACCAGAAAAGTGACATAGTGCAGCTTTAAACCTTTAAAGTTTCGAAACTTTTTTTTTTTTTTTTTTACTTCGCAGACAGTCCAAATGTATAAACCCTATATCCGCCCCTTGCTTTGAATATGCTGCTCCCTCCCGGTCGTCACCGTCAGTCCCACAAACTGAACCACTGGAAAAGCTGCAGAGACGCATCATTTTGGGACACAACTATACACAAACTCTCAATCATTCAGACTACGCAGCTCTGACACTTGTGCCACTCAAGTATCGTAGACATTTTTCACGTGCATGTTATGCTTACAAACTACTTCACTCATGACTACCCAAGAGCTCATGTCCAATTTTGCACCGGCCCCCGACAATCCGGAGTAAATCTGCGCAGGCAAAGGCTGGAGCTGCCTGGACTCTCATATCCAACTTCACGTACTTTCCATCGCTCACCTGTTCTTTTTGCAATTAAACTATTAAACCAGATCCCTCAATTGTGGAACTCGACATCATTTGAAGTCTTTAAACCCTCCCTGTGGAACGACATGGGAAATACAATATATGAACTCTTGTACTGATTGTTGAGTATTTTAAATGGTCTTTTTATGACCCATTGTCAGTGCCGTTATAGGTCATGACGTTTAAATAAAGAATAAATAAATATATCACTGACGTCACAATGCAAATCCAAACTTCCCTATCAACAGCTTATGCAATTTTTCTAGTGGAGGGTCGGCCCTCTGCTTGTTTTCATAGAGATGTTCCGCACTATGGCATCAATCTTTAACATTCAAAAAAGTAGGTGACACCGACAGGCCAAGTTACAGGTCAGGTTTGTGGAGAGGCCAAGCCCACTCACTGTACGAACGTCTGCTTTCCCAGGTGTTCCCAGGTGTTTCTGAGCAAAAAATCATTGATAATTACATATATGTAGATAGATGATTTTAATGCCATATTGTGGGACATTCAAAGCAAGAACATCTCCTAGCACAGGGGTCAGCAACCTTAAATACTCAAAGAGCCATTTTGGAGCGTCTCCCACAGAAAAGAAAACACCCGCAGAGCCACAAAAATGAGGATAACACTGTACATGTATATATATATTTTTTTTACCTGTCTGCTCTGTATAAAAAAACTATAGTGTTTTGCATTTATGAAATCAATGAAAATACAACACAAATAATCCCCTGAGTCGTGTCCTTTAGTCCGACAGAAGCTAAAGCAACAGCACGACCTGTTTTCAGCGCAGTTTATGCAAATGAGCCGTGCGGTTTAAGTTGCGTTTCTCTAAAATGGAAACAAATGTGCGCAAAGCTGCATTAAACAAATTATTACCAAATGTCTATTTGAGTCCTGCTTGTAAGAAATAAAGATCCAAGATTAAATTATCCACGTCATCACTTTGTCAGGTGCGCTGCAGTGAATGAATCTGCCCTCGTAGGATTAAAGAAACTTTTCTTTCTTGGATTTGTCCATCATTTACCTACCAGGGGTCAAAAGTCTCAATAAATCCTGCTGCTGGTGTAGGTGCGGTGCGTCCGGGCGGGAAACGTATCGAGTGTCGCACATCGCAGCATTGACGCATATTTTGAGCAACAAAAATATTAAAGACGTTTTATTTGCATGTTACAAGATGACCATTACCTACACGTTTAGAATTACATTTAAAAGCAAACTAACTAAAATAAAAATACAGTGTACTTGAATGCAAAGTCCTAGCATGTGATGAACCCCCTACCAGAAAAGTTACACACTGCACTTTTACGTCCTAGTTTATACAGTGGGTTTATGCAATGAGTCAGACTAATATACTGTACAGAAAAATCCCAGTGCGCTGCTCCTGTCGCTGCTCCTGTCACTGCTCCTGTCACTGCCCCCCCGTCAGCGCTGCACTTCGAACGCCCCGACCCCCCGCCGTGCACCGCCGCACCACCTCTCGCCCATTTAAATCTGATTATGCACCAGACCTGGCAACCGCTTTACTCTTAAAAGAAACGCCGACCCGCAGCAGAAAACTCTCATCTACCATAACCTTAAACACAGCATTTCAAAGTGGGCCTTAACTTTTCAATTTCTCTCCAAGCGTATAATTTTATATCGTTTAAATATAAGTCTCGGGCCAGCACTTACCCCTGGCTGTGCGGTTCCCTGGAAACGCGGTTCAGACGTGAGCTTTTAGCGGCCGTCTGGACTCGGACTAAATCACGTGGGGCTTCTGTTCATATTGAAAACGAAGCTAATGCCTTGAAAACAACACATTATAGGAGCCCTGTAATGCCATAAGTGCACGCTTAAGAGTCATTAAAAGTTTTCTCAGGAGGAAAAAGAACAAGAAGAGTGAGCAGAGTTATGAGTTTCTATATATTCCATAGGCCAATAATATTTAATACAGATGAGGGCAGTGAAAATTAATATGGTTAAAATCAGGGTTCCTGCGGTGTCTTAAAAACCCTTTAAAGCACTGAAATTATGAATTTGGAATTAATACCTTAAAAAGACTCGAAAAAGCCTTGAATTTTTATATGTGGGTCTTAAAATTTGTGCAGTACGTAACTTCTCCGTATCGAATTTCCCCTCACAAGTTTAATCTGTCAAACAGCATTAGTTGTTAAATAATGTAATAACATAAAGAGCAGCAGAACCAGTAAATGAGAACACAATGTAGCCCCGGGTCAAAATACTCCCAACACATCGCTGAAGATCACGCGCTACAGTAAAAAAAGCAACGAGCAGAAGCGTGTAAAATCAAAGAAAATCTATTAGGACACAAAGTTTGACTGTTTTTTAATGTTGGTTTTATGTGACCAAGCAACAAATTTGATGCTGGAGTCAAGGGGATGAGTCTCTACCCCCCAGATCCCTTTGTTTGACAAATAAATGAACACAAAATCAAGAATTTTGTTTCTTTACCTGTACGCCTATGAAATAGGTATTAAGTTTTTATATAAATGGTCCTAAAAAGACTTGAATTTAACTGGAAGAAACCTGAAAGAATCCTGTAAAATGTAGAGCTATGGTGTAATACAGTGAGCTACAGTCCAGGGTCTTGTCACTAATAGAAATGATCAGGTTCAACATTTTACCTTTGGGATTTTTAATGGCAAAGTACGATGTTTTCAATGGGGAATATGGGCTCCTTTGGATCATTTCTAGTTTAGAACTGGAGTGGAAATGATGTAGTCACTTTAAAACCAGGTTTAGATTTAGATTAGACCTGGAATAGTCCTGTTATAGACCTGGTTTGGATCTGGTGGTTCTTGGAAAGCCAAATATTTTCTTTGGTGTGAAAAGTTTTAGAGCCATTGATGTACAGTTGGCTATTGCGTAATATTTGCACTTTGAAATAATTTGTAATATTGACAATATAAAATAGAAGCCTGTTTACATGTCGTTATATGTTAACATGTCCTGTAAAGTGGGATCACCATTTTGTATATTTTCATACCAGAACTATCATATTTCCAATCCCTCTGTGAACCTGCTCAGCTGCAATTGACAGGACTGAAAATAATTTGCAATAATTTATTAGTACAGTTGTAAATAATACAGTAATATATTTTTTTGCATTTGTTTCGTCTCCATTAAACTGAAGGTATCACACTGGAGATCACAGACAAGTCACATTTAATTGGAAATGGGAACGACCTTGCAAAAAAATCGGAAAAACAAACTGATCTTGTTTAGACTGTCATTAAAAGATCAGATACAGGACGCATGGGAGCGAAAAAAATCTGATTTGGTTCACTTCAGGCTGCAGTCTGAACGTGGATCGCCTGAAACTGTAATGACATACCAGCATTTCCTGGCCTAAAACGTCACGTAAACATATAATGACCAGCACAATCTCCACCTGTTTACGTCTGAATGAGTCCGTACATGTGTAACCTCTTTAATTATCCGAGGTGATTAAGAGCTTTCCAAACGACGTCATTACGGCACCTCGAGATTCACTCTCTCAGCAGGAAAACACCATTACAGCCTATGTGGATTTTGATTACAGATTATACAGTGCGATTGCCTCAACCCCCTTTCTCACATACGGAGAAAGGAGTGAAAAAATAGACCAGTTTTTGTCAACCATACGTTTCCCTGCATTTCTCAGTAAATATCCGTGCACACCTGGACCGGGCTGATAATGTGGTCTGTGGGATGTTTTTGCCTATGGATGAGGGGCTTGGTTATCTCACAGCAGCTCAGCGGAGCATGCCTAATGTGAGTGCTGCGCTATCTCTCCATCACGTCCGGCGGAAAAGAAAAAATACAGAAAAAAAAGGACAAGGTGAGGCGGACACAATGGGAAAACAGTGTATCGGAAGAAAAGGGCAGCAGACCAGTGCAGATGGACGGAAAGAGAGGGAGATCTCAGGAGGGATGGACTTGGATTTTGTGGTTTTCGCGGTTTAAATACCAACACGTGGAAAAAATTGGTGTTTTTTGAAAGCATGGATTAATTTAGAAATAAAATTTGTAAAAGGTAGAGTATTCTTTGGATAGTTGGAAGTTTGTGAAGACAGAAATATCATAAGAATTCATCTTGCTGGCCAGGTTAGTATTTCTTATTGTGCAACTTCCTATTATGCCCATAGCCAAATGAAGCTCATTGAGGACCCAAATTCGAGTATCATACCAACCAAAGAGCCAATCCGGAGTGAGAGTGTTGAAGGTAACGCCTGTTGGACGGTAGAGGGAGCGATGTCGGAGACAGAAGGCACCTGATTTGTCTGTTATTAATGTTCGGATCCTTCAGGACCATGGACAGCGGGTTGATATGAACCAAAATGTCGAGTCTAACAGCAGCTGTTACAGAGAAAAGGACAACGTTTTTTAACACAAAGTGGATTGGTGCCATAATCAGTGGACACCTTAAAGGGACAGTTGGGAATTTTGGACACAGGGCCTCATTTCCTCATGATCCAGAGTGTTGGAGACGTGTGGAGACACTTTTTTTTAATAAATATTCCAGTCCTTGTATTTGTAGAGTTTGCTGGTGCTAGGCTAGTGCCATAGTTTTCCTGACACTAAAAACAGTCTTACCCACTCCACAGGGCACCCGAGGCAACACAATTATAACGCCAGACTGTTAATGCAAATGTCTGTGTGGATAGAATAATATTTGAAATAAAACTAAACTTGCATCGCATGAATCGTCGCATGTTGAGGGACTATTTTTTCATATATCAGTCCGCCGCTGCCAAACTTTCTCTATGTCCAAAATTCTGAACTGTCCCTTTAAGTGTTGGTAATTCACAGTCCATAACTTTGAATCTGTTTAGTTCTTAGCTCGTTAATTCTACTCTCTAAGACACATGTGTCAAACATGTGGCCCGGGGGCCAGATCCGGCCCTCCAAGACCTTTAATCTGGCCCTCGGCTGATTTTTCTATTAAAATACTTAAAATTTTCAGATTTTTCTGTTAATTTTCTGCACCGTTTAGCATAGCAGCGTCTCCGGCGTTTCTGTGCGTATGACTCCCACCAGAGCAGCACAAATGAAGACTTTCCTCTTTCCAAACGCTCTTAAAGGACGATCGTTCTGACTGTCGACCGTGACCCTCATCAGCAAAATGTCAAAAAATGAGAAAAGCAGATGCTGAGTTTTCCCAAGAAAAATAGTCTAATTCTTATTTGTTGACAGAGGTGAATGGGAAATCTGTGCTCAGTGTGTTTGGAACAAGTGGCGTTGCTCGAGGAATATAATCTTAAGTTTTCTGATCCGGCCCTTTTGGGATCAAAGTAGGTTGCATACGGCCCCCGGACCAAAATGAGTTTGACACCCCTGCTCTAAGATGTAAATAGGGACACATGCCTAATCTAATGTAGGGGACTTTTGGTTCTTAACATTTCAACTCAACATTTTCTTTCTTTCTTTTTCTGAGTTTGATGCCTACAGCTTTCTGAATGTTGTTTTTTTTTAGCTAAAACATTATTCTCTGTCAACTTTGACCTTTTCAAAAATGGAAATAAAAACTGAAAAACTCGGGTTAACCCAGTGACTTCATGGCTCCACAGACTCGCGTAAAGTGGTGACATTTAACATCCGTGATTTGAGCGTCGGGGCCATAATAACTCTAATGAGCTTGGACGAGGTTTGGATCGAGGCGCTGCTCTGTGATGGAAAATGTGGAGTTTGGATCTACTCTTTATTTAACGCTTTTTTGTGTCTAGATTTGATTAGTTAACAAACATATCTGTAGTTTTAGCCGCACTTTACTCATCACTGATCGCTTTTGCCATACTGTAGAACATTCCAGGTAAAGCTTAACATTTCCATGGAGACAAACAGAAAAGTTACAGAGTGAACCCTTAGAGTCACACTCACTTATACGGTTCAGTTGAAAAATAAAGTTAAAGGAACTCCGGCACGTTTGAAGCTAAAGTCTGTTGCTAGAGGTGGTTGAATTCAGTCAGAAGCCAAAAAATTTAGATCTCCCTGTGGCAGTGAGTCTGTCAAGGCAACAAACTAGTGTAGTGATGGGGGCAAGTTCTTAACTTCCACGTAAAACGCCAATTTGCTTCACACTGAAGAAGCTTAACACCACTTTAACCCATCTTACAACAGCCACGAGTCTAACAACGGACTTTAGCTTCAAACGGGCTGGAGTTCCCCTTTAAAACCACACTTTTCTCCACTGAGATAGATACGTTTCGTGTCATACTGCGGAAGATTACAGCCAAAGGGACAACATTACCGTGGAAACAACAGGAAAAGGCCTTTCTCCAGACCAAATAAGAGTCAGGTTTGTGGAGATGCAAGCCCACTCAGAGAAAGAATGCACCTATTTTTCAGCGCAACATAAACATCCGACATGAAATCAGTTGAAAAAAAAGCTAAAAAGTTACACTGTGTAGCTTTAAAGGGTTCATATTACACTTTCTTTATTTCTGATCTATGCTATAATGTTGTTTCCTCATCACAAATGTACCTGGAGTTGTGTTTTGTTCATTCACACGTTTCAAAAGTGAAAAAAAATGCATCGCACACTCAGATGGCCGATGTCCAAAAGCTTTTTAAAAAAATATATTTTTATTACATTTTGGCAAAAAGCCTTCGTCAGATTACTTCTTGCTTTGGACCGCAGTATACAAAGCAAAAAGAAATTAAAAAGCTTTTGGACATCGGCCATCTGAGTGCGCTATGCATTTTTTACACTTTTGAATTGCTGTTCTTGCATTTCTCTGCAAGAACGTTGGTGTATATTTTCTGTTTCATTTAATTTAAACAAATCCAATCCTGCATATTGAGGCTGAGTTCTTCTCTAAAACGGAAAACACTCTGTACCACCTTATGATGTCACACTGGAAAAAACAATATCCAGGTAAGTTAAAATGACTTAACTTAAAAACATTTTACTTTGAGTTGATTCAGCTTCAACAAGTAAAATGATCTGCCAGTGGAATAAGTGTTTTTAATTCAAGCAACAGTGAATTTTCTTTCTTATTTTAAGTGCAAAAAGTTGTTGTTTTTCTTATTTCAAGTATCGCCAGATGTATTTTCATATTTTAAGCACAAAAAGTCTTGTTCCTCTGACAGATAATTTTACTTTTCAAGTGAAATTTACTCAAATCATGTTAAAATTTCTTAATTCAAGTCATCTTAACTTGATTAGATTTTGTTTTATACCTTCACTAGAATCATTTGAATAATTTCAGCTCTGGGATTGCCCATTTCCACTGAAGTAAAGGTAAAACGTTGTCGTTAACTTGAAAATGAGCACTTCATGACATCACAAGGTGGAGCAGAACATTTTGAGCTTTGGAGATGTGGACAAACTTAACAATGCAGCATTACTCAGACGTGTGTGAATGAAAAAAAACAACACAGCTCCAGGTTTGTTTTTGAGGCGGTAACAACACTGCAACATGACCTAAACCTCACAGGAGTCAATTTTGCGTAGCATGGCCCCTTTAATGAAGTACTTGCAATATTGCTTTACAGGGCACTATTGTAAGTGACCCCAGCGTGTGGCAGAATCCCACTTTATTAAAAGATCAGACAGTTACCACTTCGCGCGGTGTCAATTACATCCTGATCTAATCTCAAAAAGAGGCCTTCATTTGGGCTGATAACCTTCTCAGCGGGAGGCGGCGGTTATCGAGAAATCTACCCCCAGCTCTTTGTGTGGTTCCAACTGACTTTGAAGAGCCGTAAGAAATTATAATAATAAAGTTATTCGATTTGAGACACTTACCCGTCTAAAGGTTGTCCCAGGTAACAGTGGCAGTAGAAGTACATGGAAGGAAAAGTCTAATAGGAAAATATGGCTATGCAATCGGAGCCACCGAAAGGTCCTATATTACGCAAAATTGACTCTTATGGGATTTAAGCCGTGTTAGAATGTTGTTTCCTCATCAAAAACAGACCTGGAGTTGTGTTTTGTTTCATTCACACGTTTGAGTAACTCTTTATTATTAGTCTGTCTGCATCTCCAAAGCTCAAAATGCTCTGTTCCACCTGAAGCAGAAGGGACAGTTCAGAATTTTGGACACAGGGCCTCATTTCCTCTTGAGCCAGAGTGTTGGACACGTGTGGAGACACTTTTTTAAATATTCCATCCAGTCCTTGTATTTGCAGAGGTTGCTGGTGCTAGGCTAGTGCATGTCAATGGCCATAGTTGCCACTAAAAACAGTCTTACCCACTCCACAGAGCACCCGAGGTACAACTATTAGAACTCCAGACTGTCCATGTGAATGTCTGTGTGGATAGAATAATGTTTGAAATAAAACTAACCTTTGCATCGCATGAATCGTCGCGTGTTGAGGGACTATTTTCTCATATATCAGTCTTTCTATCAGGAAGTACAACTCACTACTGCTGCTGTTCAGACATAAATCCTTCAAATGCAACGTTGGTTTGACTTCTAAAATTATTCTGTCGACACAGACAGTCACATGGACAAACAACTAGCATGCTAACTGCTAACATGCGAATTTCCTGGATATCGAACAAGAAAATGCTTTATATTTGCATACAGCTGTCTTATTTTGACCTCATGAGCTGCTTATACAATACATTTTTACTGCAGAAGTCACATTTTGCTTAAATATACGGAGAAATGATGGCCTTTAATTACAGTTCTAACCAAGTTTTAAGTTTTCACGAGGTTACTAATGAGGTCACGGGCAGGATACATAAATCTAAATAAATGATCCTTGCTTCTTGGCGTATACAGATCTGTCTAATGTGTAATCTATAGGTCAAAATGCAAAACAGTGTTTACAGTGAAGAGGGAGGCGCATTAAAAATGTCCCCATAGTAAATGTATATGTCGGAAAATGTCAGCTTTTTAAATGGGATTTCTGAGAAGGACAGTGCCCCCAGGATATCTGCCTTTGCGAATCTCTCTGCAGCTAATAGCATTTGGTAACATTAAATCATCATAAAATATCATATATTTTGCCTATTATTTATTATTTTCATAGGTCAAATCAGGCTGCTTTCTCATCAAAACCGAACCTAGACTTATGTTTAGTTTCATCATTGTTTCCAAAGCTTTAATTCTTCCTCATTAGGTGTTTTTATAGTCCATATATCTTTAGTAGACTCATTTAGATCGTTTCCATGTTCAAATGTCCTTTACTGTGATTCATGTCAACATATCACAACAATCCTTGCGTCTTTACCCTGGCTTTGGGTTCGATTTAGAACTGATTTTAAGATTTTATTGTTTGTTTTTAAAGCTTTGAATGGACTTGCACCATAATACGTCTCAGATCTTATCCAGATTTACTCCCCCACTTTCGCTCTGAGGTTTGAGGGCTCCAGCTCCAGCTCGCGGTGCCTAAAACCAGACAAAACCAGGGGGGATGGGGCCTTCTCCATGGCTGCTTGCCGCTGCTGGAGTCGGCAATCAAGTCTTTTGGGCTTTCGCAAGCGCAGTGGGAAATCAACAAAGGTAAGTGTAAAGTTGTTTTATAGCGTTTCCAGACACTAATGAGTGAACCAGGCAGAGCGTTTTGTTTGTTAGACTCGTGGCTGTTGTCAGATGGGTTAAAGTGGTGTTAAACTTCTTCAGTCTGAAGCAAATTGGCGTTTTACGTAGAAGTTCAGAACTTGCCCCCATCACTACACTAGTTTGTTGCCTTGACAGACTCAGTGCCACAGTGAGATCTCCACCGAGGAAACACTGATCTGTGCTGTTTTTTGGCTTCTGACTGTATTCGACCTCCTCTAGCAACGGACTTTAGCTTCAAACGTGCCGGAGTTCAACTTTAACAGCTCCTTTTACCTTTAGTTCAGTAGATATTGGCAATTCCAGCCAATTCTAGTAAAGGTGCACTGGAAAAAAACAATATCTAGGGAAGGTAAAATGACTTAAATTAAATTCAGTTCTCAATTTAACAAGTAAAATGATCTATTCGATATTGTTTATTTTAAGTGCAAAAAGTGTAGATAGATGTATTTTCATATTTTAAGTACAAAAAGTCTTGTACCACTGGCAGATCATTTTACTTGTCAAGTGCAATTTACTCAAATCATGGTAAAACTTTCTTAATTCATCTTAAATTGGGTGGATGTTTTTTTGCAGAGTGTATGGCATTTAAAAACACAGTAGAGCACTTCCTGTATTACCAAATGGCATCTGAAGAAGAACTCAAATAGTTAAATATGCAGATTTGTGTGTTAAACATGTGTGAATGAAACAAAACACAACTCCAGGTACATAGATGCAGAAAAAAGCGCAATATCTGCACTTTTAAAAATGCTTTCTTTGGGATTGCTTTAATTTGTACAGTAGATTACGTTACATTTTACTATCTTGAATGAAACATTGATGAGGTAACAACATTATAACATAGAAAAAACGTGGAAACCGATGTGAGTTTAAACGTACTTTGAAACCCCATCAATAACGCACGCTTTGAGCTGGTGTAAAACCGCCGGGGGTGATTATTTAGTGTGGAGACGAGGGTCTTAATCTGATGTAATCTACCTGCTGTTTCTGATCGACGCGCTCTGATCCCCGGACTTAACCTGGCCTCTTCTCTCTGGTCAAATAACATGGGAACACAGAGCCCACCGCAGCACCACGGCGGCAGATCTGTGAACGTTATTACCGTACACGAGAACACGCACGATCAATGAAGGTGAAGGAGCGAAGCCGAGGATTCAGATCTGAAGGTTTGTGTTGGGTGTTGTCGTGTTTGCAATGTGGAAAACAAGAATATCTGATTTATTTGTTTATTTTATTTATTATTTTCATTTGATGGGGTGGTATTTTGTTTCTATGGGGTATTGACAGCTACACATAACATATTTAGATCACTGTGTTACCGTTTATTGTTTTGAAAATGCTCTATTTGCCGAAAAATGATTTGTTTTTTGATGTTGTGAGACCCCACCCCTTTGCTCCCCATGCTAAGTCACTCCCCTTTCACTTTAAAATCTGTGTGCATTTAACTAAAGAAGCTACTGCACATCGCGTCAGGTTTGTGAAGTTGTAGTGTACAGTTTTGTATCATCTTTTTGTATATTTA
The DNA here is from genome assembly GCA_034769755.1 of Odontamblyopus lacepedii. Lineage (NCBI taxonomy): Eukaryota > Metazoa > Chordata > Actinopteri > Gobiiformes > Gobiidae > Odontamblyopus > Odontamblyopus lacepedii. The sequence continues at coordinate 31,574,667 of CM068361.1, forward strand.
TGGAGAGAGAGATTGCTAAATTACTCAAACATGCACAGATTACATAAAGGCATGTTTGGAATGAGGGAACGATGTTATGTAACATGGTAGAAAGCTAAAAACATACTGATCTAGCATAATATTCCATTTTAAATATATACATTGTAGTGAATCAGAAACTTTCCATTTGACCTCAAAACGCCTACTGCTCGGACACTCGATCACAGACAGAATAATCGTCATAATTTTATCTACAAATAAATAAACAAAAATGCATAAAAGATTAAATACCTCTAAAAGCACTGACTACAGTCTTCAGGCCTGTCACTGCAGCATTAGCATAGAGGCTGCCTGCACATTAAAGCAGGTGGAGCACAGGCAGGTGTTACGTCTCTGTTTACTCCACAGAAGATTCACTCTGCTCCTCTGAGCGCCTGAAGAAGCCTCTGCCTCACACTCAGAACAGGCTGGAGTGAGAACAGTGTCCTGTCCCACTGTGCTCATGTTTGTGTGGGGCTTTTCCAGTGATTCAGGCGTGTGTGAATGTGTACAGGAGTCATAGGTTAATATCATCAGCTCGGGTCCTCTACCAGAGGCCTGGGAGCTTGAGAGTTCTGCGCAGTATCTTTGCTGTTCCCAGTACTGCTTTTTTATGGACTGAGATGTCTGTTGTCCTTCCTGGGATCTGCTGCAACCACTCCTCCAGTTTGGGGGTCACGGCCCCGAGTGCTCCAATCACCACAGGCACCACCGATGCTTTCACCTTCCAGGTCCTCTCCAGCTCTTCTTTGAGCCCCTGGTATTTCTCTAGTTTCTTGTGTTCCTTTTTCCTGACATTGCCATCGCTCGGTATTACAATGTCCACCACTCTATATATATATATATATATATATATATATATGCATTTATGTAGTAGATATTGTGTGGATGTATGTGTGTGTGTATATTCCATAGATGTATTTATGTGTCTGTGTGTGTGTGTATATGTTTTCTGTATTTGTCCGTCAATAGGGAGTTTCAGGGTGGGAGGTGTTGGGTTTAAAGGGAGAAATTTGCTCTTCATCAAATCACTCTGGATGAGACCAGGTATAGTCCTCTTGCCTCTTGCTCCTCCTCCTCCCTCCGTGGTCTTCAGAGCCTGAACACCTGGTGGAAAGAGCTGCTCTGTTCTTCACTTTGGTTCGAGCCTTTCTCCCTTGGAGCAGGACATCCTCATAATCAGTGTACTGGTCGTAGGATTGCTCTGGAATGTCCTGGACCTGATCTAAAAACTCCGTCCTCTCTGTCGTTTTATTTTTGTTCTTTTTCTTTTTCTTTCTGGTGGTAGCTGTGGGATCTTGGATCTCACACAGGGAATCTTGTGTCTGTGTCTCCTCCTGCTCCTTGAACCAGGAGAGACAATCCTGTAAGAAATCTGAAGATCCCATCTCATCTGTCAACTTATGTTTGCTCCTTTTCTTCTTTCTTGTTCTGCTGTTAGTGTTGGAATTGTGGATTTCCACCATCTCACACAGAGATTCTTCAACCACGTTGTTTGAAGTAAGTTCGACTTCAGTCTCCTCTGGCTCTTCATTTGTAGAGCAGGTGAACCAATCATCTGGTACATCTGGAGACTCAGTTTCGTTCTTATTTGCTGTGGTGGTGGTTGAATCCAGGATCTCCAAAGTCTCACACAGGGAATCTTGTGTCTGTGTCTCCTCCTGCTCTTCATTTGGACATTTAGAGCAAGAGAAAGAATCCTCTGAGACATCTGGAGACTCCATCTCATCTGTCGTCTTGTATTTGTTCTTTTTGTTCCTTTTTCTGTTTCTCGTTTTTGTTTCATGGGCCCTGCTGTTTGAGGTGAGCTCAGGTTCAGTTTGTGTCTCCTGAGTGGCCTCATTTTATTTATTTACGTTTTAAAGAGGAATAGCCCCTTGAGATGCAGCATCTCCTTTTCAAGGGGGTCCTCTAGTCGAACAATTTGGCTGCAGACAGCAGTGCCATAGTAAACATAATATACAACAATATGTAAACAAATAGATCCAAACTCGCACACACTGATACACACACACACACACACACCAGCTCTCAAAGCCCCACCCAAGACAAAAATCAATTACAGTATTGAGAATCAAAAACAAAGACAGACATTTGTTAAATGACACAGAAGAGCATTACGGAACATATGAAGAGAGGATGTAGATCTTAGAGTGGCGGGGAGGATATTCCAGTCATGAGGGGCCCTAAACTGAAACGCAAATTTACCGAGCTCTATTTTGACTCTGGGAACGGTAAAGAATAAATTATCTGTGTGGCGCAAATTATAGGAAGTACTGTAAGGTACAAGATATTGTTTAAGATATGAAGGATAATCCAAATGAATACATTTAAAAATAAACTGAAGCCAGTGATATTTCCTTCTGTCTGAAGGTTTGAGCCACGACAGCTGTTCGTACATCACACAGTGATGTGTTCTATAAGGGCAGCGGAGAATGAACCGGCAGAGACTATTGTAGACAACATCAAGTGAATGAAGGCAGGAAGCTGTAGAATTTTGATAGATAATATCTGCAGAATCTAAAATGGGAAGTAGCAATTGAGAAACAATTTTCTTTCTAACTTGGAGATTGAAAAAATTGATTGATTGATATACTATTTTTAAACGGTAATTTAGTTTATTTGTAGTGGAATTGACATGGGTTTTAAATGATGAATCAGAGTCAAGCCAAACGCCCAGATATTTAAATGTTTCAACAGACTCAAGGGGGATTTATCTAAAAAATTAAATTCTGTTTTGGTGTTAGAGCTAGACTTACCTTTCTTTTGAAATAACATTGAATATGATTTAGTTTTATTGATGAGAAGCTTATTGGACAATAACCACCACTGCACTGAGTCAAAGTCCTGTTGCAAAGAATTAGTGATGTCAGAGACATTTCGTTTGGAACAGTATATAACAGTGTCATCTGCATACAGGTGAACATTACAATCAGTGCAAGAAAGTGGCAGATCATTAATAACAATAGAAAATAACAGTGGTTCTTAAGAAGAACCTTGAGGAATGCCTCTGTCTATGTGTCTATTTATCTATCTATCTATCTATCTATCTATCTATCTATCTATCTCTATCTATCTATCTATATAAATATATATATATATATATATATATATATATATATATAGATATATATATATATATATATAATTATCTTTATATTTATATTTTGAAACACAAGTGGTCAAAACCAGTTACCTCTGGTAGTGTTTGGGCGCTCTAATAGAGATCGGCTGGGGAGCTCAGTCATACGGGATACGGGAGGAGCTCGGAGTAGAGCTGCTGCTCCTCCACATTGAGAAGAGCAGCGGCTCTGGTAGCTTTTCGAGAAGGTGTTCATGTCCCACTGGGAGGAGACACTGGGGTAGACCCAGGACACGCTGGAGGGACTATGTCTCTGGGCTGGCCTGCACTGGAAAAAAAACTATATGTAGGTAAGTTAAAATGACTTGAATTAAGAACATTTGACTTTATTTGAGTAGATTCAACTTGACAAGTAAAATTATCTGCCAATAAGGAATAAGTGGGTTTTTATTAGTGCAAGCAACATTCAACTTTGTTTCTTAAGTGCAAAAATGTGTTGTTTTTCTTATTTTAAGTGTAGCAAGATGTATTTTCATATTTTAAATCCAAAAAGTTTTGTTCCACTGACAGATAATTTTACTAAATTTTTACTCAAGTGAAATTTATTCAAATCATGATGAGACTTTCTTAATTCAAGTCATCTTAACTTAGATTTTGTTTTTTGCAGAGTGGGAACACCTTGGGGTCCCACTGGAGGAGCTGGAGGAAGTGTCTGGGGTGGGGGAAGTCTGGGAGTCCCTGCTCAGACCGCTGCCCCACACCCTGGGTGCATCCTGATGAGCTGAAGAAGATTAACAGATGGATGGGGAAAAAAATCATTCTGTGAGTGGGGCTCTCCTCTCAACAGGTCTGACCAGTAACTTCTAACTCACCTGCTGTCATGTCGATAGGGTTAATGTTGCATTGTGGAACATTTCAGGCAAACGTTTAGGCAAATGTTACACAGTGCATCTATAACTGGGTCCCTGAACATGCTGTTTATTTGTATTTATTCATTTTGCAAACATGAAGTGCATATTAGCAAAAGTTACTTGCTTCCACACTGTGCTCTGTTCTTCCATCCAGACATAATCAAATCTCTGTTTTATAATGTGTTGTTAGCAGTGACTGCACAAAATAATTTGCCCAGTCTGGGTCCTGAGTATGGAAATGTTTATATTAACATTTGTTTATATGTGATATTTATATGATAATGTTTATATTTAAGTTTGTATTTCTCTTGTTGGAAATTGGAAATGACTTATGAGACGGAATATGTCCTTAAAACAAATCCTTTCCTCTTCTTGTTTATGGCCGGCATGATACATACCGCCTATTTCCGAAGATAATTACATTTTTTATTATTCGCGACACTGCATTGAAACAGGGATATTAAATTGTCCTCTTGAAAATTGAAGAATTGAAGTCAGAAGAAATAAGAGGGAAGGAAACGTTGCTGTATGGAAAAAGATGCCTTCACTAGATATGATTCGTTTGCATTGATATTGGTGTGTCCCTGGGCAAGACACTTCACCCACCGTGCCTGTTTGACGGTGTTCTGGGATTATACGACTTTCCGTGTTAGTTTCATGAACATAAACAAGACATATTTTTAATTTAACGCAAGAAAATTCTGAAAAAAAGTCCAAACTCTGCACATGTTTTACTGAAAGACGATTGGCTTTTGCTCAAGGGCACAACGGCAGCATTCACCTGAGGGATTTAACATCGATCCCACAACCTCAAGGCAGCATTTGGACCCCAATCTTCAGATTTTAGACCAAACAGTCAACCAACTACTTCCACTTTCTCAAAACTATACATTTCTTTTTTTGCACTTTTCTGGTGAGGGTCCTGTCTCCATGGAAACTGATCCATTTGATCATTTTTTATTCCTTTACATGTGTTTTTATTGCAAAGAAGAGAGGCAGGTAGCAGCTGAAGTGTTTTCTTCCGGTTGACGTAAATATGTTCGTGTCTCTGTCCAGTCCGAACCCTTCCCGACCCCCAGACATTGAGCAGAATTAAATAAAGCCGATTTAACGTGTTTTCCATGTAAACCTCAACTTGGAATTATTATTTCCATGTAAACTCGAAGGAGAAAATTTAAATTTCGAACTATTTAACTCAGAACAGTTAAGTTGTAATTAAAAAACATCATGTCAATGTGGTCAGTATGATGTTAAACAGCTTTACCTTATATATATTCAGTTACAGGTGGTTTTATAGCTCAAAAATACCTATAAAAACAGACATTCTGAAGAAGAAAAGCATTTGACGAACCCTCTACCAAAAAAGTTACACAATGCACCTTTAATTGGTTCTATGTATTTACAGTAAACACAGTGACATAACACTAGAAAACTAGAAAACACCTTTTAAAAGGTGGATAACAAATACCTCTGGGTAACAATAGTCAACTCAGGGTTTTTTGGGGACCTTTGTATATCTTGTACAATCTTCTGGGTAGAAAGGGTAAAATGTCTTGCCCAAGGACACATAGTCACAGCCTAAATAAGAACATGCAGTTTAATTATAGTGTACACGGTTCCTTCTAGACCCCTAAGTCATGTTTGAAAATACTTGTGTATAAACGTGTGTTTTTCAAAAGCGCTTCTGTGCCTGTTCTCCGGCACTAGACCTCGATTAGGCTCTTTACGTGCACAGCAGAGCCACAGACCGCAGGGGGCGCTCTTCATTAGTCCTGCCACATCCAAACCTACTGCGCTTGTGTTAGTCAAGGCTCAATACTGCAGCGTCAACACACCGCTACCCCCCAGTGCATGCTGGGATACCCCCCTCTCTCTAAGCTTACTCAAGCCGTAGCTGTCTAGTCACTCAATCACAAATGATGCAAGCAGCAACCTGGATTAACCCGTCTTTAAAACAAACAAAAAAAGTACTATAATTCAGTTTGAGGGTCTCCTTGACATGGAGCTGTTATTGGGTCACCAAACTTTTATCTCTGGGGGCCACATTGTCGCTCTTGACTGCAGTGGGGGGCCGGGGTCGGGTAGATCATGTAGCAGAATTGTATGACCCAGAACAAAATGAGCACCAGCCTCATTGTGTAGTAAAAATGACCAGCCAGACTCAGCTCCAATATTACATCAACACAGAATTCCTGGCACATATTTGTTTATCGTTACTAGAGATTTGCAAAAGTAGTAAGTATTTCACACTTTGTTTTAATTTGAAACACCACAGATATTCCATTGATTTATTTTGACGTGCGTTGACTGTCACTGTTTGATCTCGAACATGTCAGGTGATGAAAATTCGACGGCAAATGTAAAGACGTCATATAATTATTTAAATAAAGATAAACACTTCATATAAATATCATTTTTAATTGAAAAAATCAACAAAAATACAAAATGCTGACATGTTATTTCCTAAAACGTAAAGTAAAAGTAAAAAATTAGGCCATGACAACTTTTGAGATTTGCCTCATAGGGTCGATGGTGGGGGCCGGTTAAAGGGGCGTGGCGGGCCGGAGTCGGCCCACGGGCCTTAGTTTGATGACGCCTGTTTTTTTGCTTTGCCTGTAATGTTACACAATATGGCATTAAAGAGTAAAAATGGTCTTGCCCCAGTACAAATATATTATAAGCAGCTCTTGAGGTCAAAATAAGTCTCTCTGCATCTAATTACAAAGCATTTTATTATCTGAGTATCTGTATAAGAGTGTTAACATGCTAGGAGTTAAAATAATAGTAGTAGTAGTAGTAGTAGTAGTAGTAGTAGTAGTAGTAGTAGTAGTAGTAGTAGTAGTAGTACTAGGAGCAAAGCAGCAATAAAAAGTGCTTATGAACTCACCGTAGTGAATAATTGGGATGCTCAGAATGTATGTAAACTGTTTAAAAGGAACTACTTCTGTGTTTTAAGACAGTAAAAATCAGGTACAGCGCCTTTAAACCTATCTATCTCCATGGCGACTAGAAGGTGACTTTATATCTCAGCTCTGCTCATGGTAAAGATGGTATATTTGAGCAATAAAAACTTCCGTAATGAAGTACATGCAAGACAGATGAATTTATTGACATATTGTGGAGCATTCTAAGCAAATCACTATGACCATGGAGCAGATTACGATCCTCCAGCCACAAAAAATACAGAATACATCTTTAATAGTTATTTTCAACACATTTTTCATAATTTAACATGATCATATTATGGAGTCTGCCTTTTATTTTCAATTATACATGTATTTTTTTGCACTCAAGGATAATTTTGATCAAAAGTTAGACACTTTATGGTGTAACTTTTCTGCTAGAGGGTTTGTCAGATGCTTTTCTCCATGGAGATGTTATTGCTTCGTCTGTAATGTTTCTCAGTATGGTGTTAAATCTTTCTATCTTCATGGAAAACCAAAGCAGACCAAGTTACAGGTCAGATCTGTGGAAAGGCGACCCCGCTCACAGTCAGAATACATGTTTTTCCAGATATTTTGAGCTATAAAACCACCTGTAATTGAATAAATGTAAAGTAGAGCTGTTTAATGTCACACTGTGGGACATTCCAGGCAAAGCAACGACATATCCAAAGAAACAGGCAGGTGTTGGACTCCAAACCAAAACGTTACATGAGAAAATGTTCTGTTTTGCTGTACTAGTTGTGCCTTATTTGCAGTACACATATGTAAAAATGCCACTGTTGTCATTGGCTGTCACATGGACAGCTTAATCCAGGTGTATAGAGGAGTACAAGGCGGTAATAAGATCCGAACACGACTGAGGTCTGAGCTGTTGGGAGTGCGGAGAAGGGCGGATACTCCACAAATCGTCTTAATGGATAATACAGGATATAGCGGGATAACCTTTACTGACTGACAATCGCATTTCGACTGGATTAGACGCCGGATGTGGAGGCACTCAGTGAAGTAATATCAACATTATAACAAGATTTTCAAGTAACGCAGTTTATACAGCGGGAACAGCTCTATGGTGAAGAGGGTGGGGGTTCAAATCCAGCCTTTTCCCATTTGTAAATCCATTATCTCCTTGTGCAAGACACTTCAAGCCATCTTGCTTGAATTTGATGGAGTTATATAGTCTACGTGTTTCTATTAATTTTGTATATCCGCACAGGTAGTTCCGGCAATGGTTAATCGCTGTTCTCATATCACTACGCTGTGGGCATCACCATAGCAACAAACAAATTACCTGCTGTTAGGAGGGACGAGTTTAAAGGGCACATATTACGCTATTTTCTAATAGGTTATAATGTTGTTTCCTCATCACAAACACACCCGGAGTTGTGTTTTGTTTCATTCACACACGTTTAACACACAAATCTTCAAATTTTAGGCCAGATTCTTCTCTCTTCCACCTTGTGATGTCACGTGGTAATACAGAAAGTGCTCCACTGTGTTTTTAAACTCCGCACACCTTCACTAGAATCATTTTGATAATTTGAGCCCTGGAATTGCCCATCTCTACTGAACTAAAGGTAAAATGTAGCTGTTAACTTCAGAATTACCTCTACATACAGTGACATCACAAGGTGGAACAGAACATTTTGAGCTTTGGAGATGGAGGCAAAATTTAAATTCACCTTATTTATATATTTATATAGCACATTTTACGAACAAAGCAGTTTCCAAATATGCAGAGGTCATAAAATGAAGACAACAAAAAGGTAAATTGCTAAAAATGTGGTTAAAACAGCCCTAAAACAATAAAACCAGTAAAGTCAAACAAAAGCAAAGCCATAAAAATAATAAAATAGCTGTAAATAAGTAAAATAAATAAAAGACACCACAACTCAGGCAGCGTTAAAAGCCACAGAATAAAAGTGGGTCTTAAGATGAGACTTAAAACATTCACTGTGGGGGCAGTTCGGACGTGGGCAGGCTAAAGGATTACTCAGACTCATGTGGAAATGAAACAAAACACAGCTCCAAGTTTGTGGCGGTAACAACATTATAACATGGCTTAAAGCTCACAAGAGCCAGTTTTGCGTAACATAGGACCCGAAATGAACCAAAATGCTTCTAGTGACGGTGTGAAGGAGTTTTTCCTGTTTTTGGGAAGAACTCAGCCTAAATATGCAGGATTTTCTGTTAAAAATGTGTGAATAGTGTAAGATGGGACCTTTAAACCTTATTTCCTCCCTTAATCAGTGAAAAACAATGCACTAATAACTATCTGAGATCCTGCAATAGTGTTGAAATCCGCCATATATTGTATCATTTGACTGCAGTTATTTCTTTCTCATCTCAGACATTCTCCGACCTACAAATGTCAGAACACTCAAAGGGAAATGTCCAAGTTTAAGACAAGCTCCATTTTTAAGCTACATTACATCTGCTCTGCTCTGGTGTGTGTCAGAGCTCCTGTCTGCAGTTCAAATCCCTGACCTCTCCGCGAATGCTCTGTATAATCTGAAAAGTCGAAAGTCTGATGCATGGATTCACATGATGTCGTTTTGTCCAGTGGTAGCTCAGTGTAAGTGACAGCAGTGGGTTTTGATAAAATGCTTCAATCTGTTTTGCTCCAGTTTGCTTATAAATGCATTACAGTGACGGAAAAGTACGCAAGAGCAACTTTTTGGAGCTTTGTACCATGTCATAATGTTTTAATGCTAATTTCATGATGATTATTTATGTTTTGATTTGTTTTTATTGTGATTTTAATGTCTTTCTTATTCGGTAAAGCACTTTGAATTACGTCGTGTACGAAATGTGCTATACAAATAAACTTGCCTTGCCTATAAAGTTGTTCCTTTGACAAAAAAAAAAAAAACATGCCTGAAGAGGTTTTATATGTTAATTGTGCATTTTTGTTAGGGGTGTAACGATATCCAAGTCTCACGATACGATATCATCACGGTATGAACCTCACAGTACGATATTTATTGCGATATCGTGGGAAAACTCACGATATTATGATATTCTAATCTACATAATAACAAGACTGACATTATAAAAAGCTTTGACCAGTCATTTGGTACAACATTTATTGTCATTAGGGATGGAACGAAAACCAAATCTTTCTGTACGATATTTTCACCATAAACATCTCACGGTACGATATTTATTGCAATATTTTGGAAGCTCACAAAACTGAATCTGTGACTTTTTCCTCTCAAAATGCCTTCACAAGTCTTAATCCAAAGAATAAAGATTTCAAAGTGCTGAGAACAGTTATTTCTTCATGTCGTCTGCACTGAAACGGAGCAAAGGATCATGGTCTATGTAGTTCTCTCTCTGTTTTTTAGTTATTTCTGCATCAGAACTATTCATTTAAGCAAAGAGACTTGTGATGCGATATATCGTGATGGTCCACGATATTATTGTGAGACCTGTGATGATACGATATCACCATATTTCGGTTACTGCTACATCCCTAATGTTTGAGTAATCTAGCGATCTCTCCCAGGCCCTATTCAAACCGTCGTTACTGTTAACTGTACGATCCTCTCCAAGACTCAGCCCTCAAGCCTACGTCACCCATTCAGCACAGACTCTTTTCATGAATATACAAAAGCTTGATACAAAACAATACATTACAAGTAGTGGTGTCAAAAATATCGCGTTATTAACAAATTTTAACTGTGAAAATATTTTTAACGCTGTTATTTATTTATTTTATTGCAAACAATTTTTTTCAGAAGCTGTGGCCACTGCTGTAACGTTAGAAATCTACGGGATCTGGTGGTAAACAGGAAGCAAAACAATTTGTACAATACTGAGAAGCCCTGTCTGGTGTGATGATGTTATTTGTACGAGGAAAACACAAAATAAAATCTGCTCCAAAATGGCAAATCTGCGTTTACCTTTGATAAGGACTGTGACAGAGACAGATGTTTTGCCGCCTTTCTCATCCGAGTGTCTTACTTGCTCCGAGCTGTTGTTATATCCAACTCACCGTGGAGCATATCGCAGCAGGACTCAGATCTGTCTCATTATTTCATAGATATTTCTGCCGCTGGACTTATTTTCTCTGCTAAAAGCGTCGCTCTGCTGCTGCATATAGATCCACATGCAAACAAACAGCAAAACACAGTTGCAATAAAAAAAATTTAAAAAGCCTATCCAATTTTCTATGTTGATAAAAGTATTAAAATGATTATTCAAGGGTTCAAGAGTTAACAGTGATGTTCATGAGATTAATCGCGATTAAATATTTTAATCGATTTACAGCACTAACTAACTAATAATGCAACTACAAAAACCTGGTGCAGTGGGCAGTAGTTTCAATGGCGGGACGCACACTGATTGTAATGTGATGGCGCTCTGAAGGGGAGTGACTTAGCGCAGAGAGCAAAGGAAGGGGAGACTCAAGGTGAATTAAACATGTTAATATGTTGTTTTCAGTGAATATAGTAGTTTCAAAATTACAAAAGGAAACATGGTGAGCTAGATATGTTATGTGTTAGCAATTAATACACCATAGAAGTGTTATATTGCTTAGTGTTCAGCCCGGAATGTTCCGCATTACGACATTAAACAGCTCGACTTCACATTTGTGGTTTCACAGCTCAAAAATACCAAGAAAAACAAGCGTTGTGACGGTGGGCGGGATTACCTCTCCACAGGTCTGACCTCCAACTCGAAACATTCCAGACAAAGCGATAACAGCTCCATGGAGAAAAACATTGAACGGGCACTCCGCCACAAATTACAAAATGCGCCTTTAAATAGTTTTGTTTTTCACAATTTTAAGCCCATGAAAAAGCAGAGTAAGTTGAAAAACAGACAGTCTGGTTTGCGGTTTCATGCTGTGCCATATCGTCCAGCTGGGCAGTGATAGAAAAGGTGTATTTTCTTGGCTGACACCTACACTGAGCTGAAGATCGGAGCTGCGGAGAGGGGAGGTGGGGTTGCCATGGCGCCCGTGCACTCAGATGTGAAGGTCATCGAGATAAGCACCGGTCATGACGACTGTGGAGGTGACCCTGTGTATGTGGAGCACAGATACATACATTTAAACGTGCAGATTTGTGAAGATTTATGTGTGAGATTTTCAAGGACAGACTCTGGTTGGATTAAATAAATAAAGAAATCTGGGAAATAATAATAATAATAATAATAAAAATAATAATAAAAGCACATTGGTCTTGTATAAAGCTTTTATTAGATACTCAAAGTTATACTGCATTATTAATTCACTGCTCATTAACAATATGTGGATTTTACAACCACCAATCTGTGCCAAATGACTCCAATCACACACACACACACACACACACACGCACACACACACACACACACACACACACACGCACGCACACACACACACACACACACGCACTATATTCATACTCAAGGTTGTAAGGTAAATGGTAAATAGCCGCTTTTTGACACTTTCCACTAAGGAACCACTCACCCTTTCACACACACACATTCATACACCGATGTACACAGACACTGAAAAGTCTTGCCCAAGGACACATCGACAGCGTTCACCTGTGGGAGCTGGAATCACGCCGCCACCGCTCTTCCAACGGAGCTTTTATCGCTCCCCAAGGTGGATGTCGTGACTTGCCCAAGGACACATCAGTGACAATGTCCGTACCTGTAATCAAACCACCAACTTTCGGATTAAAAGAAAACCACTCTCCAGTAGCAGTAGTAGTAGTAGTAGAAGGAGTACTATTACTATTAGAACTTAGAAGGAGTTCTAATAGTAATAGTAGTAGTAGTAGTTGTAGTAGTCAAAGTAGTTCTAGTAGTAGCAGTTCTAGTAGTAACAGTTGTAGTAATGGTAATAGTAGTAGTGGTAAAAGTAGTTCTAATAGTAATAATAGTAGTAGCAGTTCTAGTAGTAGTAGTAGTCGTAGTAGTAGTAGTAGTCGTCGTAGTAGTAGTAGTCGTAGTAGTAGTAGTAGTCGTAGTAGTAGTAGTAGTCGTCGTAGTAGTAGTAGAGGGTGTTCTAACAGTAATAGTAATAGTAGTAGTTGTAGTAGTCAAAGTAGTTCTAGTAGTAGTAGTTAGTTCTAATAGTCATAGTAGTAGCAGTAGTTCTAATAGTAGTAGCAGTTCTAGTAGTAGTAGTAGTAGTAGTAGTAGTAGTAGTAGTAGTAGTAGAAGGAGTTCTAAGAGTAATGGTAGTAGTAGTAGTTGTAGTAGTCAAAGTAGTTCCCGTAGTAGCAGTTCTAGTAGTAGTAGTTGTAGTAATGGTAATAGTAGTAGTAGTAGCAGTAGTAGTAGTAAAAGTAGTATCACGAGTAGTAGTATCTATCTATCTATCTATCTACCTATCTATCTATCTATCTATGCCCAGACCTTTCCTTTATGTCATAAAAGGGTTAAACTTGTTTTATTTCCTGTATGAGGCTGGTACTAACAATGTGCCTGCTTCACACATAAAATAAAACATAACTCCACCTCTCCAGCCCAAACTGGAAACCTTCCTACCTGCACAATATATCGCAAAAATATTAATACCTCTGACACAGTAATCGATATCTCAAGAAAAAGAAAATCATAACCACACAAAGTTCTTCATTTGACAGAAACTAACTGTCTGAATGTGTCTGAAAACAGACCAAAACGTCAGATTAAGTTTTTACTTTTAAACTGACCAGTAAATGAAGCCATGTACATTTTAGTTTTCATTTATAGAAAACTCTGCGCATGGATAATTAGGTTAAAATTTGAACTGTTTAACATTCATATATATTTAATATTAATCTAAAATTATTTAATAAAGAAACTAATCTGCTGTGTCCCAATGGAGCTGACGTACTTCTACACATCATCGCAACAAAGAGACGTGCAGGTTTTTATTTCATTTGTACCAAAATGATGCCACTGCCAAATCCTACATGTTTCACTGATTAGGAAAATAAAGTAAGCACAGAGCAGTGGGCGTAAACCTGTGGAGATGAAAACAGGCGTTGATCGGCAATATTTCACCTTAAATATTGCTCAAACATGGATTAATCACTCTAAATACAACTTCGGGTGAGTAAATTGTGACGAGAAACAATTATAACACGGTTAAAACCTCTAAAAGTAAATTTTACATAATAGATCTGCTTTAGCTGATCTTGTATACTTAAATATACATTAAAATATCATTATCACAATACTAAACAGTTCATTCAGCCACTTACTGAGAAACATGTAAAGATAAAATACTGTTCTGTTTTTTTTTTATGTCGACTCAATAGCTACAAAGTGAAGTTACCCAGAGTAAACAAGCCCGAGCAGCTGAAGTGGAGCCGGTTGTGAGTTAGCGTCACCCTTAACCCTCTGGTCCCGTCTCTCTCAGTGTGAACTTCCCAAAGTCGGCTCCAAACTTCAGACAGTGAACTCTGCTCCGCTCATGATAATTAGCCCTCCTCACAGCTCCGGCTAATGAGCCACACAGCACAAGGCCAAAGAGGCTGCGCCAAAGCAAACAGCTACTCAACATCTCCTCTGTGTTTGATTTACTGCGCCGCTAAAGCACACATTCAAATGAGATGTGTACTTTTGGATAAACGGAACAAAAACATGATCAAATACAGCGACGATCATCCAAAAGGAGCAGTTCTCATTATTAGCAGGGACGTAACGACATGAAAATCCCTCGATATGATATTTTTTTTTACGATGGTTTGATATTTATTGCGATATTTTGAAGCTTACAAAATTGCGAATATGCTACTTTTTCCTTTTTAAAACCTCGGAAAAGCCACTGGTTCTGTTATAATGTGAAGAATTAAGATTTAAAAGCGCTTAATAACAGTCATTTCTTCATGTAGTCTGCACTGACAACACCAAAGGATCATGGTTAATGTAGTTCCCTCTGTTTTTTAGCTCTTGCTGCACCATGGCAAGGTAAGTTTATTTGTAAAGCACAATTCATTTACAGTAAAAGACATTTAAATCACCATAACTGCTAATTTAAGCGAAAAGACTTGTGAAAATATGTAGTATCTCAGAGGCACACGGCCGTCTCATTTCACGCTCTCCAAGGGTACAGAAAAACAACCCTCATTTCACACAATCCAGCAAAATCACTAAGACCTGGCCCCATGTGGAGGATCCCATTGTACATGTAGCACAGGAAATCAGAGCAGCTAGAGGAAAACTCTGCAGGCACAGGGAGAACATGCAAACTCTACACAGAAAGTCAAGTCCAGTTTATTTATAAAGCACATTTAAAAACTACCCTTAGGAACAGAACTGCCCGAGAGGACGACGTGGGTCCACCCTCCTGTGGGCTCACCACCCGCAGAGGGGTTCGTAGGGGTCGGGTGCACAGAGGACTGGGCGGTGAACTGCTGCCCCCGTGACCCAGCCGGATAAAGCGGAAGAAGATGGATGGATTTAAAAGAAACCACAGCTGCCCAAAGTGTTGTAGGTAATACAAAGTGCAATCTAAACACACAGTAAAACAATACAATACAAATGCCCGCTCAGCCTGTGTTAAAGCCAGTGCATACAAATGAGTTTTCAAGAAAGATTTACACATATTTAAAGATTGGGCTGTTCTAATACGCAAAGAAACTGCTTCAGAGTCTGGGACCAGCTACAGCGACAGTCCGGCCTGCTCTTGTTTTAGCCTGGACCTCGGAACTTCTAAAATCATCTGCTGATCTGAAGGTTCATGGACAGACAGAAGCTCAGAGAGACCATTTAGACATTTAAAACCCATCAAAAGAATCTTAAAATCAACCCTGAAGCTGACAGCGAGGCCGACGCAGGAGAAATGTGCTCATATCTCCTGGTTCCTGTGAGCATGCGCATTACAGCATTTTGGACTAACTGTAAGCAGCAGATAGAGCCCTGTCCAAACCGTAGGACAGGGAGGTACAGTCCAATCGGCAGGTGATGAAGGCATGAATGAATTGTCCTAGGACACAGCGGGGCAGGTAGGGCTTCACCTTACTAAGGAGACGCTACTGATAAAAGCCTAATCTGACTACCTATACTGCACAAAAGCTTGGGCAAAATTTAAGATATAAACACTTGAATCTATCAGAAAATGACTTAAATGTAGTGAAATTATCTGTCCATGCAGCAAGATAATTTTACTTGACAAGTTAAAATAAATTACCTCTAGACTAGAATTTATCCAATTCAGAACTATGAGGTAGATAATAAATCTGAAAACAAGATGAATAACCTGATATAAGTTTTCAAATGTTGGTCAGAGCAGAGAAATTTGCAGGACAATATCCCAGGTGTGTGAGAGTAAAAAAGCCCCCTAGTCCTGGTTTATAGTCCCTTTGGCACGTTTCCGTATTTTGATTTCTTCTTTATTCCAACAACGATGTTTGTCGTCCCAGTGACATTTGCCCCATCCCAGTCCATAATGTGGTTCTGTCTTTTACAGTGGTCAGAAATGGCCTATTTAAGTTGTTTCTTTTCTGCTTTGTGTTTTGTTGCTCGTGTTTCACCTTCGCTGTTTCCTTCTCACATTCTTTTTTTCATGTCCCTGTTTCCTCGATGTTTGTTTTATTGCAGGGCATGCAGGGTATTTTGTATATGACATTACGTTTATGCTCCGGTTCTATTTTATCTTTTGGGTGGACAATTATTTGATCTGGGATGGAGCAAACATCATTGGGACAGAGGACAACAAACAGAGGCAATTGAAATGCTAGACTATAAAGGACTATAAACCGGGAGGGGCTTTTGACTCTCACACACCTGGGATACTGTCCTGAGGAAGTCGGACAGCAGATGGCGCTGTCGTCCTGCCTCCACAGATAGGAAGACAACTCCAAACTCTGTATAAATCAGCTGAGCAGACGCGTCACAGCAACATTACATGACCATTGTGAGCAGCTGAAACTGTCGGGTATGAAAACAGACTGTTAACATAAATATGCAGTGTCGCTGAAAGGCTCTGCAATGCCCCAAAATTGAACCCAGGACCTTCTCGCTGTGGGGTGAGATCGTTAACCACTTCTCCATCACCACATTAACTATGCTTCAGTCACATATTATAACCCGTCATATAATTTGCTTTCATATTTTTCTCCTGTTTTCTCCGTTCTCTCACAGATCCTGGCCGTCCTTGCTCACTGGATCCGCGTCCCATCACCGTGCATGACCAATAACACGATCTGAGCGCTGAGTTAATTGCTGGTAAACATGTGAACAGTGGAGCTACACTGTGTCACAGGTGATGTCATTAAAGCTGTGCGGAGGAGCTTTGTTTACAGAGCCTTGTGATCTGTGGGGTCGTGTTAACGCCGGATAGACTCGTGTGCTGTCAGGGACCTTTGGATACGCCGTGTACATGCAAATGTCAACATGTATTAGCTTCATTAGAGCAGCGACGGTGGTTTTCAGACTCGAGAATGAGAATGGAGATAAACGCAAGAATCACAGTGACTGAACATGATGTTTAATAAGGGGAATCACACATGAAAATTCACAAACCTGATTATGTAAAGGGGCGACATTAAACAGCCCTACCTTACATTTATTAATTACAGGTGGTTTTATAGCTCAAAAATGCCTAAACAAAAACAAATAAAGGCAAACTGACTGTGAGCGGGGTCGCCTCTGCACAGATCTGACCCGTAACTTGGTTTTATTTGGTCTCCATGAAGACAGAAAGGTTTAATACCGTAATCTGGGACATTCCAAATAAAGCAATAACATCTCCAAGCAGAAAAGCATTTTTTGACAAACCCTCCACCAGAAAAGTTACACAATGCAAGTTTAAAGTTTACAATTTAAGTTTAAAATTTACTTTGCCTGCAACTCACCTCTAAAGATCACAATGATGTAGTAATTTTATAAAGGTACAGTATAGGGCAGGGGTGGGTAATTATCTTTTCCATGGGGCCACATGAGAAACAGAAAATATTGTGGACGGCCGGGCCAAAATGCTTTACTCAGTTCTGCATAATATTTATTGTATTTCTTTATAAAAAGCAGTAAATAGCATTGTTTTGACGCACTGATAAGTAATGAAAAAGTGAGGTTGTCCTACAAAAAATGTTATTTAAAAAAACACCTCAAATGAAAGCAATGCAGCTTTAGTTCATGCATGACATAATATTGGAAAATATGTTTATTTTGTAATTCCAAATGAGCTTAAACGAGACGGTCAGAGTCAACCAAAGGGCCGTATGTGACCCGGGAGCTGTAAAAGTACAATATTTTTTAAATTTGATGTCTCGTTTTCCCAGGAATATTCCACAGTATGACATTAAACTTATCTCCATGTGGACGCAGGTGGTGAAAACAGGCCAAGTTACAAGTTACAGGTCAGATCAGTGGGGAAGCAACCCTACACACAGTAAGAAGGCATGTTCTTTGGTTTTTTTTAGCGTTGCCTGGAATGTTCCAAAATATGGCATTACACATATCTATCGCCATGGAGAACAGCAGATGACACTAACAGGGAAAATGTTGTTTTTTCAAGGTACTTTTGATTAATAAACCGCTTGTAATTGAATAAATTGACAAAAATACATTCGATATTTAATGCCTTACCGAGGAACATTCCAGGCAAAACGTGGTATATCCATGGAAACAAAGCAGTGACCTCCTCTAGAAAGTTACATAGTGCACCTTTAACATGCCAATGCGGGAGACGATGGATGGATGGAAATGCAGTAGTAGTAGTAGTAGTAGTAGTACCTAACAAATACTACCATTTTATTGCACTTTATTATTATTGAAAGATACATAGACCTCTCCATTCCTAGTAGTAGCGGTAGTAGTAGCAGTAGTACTACTACTAGTAGTAGTAGTAGTACTACTACTAGTAGTAGTAGTAGTAGTGCCTAACAAATACTATTATTGTTTTGTATTATGTTATTAATGAAAGAGACCTCTTCATTCCTAGTAGTAGTAGTAGTAGTAGAAGTAGTAGTAGTAGTAGTAGTAGTAGTAGTAGTAGTAGTAGTGCCTAACAAATACTATTATTGTTTTGTATTATGTTATTAATGCAAGAGACCTCTTCATTCCTAGTAGTAGTAGTAATGGTAGTAGTAGTAGTAGTAGTAGTACCTAATAAATACTATTATTGCATTGTGTTATATGGTTATTGAAAGATTCAGACTTCTCCATTCTCTGACTGCAGTTGTCGCTTTTAATATGGGTCTTTACTTGGGGGGAGTGTGGATTCAGCCTAACAAGCTGTAAGTTGGTGAGTTTGTAATTGGTGTAGATGCCTAGAGTTCAGACTGGTCCACTGCCGCCGTACGCCCACCTCCTCTGCACTACATCACTCATTAAAGAACCAGCACACGGTATTTTCCATGTATATAAACTACTTTTCTCTTGACCCAGGACAAATATGTTGTATAAGCGACTCTGGAGGTCAAAATAAGCCAGATGCATCCTGTTTGCATCTAATTCTACAGCGTTTTATTGGCTGACATCAGGAGGTGTGTGTAGCATGATAGTTCTTAGCTTGACTTTTCTGAAAATAGTGGAAAGTGCTTTTAACTCATCTTGGGGAATAAGAGGAGGTAAGTGAGGAATAACTTTGGAATAACTTTGCAAACTGTTTAAAATGAATTCTTGTTCAGTTTTTAAGTATCCTACAGCACCTTTAATCACCATTAGTGGTAATGACAAAGTTAAAGAAGACATATTTGGTTACTTAGTATGAACCCTTCCAAACCTAAGGGCAATTAAAAACAAAAAAAAAATCTCTCGCCTGGATTTTTTTCTTGATTTTGCTATTGAAGCTGCCCCTTTTACCCCCTAATGGAGTGTTATACATCTTTTTTTCAGTACAGTCTATTTCACAATCTGCTGCTGTAGTTTTGTCATATGGCTGTAACTTAAACTATAGGACCAAAAATACAAATGAAAAAAATATTAAAAAATGACACTTTCCACACAAAACACATAGCAAACATGTATAAACAACTTTTTGGATATAAAAATGCTTAATTTATGGCCTTAGCTACAAAAGTGCAAAATATCAAATCTGAAAGTAAACTAAAATATCCGTATTGCCTCAAAACAAATAAAAAAAAGTGTAATGGCCCCATGACTTTCCTAGTGCCAGTCATGGAAACAGCTCGTGTCAGGTCCAGGGCCACAGCCACAGCACTTCTGCATTTCCAGGTGTTTATTACATTTGGATTTGTACTTTTGGACTGAAATAAACCTTTCAAATAAAACTAGCGAGGGATGCACAATTATGCAGGCCAACAGGGCTGGCCCCCCCATTAGGCAACATAGGCAAATGCTAAGGGCGCCGCCGCTCCACTAGGGGGCGCTGAGCGCAAACATCGGCGATGGGGGATAAAATCCTCCACTGTCTAAAACATCGTCACTATGAACTGTTTGATTTCTTGTGAGTATCTGTACTCTGGCAGTATTATTATTATTTTTTTTGCAATCCAAGGGGCGCCACCTGAAATCTTGCCTAGGGTGTCAAAATGGTTAGGGCCGGGCCTACAGACCAAGATGCGTAATTTGCCATTTATTTGGGAAACAAGTGCACTTAGAGCGGCTTTTCCAAGTGTTACGAACGTAAATGTAACCCAGTAGAGAAAACGTGCCTTATTTCCCTATTATTTTAATGCACTTATTTTATTTTGAAAAACGTTTATTTTGGTAAGAGGAAGTGTGATCCTCTCTCTTTTAATGACTTCCTGTTTGTCAGTCACGTTTGGTGACAATGACCTTCCTGTTTATCAAAAGTCATTAAGATCCGCCCTCTCAAGACGCGATCTCAGACTCGCATCTATTTTTCATTCTTTTACAATCTGGATACACATGGAGAGGCTGTGGGACAGTCTCTTTCATTTTGCTCAGCTAAACTAGTGATTCAGTGAGTGCACGTTAATGTAATTTAATATAAATATGGTATAACATTGTAAGGCTAATAGGGAATGTTTAATTTCTTTTTTTTAAGTTGATTCCATGCGTGAACCCGAGGGCCGTGACGTGTTCTGTCCCATGTTCACGCTAAAACATCGTCTTGGTGAGTTTACACGTGTTTACTAATGCAATATGGTGAAAAACATGCTAGCGCGATGCTAACGCGATGCTAATGCTAATCGCGAGTGGTAAACTACTACTGAAAGTCAATGCAGAAACTATTTGTGTTTGTTTTCTGGTATTCTAAAGCAAGATTTAAGATGACAACAAATGTCACTGCACTTTTATTTCATTTTACACTGTTTTATGGTGGAATGTGATGTTAATTTGAGGCTAAATGCACATTACTTGCTATTACTTTTACTACGGTTTGGAAATATAAATAATTAATTTTATTTCATTTCATGATTTACAAAAGCTTAAAAAAGGTTTAAAAGGTTATAAATTAATTGGATAAAAACTAATCAAAGATTTCATGGTTAATAAGGTAAAAGGATTAAAGGAGAAATTCATTTTATTCTTATTACATATGTTAAAAACTAATTCATGTACAACAATGACAATTTGAGTTAAAAGCATGCATGTATATTTCTGATGTAACTGTAGAGTTACAATATTTGATCAGCTGAATTAAAAACAAAGCTACGGTTACTACAAGGATTAGATAATGGAAATGGATTTCAACTAGCTGTATACTTTAATACTGTTATTGTTATGCAGGCTAGGTTTTTTTTTATTTGGAGTGATGATTAAGAAGACGACGACTCTGGATTCGGAACTGGATTCTCCCTCGGAGGAAACGAGCCTGTCCCAGAACCAGAACTGTGCACTGAGAGCAACATTCTTCTCTGCTCTTCTGTCGAACTCATCGCGAGGTAACCACTCAAACTACCACAACGAGGATCTTTTAACACTGACTCTGACTAAACGACTAAATATACTGAGCTCCGTAGGACTTTAGTTCTGAATTATTGTGTGCAACTTGAACAACATTGCCGGCTGCTAATTTGTAAACTTTTTTTTGTTTGTTTTGTTTTTCAAGTTTTTCTATTCAATACGAACCAAGCTTGCTAATCTCTGTCTCTTACACTCGCACCACTACTTTTCCTATTGTAGCCCTTGAGAACCTAGTGCCTGGTCCAAATTACTACACTTTACTATACTAATCTTGGGTCAGGGGTTACATAAACACGCAGTGCAGCTAACCATCTTGACTCTGTACATTCTTTGGCAAAGTTTGGGCCAGTGGGAATGATAAGAGATAAGATAAGATAGGACTTTATTGATCTCACAGTGGAGAAATTCAACAGTCACAGTAGCTCCAGGACAGTTGGACGGAATGGACGGAGCGCATGCGTTTGGTGGAAAACAAATTCCTCTTGGATACTCATTTTCCGTACATCATCACACAGCATGCATGTAGCTTGGGATAATGCCGGGAGCATGCTTGGAAAGTCGCAACTCTCAGCGTTTCAAGTCAAAAAGAAAGTAAGTTTCTATCTTTTACGGTTTGAAAGTTATGCGTGATTCTATAAAACATATTTCTATATTATATGATGCTGTCAAACCATGCCTCTATAATATTTTATCATTCAGTCAATAGAAACTGGTTTATTGACTCTGTAGAAAACTGTAGAATTGAGAAACCTTCATAGTTATTGTTAAAGGTTCATTGTGTATTTTTTCTATTAGGGGTGTTGTTTTGCCTGACAGGTTTCACAGTATGACATTAAACTCATCCATGTTGCATTTATTCAATTACACGTGTTTTACTGCTCTAGAATACATGCAGTCCTACAGTGAGTGAGTTCACCTCTCCACAGAGCTGACCTGTAACTTGGCCTGGAGACACTGTGTACTTATCTACATGGAAAATATGAGTTTATTGCCATACTGCGAGACATTCTAGGCAAAGTAATAACATCTCCGTGAAGACAAGCAACTGAATATTAAAAAATGTTCAACCCAACATTAGAGCTGGGCGGTATGACCAAAAATTGTTATCACGGTATTTTTTAAAATTATCACGGTATCACGGTATTTAACGGTATTTTTGTCTTTGGCTAAGTGGAGTGTGATAGAGTTGGTAATATCATTCCAACGTTTGCTTTTCTTGTCATAGACGGTCCCTTTAGACGGAGTGCGGTTCGCTCCAGCGCTCGCTCGCCCGTGTCACAAAACACTACACAGACGGTCCCTTTAGCAAACGCGCCTAACACTACACAGACGGTCCCTTTTAGCAAACGCGCCTAACACTACACAGACGGTCCCTTTTAGCAAACGCGCCTAACACTACACAGACGGTCCCTTTAGCAAACGCGCCTAACACTACACAGACGGTCCTTTTTGCAAACCCGCCTAACACTACACAGACGGTCCTTTTAGCAAACGCGCCTAACACTACACAGACGGTCCCTTTTAGCAAACGCGCCTAACACTACACAGACGGTCCCTTTTAGCAAACGCGCCTACCAGGGACGTCTGTGTAGTGTTTTGTGCTGCAGTGCCAACGTTACGCAGAGATTGGGGAGAAGATGCAGATTTTACTTTCTACTCAACTCGCTATCCTTACCTGGCTTGTTGGCTTGTTTGGTGTAACACTGAAAAACAGCCCCCGCTCAATCTACCGCTGTGCGACGTTCCGCCGCTCTGTGTTGCCGACATATGCGCGCACACACGGTATGGCGGTAAATAAAAAATTCATATCATAAAAATAAAAATTACCGGTATACCGGTTCAAACGGTATACCGCCCAGCCCTACCCAACATCTATTTTTATTTTTCTATATAATAACCAGAAGTAAGTAGAGAGCAGTGGGCGGGGACAGGGGGTAGGTGACCATGCAAACAAGCCCACAGTCAGTTGGTAATTGGTGAGGATGTGTTGGAGTTCAGACTGGCCGGCTGCTGCTGCTTCACGCCCACCTCCGCCGCTCTAGATGACTCATTAATCATGGATGTGGTGTGAGCGAGAGGCAGACACACACAGCTCCGAATCAACACCGCTAACAACGCGCCGACAAATGCCCTCGCCAAATCTGTCACGCCAATGTCACCAACCGAGTGCAAACAACCTAGCACGTACGCCGCTGCATCCTTGTCGGGGGCAAACCAGAACTAATTATCGTATTGTTTGCGATTGTCAGGTGTGAACTTTGAAATAGAGACGCCAGACGAGGAGGCCATTCTTCAGCGTGACTTTGAGAGGAGGAAAAAATAGTTTGGAGACGTGGTAGGAGGCGTACAAACTGGAGACGGTGTTTAAAAATAGGACAACAGAACTAATATGGCTACTGCTTTGAAAAAAATTATATCAGGGCGTTGGTATTGATGGACTTTTAACCTGACAATCTAACAAAACTATCACTTTTATTCATGCTTGGCTACTTATGTTCATTGACCGACTCTGTTAGCGTCACTAGGCTACTTCCTGTCCAATTATATCTCTATGGGGACTTTGTTGAGCCATGCTAAAATGATTAAATACATTTCCTAGTGAGCCAGAGTGTTGGAGATGTGTGGAGACACTTTTTTACATATTCCATCCATAGTGCATGTCAATGGCCATAATTGTGCTGCCACTAAAAACAGTCTTACCCACTCCACAGTGCACCAAAAGCAAAATTTATTACTGAGGGACTATTTTCTCATATATAAGTCCGCCGCTTTAACCTTCCTGTTAAAGCCGTCTTATTAATCTTGTCATTTTAGTTAAGCAGGCCTGAGCTTGGTTAGTAGTTGGGTGGGAGACCACTGGGAATATGAGATTCCACAGGGGGAACCAGTGGCAAAAAAAAACAAAAACTGTTGTTGTAATAATAACGTAATAACTGTTGTAAAGCCGATGGCCAGTCCCCCACACGTCTGCCTGTCCGTCTGACCATGCTCTCTATAAAGTGACTGATTCCTCAAAGCTCTCAGGTCCGAAGGTGCCGCATGGCGACAGCTGGTTGGCAACAGTGTCTGGAGAGAATTTTCCCATACTGCACCTGCCGGTGGGTTTTTTGCTCTCTGGCACCAAGGATCGTGTGCCATTGAGAGACTGATTATGCGACAATGTGTTTGCTGATGTCTATATTAGATGATGTTTCCATGTTTTTCACTGTGAAGCCCATTGGGGAAACTCTTGTTGTGATTCTGGGATATATAAATAAAATTGATTGAATTGAAATAATAATATTACATTTTATTTGTTAGGCGCCTTTCTGGACACCCATGGTCGCCTTACAACAACATAAACAATTTAAATACTATTAAAACATACAGTTAAAAGCTACAGTTAAAGTGGGACAGTATTTTAATGTGTCAAGACATTTCACCCATATTTCCGAGTATGAATGTGGTGTGTTTGACTCATGGTGGTCGTAGGGGTCGATGGCACAGATCGGCAGCCTTGTTTCCGTCAGTCTGTCCCAGGGCAGCTGTGGCTACAATAGTATCTTACCACCATCAAACGTGGGGTGAATGACTAATGTATAGAATTGTAAAGCGAATGAGCGTCTGGAAAAGACTAATGCATTATCGGTGGATGTCAGTCAACAGTGAGGATGGGAATGTGAAGGGAAAGAAACAAACTGCTCTGTTAGATGAAACAGGCTGTTCACATGAAAAGAAGACCAATCGCAAATTTAACCAGACCAAATCAGTTTTTTTCTGGTCACATTGTGTTGTGTGAATAAAGCTCTGATAACGTCATACTTGAGTAACAGATAGGGGTGGCACGGTATATGTATTCGTATTGAACCGTCGCGGTACGGGGGTGATGGTTCGGTGCGCGCATTTTGACGGAGAATATACGGTACAAAAGTTTAATATTGAACTGACCACGGGAGTTTCCTTTTGCGACGGTTTCCTTAACCATTGCCATGTGCAAGCCCTGATTGGTCCATGAACATGTATACATGTCTGGATTGGTCTAGCGAGCAAACTCCGCCTTCAAATACAAAACTGCTGTTGTCGAAAGTTGCTGCTGTTAGGTTGTTGCGAGAGGGGTGAAAGACGATGGCGAGTAATTCAAGCCCAGAATTAGAAGACCCACCGCCATCATTTAAGTCGGTGGTGTGGGCAGGGCTCTACAGTGCGCCCATTTCATTCACATTTGCGAGCAAATATTTCGTCGTGCGAACGAGGAAAATAAAACAGCACCTGTGCGAGTGCTTCTGCAGCCACAATAAGAAGCTGCGCACAGACGCAACGTGACGAGTTAAACGTTCTACATGTATCAAACATTTGGGGCGCACTCACACTAGGACTTCAGAATCGTGCCCAAGCCTGGATCGCCCCTAAAGCGCGACACGCCCAGCACGAGCGCAACCGAACCGTGCCCGGGCACAACACCTCCGACCGCACACGACCCCAGCATACGAGCTCCGGGTTTGCGGTGATATCACTCATACGAACAAACTCTGCTTCGAAACACACCCATGCCCCCTTAAACGAGGAGCGGCACCGCAGCAGGACCCACACCTGTCCCGCCACTCAGTAGATTCCCCTGTGCCGCTGGACTTCCCTCTCTAAAGCGAGAGCTTTGTCTCGGTCTTGTCTCGGACTCGAGCGAATTTGGACTCTGTCACGTCACGGACTCGATGTCTGAATACTGAGTGCATCATATTTCATTACGGTTGCTGCTCTCGCCAATAAACTTGTACCAGTGTGTGGGACCTGTGTGCTGGAGCCCGTGGACACTGCACCGCCAGCGCGCGGCTCGTCCACAGCTCCACCCTCAGCGTGCGTCACAGGGCAGGTTAAACATCTGCCCTGTGAAAAAAACTCATTTTATGTCAGTGTCCGCACAGAGCAGAGCTACGGCACAGAGCAGGCGATATGTGGGCTGAAGTTTGCCAAAGAAAATGCCAAATTAATCTGTTTGTCACAACTCCAGGAATTTGAAAATACAGGTTTAAAAATTCTACCCACTTTATTCACATCGAAGCAGTTTTGTGTAAAGTGCCAGTGGAAGTTCTCTTAAAGAAGAGTTTCTCAAACTGTGGGTAGTGTTGTGTTTTAGTTTTAGTTTTTCCTCGAGTGATGCAGAAAAGAGGAGCCACTGTCTGTGTGAATGTTCTTGTCTGTTCGCTTAGGTCCAAAAAGGGGCACAGAGTGTTTCAGTGCAGTACAGTCTGTTTGGCTTATTTTAAGTCTAAATGAATATTAATCAGATAAAATGGAGATAGACTGATTAAAAACACAGTGATTGTGCAGGAAAAGTACAGTCATAATTCTTTTGTGTTTTTTGTATAAAATTCATTCAAATAAGTTGGTGTGCGCAAGTTCTGCACTGTAATAAACGTTTAAAACTAAAACCTATTTGTGCCTCCATTTGTTTTTCTGTGCTCCTAAAATATTTGACTTGGGGGCACATGTGCTCCTGAAAAAAAAGTTAGTGTAGAGCCCTGGGTGTGGGACAACTTCCCCGTGAGTTACAACAGCAACGGGGAGCGGGTTGTGGACAAAACGAAGACGGTCTGTCGTCGTTGTTTGACAGCTGTGGGTTATGAGAGTGGGAACACTTCAAATATGCTAACACAGAAGGTACCTAAAAACACCATGTGTTAAAACTTGACTGATGTACCCAGCTCAGTAACCAATCAATATACTCAATGTGGTGCTTGCGTGTTCACTTGTTTTACATGTTTTACTACAAGTTGCAGTTATCTCAGATGGAGATTTAGGCAATAAAAAGCTGCCTTTGAGGACAGCCTTTCTGGTTATGTTTTTTTTCCGGCACTATACCGAAAATGTACCGAACCGTGGGGTCTGAACCGAGGTACGTACCGTACCGTGAATTTTGTGTACCGTGCCACCCCTAGTAACAGAGCTTCACATCCTTCACAATTCACATGTTTATTACATCAGCTGCAAAGTATCAGTGGATAGTCTACATTTCAACTACATTTAGACAAGCACCACACATGCAAAGTTCAAAGTACAAACAAGCCTGAATATAAACTGCAAACCAGGACTAATTATGATTTGTGGAGTCAAGGGGTCACATAAATCGTCCGACAATTTATTCAAAAAGAAAAGATGCAACAAAATAATAAGCCCTCTGGTTAAAGACTACGCCATAACCTTGAAACCTGACCTTCACCTCACCATACACATGCATACACAGTTATTTTATTGAGCTATAACATGCTTTTCCACACGAGGGGTAAATTGTTCTCGCCCATTCACTTGGACATGCACTGACTAGCCTGTGGTCAGTGCACACGTCCAGTAGGGATGTAACAACAACCAAAATATTGTGATTTTGCATCACCAATGGTGGTCCACAATAATATCATGGACCATTACAATATATCGAATCACAAGTCTCTTTGCTGAAATGAATAGTTATGATGCAGAAATAGCTCAAAAAACAGAGGGAACTACATAGACCATGATCCTTTGCTCCGTTTCAGTGCAGACTACATGAAGAAATAACTGTTATAAGCACTTATAACAGGCTTAGGCTGAGTCCGTATGTCCACATTAGAGCACTATTTAGGGGTCAGGTCATTTTTAGTGGTGTCCGAATGTCCAGTTGGTGAAAAAGTAGCGCACTAAAAATTTCCCACAATGCACCTTGAAAAGTAGTGGGCATCGGGAGAGTCGGGAAAACAACGGCATACAGCGACAGGTGTTTAACTGGACACAACCCGACTGAATGAAATAGATAAGAGCACTGGTTTATGGCACTGTAGAGCCCAGATTATGAATAAAACACTTTCTGGTGTAGAGGTGCGTAAAAGAGCGATAATTTTCACATTTCATACAAAAAGCGAAAAATCCAGTCAGTTTACGTGAAATCCAGCGTGACAAAAATGCGTATGATTATTATTAGTCCATAAACACTTGTGTGTCAGCCTGATTTGATCATTATTTATGACAGAAATCAAGTTTTACCGGAGTTTAGTGGAATTTTTTTAACCCAAACGCCAGAGTCACGTGACCCGAATGTAGTGAGTTGTGTGTCCAAATCTCTCAGTGAATGAATGCACTGTAGAGGGCGCTAATGAGTGCAGGACTCTGTAGTAGTGAATGAGGGTTCAGGGACTAGGGTGGACATTTGGACACAGCCTTAGCTCTTTGGGTTAAGTCTTGTCAAGGCATTTAAAGAGGAAAAAGTGGCATATTCACAGTTTTGTGAGCCTCTACAAAATATTGCAATAAATATCGTACCTTGAGATGTTTATGGTGAAAATATCGTACCGATATTTGGATATCGTTACATCCCTAATGTCCAGTATGGAGTATTCTGTTAGCGTAAAGTCACCGAAGTACTGCAAAGCGTCTGTGTCAGGGTTGAACCAGGTCTAATTGTGTTACTGTGTGCAGTCGCAGGCTTTGAATAGAGACACTTGACATAAAAGGGCATTTTCTAACATGTACTTCCATGAAATGTGCTTTATCCAATCAAAGACATAATATCTTTAAAGGGGGGAGGGCTCGACACAAGAAAGTGCATTGTTAATGATGGCCCAAGTAAACATGTTTTTTCAGTTGTAATTGCTGTGTTGTCTGTAGATGTATTATTTTCCTTTGCTGAAATCTGTTTTATTTGGCAGCTCCTATGATTGTTGTTTTTAAATAACATTACAGTCTAAATCCTCTGAAAAACACTATAAATATGTTATGGACAGCTGCTTTTACAAGTCTTTGTCACAGATTCAACTAACTGTGATTAAAGACGCAATATGTTTGTCTCCATGGAGAAGTTATAATTCAAGTATCAAGTTATCTGAGGTGATTTGCCTAAATGATTCATAGTATGGTATTACACTAATCTGTCTATGCAGGTAAATATGTGACGCACTAGGCCAAGTTACAGTCCATCCGTGAACAGAAATGGAGGACTTGGACATCAGCTTTCTCCCCGTTACAACTCCATCCTCAGACCTAAATCAAAACAAAGGAACTGACAGTGACAACCTGCAGGCTCAGAGGTGTGAAAGCATCAGGGGCATGAATGATTCTGCTAATATGACTCAGGCACAGTCACTTGGTTAACAAACAGAAACTGTAAACAGTCGATGTGTTTCAGAGTAGCTTCAGTGTAATTAGCTCCTCCCTTCAGGCAGATACAAGGCCGTGTCCAGCAGCGTCTGGCCAGAGCTGAAGTAGCAGCTTGGATGAGCGAGGAGGGGAAAAAAAAGGGTCTGTCCAGTTGACAGAATTGATTTTCTGTGTGAATCCTCACTACAACTGTACAACAACTCACCTTATGTAACGGATAACCCTCTGTCCTGTCAATCCTCATATCATTGTTGCACTGTCTTCCTATGACCTCTTATTTAAATCTGTGATTTTATATTTTATTACTATTCTATTTTATTTTGACTTGTACATTTACTTTTATATAATTATGTCTTTTTTGACACCTGTCTCTTACTATCTTTTTTGCTACTTATTTAGAATTTATTATTACCATTTAGATTTTTTTGGGTCTTTGTTATTATATTATATTATATTATGATATGTGAGCATCTGTGCCCAAATAATTTCCCTTGTGGTTCAATAAAGCTTGTCTAACGCAATAAAAAGCCACAACATACCAAAAAAAGCCACAACGGAAGTGGCCACGGGACTTTATTTTTCGACCCGGGAGGGCTCATAACAAATACAAACGCTACAACACAAATGCCGCAACACACACACAAAAAGTCACAACACACCAAAAAAAAAAAGTCACTACAAGTGGCCGCGGGACTTTTCCGACTGACCAAGTGAGAGGGATCGAGCAGGAAGTGAGTGGGAAAAGTGAAAAAATCTGGAAACATAAGTAAAAGTAATGTATTGTTTTGTGGCCAGGATTGACGTCATTGTCTGACCGTCGTAAATAATGTTTTCCCACTTGATTCTCCTATTTTGGTCCGTCGTTAAATAGAGTCTCGTGACCCCTTCCGTTGTGGCTTTTTTTGGTGTGTTGTGGTTTTTTGCGCCGTTTGCATTTGTGTTGTGGTGTTTGTATTTGTGTTGTGAGCCCTTCTGGGTCAGAAGATAGAATCCCGCGGTCACTTCCCTTTTCACTTTTTTGGTGTATTGTGGCTTTTTGTTGTGTTGTGCCATTTGTATTTGTTGCAGCGTTTGCATTTGAGGTGACCCACCCCAGATTTGTTATGCAAGTCTAAGTCTAAGAATAAAACGAAACACGACTCCAGGTATGTTTGCGATGAGGAAACAAGATTAAAACATAGATCAGAAAATCGCACAATACGGACCCTTTAATATAGGACTCAAATGTGCTAAATATCCACTTTTAGTACAGATTTCACAGTGACAAAGCAAAACCAGGATGCAGCTTCCTCCGCAGCACTTTTCCCACCGTGTAATCTGTCTTCCTGCCAACGTGAATATAACTTCAGCTGGAGGTGAGAAAGAGACGGACTGTTTTACACATCGATCCAAACACTAATATTACAAAACGGCGCCTGTGTTTCGTGGGGGATTGGACTACCCACTTAACCAAGAGCAAATAAACTACAGGCATTATCTTTTATCCATGGCGAGCTTTAACTTTACTCCTGACTTAACGCGGCCTCTTCGGGGAACACAGGGATTTCGTTTAGTTTTGGCAGGAAGAGCGTGGATACAGCTTAAGGCAGGACTTTTTAGAAACTTTTTATTTATTTAACTTCATTAACTGTTACAAAGTCCATGTGGTGGTGTGAATATATTTAAGGCTACCAGCTTCCTCGAATATGGTGCCATTTTGAGCAAGGTCGGCCATTCAGAAGCTCTAATATAATCATTTGAATTGTTAATTCCTATGGAAACGATCCCAACTTTTCATTATTCTGAAAGTCATAGGCGAAAACACCAACTTTAGCCAAAAAAATAAGAAAGATTGTATTTCTTTATAGAATATCTTGTCCAAAAGATTGAAATCAGTAACTGGACTAAACAATGTAGTGGAAATGATCATAAGAAGCCATATTAGTTTGAAATTTTCCACTGTATGGCATTAAACATAGCTATCTTGCATTTATTCAGTTACAAGCGTTTTTATTGCTAATAAAAATGTATTGAACCAACGCAGATTCTTAAAGTGAGTGGGTCGCTTCTCCACAGATCTGACCTGTAACCAAAGGTGGGGAAAGTAGCCAAAAATTGTACTCAAGTAAGAGTAACGTTACTTCAAAATATTAAAATATTCAAGCAGAAGTGCAAAGTAGTGGTCCGGGAACTCAAGTAAGAGTAAAAAGTATTTGGGAAAGCTGCTACTCAAGTAAAAGTAACTTAAGGAGTTACTTCCAGGGCATAACATCTGATTTATAATTTGAAGTGAATGTAATTTGAAGGAGAAAAACATCAAATAATGCGCAAAATCTGGTGTTTTCAAAGGATAAACACAAAAATGAGGATCATAGGCGCAGTGCAAGAAACACAAATGTTCAAATCATTTCATATTGTCACGTAAAGCTTTTGTCACTTGTAGACTTACTCACAGTAGGAAAAAGAACCTTAACTTTTACTCCCATAAGAGTACTGTTACTTCAATAAAAAATATATATGTATTAGTCAAGAAGGAGTGAAAGTATGAAAAAGGACACTACAGTTCTTTAAAAATGACTTAAGTAAATGTAAAGGCCGCCACACACTACAGGAGAATTTGCCTGATTTTGGCTGCGATTTCTTCTCCCCGACTTTAGAGACGAGTGGCCCTACGTTACGTGTGTGGAGTCAGTGTCAGATCGTAACCACCAAACATCAGCAACGCTACGGAAACAGACGATAAAACAGAGCGTCGGGGCAGAGGAGCGACGGACACAGAGACGCAACAAACAAACTCAGGATATAGCGAAAACAAAGACTTTGTTACTCACCTTCTGTAAAGTGGTAAATTTAAAGTGCAGCATCTCATCCACATTATCCACAGAAATTTTCCTCCACAAATAATGACATCCAGTCCACAAAACTGCGCTGTTAATACATTTTGAAGCGTTCTTTGAAAATAAAAGGGCGAAAGTTGTACCACGCATGTGTTTGTTTACGTCCACAGAGCGCATGGATCATAAACCTGCAGATTAGCGACAGTGACTCTACTTCCTGTGGACTTTATCTCCAAACTTTTATCCTTTAAAAATCCTGTATCTGAAGTATCGCACCACATTTCACAAATAATAATAACACAGGTTTGACTTGTATCTGAACTCTGAAGTGCAGAGCTCTGATCTTTGAACACTTAAGAGTCTCAAAGGTTTTGCTGTAGACAGGACACAGCTGATGCGATCGCGCTCACAACTTTATAGCCTGATTTTCGCAGACAGATCCCGCTGCAGTCTTTGCGATTAGAGATTTTAAGTCTCGTAAGTTTCTCTTCGTGTTTGCGGTGTGCGCTTTGTCACATGTTTAAAAATCGTTTAAGACAGAAAAATCCTGTAGTGTGTCGCGGCCTTAACCCAATAAAACGACTGAGTACTCTCTGCCTCTACCCTGATGATTTCCCCTGCTTGTTTGCATGGAGATCGATATGTTTAATACTACACTGTGGAACATTCCAAAGCCACAGCACCTCCACAAACACCAGATATAATGACACTAGAATGTTGCTTCTATAATGTAGCTTTAAATACACTGCTATTTCTTCCACAGCCACGAGCCACTATAATATACATGTATAGGAAATTACATAATGCATAATGGTGTATTGACTCCCCGGTGATTCAGTATTATGTAGAAACATGAATGCTCTTTATATGGCTTAGAATATCTGCAGCTTTCAAGGTCATTTTAGAGTAACAATAAGAAGACGTCTCTGTAACACCGTCTAATGCACTGCGCACTTAAACTGCTCTTGCATTTCTCTTTATTTTTACTGTAAGTATAAGCTCTTTAAACTGGGGCAGGTGGTCTGACGCCTGGAGCTTCGCAGACGAGATACCTCAAGACAACTGCAAGGAAAACGCAAATTTACTCAGACTTCTAATGCGAAAAAATAAAAAATGAATAAATGCATCTAGGCGGCAGACAGGTTTTTAGACAGCGCTAAACAGCAAAAGGCAAAAATACACTGGCATATGCAAAAAGTGCTGATTAACAGAGTAAAGTTGCTGAAGCAGGGGTTATATATAGAAACAAGAGCATAGAGAGTTTAGAAGAGCTGAAAAATAAGCATGTTTTTAAGGACTGGTGGTGTCAAAGTGTCAGATGGAGGGCACAGGGCGATGGTACTATATATACTGTATACAAGAAGTACGGTTTTAAAATAACTATGTAAACGTGAAATCTACAATGGAAGTGAATGCGATTTTTTTGGAACACATCTATCTTGGTGTATTCTTTTTACTCCACCCTGTCTTGAACTGTTCTAAAAAAAAATGTGCAGATGAACTAAACTATAAGCAGTGTATTTTCAAAACTGCTTGAGAAAAACAAACAAACAAACAACAACAAAAAACTGCAATTTTTTGAGAAATTTTAGGTATTTTCACTTTTTGCTGGTACAGTTAGTGGTATGGATCGGTTTTGAGGGTATTTTTTGTTGTGATTTTGTTGTCCTATCTAACAGTTTGATAACTTTGGGTGACTTTTTTATTTATTTTGACAAGTACAAATTTCGTGGTGTGAGAAAACAAACCCAAATCAAATCAAAATAGAAGGTTCAATCCAAAAATTGTAATGTTGTTGTTAACCCCACAAACTCATAGTAGTCTCAGAATACTATGAAAGATGGTATGTCACAGTAGTAATCTCATAGTTTCCTCTTTCAGTCAGTAGTAAATAAAGATAGTTTTGTCACAGTTATTTAGTTTAGCTTTATGTGGGATTGTCACAGTATGAGTTTGTATGAGGGTGGAGGGGAAATGTGGGATTGTACTTTTTTAATCGCTGTAAAACGCTTTGTATTGCATTTTTTGTATGAAAAGCGCTCTATAAATAAAGTTTGATTGATTGACTATCACAATGTTCTGAAGCTAATATAGAAAAAAAAGAAAGAAATTGTAAATGTATGTAAACATGATATAAGAGAAAATTAATTGGTCCCACGATGCAGAAATGACATTGCTGCAACATGTGTGTAAAATCCCTCTGTGGTCCAGGTAGAATCCACAGCAAAAGGACAAATTGAAGAACAGCTGGAGATGAGGAAACATGCATTAGAAACATTAGAATCAAGATGAATAACTTTTAAAATCAATCAGTCAGTCAATCAAACTTTATTTATAAATAGAGCACTTTTCATACAAAAAAACGCAACCCAAAGACTTAAACCTGCCCTGTGTAATTATACTGACAGAAAAGAGCACATATGAGACTGATGGTGAATATATTTATGGCTGTAATTTACCATTTTTGAGCAAGGTTGACCATTCAAAAGATCTCATATAATCATTTAAATTGTTAATATCTATGGCAACTGTCCTAACATCATTCTGAAAGTCATAGGTGGCACAGGTGAGTCTGAACAAAGGCCAGGTGAGGAGAGGGGGAGGAGCCAGGTGAGTGGAGGGGGCGGGGCTAGGTGAAGGGAACTGGTTTCACATTTACCATTTACTGGTGAAAGAAAATCAAATAAATATGCATTTAGTAGTTTTGACAATAGACATAACATCTAAACACAAAACTGTACTGGTAGAGTAAAGCTATGAGGCTACAAAACTATTCTTTACAATAAGTGATTAGAAAAATACTGAACTTGCTGCCACTTTTTGTTTAACAGTATTTACTCTGTATAAATAAAAGTATATATAAATGCACATTGTAATTCCTGAGGACCATATTCGGTCTGTTTATTGTGTTTACTTCCCTCAGCCTCATTTTAAGCAATCCGACCTCAGCACCACCTATAAAACGGTGGCTTTTGACAGTGTGCAGTTGGGCCCCCGTGTGCAGCGGGGTCCGTATGTGAACAGCTTGTGCGAGTCTCCGTGGAGCGGTCAGGTGACGGGGAGCGGCGCATTCGTAATGAGCATGGACCATTGTGTTGGTGTGGGACTGCAGAGGGCCGGAGCACTGAGGGGTAATGATGCATCGTGTTCAACAATCACACACAAACCGGAGCCGAGCCGAGCGCCTGATCTGCTGCACCTACAGCCTCACACTGCGCAGACAATGGAGAGGTGTGGACTTGCTGTGTTTCTGTGACATTAAAACATTCTATAGGGCAAGTGTAACAATCTAGAGGGCAATAATATTTAATGCAGAAGGGGTCGCCAAAAGGAATAGTGTCGAATTGTCACCAAGAGGCTCACACTATACAAAGGAGAGATGAACTTACTACTACTACTGTTTACTATGTTACTGAAACATCCTATAGCGCAATAATATGTAATACAGCTTGGGGGGTACTTAAATTTATATTGTCAAATTGTCACCAACAGGCTCACCATATGCAGACAAAGGAGAGGTATGGACGTACTATGTTACGATGGCATTTCTGTGCACATTTTATATAAAAGACCCCAGTTTATTGTGTCGATGGAGTTTCTAGGCGTAGTCAGGGGCCGGAGGGGGTCCGGCACTGGGGCAGTTTAAGCCTAGTGTGAAGCAGCTGGGATAAAGATCTCTAAATCTGAGGCTCTGAGGATGGTTCTCGATCGGAAAAAGGTGGCGCCCTCTGCAGGTGGTGGAGAATCCCTGCTTCAAGTGGAGGAGCTCAAGTATCTCGGGGGTTTTGTTCACGGTTGAGGAAAGATGGAGAGCGAGATTGACATTTGGATCTGAGCTACGTCTGCAGTAGTGAGTGTGGTTTGCTGTGTACTTACTTCTTCTATCCAGGTCCCAGGGTGACGAGCTCAGTCACATGCGAGGAGCTCAGAGTAGAGTTGCTGCTCCTCCACATCAAGAGCAGCAGCTGAGGTGGCTTCAACATCTGTTCTGTCTCCTGGATTTAAATCAACCTACGTCCTCTCACGTTTTGAAAATCAGTGAATGCCGTTAAAAGACTTATCCAACAGAATCTGACTAAATGACTCCATCAGCATAAGCTCGAACATATGTGGGATTTATCTGAACAGTCTGATTGTCAGTTTATCAATTATGTGAAAGTGGCCAACTGCTGCACCAACTGTTTCACTGGTCACTGTGTCGCGTGCACCAGAGCTATCAGAACGGACTGCTTTGGGGAATTTTGTCTATGATTTTATTATTTACACCACTAGAAACCATTTACTAACACATTTGACATCATTTGTGTATTTAATGGGTCTAGACCTGCTGAACAAAATCATATTTTCTTTTGTTACAAATACAATTATGATTCTAGAAAAAAACACACTTCTGTCCTTTGTAATGGAAGTGCTAACAGCCACCTCCACACTGAAATATCAAAATAATAACTAAAATAATTACCATTCATCTGTTCATCATCAAAAATGTATGGTCTGTGTTGTTTTTAACTTTTGCTTCCACTCAGGACTTTTGAACATTCTTATGACAACGTTTTAAAGCGTGGTGAGTCTGTATGTGAGAAACTCTGTACATCGTCCATTAAATATAAATATGCTCTTGTTTAGATGTGAGTAAAGAGAACGCGTTAGCCTACTTCCTTTCCTTGTGAGCCTGAGAGAGTGAATAAACACAATAAAAGCTCATGTAGAAACAGTGGGGAGATGGACCATTACGCTGCATCACTGGGCCCAAAAATGAGCCAAGAGAGACCACAGTTTATCTACAACTCGTCACTTCAAATAAGAGTCCTTTAGTGTGAAGCTGAACAGTTTGCAGGGTCACATAAATAGCTTGAGTGTTAGTAATAGCATTGGACAGGTCTATGGCTTTACTCACTGGCACTATAGTGTGCACTATAGGCCAGGTGGTGTGGTGGTTTTAACCTTGCACAGATGGATTCTTGTGATGCCTGTGAGTTCACTCACTTGGCAGGCTCACGATGGGGCGATTGGGCCTGGCCCGCAGCCACCAGAGCGCCGGAGATTGGACCAATTACAGAGCAGGTTTGTGGTTTGGGGCGGAGCAAAGGTGAAGGGAACGAAGACAGACATAGCAACGCTGACGGGCTATTTTATTGGTGAAAAACCTGCAGATTTGTGCATGCCACACATGTCGATCTGGTGTGACCCATTTTAGAGTGGTGAGCGTTCTTTGCCCACAGATAAAAAGTCGCAGATTTGATTAGGAACTTCTGAGAGGATTTCTGTGTTGTAAGAAAGTCAAATCATCCTGTGAAATGCAAATTCTTGGATTGGATTCTCAATTCAAGCCATTTTAAAGGTGCATTGTGTAACTTCTCTGGTGGAGAGTCTGCTACCTGCTTGTCTTCATGATAAGTATTTTATTGTTTTGGTTGAATGTTTCACAGTATTCAACTTTTCTATCTTTTCTATGCAGACAGTAATGCCACCAGGCCAAGTTATGGGTTAGATCTGTGAAAAGGCAAGGCTGCCCACCCTTTTTCAATGTTTTTTTGACAGTGTTGGGCGTAATGTATTTTTTGTATGAAAAGCGCTCTATAAATAAGGTTTGATTGATTGATTAAACGCATTACAATTAATGAATGACTAATGCATTTGTTTTTTTTTTGCTGTTACGCAGCGTCTGTGTCAGTGTTTGTTTACATTCACACAGCGCACGGATCGAGGTGAAGCTACAATTAGCGACAGTGACTTCCTGTTCACTCAGATCACTTTCCACTGCATGTATGATGAGCTAATTGAGCGTCATTAGCTACATGTAGATTGCCAAATCTGTATTTCCAGTTATTTTGGTGAGAGTAAAGTAAGTAAAAATAATGCAATAGTAGTGCAATGCCTTACATTTTAAATACAGGAACAAGTAATAATAATGCATTACAGTTTTGAAGTAACTTGCCCAACACTGAATTTTGAGCAATAAAAACATATAATTGAATACATATTTCAGAGAAATTGAATACCTATTTGAGAGATAAGTTTAATGCCGAAGTGCGGAACATTCCTGGCAACTCAAACGCAGGTGCAATAGTGTAAGCTGTAACCTTTATTTTTCTAGGGAAGTCCCACTGAGATTAAAAACCTCTTTTTCAAGGGAGCACTGGCCAAGAAGCAGTAAAACACATGGAAAACACATTTAAAATGACATAAAAATGACAATAAATGAATTAAAACAAGTACAAATTGAGGAGGCCATTTCAAGTGCTCTCAATTTGGATTTAAAATCGAGAGAGCAGACAAAAAGCCCTTTTTCCCAGTTCAGTGCAGGCAAATGGAACAGTGAGCAACAAATGATCTTTAGGAATCAAAATCAGTCTCTGTGTGATTAGGCTACAAATGTGAGAGGGCCAAGCAAAAGTTACACAGTGCACCTTTAAGCGAGGCTGTACAGCTTCTTGCAGTAAATAATTTTATATTTGGTGCCGTTTGTGCTCATCCTGCTCCGATTGTTAGCAAAAGTTATCGTCGTCTCAGTCCAGCGGTCCATGACACCATTTAAAGCCGCGGGAGCTCTGTAATAAATACCTCTCACACGTCTCACCATATCACCGCTTTTACGCTACAAGTCACACGGTGGAACCATTGGCCTTTTCTATTTAACTGTGCGCCTCGAGCTCCCGCTGCTTTTCTCCATCTCTGCACGAGCGGGGCCCATAGGCATCTGATCACATTATGTTTCGGAGACTGCCGCGAGCCACTAACCGCTAACCACCTGCCACTGCGACTGAACCCGAGTCCAATCAGGGCTGCGTGTTTCCCTCATAGAAATGCTAACGCTTCTGATTTGAGATGACTTCAAAGTGATAGGCTCAGGTTACAGATAAAGCAGGTAAAAAAAAAAGTGTAGCATAGTATTAGAGGATGCATTGATGGTATTTATTAAAGCTGCTGAATTTAAGTAAGGGAGAGTAAAGCTACGCTGTGTAACTTTTGGGTCGGGGGTCCGTCTAAAATGCTCTACCTTACATTTATTCAATTACAGGTTTTAACGTCTTGGACAACACAGCACTGCAAAAAACAAAATCTAGTCAAGATAAAATGACTTGGATTAAGAAAGTTTTACCATGATTTCAGTAAATTTCACTTGACAAGTAAAATGATCTGCCAGTGCAATAAGATTTTTGTACTTAAAATATGAAAATACATCTCGCTACACTTAAAATAAGAAAAACAACAATTTTTTGCACTTAAAATAAGAAATAAAATCAAATGTTGCTTGTTGCTGGCAGATAATTTCACTTGTCAAGTTGAATTCACTCAAATAAAGTAAAACGTTCTTAATTTAAGTCATTTTAACTTACCTAGATATTGTTTTTTTCCAGTGAGTGAAGTGTATTTACCTTGTTGACATGTTTGGGCTGCTGCCATCTTCAGAACGGTCACCGGTGTTGGTGCAGAGCAGAAAAACCTAAAATCCGCCATATCAGACCATTGTAAAAGAAATAACCACATTATGGATTGGGACGGGGCACGGGTCATTGGATCGGAGAACAAGTTCAAGCACTAGATCAGGGAGGCCTCTGAAATCAGGAAAAGAGGCACAGACAGAGTTAACTGTGACAGTTCTGAAGATGGCAGCAGCAGCCCAAACATGTCAACAAGGTAAATACACTTGACTGTATTGTCTTTAAAAAAGAACCCAAAAAGTTAAAGTACATAAGACAAAATGAACATCTTTGGCTTAACAGTTGTTTTTACTCCTGAAAAATACCTAGAAAAACAGGCATTCTGACTGTGTGGTGTCGACTCTCCACAGATCTGATGTCTAACTTGGTCTGGTTTGGTTTCCATGAAGATAGAAAGGTTTAAAGCCATACTGAGAAACATTAGAGGCAACGCAATAACATCTTCATGGAGAAAAGCACGTGATGGATCCTCTACCAGAAAAGTTACACACTGCCTGTTTTTTTTTTAAAGATAGCATTGGTTAAGATTTTGTAAAAAGTAATTTTGTTTCATCTTTTCATGCCCCAAAGCTGAACAGAAGTTAAAGATGTCCTACTGTTTGGGATGAGATAACAAAAGAAAAGAGGATTATAGGAGAAAGTCTAACCCAGGTCTAAGTGTGAGGGGG
Organism: Odontamblyopus lacepedii; assembly: GCA_034769755.1. Classification (NCBI taxonomy): domain Eukaryota; kingdom Metazoa; phylum Chordata; class Actinopteri; order Gobiiformes; family Gobiidae; genus Odontamblyopus; species Odontamblyopus lacepedii. The sequence continues at coordinate 31,615,418 of CM068361.1, forward strand.
TGTTTTACTTCTATGGGGTATTAACTGCAAACATATACCGTAACATATTTGGATCACCATGTTACCTTTCATTGTTTATAGAATGCTATGTTTGCCAGAAACAACATATTACCATGTTTTGCAAGTCTCCCATCCATTTGCTGTCCGTGCTAACTCACTCCCACTTCAGAGCATCCCATTTTGCATCCTGCTTTTGTATAATTATGGAGAATTGTGTGCGAGCATGGGTGGCGTTGGTTTCTGGGCTGAGCTTTTGCACAGAATCTGCTCACTATGACATAAGGTAGGTTCTAATAGGGTCTGGGAGAGATCACTAAATAACTCAAACATGCATGGATGACATCTCAACTCTCTTCAGGGGAGAAAACAACAGAATCTTAAATGGTGCCTTTTCTATTCTGAATGAACTTCTTGACTTTTCTTTTTTTTTAATTAAATACACTTTATAAACGAAGTGAAAACAGTTTAAAACTTTTTAATTAAAATAATCCACATTTAATCACAGCGGCAGCACTTAAACAAGATTACTAAAGAAAAACAATTACCACAATGTTAAATATTGTAATACCTGTAATGTTTACTAATGTCGGAAACAAAGCATTAAAATTTTAAACTAAATTCTCTTCAAGGAGCCTATTTTACACCATCTTCTCATCTTTGTTATAATGTTGTTTTCTCATTAAAAACATACCTGCAGTTGTGTTTTGTTACCTTCACAAACCCCGAATATTTAGACAGGGCTCTTCTCTCAAATAGAAAATCTTAACACAGGAAGTGCTCCATTGTGTTTTTAAACTTTTACTAGAACAAGGATCTCCAACCTTTTTCCTCTGGTGAGCTACGTTTTATAAAACGAAAATATCAGTTTTCTTCATCTTCCGTGATGTTCCAACCATACCTCAGATTTCATCATTTCCCCACTGACACACAACTCCGAGTGCACTGGGTACATGCGATTAGAAGAGACTAGGACGCCAAATTCAAGATGATTCCAAACAGCACATTTGTATGCAGTCTTCATTTTACCAACGATCACATTTACTTAAGTGGGTTTGATCAGAGTCAGTCGGGAACTACACCGGAAGTCGTCATCGCATCTTTCCAAACGTCTTCCTGGTTTGTGACTTAAGCGTCAATAAAGCCTGTTGCCAATGTCTGCTGAACAAAAGGTAAAAGGGAGCTGCTAACTTGAAAACTATCGCCAGGCCTGGCCCTAACCATTTTGGCACCCTAGGCAAGATTTCAGGTGGCGCCCCTTGGATTGCAAAAAAAAAAAAAATACTGCCAGAGTACAGATACTCACAAGAAATCAAACAGTTCATAGTGACGATGTTTTAGACAGTGGAGGATTTTATCCCCCATCGCCGATTTTTGCGCTCGGCGCCCCCTAGTGGAGCGGTGGCGCCCTTAGCATTTGCCTATGTTGCCTAATGGGGGGGCCGGCCCTGACTATCGCTTCATGACAAGGTTGGACAGAGCGTTTTGAGCTTCGGAGATGTAGACAGACTAATAATGCAAGATTACTCAAACATACAGTATGTGAATGAAACGAAACACAACGCCAGGTATGTTTGTGATGAAGTAACCACATTATAACCTGGTTTAACACTCACAAGAATCCATTTTAAAACACTTTACCATCCACTTTTCTTTGTTTTATTATGCTTGTTATATTCTTATTATTCTACTACTTTGCTCTGTTTTTCTTGGTTTGAATTGTTCAGTACGATTATATTGAACGCACTTTCCCAGCTCATGTATTGTTGCTTGGAAGTACACTTAAAAGACAGGAGATTTACTTCTGAAAGTGAATGCTCTGTTGAAGATGAATGGAGGACTTGGCCTCTGAACCCAAGCAGATGTTTTTATTACAGTTTTTTTTTTTTATTGACCAAGAGTAGAGCCTTTTGTTCGGCTTGCAAAATAAACTTTAAAGATCGTATGAAGATGGGATTCTTTTTAATGCTTTTTCTTCTTCAAAAAACATACCTGGAGTTTTGTTTTGGTACATTCACAAACCCTGAATATTTAGGCTGAGCTCTTCTCTCAAATTGAACCATTTTTGATGAAGAAACAACAATAGAGCCCTTTAAATCAAACCTCTAAATCAGGATAATTCAGACAAAAAACTTCACTGAACGAAGACTGTTTCACATTCACAATTTTCCAAACTCTACATCTCTTCCTGAATCTTGTTTATTGTGGAGAGGTAAAGACGTCCAAATCAAACGCACCCCGAGCGTGTCAGCGCAGAGCAGCAGCTGTGAGCGGAGGTTATTTTTCATTCTTTCACAGATGGCGCGCCGTGCAGAGCCACCAGTCTTACTTAATCAATGTTGGCACTAATGAATGAGTCAATTCTTCATATTTGCAACCAGGAGGAAGTGTGTCCATTTCACAGAGAAGCTGACACATCACCAGAGGATAACGGCGGATTTCAATCAACATCTCCACCAATATTCGCAACCTCCGCTCCAATAGCATTATCACCATGAACATCCCACGGGTCCGTACATCACTTGGTCAAACTGCATTTCACTTTGCTGCCCCTAACGACTGGAACAACCTCCAGAAAACATTAAAACTCCAAACACTACTGCCCTTATCTACTTTCACAAACACAATAAAATCTGTAGTCTATGATCATTGCGACTGCTTTTAAATAGTGTCTTGTACGTGTGTATATAATGTAAATAGTGAGTGTGAATGGTCTTATGTTGATGTGGCCCTTTCTTGTCTATTGTGTATGTATGTTATCTATATATTCTGCTGTGTGAACGTTCTGCTGCCTCTTGGCCAGGTCGTCATTGAAAACGAGAATTGGTTCTCAACCGACCTACCTGGTAAAATAAAGGTTAAATAAAATTAAAAAATAAAATTTCCACAAATACCAGCCCTGTTTTGTGGGCTAAATATTGATCGTCATAATGGTGAAATGTATGGTAGCGTTTCAGGATAAGTTGCGTTCACGTTCTAGGATTTGATGATGTCATAATCTCAGACGGTAGGTGAGGGCCTAAGGAAATAGAAAATAGAAATCAACAAACATTGAACCATCATTACCTGCTCAAGGAATGGGTCTATTAAAGATTAAAGTCATTTGAGCTGACAACAATTATGCCTTTACAGTTGAATAATGGTGTCACTTTCTCAGGCTATTGTGAAAAGAGGGATAGAAGACACTGAATTTTGTGCCAGTTTTTTGTTTCATGTGAATTGGCCCAGTTATTACAGCGATATGAATCATAAACCAGGTCAACAAATCTGCAATCTGACTAAACAGCAATAGAATTCTGACTTGCAAAAAAACGTGCAGTTTGCTGATGTAGTTTGCACACCCAGGGCGTAGGTGGCAGCACCACCAACACCGGATGTCTGTGTATACCCTTCTGCTTCTCTACTTCCTCTTCTCCAGGTCATCAATTCAAAAGAACATGGCGAAGCACCACCACACCACCAATTTCATGTGGACGGACGAGGCTCTGAATGACTGTGAGATCAGTGGAGTCACTTTCTGACACGAGTCCTGTGGCCTTTGCAGTTGCTCGGAGAAGTTGAAGTTCTGCCGTGTTTGTTTTTTTCCTGAACTGACTCGTGCTCATGACGTAATCTCTACGCCACGGCCACGAAAACACAGTTTTCCGTTTTCAACCATTTACGCAGCGACGACTGGGTCGAGTGTTTTCAAGATTTCCACTCAGGAGGGGTGTGAACATGTAAAAATCTGAAAACAGATTTTTACATTTTCAACTCCCCAAAACGCTGTTGCCGTCTAAACAATATTGACATCTTGCAAGATGTTTTGTATTTTCCAGCCGTTACCATTGGCCTCTGAATTTTATGACGGTGTTTGTTTCATGTTGATAGGCCCAGTAATTACAGAGATATGGACCATAAACCAGGTCAACAACTCTGCAATCTGACAGCTAAGCAGCAAATACTACCACTGAATTAAGACCTGTCTCAAACCCAATTTAAAGATCTGTATTACACAAAATTTACTCTTGCGAGCTTTAAGCCATGTTATAATGTTCCCTCATCAAAAACATCTGGAGTTGTGTTTTGTTTCATTCATACATGTTTGAGAAATCTTTTACTGGTTTTATCGGTCTGTCTTCATCTCCAAAGCAATGTAGTTGTAGTTTTTAACTGCTCCTTTTACCCTTAATTCGGTAAAGATAAGCAAATCCAGGGCTAATATCATCCAAATGATTCTAGTGAAGGTGTATGGAGTTTAAAAACATCCATCCATCCATCCATCTTCTTCCGCTTATCCGGGGCCGGGTCGCGGGGGCAGCAGTCTAAGCAGGGGCTCCCAAGCTTCCTTCTCCCCAGCCACTTCCACCAGCTCCTCCGGACGTTTAAAAGTTTAAAAACACTTCCTGTATTACCACATCACATCACAAGTTGGAGCATTTTCAGTTTGAGAGAAAAACCTAGCCTAAATATGCAGGGCTTGTGTGTCTTGATGAGGAAATAACATTATAACGTCAGAAAATAGTGCAATAGGAGCTCTTTAATCTAATTTTCAGTTATATTCCTTACACTTGAGTACATTTGGCTGTGCTCTCCTCTTCTGTTGATGAAGTAATAGAGATTAGTTCTAATAAATTGTACTTTCATCTGGAGCGCCTCTTAAATGGTCTCATATTCTCCCTCTGCTTTCACGGCCAAATGATAAAGATGTCACCTCTATCTCACTTTATTTTCTCATTCCCTGTCCTCTCCGTGGAGCCGAAGGGCCCTGGTTTTTACGGTGGACTCTGGGGCTGTTAAACGCTCTTTTATTTGTGCTGGCTGATTTGGCTCCCTGTATGCTTTCTGTTTAAAGACCAGTAACATTATGCTGAACAGCTAATGCTTTTGAGAAGAGGCTAAGAGGTGCTCAAATACATGAAGGGTCTATTTGCATACTGCCCCATCAAGTGGTTTTAGAGGCAATTACGTAGTTTGAGTAATGGCGTCTCATGTTTTAAAGAAAAAGTGGTAAAGAGTGCAAAAGTTCAGCTGCATCTGAAAGCTACTTGGAGACTGGAAATGTTCAAAACAAAAAAATAGTTAGACATAATTTGGGTTTAAGTGCTGTTTTGTATTTTTGTGCAGGGCAGTGAAGTGCAGTTATGTGTTCGTTTGTTCCCAGAAATGAGGTAAAAAGTACAATACTGCTTCATTCAATAAATGTTAAAAACCGATTAGAAAAGTACAAAGTAGTTTTACTGTTTTTCACTGTAGAATGTTGTGATGTAAAGCCAACCTACTGTCACTTTAGTTATAATTAAACATTCCATTAATCAATACGACTATTAACATCTCTATTTGAAAATAAAAGGTTTGTATCAACAGCAAATATCACTGGAAAAGAAGCAACAGGGATACAAGAAATAACTTTATTTAGATGATAAATAACAATAGTCCCAACACTGAACCTTGATGTACACCATATTTTATAGAATGTACTCTTAAATAGCTCTAAAAGTCTGTGTGAAATCCTTCTCTTTTGTTTTTTTTATTTTTAAAGTTGCATTGTGTAACTTTTCTAGTGGTTCCTACAGCTCCGCTCAAACATACCTCTTTTCCACCGCAATGAACCAGGTGCTGGTGCTTATGCCAGTTCGGTGCTGGTGCTTCCTGCAATTATCCAAGAACTAGCTCGTTTTTCCACCAGCTGAGAGCCGGAGAAATGCTACGTCGCTACGTCCCTGCACGCTCTACCATTATCCCAGCAACCCAACAGCGGTCAGCTCCAATAATAACAACAATGGAGGACTATCGCTACAGATCTATTCTGCTGATATTAATTTTCCAAACTTTCTTGTCAATCCAAAGACGAACCATACAGCTCTTTGTCATTGCCATCAGCAAAGGATGCGTTCCCAAAGAAAAGTAATTGTTGCTCTGCGGGTCAGAGCACCGCAAGCCGGAGCTAAGGGGGCCGTTGCTCCGCTGATGTGTTTCTTTCTCTTGAGCGGGAAAACACAGTGTCCAAGATGCATGTTGGGGGCGTCTGAATCCAAATGCAAAGGATATTACCATTATGCCTAGCACCATACGTCACTGGTTCTCGCTTCTGGACCAGTTGGAACCGGTTCTTCAGGGCCAGAGCTGGGTTTATTTGTGTGGAAAAACAAAGAACTGGTTCAAGATTTGGCACTGGCTCTGAATCAGCACTGGAACTGCCTTGGTGGAAATGGGTTAACAGTGAGAGATGCAGGACTACATGTATACAATACTCCCTACAAGTGCACAACAACTCACCCTTATGTAACGGATAATGCTCCCTACAAGTGCACAACAACTCATCCTTATGTAACAGATAATACTAACATTACATACATATATTGTATTAAACCATGCATACACACAACATAATCAAAAGTCCCAACTACAGCAAATTAAAACCTTCAGATTCTGAGAGCTCTGGCTTGGTTAAAAAAAATCTACAATTCTTTTTTTCTTCATACTCGGTTAAAGAAACAATTTATTTTAAATCAGAAAAATAATGAAGACAATGTCCTTACAAAAGTTCCAGATTTGTTCACTAATTATATCAGTGAAAAGTCCAACTGGTGCTGAGACGCTTTTAGTGAAAGTAGAATTTCTGCTTTTCGTGAAATAAACATCTTCCATTTCTGAGACATTGATAGAAAATCAAGATCCTTCCAGTGCAGCGATACTTTTAAAGCACAATACAAAAACTCCTGAACCATCCGCTTCCATTAAAATGAATGAATCACACCAGAATCCATGTCCTTTCAGTTTATCTGCAGATAAATAGAACCGGTTTTAATGTTTCTTCACAGAGATATGTTAGCACGCCAGCTTCCTCTTTCCTGCTCTGTTCACGCGTCATCTGCAGTTTTTAATGGACTGACAGGATGTAGTTCAATGTCTCACCAGCAGGGGGCATTCAGCTCATAAACCTGTTAAAGGAGTGTGTCCATCTCAAGAGGAAAAGGGTGCTGTGAGTTTGAGCTGAATACAAGTGGAGACATTTTCATGTAAATTAGTTTTCATTACAGAGCATGAATAATATTCTAATACAAGCTGGATTTTAGCGAGTTTTTAAACTGAGATTTTCTTTTTAAAGTCAGTTGGTAGAGTGTTTGTCCACTGATCCGAGGTTCACGATGCGATTCCAGCCCTCACAGATGAATGCGTCCTTTATGTTCTTGGGCAAGACACTTGACCCACCTCACCTCCAGTGTCTGTGTACACTGGTGTATGAATGCGTGTGTGAATGGTTGAGTGGTTCCTTGATCGAAAGCGTTTTGAGACCCTTGATGGTAGAAAAATGCTGTATATAAATGTGACTATCATATATCATTTTTCCTGACGCTTTTCAAATCCGTGCATTATTCATTCAATCCTTGGTAGCGGTAAGCGACCATTGTTGCCACATTGTTTGCCCCGGGGCAAAGTGAAGGACCAACACACACCCACACATGCACACACACTCCACTTTCATACTGGGGGAAGAGTCTTGCCTAAGCACAGTTTGCTCCAGAGCCTCTGATACTGATATCCCCAGTGTCTCCCATCCCAGTACTGACCAGGCCTGACCCTGCTCAGCTTCCAGCTTTAGAGACTGAGCATTAACAAGGTGGCACAGCCATTCTGAACGGCTCTCTGCAGATCTGGGTAAGTCCACAAACGTTTTGGTGCAGAGAAAACCAACATTTTTCAACAGCACTTTGTATTATTACTTGCTTACAAGGTAGCAACAGGCTGGTGATGCCATCTGTCCAACTTACAGGTCAGAGATGTGAAAAAGCAAGGCCTGCTCACAGTAAGAATTAATGTTTTTCTATGAATTCTTTGTAATTAAGGCTATGTTTACATGGAAAAGGTCTGAAGCAAAAACACAAATGTGCATTTTGGGTGGGGAATTCTGCTGCACATGGAGACGCAAAACTTGCAGTTGGCTGATGTAGTTTGCATGCCCAGTGCGTAGGTGGCTGACTCGTGCTCATTTCAACCGTTTACACAGCAACGACAGGGTGGAGCGTTTTCAAGATTTCCACTCTGGAGGACGTTTTCAGGTTTTTGCGTTTTCAACCCCCCAAAACGCCGTTGCCGTCTAAACGATATGGACACCTGGCAAAATGTTTTGCGTGTAAACAGCTTCTAAATCAGTGCAAGGCAAATAAGTTTAATGCCTGTGGAACATTCCAGAAAAAAGCACTAACCTCATGGAAAATAGCAGTTGCAGAACCCCTCCAGAAACGTTACATATGCTCTTTTACATGGTTAATAGTAGTAAATAATCGCCTGTAACTCTGACCAAAAAAATACATTAAAGTATAAAAATCATCCAAACCAACACGGCGTGTACATTCCCATATGTCGTGTTTCAGATGGCGCAGGTGGCAGGCGGAGCAGACAGCCGCTTAAAACGAAAACTCTTTTCGAACTTTTAAGAATTTCTTTTTTGAATTTGGGTTTCGGATAATCACCAAAAAGTTCAAACTGACAAACCGTTTTCAAAACATCAAACCACATTTTCAGCTTTCAACACCATTTTGCAGAAAGTCTCTGAATGTGAGCCAAAACTGTCAGTGGGCACACAAGAATGCCATCTTTGTATGGCATCAAAGCCTCCACTCAGTCACGTTTTCCTCGTTAGAAAGAAGATTTGAGAATTTTAGAGTCAAAATCTACTTGAAAATTGCAGCAGCTTCAAACACAAATGGTCATTATTTGATTTAAGTGATTTTCATATTGTTTCATTTGTTTATGCCTGTATATCATATTAATTCATACCTCTATAGGGATTTGAATGGTATGCAAGAATATTGTGATTTTATTGTAGTATTATTTGCGATTCCAGGTCCCACAGATAAATACTGCTGTTGTGTCCTTGGGCAAGACACTTAACCCCTCTTGTGTCCAGTGTCTGTGTACACTTATGCGTGAATGGGTGAGTGGTTCCTTCATGTAGTGTTTCGAGAGCCCTTGAAGGTAGAAAAACGCTAAATAAAAATGTGACCATGACCATTTACTATATCTTTTTTTCATGAGTTGTGTAAATTCCACAATATTCTTTTTTTCTGTTTCAACACTACAAATCCTACAGAAGCTTTTAAGGACCTGGCAGCACGGAGCCTCTCTGGAAAAGTTTTAGTGCTTTTTCTTGCAGAGTTTGGAAAGTTTGAATGGAGTTTTCTGTATCAACGTGAACAGACTAACAAAGAGAAGCTAGTGCTGATTCATGGGAAATATGACCATACCTTATGTAACAGATAATACTCCCTACAACTGTACAACTCGCCCTTATGTAACAGATAATACTCCCTACAGCTGTACAACTCACCCTTATGTAACAGATAATACTCCCTACAACTGTACAACTCGCCATTATGTAACAGATAATACTCCATACAACTGTACAACTCACCCTTATGTAACAGATAATACTCCCTACAGCTGTACAACTCGCCCTTATGTAACAGATAATACTCCCTACAGCTGTACAACTCGCCCTTATGTAACAGATAATACTCCCTACAGCTGTACAACTCGCCCTTATGTAACAGATAATACTCCCTACAACTGTACAACTCACCCTTATGTAACAGATAATACTCCCTACAACTGTACAACTCGCCATTATGTAACAGATAATACTCCATACAACTGTACAACTCGCCCTTATGTAACAGATAATACTCCCTACAACTGTACAACTCGCCATTATGTAACAGATAATACTCCCTACAACTGTACAACTCACCCTTATGTAACAGATAATACTCCCTACAGCTGTACAACTCGCCCTTATGTAACAGATAATACTCCCTACAGCTGTACAACTCGCCCTTATGTAACAGATAATACTCCCTACAGCTGTACAACTCGCCATTATGTAACAGATAATACTCCCTACAACTGTACAACTCGCCATTATGTAACAGATAATACTCCCTACAGCTGTACAACTCGCCATTATGTAACAGATAATACTCCCTACAACTGTACAACTCGCCCTTATGTAACAGATAATACTCCCTACATATAATTATGCCTTGTTTGACACCATTCTCTTGCTATTTTGCTACTTATTTAGAATTTATTATTGCCATACTCATATTTTTTGCTCTGTCATATTATTTTGATGTGTATTGGAATAATTTCCGGTGTGGATCAATAAAGTTTGTCCAAAAGTCACTCTGACCATTGATCATGTTGTCATGAGAAGGAACAGTACAGGTACACCCTGCTAAAAAATAGAAACTGTGTTCGTGACAAGATTCATCGAAAGGTTCTGGTCTTGTTTTCGTGTGTTTCGTAGTCTGCCGTTTCCGAAATAAGAGCCATAGTGAATTGTGCAACTTTTCTTATGGAATGTTTCACAGTACGGTATTAAACCTTTTTATTGTCAAACCAGACCAAGTTACAGGTCAGATTTCAGATTTCTACATATTTTTGAGCTATAAAGCCACCTGTAATTGAATAAATCTAAGGTAGAGGTGTTTAATGTCATACTGTGGAACATTCCAGGCTGAGCAATGACATATCCATAGAAACTAGTAAATAGTAAAGATCCTCAACCAAAAAGTTACTTCCTGACATTGCTTATCCTGTGTTGAATGTTGCCTGTTTTCATTCAAAGATAAGGCATTCAAAGTAGCCTCCCTTTTCATTGTCAAAAAATAGTCAAGTTATTTCACTTTTGCTTTGCTACATAATTCCAGATATCTTGCTTCATATAGTTGATGTCTTCTGTAGGTATATCAAATGTACAAAGTAGGAAAAAATAAAGATAAATGAAATGGTGTATTTTATGTGAATGTGGTATTTGAGATGGGACGAGACACAGTTTCCACAAGACAAGATGAGACACAAGGGGCCAATCCCATTTCTAATTCCGGGTCGCCCGGGCCTTTCTGTGTGGAGTTTGCATGTTCTTCCCGTGTCTGGATGGGTTTCCTCCGGGCACTCCGGTTTCCCCCATCAACCCAAAACATGCACTGTAGGTGTGAAAGTTGTGTGAGTGAGTGTTGGTGGTGGTCGGAGGGACCGTTGGCGCCGGTTGGCCTGGCAGCCGCGCCTCTGTCAGTCTGCCCCAGGGCAGCTGTGGCTACAACAGTAGTTTACCACCACCGGGTCTGGAGTGAATGAAGAATGCTCTGTAAAGCGCTTTGGGGACATGTGTCTGTGTAAAGCGCTATATAAATAAACCTTACCTTACCTTGGTGTAAGGTGTATTGTGTAACTTTTCCATTGGAGGGTCCGTCACCTGCTTGTTTCTATGGAGATATCATTGCCCTGCTTGAAATGTTCCACATTATGACATTAAACAGCTCTACTTTACATTTATTCAGTTACAGGTGGTTTTATAGCTCAAAAATACCAAGAAAAACAGGCATTCTGACTGTGAGTGGGGTCGCCTCTCCACAGATCCGACCCCTAACTTGGTCTGGTTTGGTTTCCATGAAGATAGAAAGGTTTAATGCCGTACTGTGAAACATTGTAGACAAAGTAATAACATCCCCATGAAGAAAAGTACTCGGCGGACCCTTACACAGTGCATCTTAGATTTTTTTTCTGGTGATACTTTTACAAGAGTATTTTCCTGGTCTGGTATTGTACTTTTACTTAAGTAATAAAACCGAGTACTTCTTCCACTGCCGCTGGGATGACTCATGGCTCCCGAGAATCAAACTGTTTACCAAATCGAGCAGAGTGTTTTAATTCAATTCAATTCAATTCAATTCAATTTATTTTGTAGCGCCCAAAATCGCAACAACAGTAGCCTCTAAGGGCGTTCCAAGATATGGATGAGTAAAACATACACACAGACATATCAAAACAGGAATAAACAACATTCATGTAAAGCAGCAAATGAAACATTGTCCAGTCATCCCCTGTCCTTAGACCCTCCTTCTCAGCAAGGAAAAACTCCAAAAAACCCAGGGTCCTGGGAAAAAGAAGAAACCTCGGGGAGAACTACAGTGAAGGAGGGATCCACTCCCATGGACGGACAGGCTATAGATGTCCAGGCCCGTGGGCCAGTTCGGTATGTCCACAGCTACCCAGGTGGGGAAGGAGCCGGGCGAGGAGGAGGAGAAGAGGGGCGAGGAGGAGGAGCCGGGCGAGGAGGAGGAGCCAGGCGAGGAGGAGGAGCCAGGCGAAGAGGAGTAGCCAGGCGAGGAGGAGGAGAGAGGTCCAGCTGCCATCAGGCGTCTGAAAGAGTTCCACTCCACAGGGGGAGTGGGACAGGGGACAACATGTGAATAGCAATGAACAAACTACAGATGAGAACATAGTGAGTGATGCTGGTGAGAAAAAAGGAGGAAACAGAGGACAGTGCTCAGGTTGCCACACTTCCCCCAGCTTGTTATCTCCTGCGGCAGCTTATCTTAGTGACATCAACTGAGTAACCTGGTCATAAGCTATTCCGAAGAGGAAGGTTTTAAGCCTGGTCTTAAATAAAGAGACTGTGGGTGCCTGTTTAACATCAACAGGGAGTTGATTCCATAACACAGGAGCTTGGTAACTGAAGGCTCTCCCCCCCACTGTACTTTTAGACACTCTAGGAACCACTAATAATCCTGCATTCTGAGAGCGAAGTGCTCTATTTTTGTTTATTTGTTTATTTGTTTATTTAAGGATCCCCATTAGTCTCTACAGAAGCAGAGACTAGTCTTCCTGGGGTCCAATCTCAAATACAAGACATTTTAAGCACCATCAAAACAATCAATCAAAACACTAAGTTTGAGTTACATCATCAAAACACACACCAAACACTCAAAATATGTTACATTCAACTATTAGCCCTTTCAAAAAGCAATTTCTTAAAACATTTTTTAAAAACCGCATAATTTTGTATAAGCCTTAAATGTTGTGGCAGAACATTCCAATGAGAAATGGCTCTGTAGAAAAATGTTGCTTTCAGTGCATTAGTTCTTGGTTTTGACAAAGTGAAAGTTGTGTTTGAGGCTTGTCTTGTATTAAACCTGTGCCTGCTACAGATGAGCTGTAACTGTGAGAACATGTGCAAAGGTTTGTGTGTTGTCCACACTTTATGCAAAGACAAAACTAAACTACAGGCCAGTCTGTCCTTGACTTTCAGCCACGAAAGTTTCTCATGCATAGCACTGATATTAGCCCCTAAAAGAGCAGTTCAGAGCAAGACGTGCAGCCTCTATTCTGAACTATCTGGAGATTGTCTAAATCTTTGTTTGCAGCACTAGACCACACATTAGGACAATAGTCCATCTGAGATAAAACAAGAGAGGCAATTACCAGTTTTCTTTGTTTCCATTGGCATAAAATAAGCATTCCTTCTAATTATTGCAATATTCCTACTCATTTTGGTAACAATATTATTTATATGAGTTGTCCATGTCATAGTTTGGTCTAAAATGACACCCAAAAAGTTTAATTTCTGTGACTTTGTTCCAATGGTTGTTTATTGAGAGAAATGTTTAGCTTAAGATTTTTTCTAACAGAATGCTTTTGATCCCAATAGCATGCACTTTGTTTTGTAATATTCAGTTTTAAACGGTTCTCCAGAACCCATTTTTGAACAGACATTAGCTCCTGTTGTAGTATGTCATTGACCTGATCCAAATCAGCTGAGGAAACATGTATGGTGGTATCATCTGCATATACAGTCATACCGGCCTTTTCTAGTGCATATGGCATATCGTTAACAAAAATACTGTAGAGCAGAGGGCCAAGGCAACTTCCTTGTGGGATTCCACATGAGAGTGTTACTTTATTTGAAAGTGAACCATTAAATGTGACACATTGTTTCCTATCAGTTAAATAACTGCGCATAAACTGTAAAGCTGCATTATTAAAACCATAAGCAGACAATTTCATTTGTAAAAGGCTGTGATCAACAAGGTCAAAGGCTGCACTAAAATCAAGAAACACAGCTCCTATCAACTGTTTACAGTCAATTTGATGCAACCATTGGTCAGTAAGCGCTATGAGTGCTGTATTGGTAGAATAACCTTCCTTATGCATGTTGGACATCAGAAAAAATACAATTCTCATTGAAATAGTTCTGAATCTGTTTGCACATAACTCCCTCCATCAGTTTACTCAGGACAGGTAAAATGCTTATGGGTCTACTGTTTTGCCCAGTTAATTGTTGTCTAGAATTTTTAACCAAGGGAACAACTTTTGATATTTTCCACAAGCTTGGGTACACACATTCCTCAAAACATATATTAAAAATATGACATAGAGGCTTAGCTATTGATTTAGCTGCAAATTTTAGGAGTTTTCCATCCATATTATCGATTCCACAAGGTTTATTGCAGTTCAAATTCTCAAGAAGCTGTAACATTTCCTCATTTTCAATTGGCCTGAACTCAAAATTGCATTTTTTCGCTTTCATTATTTGTTTTTTAATTATTGTTGTTGAAAAATAACCATCTACAGGGGCCATCTCATTTCTGATTGTACTCACTTTATTCTGGTAATAGTTATTGAAGTAACTCGCAACTTCAAAAGGTCTAGTAATGAAGGTTCCATCCTGCTCAACAAAAGAAGACATTTTACTGATTTTACTCCTACTCATAAGTTCATTAATCAACTTCCATAACTGTTTACTATTTTTACCACATTGCTCAAATTTAGCTTGATAGTATTGTTTTCTTTTTTTCCTATTCATTTTTGTAACTTTATTCCTAAGTGACCTATACGACTGCCAATCTGCAAGAGCGCCAGAGATTTCAGCAGATTTTTTCAGTTTATCCCTCTCCATCATACATTGCATCAATTCACCATCTAACCAAGGGGACTTTATGGATCTCACAGAGACTTTCCTCACTGGGGCATATTTATCACACACTGCATTAAATAAATTACAAAAGGTAGTAAGAGCCTGTTCAGCACCCATGCTCTGTAACACAGAATTCCATTGTATATTCTCCATATCTCTCGTGAAATCATCCTCAGAGAAATACTTATACATTCTCTTATGAATGACTTTAGGTCCTACTCTTGGAACTTTTGTTTTAAAATTCAAAGCAATTATGTTATGATCACTGAAGCCGACTGGTACTGAAATAATATTAGAGCACTTTTCAACACAATTTGTATAAACGTGATCAATACAAGTTGATGTAGTTAGCCCATCTTTGTTAGTCACAGTTCTAGTAGGTCTATTTATTATCTGCACTAAATTGCATACAGTAATGGTGTCACACAGTGTTTTTTTCATAGCACAATTATCAGAGATCCAGTCAATATTCATATCTGCTAGAATAAACACTTCATCCTTTGTCTCAGTAGCCTTTTGGATCATTGTACAGACATTATTCAAGTATTCTATATTTGAGCCTGGTGGCAGTAACAACAACACGCCAGTATGGGTTTACGATGTGGAAGATGCACTTGCAGCCACAATGCTTCTATGCCATTCATGCCAAGGTCTTTTCTTATTTTAACTGGAATATTATTTTGAATATAAAAAGCAGTTCCCCCACCATATTTATTTCTGTCAGACCGGAATATATTGTATCCTTCTATTACCAAAGACGAATCTTCTACAGTTTCATCTAAGTGTGTTTCAGTGACCGCCATTATGTGAATATTTGTTTCCAACAAAATAGAAGACAATTCACACACTTTGTATCTTAAACTACAGATGTTCAAATGAGCAAATCTAACTCCTTTTTTAGCTGTCTGAAACATCATTATATGAAAACAGAGTAAGAAACAAGATTAAAAAAAAAATAATAATAATAATAATGTTAGCCAGTATACTAAGCCTATGTTTCATCTCATTCAAGTGTGATTACTATTAAACCTTTCTAACTCGTCAGGACTTTTAATACAAAAAACCTTAGCTTCTTCTGGTCCACCATTTGTCTTAACATATACTTTACAGTTAGCGGTCCAGGTTGCCTGGATTTTTCTCTGTTTCCTAAGAAACCTTGCTCTTCTAGCTAAATCTGCATTAGATTTTGTGAGGTGCTCATTAATATACACATTTGTCCCCTTTAAATTTTTGCCTTGCCTCAGTAAATCAATCTTACTCTTTCTGTTGAAAAATCTCACTATAACAGATTTAGCTTTCTGATTCTGAATTTGTAAAGTGTGGCATGCTTCAATGCTATTTGTGTCCACATAAATGTCCTTGTTCTCAAGATATTTAGTGACTTGGACCTCAATTGAGGTGTCATGCTCATTAGTGCCCTCTTCCCTCTGTAACCCCTTCAGGGCATGAGCATACGAAGGTGGTTTGAGTGGTATTCCAGAAATAATCACATCATTTATTCGTGAGTATTGCTCTAAATCTGCCACACGTGTCTCCAGAAAGTGAAGTCTTTGTTGTTTTTCATCATTCAGCCTTTTTAGTTCTTGAATGTCCTGCACTAAACACATAATAGTGTGTTGTTGTTCCGAAATCCGAAATATTTGGCTGATAGGGGACAATGGCA
Organism: Odontamblyopus lacepedii; assembly: GCA_034769755.1. Taxonomy (NCBI): domain Eukaryota; kingdom Metazoa; phylum Chordata; class Actinopteri; order Gobiiformes; family Gobiidae; genus Odontamblyopus; species Odontamblyopus lacepedii. The sequence goes on from CM068361.1 coordinate 31,631,818, forward strand.
TCCTGAAGATATGATGGGGCCATATTGTTTAAGGCTTTGTATGTCAGAAGGAGAACTTTGAATTTAATTCTAAACTCGACAGGAAGCCAGTGAAGTGATTTTAACACAGGACTGATGTGATCACGTCTTTTAGTTCCTGTTAGGACCCTGGCCGCTGCATTTTGGACCAACTGGAAGCTTCTTAAAGTACCTTTAGTGCAGACGGTGAGCAGAGAATTACAGTAATCTAGTCTGGATGTAACAAATGCATGGATAAGTTTTTCAGCATCATTTTTAGGCAAAATTTTTCTGATTTTAGTTATGTTTCGCAGGTGAAAATATGCAGTTTTACAAGCTTGGTTTATATGAGCTGTGAATGAGAGATTTTGGTCAAATACGACTCCAAGGTTTTTTACAGTAGAGCTAGAGGCTATACTCACATTGTCAAGTGAGATTATCTGGTCTGACAGAGAATCTCTCTGACCTTTAGGACCGACAACAATGACCTCTGTTTTTTCAGGGTTTAAGAGCAGGTAATTCAGGGTCATCCAGGTTTTGATGTCCTTCACACGGACGATAACTTGCCTGGTGCTGGTTGTGTTAAAATAAAAAATGAGAACGTTGAGATAAAAAATAAAAAATGAGAAGTTCACAAACAAGTAAAATAATCATGTTTTATCAAAGTAAATTGGTCTTTTAGGAGTCAGGAACAACGGTGACCTCATTTCCTGTCTTCCTGCTGGGTTTCTGTACAAAATAGTGTACCGAATAGGGACGGATCTCGGGCCACAAGATGAAAAAAATAATCTAGTTATTTCCCCATTTGGATTGGACAAAAGAGGGTTAAGTGCTGGTGAGTTGCATCTTTTGAGAAGCCACATTTCCAAAAAGCCCTGCTAGAAGAAGTACAAATTCTGAAGCCATCTTTGGGAACTTACGAATCGGGACCCCCCCCTTCAACAATCACATACGTCACCAGAAGTTTTCGCCAGCTTTTACGTAAACTTACTGTGAGAGTGAAATGACACGCAGACCATTCGAAATAACACAACCTGAGCTTCTCTACTGTAAGGTTTAAACCAATGATATCACTTTCAATTACTTGGGTTTCATTATCCAAATAACAACTGTGTAGCACGGACGCTCACAATTCCTTCACAACTTTATTTCCATGCATCGACCGATCACTCAAGTCACAAATAACGTGACACTGCTTAACGTAGTCCTAGCAATTTTTTCGTGTGCATTTTATGAAGAAAATGACCATTACGCATTGGAATAGCGTTAAACTTAAGACAATACAGCGGTTATCACACATTTTAAACCATAAATAATGGAGAAAATACATTTGTGAACTTCTTTGGTCTCTTTGGTTGTGGCAGCAGCGATCTTGCCTGCGATTCGCGAGGCATTCTGAGAAATTGCTCATACCCCAATGTTTGGAGTGTGCCTTTGAAAAATCTTCGTTTGGAGGGGTATAAAGCCCAACCCTTTCCCCTACCCCTCTGCCTTAATGCTAACTGGGACACCCCTATCCCTACACGTGAACATGCAAAACGGAGGGCTAAGGGAAAGTGGTAGAGCCAAGGCGTATAATAGGATTCAGCAGAGATTGGGTCGACAAGAGCGGGACAAAAGGAGATTTGGACATAATTTCTGATATGTAAATTGACCGATTTAGTTCCCAAAGATGGCTTCAGAATTTGTACTTCTTCTAGCAGGGCTTTTTGGAAATGTGGCTTCTCAAAAGATGCAACTCACCAGCACTTAACCCTCTTTTGTCCAATCCAAATGGGGAAATAACTAGATTATTTTTTTCATCTTGTGGCCCGAGATCCGTCCCTATTCGGTACACTATTTTGTACAGAAACCCAACAGGAAGACAGGAAATGAGGTCACCGTTGTTCCTGACTCCTAAAAGACCAATTTACTTTGATAAAACATGATTATTTTACTTGTTTGTGAACTTCTCATTTTTTATTTTTTATCTCAACGTTCTCATTTTTTATTTTAACACAACCAGCACCAGGCAAGTTATCGTCCAATTAAAACGCTCTGCTCGATTTGGTAAACAGTTTGATTCTCGGGAGCCATGAGTCATCCCAGCGGCAGTGGAAGAAGTACTCGGTTTTATTACTTAAGTAAAAGTACAATACCAGACCAGGAAAATACTCTCGTAAAAGTATCACCAGAAAAAAATCTAAGATGCACTGTGTAAGGGTCCGTCGAGTACTTTTCTTCATGGGGATGTTATTACTTTGTCTAGAATGTTTCACAGTACGGCATTAAACCTTTCTATCTCCATGGAAACCAAACCAGACCAAGTTAGGGGTCGGATCTGTGGAGAGGCGACCCCACTCACAGTCAGAACCTGTTTTTCTTCGTATTTTTGAGCTATAAAACCACCTGTAACTAAATGTAAAGTAGAGCTGTTTGTCATAATGTGGAACATTTCAAGCAGGGCAATGATATCTCCATAGAAACAAGCAGGTGACGGACCCTCCAATGGAAAAGTTACACAATACACTTTGAAGTAAAAGTATAGGAATCAGAACAAAACCAAAAAAATACACAAAAATATCACCGGAACAAATCTGCTAAAGTTAAAGTTTAAAAATGTACTTAAAGAGTAGAAAGTGGATATATCTTGCACAGATTTTGAACATTTTGAACCAACAAAGCTTTAAATATATTATCTTTAGTACTTTTACTTTGTTATTTTCCAAGAATCTCATGCGATGTCTGTGTAGCCTTACAAATAGGTCTGTAAAATAGTGGCTAATTAAAACATGCTATGCACACACCGCTGCATCCATGCATTTCCATAATTACATGTTAGCAAACTGAAACACGGATCTCTGCTTTTACCTCTGACATGTTCTGCTTAATTCTCCCAGCATGCTTCACTCCACGCGCCACATTCTCATTAGACTCTATAGACATGCAGTATATTTGCTATACAAGGATTATCTGGTGACAGTGTGCTGGGACGTGATAAACCCGAGAGGAAAAATGTCAAAAATAACTCCGTAAGTAGATCTAGACTAGAGTAGAAAAGGGTAACTGATTAAAAAATGTGAAAAAAACAGAACGAGTTGATTTAAAATACATTTTAAATCATTTGAAATTTGCTGTGGTTCAAAGTTCCTCCTCACTAATGCATTCTAGCGTTTTCATTTTTCAACGTAATGAGTTTAGAAGTGCATTTTTCCAACCTTACGAGGCCAGAGCAGAGTTTAAAGACATAAGAGAGCCTTAAATTCATCCAAAAATGAGCCCGCTCCCACTAAATTTCTGACCATTACCACCCGTACCTGCTATGTGTGCGCAACGTGATCGCCCAATCCCACGACATGTACGCCCCCTCCTGCCCGCAACCCACAAAACTCAGAATTATGTCCACACATGTACAGTATAGCCCAATAGAGATGTATAGATTTTGTATCTTTTCCCATCCTGCAAGAGAAAACAAGCCATTTATTTTATTAATAAAGAGTTTCATGGGGTTGTCTGTTTCGTTTCCCTCCCTCGACGTCTTTTGACGCACTAGGAAGCGTGCTCCTGTTTTCACTTGTTTTTAAAATTAAATAAAGACAGGTTTTACTCTTGTTTGATGCTCTTCTGTAATGTGTTAGGTTGTGACTCGGTGTTTATGAGACACGTTTTGTCAGTACTGACTTTTGTTTGTTTGTTTAGTTATTTGTGGTATGTTTAGTTTTCTTAGTTCTTGGGCTTTTGCCACACTTTTGTTTAAACCTTGTAAATATTTGTTGTAAATATGTTAGATCCCCTTGGTTTTGTTTAATTTACCTTGTACATTCCTTTTAATTAAATTAACAATATTTCTTCTTTTTTTTCATGGTATTTTTTTTTTTGGTACTTCCTTCGTAACATATTCACAGTCATATTTCATTTTTGGATTGGTTCAGGATGCAGAAAAACAAAAATAATGCCATTCTTTGTATTAGAGGTCATTCAATGCATTTCAATACAAAACTCATAGATATCGATATCAAATCTTGTAAAATCTCCTATAGTATTACTTGGTATCAAATCAAAAAGAAAAATCACTGGTATAGTCCATCACTGCTCATTGTTTCGTAGAACATTGTGTATTCTTGACTGTCTCCTGCGGGTAGTGCCTTTTTCAGGAACTCATAACAAAAGCTTCTCCGATCCTTTGAAAATTCCTCTTGTGATTTTCCAACTACAGAACTGCTCTGTAATTGGCTGCACGCTGTGCTCTTTGATAATTATTATTGCTTCATTGTTTTCCACTCTTGACTTTAGCTAATTCTGTTGTTTTTAAAATCCAATTTGAAACAACCCAAATCAAGATGTCTGGAGCATCTCAGAATAAGTGGCCAATTCTCAGTCCGTAGCAGAAAGCAGTCATTTTCCTAACACAACGGGCTGCATTTAAATTGGTGGCTGCCGAAGAGAAATCGTGTTTTTGGCAAAGTTATTTTCGCTCCCCGTCCCTGACCACTGCAGTGCATTAATGGGACTCATACTTCCAGCTACATCAGATGACATCTTGAGTTTTGTGGCCTAATTGCAGTTTGGTTTACGAGTTAAATAAATAATCCCAAAGATGACATTCATGGATAGAAATTTGGCAACTCATTATTGCAACTCAGAAGCAGCAGTCTGAATTTTAAACAAAATAATTAACATTGAGAAAAACAGTCCCCATAAAGACATTTTTTAGCTCATGTGCAAATGATTACAAATATTTGGCAGTATTTAGTTGGTTTAGTTTTTGGCAGTATTTGCTTTTTAAATGTTCCCAACTTATTAACTTATGCAACTTATTGATTTAAGCTTCCAATATTACACATCATTGTCTCTTGTGGGCTTTAACGTTGCACTGTACTCTTCCTGGAATGTTTCTTACATTCATTCAATTACTACGGAAGCCAGGGGGCTCACAACAAATGCAAATGCTGCAACACAAAAAAAGCCGCAACGGAAGTGGTCGTGGGACTCTGTTTTTCCAACTGACCAAGTGAGGAGGATCAAGCGGGAAGTGAATGTGAAAAGTTGAAGAAAAAGAAGAAAGAGAAGTGAACCAAGTTGGAAATGTAAGTCAAAGTAATTTATTGTTTTGTGTCCAGGATCGATGTCACTGTCTGACCGTCGTAAATAATTTCCCGCTTGGTCCATCGGAAAATAAAGTCTCACGGTCACTTCCGTCGTGGCTTTTTGTTGGTGTGTTTGTGGCTTTTGGTTGTGTTGTGGTTTGTGTATTTGTTGCGCCGTTTGGATTTGTTGTGGAACCCTCCGGCTTCCGTAAATTGCTGATAGTTTTAGAGCGCAAAAATACCTGCTAAAATCAAGCATTCTGACTGTGAGCTGGGTCGCCTTTCCACAGATCTGACCTGTAACTTAGTCTGGACATAAAAAAAGTTTAATACCAGCCCCTGCACCAGAAACGTTACACAATGCACCTTTTAGGCAATGTTATAATGTTGTTACAACCTCAAAAACATACCTGGAGTTGTATTTTGTTTCATTCACATTTTTGAGCAATCCTTTATTATTAGTCTGTCTACATCTCCAAAGCTCAAAATGCTTTGTTCCACCTTGTGATGTCATGAAGCGGTAGTTTTCAAGTTTACAGCTCACGAGGTGGAACAGAGTGTTTTCAGTTTGAGAGAAGAACTATTGTCTAGCCTAAATAAGCAGGATTTGTCTTTTGAAGCGTTCACTTTTACCCTTTGTATCTAAAAGTCTGACATGTAAACCTGCTTGTCTCCATGGATGTGTTATTACTTTGCTAGATATTACCCCGGGGTGGGACAGTCTCCATGGAAACGACCTACATACAGGTTAGATCAGTGGAGATGCGTCTTTGCGCACAGTAAGAATGTCGTTTTTAGTTATTTCTCGGCAATGAAACTATTTAATGCCACAGTAAAGAAAATTCGAGGCAACGCAATAACATCCCCATGGAAACAAGCAACTGAGGAACCCTCCACTTGAAAAAGCAACACAGTGCTCCTTTATTTTCAGTGAGTAAAAGTTCAATTTGGAACGCACCATAAGTTATTACAAATTAAATCAAAATCTCAGCTTGCCGGTTCCTCTCAGTGATGAGCAGATGGATTTAATGAGTTTTCAGAATGGCATTGTACCCAACCCGATGCCTTGGCAGAAAAACGTAATTTCTAACAATATTTAGTCAGTTTTGTCCAATTTCAGCTCCTCATCGTGTGCCTGTCTGAGTCTGGAGCTATGCGAGTACAAGGAGCGGATTTCAAAAGAGTTTTTCAGATATTTTAACACTCTGTTCCCTAGACTTGAAATGGCAAAAGCGTTGGGGTAATTGTGGGGTAGCGAGATCACTTTTTACCTCAGCTTGATTTTCAGAAAGATTGAAAAGTGAAAAATGAGTAAGCTGTAGTTTTCTGGTCCAGTGGTTTAACAGACAGCTAAACATGGTGATTACCGAACGAGAGGTTAAAGTTACCACAAATCTACCTCCTGATTATTGGTTTTGTCAGATGTTTTCTTTTTTTCTTCTTTTTTGTGTTTCTCTTTTCAGTGTCCGTGTGTCCGTGTATTTGAGCAAAATCCGTCTAGCCCTAGTACAGATATATTGTAAAAGCAGCTCTTGAGGTCAAAATAAGCGCGCTGTGTATTGTCTGCATCTGCTTACGAAGCTTTTTATTGTCTTGAGAATCAGGAAGTGCACGGTTAGCATGCTATTTGTTGTTAGCATTAATGTGATAGCAGCTATGGCCTCTGAAAGTTGAGAAAAGCCCTTATAAAATCATGCGGTGAATAATTAGGATGCTTGGAATTTGGGATGCACAGATACAATAGTGGGATGAGATATCGGCACTAGGGGTGTAACGATATCCAAATCACGATAATTTCACCATATACATCTCACGGTACGATATTTATTGCTCACAAAACAGTGAATATGCTACTTTTTCCTCTAAAAATGCCTTCACAAGACTTAGTCTAAAGAATGAAGATTTCTTAGAACAGTTATTTCTTCATGTCGTCTGCACTGAAACATAGCAAAGGATCATGGTCTATGTAGTTCCCTCTGTTTTTTTTTTTTTAGCTATTTCTGCATCAGAACTGTGATTCGATATATTGTGATGGTCCACGACATTATTGAGACCTTTGACGACACGATATCACAATATTTCGGCTATTGTTACATCTCTAATCGGCACCAGTAATGAAAAAAATGCAGGTTTCCAAACAGTGCTTCAGCCGATATTCTGGTTGGGTGTAAAAATGTATATTATAAGGCTATTTACTGGATGTAGTTGACTCAGAAAGTTTTAGAATATTTTACCTTTTATTTATATTAAGCAGTTCTGTAGTTACTTGTGGGATAAATAACAGCTGCATAATACATTTGGATCATTTTTGTCTTTTCATTTTCAGTTTCTTCACTGGTATTGGTTGATACTCAGAATGCATAAGGTAAGTGAGGAATAACTTTGGACCACTTCAAACCGTATTCAAATGAACTCATTCTGGTTTTTATGTTTTAATTCGGTAAAAAATGAGGTGCAGTTCCTTTAAATGCTCTGAGTCTGAGTGGTTGACAAGGCTGTGAGCTTCCCTGTAATTACCTAAACACATTCCTGTCGTCTGCGGCCTGAGTCAGACTAATGCGTCCAGATTGCGTGTGATTGTCATTACTGCCTGTATTTGTGTGCATTTGTACAGACCAATAAATATGACAGTTTCAATCAAGTGTAATAACAGCAATAATATACTCAGAGCAGAACGGCACAGTGACATTTTTCGGCTCAGAACTTGGCATTTTTACGATAGATTCTAATGGATGTAATTAGTTTGAGGTAATGCAGCTCCGCCCACTTTTTCTCCTCACTCTGATGTTGAACCGTGACAACTGCATAAGGTCGTCACAGGAAGTTTCACGTGTTTCTGTTTCCGATTGGATCAAATTGTCTGTTCATCGTAGTTTTAAAATGTAGATTACACCTGGACACTTATTCTTCATAATAGTATAGTTTCCCCCTTTTTTTTTTTTTTTTTTTTTTTGCAAATATAGTAATTACTTTTTGAATTTGTACTTGTGAAATATTAATTTGAATTAACAGTGCGCTTTTGCCTGGGATCCAGCATACACACTTTTCCAAAACAAAGATGTCAGTCTGGATACAGTTGAATCTGCTCCGTCAGTCAGATGGGAGTGATTGACAGGTGGAGTAGCCAATCAGGGATATGCACGATCTGTCCATATCAAATCAAATACTGAAATATTGATTATAGGGATGCAATGATGTCATGGTTAGTATACTAAGTTACTGTAAATGGCTTAATCTGTCATTGTAAATACAAGTTGTACAGGATGTAAAACCAGATAAATGTGACGAAGATGCTTCAGAGGAAACCGGACGTCAGTAGTAATGCTTCAGTATAGGTAAGGGGCGGGATTTAAAAGATTAACACTTCTTCCCATGACCTTTTGGGATATGTTTACATATGTAAAGGAAATTATATTATCATGTCTACATGTATATGTGTAAGGTATTATGTACTATATATTGACTCTGTGACATAAGTTCACTTTCACTTTGAAAAAAATCTCAGAGGGAAATGTGAAATAATTTGGATTTCTGCAGAATGAATGAGTAAAGCATCTGAGGTGAGAGAAATGTCATTTTATTCAAAATGATGGGTGACCAGTGACCACATTTGTTTCACATGCATCACTGAAATAAACAAATGATTGGACGGTCATGTTTGGTTCTGGTTCGAGCTGCGACCATGGATCTATAGTAAGAACTGGATACAACATTCCGCCTCTACCCTGGGAAAAGACAAACTAGTGGTGGAGAGCTCCAGGTACTGCAGCTCTCGGGAGCTCCGGCCCTGAGAGAATTCTCCCATAGAGCACAAGTCTTTTTTGGGGAATTCAGACTGCCCATGTTCGGCTGGAAGGACATCGACAACTTTCCCAACTTTTGCAGGGATTTTAGTCTATTTTCACAACATAAACTTTTTAAATCCTCAGAGCACCTAAAGTCAAAAAGAGAAATTAAATTTGTAATTTCTGAATACGTTTCAAAGCTCGTCCAAGCTGCGAAACGTATTTGATCAAATAAACTTTTGTCCAGTTGACACATTGAATTTCAACTTTTGCCATGGATTCTACCTGGATGACTGAGGGATTTAATTCATTTTTTTTTTCTTCACGAAGTGCCTAAAGGTTAGCTTTGTAAGATTTAGCCTGGCCCCGCTCTGAGCCTGCACTACCTCATTTCTAGCAGCTAGTATTCTCAAAACGCATCACACCAACATATTTCTGATGTCACATGTGCAGGAGGCACATTGAGGAAGTAATACGGAAGAGAAAGTTATTTTTGGGCCCATGCACCAATGAGTACAGTCCACTGAAAACTATATAACGTCATTTTGGGTTCACCTTCCCCATTATAGACCATATATTATATCCAGGGAGCGACAGAGGGAGTATGTTTACAAAATATCTCATTCTAGACATATGAGGCTTTTACCTGAGGCTACTCTTACTTGAATATTAGTCCCAGCCCTGCCCCATTTTTCGTTATAATTTGGTTTCCTTTAAAGAAAAAATCATCTACATATTTTATAAGTGTCTGTTTCCCTCCATCACCGGCGTCATGAGTAAACAGTGCAAGTGGCCTTCTTCTCACAAGCCTCATTCGGAGAGCTCTTGGTGGTTTTGTCTCTTTTGAAGGCGAATCAAAGTGGCTCATATATGCTGTCCCTCACCCACTTCAATGTCAAAAACCCTCAGCGCGGGCTCCCCATAGACCTCATTAAACTCTTAATTTCCGATTATTTCAAAGACAAGTGAATGCACCTGGCACACTGAACGCACCTGTCAATGCACCACTCATCCTCTGCCTCTCTGCGGAGTCCAGTGGCAGGCGATCAAACCCGATTTTCACAATATGTTCCAACTCTGATAGAATTCAAACAGGAGCAGCCTCATGTATCTGCACTGATGTGTCTGACAGGCGAGTCTACAGAGTATCACATTCACACTGTGTCTTGTTAGTCCTTGGGCAAAATGCTGCTTTCAAATGAATGTACAATTCTTCAGTTGTGTCGAGTTATAGGGGGAATAATATGGCAATGGAAAAGTTCATGTTCTTCGTATAGCGATGGATTTAATGACGGTTATACTCTGAATAGTGATGGCTCATATTAGAGTCCTATATCATCTGAATGAAGTTATGTCATTTCAGATCTTTTGCCTCAGCCGCTCCATCTTCTACCACCTACATCTCGTCTTTTCATTTTGAAATATATTACCTGATTATGCATTACAAAAAAATATATATATTACATATCTACCTCCTCTGTACATTTATTTATACACTTATTGGTCATATGTTGATTAAAAGCTAATTTATCTTTAACAGTGCACTATGTAACTTCTATGGTAAAGGGTCCTCCATGGAGATATTATTTCTTTATTTATTTATTATTTATACCACACCAACAACACATGTGCGAAGTGAAAAGAGTTTATTATATGGAGACGAGGCGGTTCGGCTGGGTTGAGACTCAGGGCGGGGGTTCAGTCTCAATCTCCACATCGCCCAGCAAGAACGACACCCCGTTGAAGGCATCTTATCTCTGGAATAGGGTTGGGTGGTATCCAAATTTTGATGCTGTTAAACCTTCTCAGCATTTTACCGAGGGATACGGCAGATTTTTAAAAAAAATGACAGTAATGAAAGTGATACTGTTGCTACTTTTTGATACGGCGGGATACCGTATTACCGCCCAACCCTACTCTGGAAGCGAACAGATATGGGTCGGGAGAGTGCGGTCGAGTTATTCGGGACAAACTGTGTTGCCGGGATAGGCTGCTACAAATAGGCTTCTGGGAAATTGAGGTGTGGTAGAAGTGAGCTGTGATTCGCTGGAGAGGAGTCGAGGGTGTTTGAGGCGTGGTCCTGCTCCTGAACTTACATTTAAGCTTATATCCCTTACATTTATTCAATTATAAGTGTTTTATGTTTATATGTTCTATACTGTGGAAAATAAAGGCAAAACAGTAAAATCTCCATGGAGACAAGCAGGTGGCGGACTCTGCATCAGAAAAGTTACATGGTGCACCTTTAAAGGGCATTTTTTATGCTATTTTCTGATCTACAGTATGTTATAATGTTGCTTCGTCATCACAAATGTACCTGGAGTTGTGTTTTATTTCATTCACACACGTTTAACACACAAATCCTGCAAATTTTTAGGCTGAGTTCTTCTCTCTGTTCCACTGTGATGTCATGTGGCAATACAGGAAGTGCTCCACTGTGTTTTTAAACTCCACACACCTTCACTAGAATCATTTGGATCATTTCACCCAAGGAAATGCCGATCTCTACAAAAAAATAAAGTCAATTTTGCGTAATATAGGACTTCTAAATTGATAAGTTGGTTCAAAATAATGTAATAAAACAATACTTGTCACTCATGCACAACATTCATTCACAGGCAAATTGGGTGAAGCGTCTTGCCCAAGGACTCAGCAATACAAAAAATGCTTATAAAACAAAAAAATAACTTTCTGTCTTCCATAAAGCACTATCTCTTTCTTTTAGATTTCTCCAGATGGCATGTTTGCGTCAGTGATGAACCAAAGTGTCAGTTAAAACTATCAGGGCACTTTAGGGATCATTTTATCAATCATGTTTAATTAAATTTATCACGTCTGACTCTTCTTCTCTCCACCAGGGCTCTCTATAATCAGGTTAAAAATACACTCACCTCAAAGTAACTGCAGTCGGGAGATGTTTTTCCTACTGCGTTCTTAAGGGTTTTCATGTTTTTCTAAGTGTGACTTGGTTTGCTGGGGTTGTACCTGTGGTAAATAGGTGTAATAGTGAAGTGACAGTTTATGGAAAAAAGTGAAGAAAGGTACAAAAATACAGAAAGTAGCAGCGAGTTCTGCCAACACAGTGACAATCTGTATGCAAGAAACAACAACTTATGACAGATTATGCATTCACTCAACAAAATAGAGTTATTGTCATCTATTTTTATTAGTCTTGTATTGTGTTGCTAAACATTTATGGAGTTATCTCTAGGCCAACTTATGCCAAATCTAGTGCGTATGCATAGACTGTATATATAAATTGACAAAACTAACCCAGTAATCACTGCGGTCCAAGTAAGAAGTGTACAGGGGGGTGCTTCTGGCTCCATCGACTCTGGCTCCAATTCACTTTACAATGATAAATTGAATGTCTGTAACTGCTGCTGTGAGCCTCATTTCCTTATAAACCCGCTCTACATGATCCTGGTGTTTTTATTTCACGATTTTGCCTGTAAATAACTTCTCCAAATTTGTTCCTATAACTGCTAGCTTCATTTGATTTGACATCACACTCCCTAGAGCAGGGAACTCAAACCTTTTGCCGGTGAGCTACCTTTACGAAATGAAAATGCTGGAGAGCTACTCATTTTAGCGGTTGCAACAAATTGAGTCGATATACAAGGACAAGCCTTAGATATTGTACAGTTAAATGCTTATAAAATCATTATTCATTTACCATTCACACCAAACATGCACTGTAGGTGTGAAAGTGGTGTGCTCTGTTAATAACGCTCTGTAAAGCGTCTTTCAAGACATGTGTCTGTGAAAAGGCGCCATAGCTGTTGTTGTAAGGCGACCTTGGGTGTCCAGAAAGGCGCCAAATAAATAAAATGCATTTATTAGTGCACAAAGTTCAAAATAACACATTTACAAATTTGTGTATTCAGTACAGTACGTATACAGTCCCCCCTCACTATATCGTGGTTCATGGCCTCAAAGTTTTGCAGATTTTTTGTACAGTCTATGAACATGCATTGTGATCTGCGTTCTTATTGGCTAAGCGCATTGTGTTCTGTGTAATCGAAGGTGTCATGTCTATAAGATAAAGATAAAATACACCGCCAACAACTAGCCATAACTACTGTATGTTTTTCACCCCGCACACTCCTCAGTTTATAATTTGTGCAGAGCGATTTCGCTCCCTGCTCCGATTGTGGAGGGGTTTTACAGCCTTAAAAAATATATAATAATCATAAAAAATAAAGCTGACTACTTTGCAGATTTCACTGATTGCGGGTTATTTTTAGAACATAGCCACTGCGATAAACAAGGGACTATTTTAATTCAGAAATCCCTTGGTGAGCTATTTGGAAAGTGGTTGAGAACTACTGAAAGCTCCTGAGCTACAGGTTGGAGCCCTATAGTCCACTTTTCTTCACACATTTCTATACCCCATGTCCAACCAGGAAGTAATTATAATACTTACTTCACAAAAATGACAGGATTTGGTAAGATTTGTTGTAAAATCTCAAGTATAATCCAGCTAAGTCTGTTTTAATGAAATTCGTAGTGTAATCTCTCATATACGGGGAGGAGGTTTGACTTTTTCTCTGCACGAGGACTCTGTAGAATCAGGTTAAATATACACTTACCTCAGAATAGCTGCAGCCGCGCGATCTTCTTCCCACTGCGTTAACGACCATCTCCAGTGTCATCTTTCTGTATTAGGATCTGGGGTGTGCCCATCGCCGAGTTACTGCAGGTGCTATAGTTTTGTTGTTCATATTTACTCGTTCTACATGATTATGGTGTTTTTATTTTGCTATTTTGTTCATAAATAAATTCCTAAGATGGACTCCAAATTCAACCCTATAACTGCTAGCCTTAGTCCACTTTTCTTTACACGGTCAGTTGCCCATGTCCCACCATGGAGTGACACCACAATTACAAGGCTGGAAAAACTGAAAAATAATCCAGTTAATTCTGTTTTAGTGAAAAGCATATTGTGATCTCTCATTTGCATTATAATAAAACACAAAATTAATTATAATAAAAATGAAAATTCAATCCAAAATGCAGAGACATTTTTTCTGACTATTGAAGATAATGTGTTCCATTAGATTTAGAATTTTAAATAGCACTGGATGTCACACTTTGATTTTTTTGAAATGTTTGAATTATTTGTATTCTGAATTTTAGTTGCTGGAATTGAAAAATATACTTTTTCAATATGTTCCTTATTAAAAAAAAAATAAAAAATCCACCTTTTCAGTATTCAGCACAGATATTTTCAAGCCCTCAAATTCAAGTAATAAAATAAAAAAATAAAAGAGAAATAAAAGAGATGAGGTTTTGTTGAGGCTAATTCCGACCATTTCCTGCTTGTTAATAAGTTAGATCGAATCACCTTGGATCGATTACTTCTGCCTTTTGCATCTTGCCTCTTGATCTTTCTTGCTAATTTTTTTCACCACAAGTTTTTCTAACCTGAATTTTGACTGTTGAGTTTGAGGGCTTGAAAATATTTGTGATACTCTGAAATGAATCCCAGTTTTCCCGTTAAAATCAGTTCACTTTTGACTTTCCAGAATGTAGAATGTTTATGTTTACAATTTTTCAAAGGGTCTGTAAATTGTCATATCTGCTGCCCATGTTCAACCTGCCAAGTAACTTCAGAAAAATGACAAAACTACACAAAATCTTGTAAAAAAACCTTGTAAAATCTTGTAAATAATCCACTTGTAAAGATGATCATTTGTTCCATTAGAGTTTGAATTTTAAATACCTCTGAATTTCTCACTTCAAACAGCATTTAAAATAAAAAAATCTGATGAAACAAATAATTTTCCATACAGTTAAGTCTGTTTTTAGTGAAATGTGTAGTGTAATCCCTCAAATACATTAAAATAAAACATATCAGTAGAGCGAGGTTTGAGTCCCTCTCTGCTCCAGGACTCTGTAGAATCAGGCTAAATAAACACTTACCTCAGAATAGCTGCAGCTGGGCGATCTTCTCCCCGCTGCGTTCCCGATCGTCTCCGGTGTCATCTTTCCGTGTCGGGATCTGGGATGTGCCCGCCGTCGTGACAGCAGGGGGACCTCGGAGCGCACAGATAAATAGTTAATGGAGGTGAGATTGTTTAGTTTGTTTACAGGGTGCCGTCGGGAAAGGCATTATCGCGGAGGTGTTGAAACGGTACAGCTGCTAACGCTACATGATTAGCACCGCCGATGTGAGGCAGCTGTGCTACGGGGATGTCGCTAATGGAACATGCTAATTAACTGGGAACTTCTACGGTGGGATTTGTGCGCTCTAAGTATTCAGAACTTTTGGTGGGTTTGAAATCATTTCTCTTTCTGCAACAGCTGTCATGAGCCTCGTCATTTTGGTCTTAAAATGTTCGTGTTAACCTGCTCTACATATCGAATCTATGTTTTTATTCCGTTATTTTGTCCGTAAGTGAATTCCCATTCCTAATATAGAACTCGGATCTTAATTTTGCAGGGGAGATTTGTATGTTCTAAGCATCTATAACTTTTGGTGGTTTTGGAAGTTATTTCACGCTAATAATAATTAAAAAAGTAAGTGAGCTACATTATGTAACTTTCCTGACTCCCATTAAACTTCTTTATCTCCATGGAGACAAGCGGGTGACGCAATCAGGTCAAATTACAGGCAAAATCTGTGGAAAGGTGACCCCACTCATAGTCAAAGTGCATGTTTTACAATAGCAGCAAAAACGCTGTTATTATGCGCAGTATATATATGTGCGTAATGCCTTTCTGTGGAATATTCCAGGCGAAGATCTCAATAGAGACAAGCTAGAGGACCCCCTACTTGAAAACTTACGTGGTGTCCCTTTAAACATAAATGTGCATATAGTATTGATCAAATGTGTGTATTTAAAGTAGTGCTGTCAAAAATGTTATGGCGTTGATTTTTTTTTATTTTTATTGCAAAATAGTTTTTTTAATAAGCTGTGGTCACTGCTGTAAGGGTAGAAAAAAATACAGGCTGTAAACGGGAAGCAAAACAAAGTCCTGTAAGGTGCACTGATGTTATTCATACAAGAAAAACATGAAAAAAGTCCACTCCAAAACATACGACAAATCTACGTTGCCCTTCGACCATAGATATTACCTTTGATAAGGACTGTAACAGAGACAGAAGTTTTTAGCCTCTCTCCTCCGGCTGTCCTCACTACTCCGAGCTGTTGTTATATTCATAAACTCACAGAGGAGTGTATCACAGCAGGACTCATATCTGTCTCACTGTTTAATAGCTACTTCCACCGCTGGACTTATTTTCCCCATGACATAAACAAACACTGCCGTGTGATGATGTCCTCGCCCTGAGTTTGCACAAAGCCTATCCACTTTTCTATGTTGATAAGCGTATTAAACTGATTATTCGAGGGACAAAAATGTGTGATTAATTTGTGATTAATCGCGAGTTAACTATGACATTCGTGAGATTATTCGCCATTAAATATTTCAATCGATTGACAGCACTAATTTAAAGTTAATTAAGTTGTGTTCAAGGAAAGAATGGAATTGGTAAAAAGTACGTTTGCTTCCACTTTACTTTATAACTGCACCTTAGCCTTAATAAAGCACGACCGAAGACTGAATTCATAATGAAATAATAGGTTATGAAGAATGATTCAGACTTAGTAACTTCTTAAATGGCCCACATTACATTATTTTCTGATCTATGTCATAAAGTTGTTTCCTCATCAGTGTTCTTCACATGTTTAACACAAACCCTGTTCTTATCTCAGAAAGAAAACACTGTGTACCACCTTGTGATGTCACATGGTTATACAGGAAGTGCTCCACTGTGTTTGTAAACTCTATACACCTTCCCTGGAAATATTCAGATCATTTCAGCCCTGGAATTACCTATAACAACTGAACTAAAGGTAAAGGGTTTCCGTTAACTTGGCAAAGTGCCACTTTAAGACATCACAAGACTATTACTCCAACATATATTGATTAAATTCAAGCTTACGAGAGTCAATTTAGCATAATATAGGGCATTTAAGTTTTAGTAAATAATGAAGTGGTACAGATTTTTCCTTTTGTTTCTGCAGATATCTGAACTTGAAACTGTTTTGTGTCATTTCACATTACGTCGCCGTCTTCCCATAAAACACCAAAAATAATGTGTCTTAATTAAGCTCTTGTATTTACTTGTATTTATTCTCTAGCTTAAACATAAATCTAAGTCTCTAATTACACCCCGGTACTACACCATAATACAAATGAGCCTGGACACACCTGACAAACTTCATCGATATAACTTCCAAAATGTAAGCCTCCATTTTCTTCAGGCATGAGAAGACTGCACTGGGGACTAATTAGTGCTTAAACCACATTTCTGCTTGAAAGATTTGAGCAAGAGAGAAATATACATGTTTTTAACTAAAATAAAAGAAGAAGAATGAACTGGTCCTTGTCTCCAGTGACCTAAACCAGCGGGGATCTTCTGCTGTCACTTACGAACTTCAGAGGGTTTGTGGAGGATCTGATGACTTTGGTCGTGGTTTCTAGTCTATATATAAACACAATGGATGAAAACTAAGCTGTTGTCTTTAAGTGCTTTGTCTCTGTTTGTTTCTTAAGACATTATTTCACTTTTAAATGGCTCCTTTGGGGAACATGAAAGAAATAATTTGATTGAGTGAGTTTGTTTACAGATGGTCTACCACTCCACCCCCAGTTTTATCCACGGTATGTTTGTACTCCCTCGAAAATACGTGGATAACTGTAAACTACAAAAATAATAATAATAGTTGTTGAGATTAAAGCCTAGGACGAGGCGAGGGGAACGGTCAGGTGAAGAGAGAGGAGAAAAAAATTAAAATCAAATCAAATACACTTGCATATGGTAGCTTTAAGTCAAACAATGCACTAGAACAGTGCTCCTCAAGTATTTCTGTCACAGTCCCCCCTAGGAAGAAGAAGACATTTAGCAGGACTAAACCAGGGACTAAGCCAGAACTGGACCAGAACTGAATTAGGACTAAACCAGGACTCTACCAGGGTAGAGCACTGCACTCAGGCGAGACCCGACACAAAAGCGCTGCACAGGACACGTTTTCAAAGCTCTTTCCTGGGGCAGGTGGGAGCGGGGCTGAAAATTCTGTCCCGCGCAGACCAGGGATTAACTAGGGATGCTCTGAAGAACCACAGGACCACCACCAAACATCAACACCTTCACCCTCAGTCGCCTACATACAAGAAAAACGTTTTAGTCGCGTCTCCAAAACGACTCCCGGGAGATTTGTCCGTCTGCATCTCGCGCTGCGCTCAGCTGCATCATGGAGCTCCTGTGTCCTCGTCTTTATAGATGATGTCGATGTTATAGTTCGGTGCATTTGCTTCAACCATCGTGACCGCAGCTTATCAGTGTGATTGGGGTGTAATGCCTTTAAGCGACGTCGTAATTTATTTGGCTTCACGCTGTCCACTGCCAATATTTTTAGACACAGTAAACACATCGGTCTTTCCTCGTTTCCCACCATAGTCAGAGTGAAGCCGAGCGCTACCGGCGCTTTGCATACAGTTTGTTCTCTGCACATATCTCCTGCTCTGTGCTGTGTGTTTTCCCTGGTGCAAAAAACCTGACACTGTAGCGCCAGTGCTCCCTGTGCACACTCTGACAATGAGAGGGTTACTGCCAACTACTGTAGTGGATGTGCAGTTACACTTTATTCTAGTATGGCATAAAAGCAATTTGAAGCCAATTTGAATTCTCCCCTTTGCCATGGATTCTTCCTGGACGACTGAGGGATTTTAGACGGATTTACCTTGCAAATGAGCCATGTGGTTTTAAGTTTGTTTTTTGTAAAGACAACGCGAGCATCAGTCCTGCGTCCTGTTGTTGCCGAAGCGATTACTGTCTTCCACCGGTTATTTATCAAAATATACACCTGCACTCGGCATTTAAAGAGGACGGTTAATTGCAACCCAACTCTTATTTGGTATTTTACGGTATGTTCTTGAGACATAAAAACCCGCAATAGAAGAAATACAAGCTATATTTGTGTAACCCCATAACGCCTGAATTTATATAGATGTATATAAAAATGTTTTGTGTGTGTTTTTGTCTTTTAGTAGATGGTAAATTAAGTTGAGATTATTAATTTGACTATAGCAAAAATAAAAAATAAAATAAAAATTTCGGTTTGTTCTGAATCGATTTGCATATTGATTCCGTAAGATTGATTTGTACGCTAAAGATCGATTTAATTTTAATACATTTTCCCCTGGTGAATTTTACCCCCACCTGGCTTTGAAGACACCAGAAACTCTCAAAGCTACTGTCTGGTACCATTTCGGGTTCAGAAACGATAAAGACAAAGATGCGCTTGACAGAAGCAAAGCGATTTGCAATGTCAAATGGAGGTGAAGTATCGCGGAAATACAACCAACCTCCGGAACCGCTTGGAACAGCTCAAAAACGGTTCTAATATCACTAATCCGAATCGAATCGTGATAATCGATTCTGAATCTTGAGAATCGGAATAGAAACAATTCTTGGAATTTGAATTGATACCCAGCCCTAACACTCTGTTCCACCTTGTGACGCCATGTGGTGATACAGGAAGTGCTCCGTTGTGTTTTTAGAATCCACAAAGGGAGCTGTGAACTTTAAAACTACCGCTTCATGACATCACAAGGTGGAAAGCTATGTAAGTAAATGAAACAAAACACAACTCCAGGCCTGTTTCTGAGGAGGTACCAACATTATAACATGGTTTTAAAGATCACAAGAGGCAATTTTGCGTAATTATAGATCGTTTCACAGTAAATATCAGACTGGTTTCATCCTTGTTGTGAAATCTTGTTATAGATGAAAGATGTGTTTCTGTAGCCCTCTCCACATGTCCTCAATTGATTCAGAGCCTATTTCTCATTTGGATCTGAAATTCCTCCCTTGAAGACACGGAAAAGAGTCCAAACTGTTTCCCATCCAGTTTGGCAAGAGTTTGTCTCGATACGTAACAGGAGAAACTCCACAGCTCAGTGCTCCATTTCAGACTAAACATATGAACTGGTCATTAAGGAAAGGCTTTAAATATCTTTATACACCTTAAAGGAGCACTGCGGAACCATTCTGCTTGCCTCCATAAAAATACTTGCTTTGCCTGGGATGTTCCACAGTATGGCATTAAACATCTATCCAGCATTTATTCAATTACAGGGGTTTTTATGAGCAAGAAATAACTTGAAAAACGTGTTGTGAGCGGACCTGCCTCTCCGCAGATCTGACCTGTCTGTCTCCATGGAGTTACATAGGTTTAATGTCACACTGCGGAACTTTCCAGGCAAAGAAATAACATCTCCATGGAGACCAGAAAAGTTAGGCAATGCACCTATATTACACTGTTTTCTGATGAAGAGGGTTTTTTTTGTCATCCATGCATGTTTGAGTAATTTAGAGATCTTTCTTGGACCTTGTTCAACAAGATTCTGTCCAAAAACATGATACAAAACTGGACATAGCAACTTGAGCTCTGAAACACTGGGAGCAACAACAAAACGGAAATTTATAAAGCACATTAATAGGGTTTTTTGGGTGAATATAGCATTTTCAAAACAATAAAAGGTAACACGGCAATCTAAATGTTATGTCTTTGAAGTTAATACCCCATAGAAGTGTAATACCCCCTCTTAACTCCAGCAATTTAGAAATTTGAAATAGCTCTTTTTCTATTGACATCAAGATGGCCAAGTCTCTCCAGATTGTTGGTGAATCTGTGTTTATTCAACAAAAATGCTAAGTTTTTGGAGAAACATTTTCACAAATCTGGTCAAAATCATTCCATTTGCTCGAGTTGCCTCACAAGTTAACACAACTTTGGTCTCAGGAGGTTAAGTTTGTCTTGAGTTTGGTCCATCTCCACCTCAGGCCTCCAGCTAAACCCATTCAATCAAAATGCACCGCGGTGTCTCTCCCACATTTGCTGCGTGAGGCTTGCATTTATTATTCAACAGACTTTCGTGCATATTTGGTTGGGAGGATAATATGGATAGTGGGCTTTCAACAGACGCCTAAAGCTGCGGAGAAAGTGCATCCTGAATGTGTTCGTACCAGCTGTGAGGGTCCGAATGCAAGATGTCTGTCGATATGATGTTTGCTATAATTACAAATGGGCTGAACAAATGGTGGAAAATAAATAATGTGATAAAACAGCATACAGAGGCGTTTTCTAGAGCTGGTTTTAAGTCTGGGTGAAGCTGGTAGCAGAGGTGGTAGTACTCGTTTACATTCACTTGAGTCACTTTTTAAAGGTCCCATATTACGCTATTTTCTGATGTTATAATGTTTCATTATCACAAACATACCTGGAGTTGTGTTTTGCTTCGTTCACACGTTTGTTTAGCCTGAATGCTTCTCTCAAACAGAAAACACTCTGTTCCACCTTGTGATGTCTCTACATTCCATGTGCCTTTACTCAAATCATCATCATGATTTCAGCCCTGGAATATCCTATCTCTTCTGATCTAAAGGTAAACTGTATCTGGGTCATTCCACGACAAATCTCTGAATGCTCCCGCATGACCATCACAGATTTGACTGAAAAAATTCTAGGAGGTTCACACACTTTCCAATAGGAAAAGTCCCAAATTTTAGCTCCGAACTCCTAGTTTTGTCATAAAAATATATTTTGTCACCTAACCCCTGACCTGTTTTGAGCAGAGTTTTCTGAGGAGCCACTTTCAGACTACTCTATCTATTTAAGGCAGGTCCTTCAAATTTTCAAGGGTTAAAATTTGGCTAATGTACTTGTAGAATATGGACTTTTACACATGTGGTTACAGCAATCTGAAAGTGGCTCCTCAGAAAACTCAAAATATCTTTAAATGACAAAACTATAAAGAGTTGGGAGCTAAAATTTAGGACTTTTCCTATTGGAAAGTGTGTGAACCTCCTGGAATTTTTTCAGCCACATCTATGATGGCCGTGCGGAGGCATTCGGAGATTTGGCTCACCTGTTAAACTACTGCTTGATGTCATCACAAGGTGGAACAGAGCATTTTGAACTTTGGAGATGTAGACAGACTAATAATAAAGTGTGACTTAAACATGTGCGAATGAAACAAAACACAACTCTTGTCTTTTTAAGAGGTAACAACATTCTAACATGGCTTAAAGCTCACAAGTCCATTTTGTGTATAGATATATTGCAGCTCTTAAATACAGTACTGTGGCAAAAAATCCTGCAAACAAAGAATTCTTTCAAAACTATAAATAATGATTTGTTTGTTTTTATCCATTTACACAATGCAAAGTGAGCGAACAAAAGAAAAAGCCAAAGTCATTAAGAACTCTCTTCAGCGTAAAGAAGAAGAAGAAGTTGTGTTGGTGATGGTCGGGCCCCACAGAGCCCTGACCTCAACATCATGGAGTGTGTCTGGGATTAACATGAAGAGACAGAAGGACGTGAGGAAGCTCCATCCACACAAGATCTGAGCTTAGTTCTTCTACATGTTTGGAACAGCAACCAGCCCAGTTCCTTCACAAACTGTCTGCAAGTAAAACCTAGAAGAACTGATGCTCTTTTGAAGGCAAAGCTCACACCAAATACTGATTGGATTTAGATTTCTCTTTGGTTTATTCACTGCATTTTGGTGATTGATGAAAATAAATGATTAGCACTTCCATTTTGAAGGCATTCCTAGTTTACAGCATTTTTTCCACACCGGGCTGTAGCTTTTACACAGTACTGTATGTCTGTTACGTGCTGTTTGCATTTAATCAGAAAGCGTTTTATTGTCAGATAAAGTGCAGGAAGTGCTTGTTAGCATGCTAGTTGTAGTTAGGATAAACAATTACGACACTCAGAATGCATAACGTAATGGAGGGATAACTTTGAACCACTGAGCTAGTTCTGTTTTTCACGTTTTTAAGCAAAAATCAGCTACATATATGAAGTCTGATCGCTCAAAATGGCATCCGCACATATGTTAGGTTTCCTCGGCTTCGCTCTCCACATCGGCGGCTTTACTCCAGCTGTGTTTACAAGTGCGACAGCTGTTTCTGTACAGGAGATGTGAGCTGACCTTTTGGGTAATGTCCGTGTCACAAAATGGCCCCCGGTCTCTTGTTAGCTGCTGGTGTATAGACGGCTGAGCTGCACGAGGAGGAAGAGAAGGAGGAAGAGGAGGGGAAGGAGGAGATGTTACTTTGCACAAATCGTTATATTTACAAGGCAAAGACGGTGGAAACATTGATTCATTTCAGCTGAAAATGAGAGATAATAAACTGAATAAACCAATACAGAATTGCACTGTACTTAAGCCTGAAGTGGTGAGATACAGAAAGAGTACGCAGATGGAGTAAAATGAAAAGATAAAGAAAAAAAAAAACACTTTAAATGTGTAAAAAAAATATATAAAATAAAATCTTCTGTTACTTGGTGTTAAAAAATGAAAACAAGAAGAGAGAAAGAGTCTAAATGTGTACAAAATGTTTAAATAAATGCATAAAAATAAGAATTAAATAATAAATTAAAAGTAAAAATAAAAATGTCCCTTTTATTAATCTTATTCTTCATTAGATTAGTTTCGACCTGGCTTCTGGTATTGCTATTCTCGAGACCGGTTCCTCGTAGCGTGAACTTAATTTTGATGGTAGAAAGATTGACAGATGGAGAAATTAATAACAGCATTTCCTTTTGCTCTAATATCCAAGAGCTGTAGCAGAACAAGCCTCCTGATGCGTTCAAATACAATGGGAAACAAAAATGGGCCCAATAGTTGTGATGCACCATTGCACAATATTTATTAGAGGATATTTAGACTATTTTCCTTCTTCAGATCTTTTTTTTTTGTTTTTGTAAACTGGTGCGAGAGTCCCTTTTGTCTGTAATTAATCTGTCAGCAATCCTGCTTTTGTGCAAATCAGACCTCAATGGAGTGAGACTTCCACAAAATTCACGGATTTCAGTTTCTGGTTGATAGGTGCCATTTTGAGCACCTTTCACCTTTTACAAGATATTTTTAGTTTTGAAGTCATCAGCGTCCTGGCAAGAACACAAAAAGAAAGCCTTACAGACGTGGTATTTTCTCCCCAAAAAATCTACCTTTTGGAGCTTTCTACCGTGTTTTAATGTTCACTCATGAAAAACACGCTTAAAGAGATTTTAGACGTCATCCATGCGTGTTTGAGTAATCTAGTGATCTCTCCCTTTCTTGTGGTTAGCTGTAAGATTGTATGAAAAGCTCCCCCCACGGCAATTCTCCATAAATAAACAAAAACACGATGCAAAAGAATATGCTACAACTTCACAAACCTGATGTGAAGTTCTATAGTTTCAATATACTGATTGTACTGTGATAGTGCTCTGAAGGGGGAGTGACTTAGCACAAAGAGTAAAAGAAGGAGGGAGTCAGAGCATCAGAAAATGAAACTGAAATGTATTAAACGTGTTAATATGTTGCTTTGTAGGGGGAGTGACTTAGCACAGAGAGCAAAGAGAAGGGGGTGTCAGAGCATCAAAAAACAAAACTGAAATGTATTAAACATATGTTGCTCTGAAGGGGGGGAGTGACTTAGCCTGGAGAGCAAAGGGAGCATCAAAAATTAAACTGAAACTTATTAAAAAGGTTAATATGTTGCTCTGAAGGGGGAGTGACTTAGCATGAAGAGCAAAGGGAGCAACAAAAACGGAACTGAAACTTAATAAAAAGGTTAATATGTTGCATTGCAGGGGGAGCGACTTAGCACGGGGAGCAAAGGGAGCAACAAAAAACTAAAACTTATTAAACCTGTTATAAATATGTTGCTCTGAAGGGGGAGTGACTTAGCATGAAGAGCAAAGGGAAGGGGGAGTCAGAGCATCAAAAAACAAAACTGAACTGTATTAAACATATGTTGCTCTGAAGGGGGAGTGACTTAGCATGAAGCGCAAAGGGATGGGGGACTCATAGCATCAAAAAACAAAACAGAAACTTATTAAAACTGTTAATATGTTGCTCTGAAGGGAGAGTGACAGAGAGAAAATGGAGTGGGCACTCATAGCATCAAAAAAATGAAACTGAAGCTTAATAAACATGTTAATATGCTGTTTTCAGTGAATACAAGCATTTTCAAAACAAACGGTAACACGGTGATCTAAAAATGTTACGCGTTAGCCGTTAATACTGAATAGAAGTATAATACTCCCTTTTTAAACCCCGCCAGACTAACTAAAGACGACATGTATTTCGAGTTTATTCCAACAGCTCCAGGTCTTCGCTCCTGTACCGCCGTAGATCTGTGGCTCTGTGGCACCGTGTCGAACTCTCTGTAGGTGTGAAAAATAAATTAATCAAAAGTTAGCCTTCGTCCTAATCCCGGTTTTGAAAAGCGAGTTCAAAAAGTAACTCTGGGTCAGTGAAACTTCAAACGTCAGAGGCGCTATCATTAAATCTGCACTAGTCCTGTACACAAGAACACTGTGTGCTTCTCCACAAACTTTTTACCTGAACTTTTTACAGTTATAGTTTGTTAGAGGGTTTTTTTTTTTTTTTTGTAATTATGACTTCGTTAGGTGGTAATTGTATTGATGCATTTAGAATATTTTAGCAGAAACTGAGATAAGGTAAAACGTGTTAACTGTTACCCTAAAATGGTGATTCCAAATGATGCTTCCCCAAAGGTTTGTAATATATGTTCACAATTATCATAATAAATACAATTTATCAACCATAAACTTACCATAAATACTTAGGTAACGATCCTATATTATGTGAAATTGTCTCTTGTGAGCTTTAAGTCATGTTAGAATGTTGTTACTTCCTCAAAACCTGGAGTTGTGTTTTGTTTCATTCACACGATCTTAAAATGCTCTGTTCCACCTTGTGATGTCATGTAGTGGTAGTTTTCACGTTAACAGCTCCTTTTTACCTTTTGTTTAGTAGCGATAAGCAATAGACTCTGTCCACGCTTACAAGAACATGTTTGTGTAGTTCCCGAAACTGGGCATCAGAGTCCTGCCTACCCGTGGATACCCGATGGGTGAACTGCAAATTTTAATGAAAAATGGGTGAAAAATGTTGTGCTGTGTAAGATGCAGGTTTGGGTCGGGTCGGACGCAGGAGAGCGAAACAAAACATGTGCAGACAGAAAACAGGGCTGTATTTTAGTAAAATGCCAATGTTTTTACAAGACGATTAAATGTAAAATCCATGTTTTTTGCACGCGCACATTCCCAGAAATCTCTGCCACTTTCATTTTCAAACCACACAGGCGACGTCCTGCAGTTCAAAATGACTCCTGAGGAGCTGAAAAGTAAATTAGCGAGTGGAGAGTAAAAAGTTGTGGCCAACACCTCAACTAAACTCAAGTCTGACAGTTCGGGTGTCGGTATGGATTTTATAGTGGTTCGGATCGGGTGCAGAATTTGATTTCAAGTGTCAGAAAACGGGTTGGATGAGGTATGACAGGAACGTGCTGGTGTGGTTTGTCAAAATCAGACCCATGCAGGACTCTGCAGGGCATATGATGAAACCATGGATTCATCAGCAGCAGCAGCGTCTTCACAACCTGCCAAAGCTTTCCACGGGGGACAGGACTCTGATCAAACCTTCAGTGTCACTAACAGGAGCTGGTTGGAACTGTTGATCTGCCGAACATAACTGAATGCTACAATGACATCTTGTAGGAAAAAAGAAAACAATTACATCTAAATGAAGAAAACTGGGCCGTTTTCTCAGTTTTCTCAGATTTTGTCAGGTACTGTAAGAGAATTTAAGTAATTTATCCTTCACGTACATCTCTGTTTAACATTGACTCACAAAAGCGATATTAACACCAGGATCTTCTCTTGGCATACCATTGGCATATCACTATCTAAATTGTGGCATATTACTGTCTAACTGGAGTCTACTGACCTTCACAGTCTCCCCACACTTGCTTTATAAACCTCCTCCTTTGGAAGCAGAGTCAAGGGGCTTGAACACTCAAAGATCAGACTATGTTCACTTTTGAATTCATACTATGTTGACTTTTCACATCCCCACAGACCTGTATTATTGATGGTAAATACACTCCTCCTGCTGAAGACATCCCGTTGGTTTCCAGCCTTTTACTTCCATCCTTTTTTGGACAAGCTGAAAACTTCTACAACCGTTACTATCACCGACAGAGCCCAAAGGAAGTCGTCATCCGCAAGTGTGAACGGAGGTGAAGATGTATGGAGTTTAAAAACACAGTGAAGCACCTCCTGTATTACTACATGACATCACAAGTTGGAACTCGGCCTAAATATGCAGGATTTTTTGTGTTAAACATGTGCGAATGTAACAAAACACAACTCCGGATGTGTTTTTGACGAGGAAACAACATAACAACACCACAGCTCAGAAAATAACATAATATTGGGCGTTTTAAGACTACATTCGGTGACTTGTTGTTCTTCTTCGGTGTACGCCTTTTCAGTACATGTAGTTGCTGTGGTTGTCTAACTCTGTGATGTATGGCAGCATTAGGAGTGGAGAGCGGAGACAAATCCACACGCATTTGTCCTCATGTGTTCCCCAGAGTTTGTGAAGGCTATATAGGTCAGGCACTCTCCCCTACAATACATTTTAGAGTCTTTGTTTATTCTCTGTCATTAGGGATTACGCATTAGAGCCGAGCTGCAGAGACAATGCTAATCAACAACATTTCAGTCTTTTTGTTCGAGTGTTGTGACGGCCGGAAAACCCGAATATGAGGATAATAAAAGTGCTTCGAGGTTTTCAGTTGTTTTTCTAGAGGTGAAGTTTGCCACAAAGCTCAGATTCTCAAACTTTTAGAACAAAACTCCACTCAGAACAAGGCAGTCTGGACTTAAAGGTGCACTATGTAACTGTTCAGACTTGTTTCCTTGGAGATGTTGTTGCTTTCCCTGGAATGTTACATTGTATGGCATTAAACGTATCCATCATTCGTTCACCCAATTACAGCTGTTTTTATGCATCAAAAATATAGATGCGTAGAGATCCTGAAAAATTATTGGATAGCGACATCCAAATATTTTTTCAGCGGATATAATGAGAGTTTCTTGGTCATCGTTGGCCCAGAAAGTCTCGGAATGTTTGAATTTTTATTTATCCAAAATTGTCACTTTAGAGATAAATAACAGATACATAACATAACATGGATCAGTTTTGTAATTCTTTATCTTATTTTATTTTTGCTCTAGTATCGAGTATCGAGTATCTAGTATCGAAATCGTTATTGGAACGGAAAAAGCTGAATCAGTGCATCTCTAAGAATACCTTGAAAGCAAACATTCTTACAGCTCTCCACAGATCTGACCTGTAAAGCATCTCCAATCAACTGTCAGACCCTCAAACACAAAAGTTACATAGTTCAGGGACAGTGCGTAACTTTTAGGTTTTGGGCTCACCGTGGGTGCTTGTTTCTATTAGAGGTAAGATCTTAAGCCCGAGCCCGAGCCGAAATTCGGGTCGGGTCGGGCCTAAAATGTCAGTCATTGCTTCGGGTCGGGTCGGGCTTCTCTCTCGCTGACTTTTTTAAAATAAATAAACAGTTAAATTCGTGCGCAGAGCATGAGCCAGAGCCAGAGCGGCTCCTGTAACAGGAGCCGCAGAGCCAGCGCATGCTCTGCGCACGTGAACGACGCCCTCTTAATAATCTTCCCCTCCGCAGGTCCGCATGAAATTTCGGGTTTGCTTCGGGCTCGGGCCTGCAAATCAAGTTAATTGGTCGGGCTCGGGTCGGGTTTTAATACCCGCGGGTCGGGTCGGGCTGGATTTTTTAGGCCCGATCTTACCTCTAGTTTCTATGGATATCTTCCCAATCAATACTCTGTCTGGAATGTTCCACAGTTGCCACGTTTAGGATGAGGCTTTTAATTTCGAATAAAAATAATTTAATTCTAAATTTAAAAAAAAACTGCTTTAAAAAGACCACGGAAACACTTAATTCCTAATGAAAATGATTATTCGTAATTAAACTTAATTCCAAAGTGGGTGGTTTATTCCGATTTAAAGATGAATTAATTTATTCCTCGATCATGTTTATTCTTCTTAAAAATAATCCCGGTCGTTCATACTTGTTGGGTCGTCCTTCTGACGCGATCCAGACTATCCGGCTCCTCCAGTCGTCTCTTCAGACTTTCCTCCACGTCTCTTTGGATTTGTGAGCGGGATGTGGGAGTGGGCTGAGGTGTGGCAGCCTCAGACTCAGTTTGTCGTCTTCCTCCTTCTCCGACACTCTTCCCTTCTCCTCCTCAGCTCACAGACGTAAAGCGTGAGGAGACAATTCTCCAGCTGCTGCTTCATTATCATCGGAACGACTGCGGAAAAAGTTTGGATCAAGTTTGTGTCCGTGGCGTAACGACAAACCGAGATGACCGAAAAGCCGGGAGCAGCTGAAGTGTTTTCTTCCGGTCGACGTAAATACGTTCATGTCTGTGTCCAATCAGAACCCTTCCCTATCCCCAGACATTGAGCAGAATAAAATAAAGGCGATTTAACGTGTTTTCTGTGGAAACTCTAACGAGAATATTTTGATTCTGAACTATTTAATTCAGAACAATTAATTCAGAATTAAAAAAAACATGTAAACGTGGCCAGTGCAACATTAAACTTTACATTTACGGTCATGCCCAGGACACGGCTCAAGACCATGGGCGACAGGGCCTTCTCAGTGGCTGCTCCCCGTCTGTGGAACGCCCTCCCAGACCACCTCAGGGCTCCACAGAAGGTGGATGCTTTTAAAAGAGGACTAAAGACCTACCTTTTTACCCTGGCCTACAGCTAATACCTGCTATTGTTTTATTGCTTTTAAATTGATTTTTAATTGTCTTCTGTTTTTAAAGTCTTTTTGCACTGTAGCACTTTGAGATTTGGTGTCAAATGTAAAGTGCATTATAAATAAAATTTATTATTATTTATGACATTACAGGTGTTTCTATAGCTCAAAAATACCTAGAAAAACAGGCATTCTGACTGTGAGGGGGCCGCCTCTCCGCAGATCTGACCTGAAACATTCCAGACAACGCAATGACCTCTCCATGAAGAAAAATATTTGACCCTCCACCACAAAAGTTACAGAACGCACATTAAACCTGACCTCACTAGTACTAAAATGTTATATTAGTTATAGTGTTGAACCAACCTGTTCTTAACCATTTTATTATGTTTTCCAAGAGAGTAAGTTGCAAAAGCAGTGAAAAAGAAATTCAGTGTTCAAACCTCAAATCATTTCTATTGATTTCAGATTTGGTACAGCGGTGTTGGTTTGGCTGGTTTCCCCTTTTCAGCAGCCCATGATCAAAACACTTAACTGGCCTTTAAACTCCATTTCACAGTCCCAAAGCTGTAAAAAGTTTTCCGTTAATGATTTTCAGAGTTGAGAAAGATTTCAGAATGCGAGCGAAAAGCCTGGAATTGAAAACCTCGTGGACGTCCACCTTTGAAACCATTGTGACGATGTTCAGAGAGGTCTGTCTGAGCTGGGAGCGAGCTGAGGGCTGTGGATAATTCTGCTTTCTGTCATCGCCGCTGTTTGAGAACGGCCAAACTTGGGTACAATATATTTAAAGAAGCACTGTGTAACTTTTTTCCATGCTGAAGCTATTTCTTTGCCTGAAATGCTCCATGGTAACGATATTTAACTATGAAGACGGGCCGTAGCAGAACCAGAACGAGATGCAGGTCAGATCTGTGGAGAGGCAACCACGATCACAGCAAGAATGCATGTTTTTAAAGAAATAGAGACTCCAGTTCTTGAAGAAAAGCAAGATAAAGCAAGTTTAATACCAAACTGTGGAACTTTTCAGGTATATGGTAATAACATCTCCATGGTGACAAGCAAAAAATGTACATAGTACACCTTTTAAGTATTATTGTTAGTACTAACTCAGGACTAAGAACTGGAATTAGACTAAGACTAAACCGGGATTGAACCAAGACTGAAGACAAGCCAAAGAAAATTGAAGTTTTTATAGTCTAAATTGATTCTTAGCAAGAACCGCCTAAAGACGAACCTGTTTTTTGTCACTTTTTTATTTTATTTAAACAGGAAAGTCCCGTTTAGATTACTAATCTCTTTTTCAAGGGAGTCCTGGCCAAGACAGCGGCACAACAATACGATTCAAAATATTACAGGACACATTTCAAGCAACAGTTTCATGAGACTATTTAAAACATTTGCAAACCATGGATTTCATTTCCAAACCTTTGAGCAATAGGTTAAACCAGGGGTGTCCAAACTTTTTTCATCAAGGGCCACATATTAAAACACAGAGCAGCGTGAGGGCCGATCAAGGGTCATAGACTGATGGGCAAAACAGTGAGTAATTAATTAATTTATGTGCATTTATAACAGGTTTGAATGACCCTCCAGACCATTGTTCATGCTTAGACCCTCAAAAGGACACACTACATTTGCTTGATCAAGGTAGATTTCAAAAACATGCAGTGAAAAGTACTACTTGTGGTAGTATGGGCCAATTCACCTGCAAACCTATGGGCCACAACGATTGCTCTGAGGGCCACATTTGGACATGCCAGTTCTTTTAATTTCCCGTCTTTTTGTAAATTGTTCCATGTTGTGGGGCCAGAATATTGATATGCCGCCTCACCAGAACACTTGGTACAAACAGTAGTGATTCTTGAGAGCGTAAAGAATACAGTCCAGCCACTCTTGGTTGAATATATTTACAGAGATATGATGGGAGTAGAAGCAGAATACCCTTATACTTCATCAGTTCATTTAGTCAGATAACTTATACTTGAGATTTTTTTACGGCCACATTTTTCATCTGGCAGCTCCAAGCCCTCCCCAGAACTGTCTCTGGTCTTCGTGACGTGCCATAAATCAGCTGTGGTTACTTCCTGTGGATAGACTGACCACGCCTTCTGCTGCCCGGTGGTTTCTGGAGAAAAGTGCCCTCTGTGTGTGAAAGGAAAAAGTTCACTACACTAAGAATCTATAAAAAAAACATCATTAGTACCAATTCAAGCCAGTTTACTTGCCTGTAATCCAGAATACAGACTTCACCAGTACTTTATGAAGATCTAGTCACCGGTCAGTCTTCCAGAGTCCAGATGGGCGTGATTGACAGGTGGATTAGCCAATCAGGGACATGCAAGGTCCGTCTAACAAATGTGGCTGCAAACAAAACTGAAAACATTGCAGATTTTTGCAGATTCAATAAGCGAAGCACTAAAATCTGTCAATGTGAGGTGAGAGGAATGTGATTTTGTTTGTAAGTGATAATAAATAACCAATGAGCTCCTTCGTTTCACGTGCGTCACTGAAATAAACAAATCTGATTGGACTAAACCAGTATTGCGACCATCTTATTAGAACAAAAATATACCTCTATGAAAGGAAATCAAAGTCAAACGCCTGTAAAAGTTCCTCTTTGACAGCTCAAACTTCGGGCTAAAACAACTGAAATCATCGTCTGTGTATTTCAAAGCGTTTCCCTCTCGCTTTGATCTTTTATTTCCTCTTCACCTCCACATGCTTCGCTTTCATGAACATTTATCTTATGCAAACCCTCCCCCAGAAAATCTCCAACGTGTTCGTGCTAAGATCAGCTGACCTCAAAGTAGAGAGGAAAGAACTGACCACTGACTCTGTCGCTGTCCCTGCTACTGTCCTTGCCCCTACCTCTGCCCCTACCTCTGCCTCTGTCCCCACTTCTGCCCTTACCTCTACCTCTGCTTGTGCCCCTACCTCTGCCCCAGCCTCTACTACTTTTGCCCCTACCTCTACCTTTATCCCTGCTTCTGCTCCTGCCTCTACTTCTGCCCCTACCTCTACCACTGCTTCTACCTCTGCTTCTGCCCCTGCCTGTACCCATGTTCCTGCCTCTGCCCCTACCCTACCCCTACTTCTGCCCCTGCCTCTACCTCTGCTTTTGCCTCTACCTTTACCCCTACTTCTGCCCCTGCCTCTACCTCTGCCTCTACTTCTGCCCCTGCTTCTACTTCTACTTCTACCCCTGCTTCTACGGTTGCCTCTGCTTTTGCCTCTACCTCCACCCCTACTTCTGCCCATGCCTCTAACTCTGCCTCTGCTTTTTGCACCTACCTCTGCTCCTGCCTCTATCTCTACCTGTGCTCGTGCCTCTGTCGCTGGTCTTGCCTCTGCCCCTACACCTGTCTCTGCTTCTGCCCCTACCTCTGCTTTTGCCCTTGCCTCTACCCATACTTCCACCCCTGCCCCTGTCTCTGCCTCCACTTCTACCCCTACCCCTGCCTCCTCTGTGCCCGGGGACTAAACCAGAGGAACCTCCATGAAATATAGATGGAGATATTAGGTGCCGGCACACTTGCACTCCTGAGGCAAACAGAAGCCGCCTGACTGGCCCGATACGCACAGAGCAATTAGAACTCCATTGGTATTCCAGCGCTCTGCGCAAACAACCACAACAGAAGACCCGAAAACACCAACTAGGTCAGATCTGTGCACGAGAGCTGCACTTCAATTTAGATTCAGAGAGAAATCTGAGGCAGATTTAGATTTGAACTAAAAAGATTTGAATCCAATATGTGTTTTTTTGTTCAGAGTTAATGTATCGTGAATGCATATTAGAGCACGCTGTGAAAATGTGTGTTTTTAGCTCATAGTTTACAAAAGCTTTTTTTATTGTTTATAACTGTGTTGAAAATATGTTACAGTTTTTAAGGTTATTTACATTATGCAAATTTCACTCTTGTGAGCTTTGAGCCATGTTATAATGTTGTTACCTCATCAAAATTAGACCTGGAGTTGTGTTTTGTTTCATTCACACATGTTTAAAGGAGAACTCCAGCACGTTTGAAGCTAAAGTCCATTACTACAGGTGGTTGAATACTGTCAGAAGCCAAAAAACAGCACAGTGGCAGTGAGTCTGTCAAGGCAACAAACTAGCGTAGGGATGGGAGCAAGTTCTTAACTTCCACGTAAAACAGTACTTGAAGAAGCTTTAAGCCATCTTATAACAGCCACGAGTCTAACAAACAAAACACTCTGCCTGGCTCACGCATTAGTGTCTGGAAATGTTAGAAAACAACTTTATAAACAGCCTTACACTTACCTCTGTTGATTTTCCACAGCATATACGAAAGCCCAAAAAACTCGATTGCCTATGCCGTTTCTAATCCCATTTATTTATGAGTGAATTATATTTTTTGAAAGATGTTAAAAATTACATTCTTGCACCATTTTCTTTCAACAACTTTCAGTTTCTCTTCACCTTCACAGCTAGCTGCTTGGCGTCGCTGAGGTCGGCAATCAAGTCTTTTGGGCTTTCGCATGCGCAGTGGGAAATCAATAGAGGTAAGTGTAAATCTGCTTATTAATTTGTTTTATAACGTTTCCAGACAATAATGAGTGAGCCAGGCAGAGCGTTTTGTTTGTTAGACTTGTTTTTGTTGTAAGATGGGTTAGAAAATGGTGCTAAGCTTCTTCAGTGTGCAAATTTTACGTGGACGTTAAGACCTTACCCCGATCACTACACTAGTTTGTTGCCTTGACAGACTCACTGCCACAGTGAGATCTCCACCGAGGCAACACTGATCTGTGCCATTTTTTGGCTTCTGGCAGAATTTGACCACCTCTAGCAACCGACTTTAGCTTCAAATGTGCCAGAGTTCCCCTTTAACACACAAACCCTGAATGTTTAGGCTGAGAAAGCCCAATAAAACAAGATTACTCAAACGTGTGAATAAAACAAAACCCAACTCTAAGTATGTATTGTAACATGGCTCAAAACTCACAATATTCAGTTTTGCATAATACTGTATAGGACCTCTAAATTGGTTGTCAAAAAGCAAAACAAACAAATACAAAATACTAGGAAGCAGGATATCCATTGGTAACTCCAAAAGTGTAAAACAAAAAAAGAGACAGCACTACAAACTCACTCCGACACACGCTCATCCTTTAGCAGCTTTGAGGTTTCCCTGAAGTTTTTCACACTATTTTAAGCCCTCTTGACTTTGTTCTGTGGAGTAAACAAAGCGGGTGTATGATTCATGGGTGCTCTTTTAAAAGATATGAGACTGTTGAGGCGGTAAAAACATCACAGGAGCCGTCATAGCTCGCAATTGGACCACTATTTTCTACAATAATCCATTGTGCCGTTGTGACAAAAGATAAAGCAGGGGAGGGTTTGCAGCAGGGGCCCAGCGGAGGTGAGGTATGAGCATGGTCTTATCTCGCCAACATACGGACGCACTGTGATCGATAGAAGGAAGAAAGAGGAAGAAATCTTTATACAGCCACTGACAATGTAATCCGTGTACTCCTCTAGTTGGGTTCGTTTTAAGAAGATGGAGTGTTGGGGTTTGTTCAGGAATTTGACTTTCGATAACTTTAAGGTGCATCGTGTAACTTTTTTGATGGAAAGTCCGTCAAATGCTTTTCTCCGTGGAGATGTTGTTGCTTTGTCTGGAATGTTTCACAGTATGGCATTAAAACTTCTATCTTCATGGAGACCAAACTAGACCAAGTTACAGGTCAGATCTGCTCACAGTCAGAATGTCTGTTTTTCTAGGTACCAAGGACTAAATCAGGTCTAAAACACCTGCAATAAAGGTCACCACATAAGAACTAAACTATTTTTGAGCTATAAAACCACCTGTAATTGAATAAATGTAAGGTAAAACTCTTTAAAGTGATATTGTGGAACATTCCAGGCAAATCCATGCAAGCAAGCAGGTAGCGGACCTCAAACCAAAAAGTAACACAGTGCAGGTTTAACGCGACAAAGTAGACTAAATAAACTAAATGCATGTTTTTTTTTTTGGTTTTTTTTTTTCATTGCATTGACACATTTAGAGCAGAAGTGTCCAGCCTCTTTCCTTTGCTGAGCTACTTTTACAAAACAAAAATACCAGAGAGATACTCATTTTAGAGGTCACAAAAAACTGAGAAAATAGACGATCCACAGTGAGCCTCAGATGGGGTGCAGTTAGTGCCTTTGAAACATAAACCATTACCGTATTTTTTGGACTATAAGGTGCACTTAAAATCCTTAATTTTTCTCAAAAATCAACAGTGCGCCTTATGTATTCATTCTGGTTGTGCTTACTGACCTCAAACTGATTTTATGTGTAATGTTTTAGTACGACTTTGGTAAGTTACGAAGCCGCACCGCTGGGGGGATTGTTGGAGCATTGCGACTGTAGCCAAGAGCCTCATGGAGTAATACGTACTGTGCCTCAGCAAAATATTATGGTGTGTGTATAAGGAGCCCAAAATGGCCCCTGTTCAGAGACATGCTGACTTACATGCCCAAGTGAAGCAAATTAATTCGGATTTTGCCATTATTCTGGGTGGATTAAACAAAAAACTCCAACCACTAGATACTGGTGTCAACAAGTTAATGCACCTTATAATCCGGTGCACCTTATACATGAAAATAGACCCATTCATTGATATTGTGCCTTAAAATCTGGTGCGCTTTTTAGTCTGAAAAATACAGTATCCATTTATTAGTGCACACAGTTAGACATCAAAATTATACATTTACAATGGTAATAAGCAGATCTACAATAAGTATAATTCAGAAATCCCTTGGCGAGCTACTTGGAAAGGGCTGGACATCTACAGGTTGGAGACTGGAGACTCATACAGTAAATAGTCTTATTGCATGTTGTTATTTCTATTATGATTTCATTAATGTCATATAAACTAAAACTATGAATGATGAATAATGCACGAAAAACAACTTGGAGCATCTAAAAAAGCGCTATCTTTCTATCTTTCCTTTAAACCAGGACTACACCAAGACTAGAACAGGACTAAACCAAGTCTATCAGAGCTGAACCAGAACAATGTGATGCAGCCACACACTGAGAGCTATTTTAAAACAGTAAAACCTTGTCCAAATATATCATATCTATATCTCAAATAATAGTCCCATAATACAGTTGAGAAGATTTAAATTCTTGGTAGAAAAGACTCTGATCTCGGTGTCCTCACACAAACTTTTAATGAATTGACTGAGCTGTTCATTTCTCCCCTCAAACTTCCTCTGCAAGTGTCACTTCTGTTTAATTGACTAACAAGTTGCTAATTGAGTGCGGATAGGTTTTAGCCCAGCCATGAATGAAAAATGGGCTGCTTTTAAATACCAGGAGTCCTCTGCAGATTTATCTTGTGTCAGAGGACGAGAGGGGAACATGGGCCGTGAGACGCGAAATGGAGTTAAGACTGTGTCATTAGCCTGATGTATGCACAGAGATGAGGAGAAACACGCGATTCAGCCGGACAACTTCATTAGTTCAGTTCTGCGGGCTCACGCTTAATGTGGAGCAGTGTTCATTTAAACTAAGAAGGACATGGGAGGCATTTTTCATACAAGGAGCCTGGAAAACAATCAAAAACAATAGTAGTACTGATGCATGTTATGGTTAAAGATGCAGTGTGTGTTTCTCTAGACAGAGGGGTTCATCATTGAACAGAGGGTCCATCATCTTCATCATCCTCGCCTACTTCTAAACTCTGCAGCACGACAGATGACGAGGACCAGTTACAGTCAGCACATCCCTCCCTCCTCAGGTCTGTGCACTGTCCTCCTGTGAGCTCCAGCAGAGATTTTAAATACTTTTATTGGTTTATAAAGCGCTTAACCGTCCAGGCCCTATTTATTTACCTGATCTGTTTTTATTGTATGAGCCCTCTCAGACCCTCAGGTCCTCAGGTCGTCTTCTTTAACTGTCCCCAGAGTCCAGAGGAAAACTCACTGTGAGGTTGTTCAGTTTTTACAGCCACCAACCTCCACTGCCAGTGTTCGTTTAAAAGTACAATCTAAACTGTGCACCTTTTAGTTTATAATATTAGTAAAAAACATATTTTATGTCTAATTTTAATGCTCAGTTTGTATTCCTATAACTATTAGTGAGGAGTGTTACGTTTTATTCTTTCTGTGTAATAGCCGTACATATGGGAGGAACAGCGGGGAGTTGTCTTTGGTATAATTGCTGTAATTGTTTTGTTGCGTGTGAAGCCCTTGGTGCTGCATTTCAAATGTATGAAAAGTGCAGTACAAATAAAGATTTGATCATCTTCTTGTCTCCAAGGAGACTTGAGATTTAAACAGGGGCAAGGGATGAAGATGTTATTTGTGTTGGAATGTTCCTGACATAAACTCACAGTAAAACGTCATTATTCCCCATTAAAACGTGTAATTAAATAGATGCAGATATGATTAACAAACCGTGGAACATTACAGGTGAAGCAATATCTTCATAGAAACAAGCCAATGTCAAACCCACAGAAAAGTTGCATAGTGCATCTTAAAGGCATATTTACCATATTTACCTAAAATGTGTTTTCTGCATTTGACCCGTCCTTCAGTATCACCGCGGCAACCTGGAAAAACAATGGGAGACTGAAATCCAGCGCCTTTCATGGGTTTTAGTTTGATTTTAGACAGGATGTCATGTTTTGCAGGAAAACTTGAATTTCCCTCAGGATCAATAACATAAACCTCTCTCTGATAACTTGAGACTGAATTTTATGTGTGAAAGACTTGTAACAGCACAGATCATCTCACCTGATGTAGCTCCAACTAAATCAGCTCTTTCTGGTCAGATGCGCTCAAATAAGGCTCAGATTAAAGTCTAACTCGACAAACAGAACTTCAGACTGTCTAGTGCCTTCAGTTAGCATCACGTCCCTAGGGAACGTTACTGACATCAGCTGCAAAGTAACTGAGGATGCTTTATCGGAACAAAACAGTCGCCTTATTCAAGTGCCATAATCTAAAACGTCCACAGTTCTAAACCAGTCCATATCCAGTCCATTGGAAAGCGTTCACAGGACATTTCAGTTCCACTCTGAGGTCTGGGTCATTATTTCTGTGTTAAATCAATGAACGTAATGAGGCACCAGCACATCTGAAGGCCCATTGTACTCTGAGCATAATTTACCCACTATAGTCGGCGGCACAGCTCCAAGAGCGAGAACGGGGTCTGTGCAGGAGAGGACGAGGACAGACGACTTTTATGTACGAATTTCAACTGAGCAAAGTTTAAGAGTTTGAGTTTATTTCCGATACTTTGCGTTGACATCATGCTGGGGGTGTACTACATGTATGTGTGTGGAGGAATGTCCAGCAGTTACCATGGTGATAAACATCAGTCAGTACAAGAAAACTGAAAAGTACATTGTGTAACTTTTTGGAGGGTCTGTCAAATGTCCTGTCTCCATGGAGATGTTATTGCTTTGTCTGGGATGTTTCACAGTACGGCATTAAACCTTTCTATTGTCATGGAGACGAAAGCAGACCAAGTTACAGGTCACAGTCAGAACGTCTGTTGTAATTTTGAGTAATAAAATCATCCATCCATCCATTTTCTTTCGCTTATCCGGAGCCGGATTGTGGGGGCAACAGTCTAAGCAGGAACTCCCAGTCTTCCTTCACCCCAGACACTTCCTCCAGCTCCTCCAGGGGGACCCTGAGTCGTTCCCAGGCCTGCCCAGAGACATAGTCCCTCCACCATGTCCTGAAGGCATCCGGACCAGATGCCCTCTCCTCAGCTGCTCCTCTCGATGTGGAGGAGCAGCGCCTCAACTCCAAGCTCCTCCTGGGTGGCCGAGCTCCTCACCTTAAGGAAGCGCTCAGTCTCTGCGGAGGAAACTCATTTCGACCTCTTGTATCCACAGTCTCGTCCTTTCAGTCATTGCTCAATAAAACCACTGTAATGTAATAAATGTAATGTAGAGATTTATGAGAGTTTAATGTCGTACTATGGAACATTCTAGGCAGAGTGTTGAGATATCCATAGAAACAAGCAACCAAACAACTAACCAAAAAGTTACACATTGCACCTTTAAGGGAAAAAAAATCTAAATGGATTTAAACAGCACATTTTCAGGAGCCTGTGATCAGTTCGAGCGTTTATGGTCCTGTTTAGGAATTTGATTTTCAATTAAAGCCTCAGACAGAGCAGAGCCCACAGTTAGCTTCACACGCCAAGGGAATGTTGATGACGTCCGCTGCAAAGTATCAAGAACAAGGCATAAAGGGAAGGTTTATACAGAGCCCCCCTGATGACGTGTGCGGAAAAATATACTAAATCGTGGCCTCAAATTACTATTTCATTCCCACAATATGTAACTCGTTCCCCACATTTTAGCTAATTCATTCTCATGTTTTAGCTAAATCATTCTCACACTTAAACCAACACAAATTAAGAAACTGCCACAAATTAAACAAAACAGGTGTGGTATTGTGTTATTAGATTTGCGTTCATTTGGCAAGAGCTTCCAACATAGAAGCTATAGACCTCGGCAGATACAAAAAAAAATGTATGTCAAATTTATGTTAATTTATGTTGTTTTTTCCCATTTTGATGTTTATTTACCGTTCCCTACTCAAATGTACACTTATGTAAATGTAGGCCTTTATAAAATCCAGGATCGGTGTAGTCATGTGTATGAATTGGCTTAAGTGTTCAAATGGTTTAGCTAAAACGTGGGAACAAATTAGTCAAAGTGTGAGAACGAATTAGCTAAAATGTGGGAATGAATGAATTTAATTAGTAATTTGACACAATAGAATGTGTTTTTCAATATTAAAAGTGCACGGAGTAACTTTTCTGCTGGGAATGTCGTCGTTTTGCCTTGAATTTTCTATAGCAGGACATTAAACTTATCCAAGGAAACCAGCAAGTGACACTGACTGATGCGTGAGAATGTATGTTTTTAGGGTATTTTTGAGCAATAAAAATACTGATAATTTACTTAACATACAATAAGATATATGCTTTATGGTATACTGTGGAACATTCCAGGCAAAGCAGTAGCATCTCCATGGAGATGGTGACAATAACCTTTAACAGCTTGAAAATAATGTTGATATATTTACAAGTTGCCATTTACTTTACCCCACACATTTTTAACAGCCTTGTTTACCGACATGGCTCTCTGCATAATTTGTTGCCCGAGGAAAGACATTCTGGCACTTTTTCGTCGCCGTGGGGGTCGTTAGGAAGTTGCGGCGCTGCGTCTCCCTTGGCAACGACATAAGAGTGAGGGGAAAAACGCTGCTTTGATTAATAACGATTTATTCCCGTGATTGTGATGAATCAAATCAGAGTCTATTTGTTTGGTTTGAAAATATGAATGTGGCTTCAGAGACCGGCGTATGTGCAGAGAAAACAATGAAATGAGGTATTGTTATTATTTTGAGTAACATTGCTACAAAATAATAGTACTCAAATAGAAGTACAAAGTAGTGGTCCAAGAAAATACTCAAGTAAAAGTATTTAGGAAAAGTACAACTCATGTAACAGTAACTTAAAGGTGCATTGTGTAACTTTTCTGGTGAAGGGTCCATCAAATGCTTTCCTCCACAGTTGCACAGTACGGTATTACACCTTTCTATCGTCATGGAGACCAAAACCAATCAAGTTACAGGTCAGATCTGTAGAGAGGCAGCCCTCCAACCAAAACATCAGATACATAATGTGAAGTTAATGAAATTTGAAGGACAAAAGTATCAATAATAATTTAAAATCTGGTATTGTCAATAGATGGACAAACAAATGATAAGAAAAACTACATTGTATCCAAAAGAGCTGCAAGAAACATAAATGTTCAAATCATGTCATATTATCAACACAGAGCTTTTGTCACTTGTAGACTTACTCACAGTGAGAAGAGGAACCACGACTTTTACGTCACGTTCACGCTTCAGCAGTTGTATTATGTTTTGTGTCCAACTCGGAGAAAAACATGGACGCTCAATTCAATTCAATTCAATTTATTTTTGTATTGCCCAAAATCACAACAACAGTTTCCTCTAAGGGCGTTCCAAGATATGGATGAGCAAAACATACACACAGACATATCAAAACAGGAATAAACAACATTCATGTAAAGCAGTAAATTGTCCAGTCATCCCCTGTCCTTAGACCCTCCTTCTCAGCAAGGAAAAACTCCAAAAAACCCAGGGTCCTGGGAAAAAGAAGAAACCTCGGGGAGAACTACAGTGAAGGAGGGATCCACTCCTATGGACGGACAGGCTATAGATGTCCAGGTTCGGTATGGCCACAGCTACCCAGGTGGAGAAGGAGCCGGGGAGGAGGGGAGGCCGGGCAAGAGGAGGCGACCGGGCGAGGAGGAGGAGCCGGGCGAGGAGGAGGAGCCAGGCGAGGAGGAGGAGAGGGGTCTAGCTGCCATCAGGAGTCTGAAAGAGTTACACTCCACAGGGGGAGTGGGACAGGGGACAACACGCTCCTGGAAAGCTGTTGTTGCTTTAGCATCGGCTGAGTACCAGACGCTCCAAAATAAGTCTGTGCTTCAACTACACAACTTCGAGGAAGAATTCAGTATAAATAGTGTAATTCAGTTTATTAGTGAAGTGAAAGTGTTGGTGTCCTGTGATAGTCGATCATTTTGGCACGTTAGCGAGAAGGAAATGAGCTAAAAACATGAATGACACTGACGACCAAACCCATCGTCAGTGATACAGACACAGTAAAGTATTGCAATAATACGAGTGACTGAAATTGACCTTTAAACCACCAAAGCGTCCAAACACAATGAAAATAGTTCATACAAGTGACACCGGGCACAGCCATCTTGGATTCTGTCTCGGAAACTTTGCTCGGTCTCCTCCGAGCTCTTCTAAGTTCTGAGTTGCATCGTCCAAAGAAAAGGGGCGTGTCAGTACGTGACGCTACGCAACGTCCTCAGACTTCTGAGTCGGATGGATAAATGAATGCACCAAATGTTGAAACTTCTCTGGTGGAGGTTCTGCCAACTGCTATGGAGATGTCATTGCTTTGTCTGGAATGTATCACAGTATCACATTGAACCTTTCTATCTTCATGGAGACTGAATGAGACGAAGTTACAGGTGAAATCTGTGGAGAGGCAACCTCGCTCACAGTCATAATCCCTGTTCTACCTATTTTTGAGCTATAAAGTCACCTGTAATTGAATAAATATAAGGTCTCACCCAGGACTAAACCAGGCCTTAAGCACCTGCCAAAAAGAGACAAGGAGTAAACAAGGTCTCACCCAGATATAAACCAGGTCTAACCAAGGACAAAATCAGGTCTAAAGCACGGGCTGAAGGTTTAACCCAGGATTAAACCTGGTCTAGACCAAGAGTAAAGTAGGTCTAAACCAGGAGTAAATCAGGATGAAACCAGATCTGACCCAGGACTAAATCAGGTCTACACCAGGGCTAAACCGTCTAACCAAGGACTAAATCAGGTCTAAAACACCTGCAAAAAAGGTCACCACATACCAGCTAAACTATTGTTGAGCTATAAACTTACAATGAGCAATGACATCTCCATTGAAACAAGCAGATGACGGACTCCCAATTGAAAAGTTACACAATGCACCTTTAAGTAAGCACTGCAACTGCAAGTATATTGCTGGAAAAGTACTCTGGAAAGTACAATTCCTTTAAAAAGCTACTCAAGTAAATGTTTCGGCGTTCTACCAGCGTCTGCTTTTAGATTTCAGGAGAGAATCTGTCTGTGTTTACGAATGACCCACGCCTCGGGACAGCCCTCTGGCTCTCGAAAACTGTTGGAGAGGTGTGTGTGTGCGGACGGAGAATTGTTTATGGTCCAATTGTGAAAAACAAGCATGAAAATTCACCAAACAGACCAGAAATCTGACAGACACAGCCACGGGGAGTAACAGACAGACTCGTAATGAGGAGACAGAGCTGAAGACAGGAAAACAGGGCGCTGAGGTTAAAATATTCATGGCTCCTCTTTGTATCTGATAAGACCACCATCAGTATTTCGGAGGTGAGCCGGTGACAGTTTGACAGGATCG
Organism: Odontamblyopus lacepedii; assembly: GCA_034769755.1. Lineage (NCBI taxonomy): Eukaryota > Metazoa > Chordata > Actinopteri > Gobiiformes > Gobiidae > Odontamblyopus > Odontamblyopus lacepedii. The sequence continues at coordinate 31,675,364 of CM068361.1, forward strand.
GCTAGTAGCAAAAAAATAAACAAACGTGAGAGACAAGATAGCGATGATAGAACCGGCAAAACAGTATGACTTTGCATCTGAATACGTGCAGGTCCATGCGTTTGGTATTCAACTCTTTACAGGAATCAGAAATGGAAACTCTGGGTACTGAAATCTGAGTAACTTTGTAAAGGAAATGTACTTCTTCTAATAGTTTTCCAGCACTGTACTTTTACTTCTACTCCTGACATATTTTGAATGAAGTAATAGTAAAAAAGCAGCACACAAGAACTACGATCTGCAACTAAAAATCAGGTCTAACCCAGATCTATATCGGTCTAAACCAGGACTAAACCAGGTCTTAAGCATGTGCCAAAAAGCGACATCTCACAAGGACTAAGCAAGGTCTAACCCAGGGCTAAACCAGGAATAAATCAGGTCTAAATCAGGTCTACACCAGGACTAAACTAAGTCTAACCACGGTCTAAAGCACCTGCAAAAAGGTCCTAAGAGCTAAACTAAACAAGGGCTGATGGTCTAACCCAGGACTAAACCAAGATTAAAGTAGGTCTAAACCAGTACTAAACTAGGTCTAACCCAGGACTAAACCAGATTTTAAGCACCTGCCAAAAAGAGACAAGAAGGAAGCAAGGTCTAAACTAGGGCTAAACCCGGAATAAACCAGGTCTAAATCAGATCTACACCAGGACTAAACTAGGTCTTACACCCCTGCCAAAAAGAGACTAAACTAAACCAAGGCAGAACTATGTAAACCCAAGACTAAACCAGGTCTAAACAGGACTAAACTAGTTCTAACCCAGGAGTAAAAAAGGACTAGATCAGGACTAAAGCAGGTTTAAACCAGGACTAAACTAGGACAAACAAGGACTAAACTAGGGCTAAACCAGGACTAACCCAGATCATAACCAGGTCTAAACCAGGACTAAAGCAGGTCTATCTAGGTCTAATCCAGGCCTAAACCAGGACTAAATCAGATCTTAACCAGGCCTTACCCAGGTCCAAACCTGTACTAAACCAAATCTTTACACACCTGCCAAGACTAAACTAAACCGGGACAGAACTAAGTCAACCCAGGACTAACCCAGGTCATAACCAGGTCTAAACCAGGATTAAACCAGGACTGAATCAGGTCTTAACCAGGACAAAACCAACACTGCACAAGAGTTCTGAAAATACTTGGACCCAGTCATCTACCCACCAAATGTAGGTCTTCCATCACGTAGATACATTCACTGCTCAAATACAGTCCTCCCACTAACGGGTGCTTTAATAAAACCTTCATTATTCCCCGCAGCCGTCGCTGGTCCTTTTTCCTGGCATCTCATCTGGTAAATGGTTTGCAGCCAGTGTCAGAGAGCTCCAGCGCTGACAGAGAGTTGTATAATTTACAGAGGAGTTGGTGGGAGGAAGTGCTGCCAAATTGTCCAAGCCTGTAATTATGTTCTAATTATTTAAGCCCTGCCTAATTCTTAAAACAACACATTAGTCGGACCTGTGGATACGAGCTTGACAAGAGATCGGAATAAATGTTTGCTGATTAAATACAAGCGCGTGTATCATTATGAGAAGGTGCAGTATCAATAGAGCGTCAATTTAATACGCGTCAGCTCTGTGAAAAGGGCAGGTCATATTAAAGAGGGGGTATTACACGTCTGTGGGCTATTAATTCCTAACACGTAACATATTTAGATCACCATCTTTTACGGTTTTGAAATGGCAAAAACACCGAAAACAACAATATTAAAAAAAGCGTAATTGGTTTTAGTTTGGTTTTTGACGTCTTCGCTGTCTTTGCTCCTCGCGCTAAGTCACTCCCCCTTCAGAGCGCTATGACAACGCAATCAGCAAGCATCCCGCTAATGAAAAATACAAGCCAATTTGAGCTTAGATGGTCTGTCATGTTTGAAAAAAAGAAAATTAGAACAAATATTATGAAATTTTGTATGTCTATTAAAGGCGTGGACCTCTAGTATAATTGTACAGAAGAACTTAAGTCATTTACCACTCTTTTTCACTTTAAAAAGAAGATAAATCTGGGAAAATACATGAGTTAATACATGGTACTTTGTTTGGGCTGTAGAACTTTGCTATAATTTGCTGTACTGTTACTGTATATATTGGTTTGCTTCCTTTTTACTATATTTATGAATATGAATGATACTTACTGTCATAGAAGAATAAAGGATAGGCCTACACAGCACAAAAGCTTGGTTAAAATTTAAGATATAAACACTTAAATCGATCAGGAAATGACTTAAAAGTAGTGAAATCGCAAGATAATTTTACTTGGCAAGTTATCTTCAAATAAACTACCTCTAGACTAGAATCAATCAGTCTCAGAACTAGTAAGTAGATAATAAATCTGAAAACAAGATGAATAACCTGATATAAGGTTTCAAATCTTGGTCATATCAGAGAAATTTGCAGTGTAATAAGCTTAATTGTGTTACTTTTCCAGTGGAGGAACTGTCAAATGAGAGATGTTGACTGAGATGTTTTTGCTTTGTCTGGAATGTTTCACAGTATGACATTAAATCTTTCTATCTTCATGCAGACCAAACCAGATCAAGTTACAGGCCAGATCTATTAATAATCAATAAATCAAACTTCTGCACCAGGTTTGTGAAGATGTAGTGTTTTGTTTCGTATCATATTTTTGTATATTTATGGAGAATTGCATTGCGGGAGTCTTCAAACATGCGTGGATGACATATAAAACCAAGTCAAGCATGTTTTTGATGAGGAAATGGCATCATAACTCGGTCGAAAGCTCCAAAATTTGACTTTACTGTCCTCAGAGTGAAAACTGTTCTCTGCATTCGATGTATCTTTAAAAGCTCTTGGGAAAACCTGTCAGGAGAACACACTTTGTTGTTGTGTACTGTCAAAAATAAGGGTACGGATAAGGGACAAATGTATTCTCTGAGGTACAATTTCTAGTGATGTGCCCTCGATGTGTCAGATTCGGGTCAAAAGATACTTGCCCAGGTTCGGTTCTGGTTTTAGCCCGGTTTAGTCTAGTCCTGGTTTATTCCTGAGTTAGTACAAGTTAAGATGACTTGAATAAAGAAAGTTTTACCATGATTTGAGTAAATTTAACTTGAAAAGTAACATTTTCTGCCAGTGGAATACATCTTGCTACACTTAAAATAAGGAAAACAACAACTTTTTGCACTTAAAATAAGCAACAAATTCAAATGTTGGATGAATTATGAAAAAAAAAAAACTTATTCAGACACTTATGGCAGATCATTTTACTTGCCAAGTTGATTCGACTCAAATAAAGTAAAATGTTCTTAATTTTAACTTCCCTAGATATATATGATTTTTTTTCCAGTGTAGTCTGCTTTGCTTTTTGTATCTGGGCTGATCCGTGGGTTTCCAAATGATGAGAAATTAGGACTGTTGCCATGACGATTAACAGTTTAAAACAAAATATTAGATTTTCGCTGATAACAGGGAGCTGATACCCACAATTATTTTTCATGAACACAGTCGGCTTTGAAGGATGGGTGAAATACAGAGGACACTTTCCCTACAAGGACAATAAAGTGTATCTTCTCCTTACTAATCACTCTGCTACTGTAATCTGCAGGTCTGATGGCATATTTATGGTGCGATTTTTGAGTGATCTAACATTTGCAGTACCCTCTCTGCATGTATGTCTATGGCGGAATGTTCAGCGGTTACTATGGTGACAATGCACACTGCAAACTGCAAGAAAAGTTGTAAGATTTAAGTCTGCAAACGCAACAAAAAATAATGACCGAAAGGACGAGATCGCGGATGTAAGAGGTCGAAATGAGTTTCCTCCGCAGAGTGGATTTAGAGATGGGGTGGGGAGCTCGGTCACATGGGAGGAGCTCGGATTAGAGCCGCTGTTCCTCCACGTCGAGAGGAGCAGCTGAAGTTATTGGATGCCTCCCGGACGCCTCTCGGGAGGTGTTCCGGGCATGTCCCCCCGGAATGAGGCCCCGGGGAAGACCCAGGACACGCTGGAGGGACCATGTTTCTGGACTGACCTGGGAACACCTCAGGACCCCGCCGGAGAAGCTGGAGGAAGTGTCCGGGGTGGAGGAAGTCTGGGAGTCCCTGCTTAGACTGTTGCCCCCACAACCTGGCCCCGGATAAGAAAATGTATGCGTGGATTTAAGTCTGAAAACGCAACAAAAAATACCAATTGGTTTTTAGCAACACATGTTCAGGAACCTGTGATAAGAATAAGTGTTCATAGTTCCGTTTAGGAGTTTGATTTTCAACAAAACTGGAAAGCTGCTGGCTAGCTTGTGGCTGTCATTTTGTGCGAGAGGGACTTGTTTAGCAGCACAAAACAGCTCACGTGTTGTTCCACCTAAATCAGTTGTTTATGGTCACGATTGTGTTAAAACAAAGCTTAGATTAAAGACGAACTTGCATAACTAAACTTTAGGCAGAGCAGTGCCTTCATCACACCCCCGGGGAATATTGATGACATTCTCCTCATAGGATCAATAATTCATATCTGAAACCTCGAGCTGAAATGCCCAACGCTGAGGAAATGATGTTGAAATAATAGATGAACATGTCCCTGTTTGGTGAAGTGCTCCGGAGAACAAAGCCCCAGTCTGAGGAGCGGCAGCAGACTCCACACTCAGCCAAATCATACCACTTACACATTAGGCTCTTGTGCTTTTGGGCAACGCTACAGCTGCTCATTTACCCCACAAGAGACTTTTAACCAAGACGAAAAGCATTCGGTGGGTTATAATCATGCTGCTCTAGTATTATGATTTATGGATACAAGAAGGGAACATAAAAAAACAGATTTTTGCTCAATAAAACGAAAGAAATGCAAGATTAAGAAGTGCATACCGGTTTAAAGCATAGTTAAACGTCTCATATTGCGCAAAATTGACTCTTGTGAGCTTTAAGCCGTGTTATAATGCTGTTACCGCATTAAAAACACTGCAAACAAGCTAACTAACTAGCTTAAATCTATCAGAAAATGACTTTAAAGTAGTGAAATGATCTGTCCCTGCTGCAAGAGCATTTTACTGGACAAGTTATCTTAAAATAAACGACTTCTAGACTAGAATTAAGCAGTCTCAGAACTATTAAGTCGATAATAAATCTGAAAACAAGATGAATAACCTGATATAAGTTTTAAAATCTTGGCCAGATCAGAGAACTTTGCAGTGAACGTACCTGGAGTTGTGTCGTTTCATTCACACTTGTTTCAGTCATCATTTATTATTCATCTGTCTGCATCTCCAAAGCTTGAAATGCTTCGTTTCAACTTGTGATGTCATGAAGTGGTAGTTTTCAAGTTCAACAGCTACCTTTGACCTTCAGCAGTTCCCATCACAAGGTGGAATAGAGTGTTTTCTGCCTAAATATGCAGGGTTTGTGTGTTAAACATGTGCGAATTAAATGAAACAGAACTCCACGTATGTTTGTAATGAGGAAACAACAGTATAATATAATTCGTATTCGCACAGGAGAATCCAACCTGGGGACGTCTGGTAATTTGCAAATTTCCGGCTCATCTCTGTGTTACTTGCAGCACATTTGCTCAGGATAAGCAAAGTCCGTAAATTACTCTATTTTACTGACATTAGCCCTATTCGCACGGGGTTAGCATTACCTGTGGACCTTTGGTGATTTAGAATAATTGCGGAAGATGCCTGAGATCTTAATCCCGTGCGAATGCGTCTTTTCTGTAATTGGTAAAGTAAAAATTCCGCCGCAAATTACCTACTCTATTTCACCAAACACAGACGTCCGGTGATAATACCAGTTCCGTCTCTGCATGTCAGTGTTTGTTGTTGTAATTGCACGTCTTATCTGTCTATTCCTTTTATTTCCGTGGTCTTTTCTCTATATATTGCGCACATTTTATATCACTTTGTGCGCCTTTTATATCTCTTTCCGGCTTGAGTAATGGAGGCTGCGGTAGAAATTTTGATTAGCAGTTTGGAGGTTTTTAGGGTCAAATTATAACACAGCCTCATAGCCTCTACATGGAAACCGATCCACAAAAAGGGCAAGAGATCCAAGAGGAGAGACAATTCACGCACGATGTTGACCTGGATGAAATGTGTAGCAGCATGCGGTAAGGAACATTTATTATTATTATTTTTTAGCATACTTTATTAATTTACTTACTTAGCAGCGCAAAAGAAATAGAAACGGATGTGATGTTACGACATATCCGGTCATAACATCACATATCCATTCAGTAAAATAGAGGAATTTACGGACTTCGCTTATCCCATGCGACTGCGCTCCAAGTAACACAGAGGTGGGGCGGGTATTTGCAAATTACCAGACGTCCCCAGATTACACTTATCCCGTGCGAAAAGGGCTAAAGATAGAAAAGGCGCAGTTACAGCAACAAACACTGAGATGCAGATTCGCACGGGACTGGTGTTATCACTGGACGTCTGCGTTTATATAAAATATAGTAAATTTGCATTCAGGATTAAGATCTCAGGCGTCCTCCGCGATTATTCCAAATCACCAAAGGTCCACAGGTAATACTAACCCCGTGCGAATAGGAAACCTTCCTTTTAATGTCCAATCAGTACAAATTAAAGGTGCTCAGGTAGTCTTGTCTCCATAGAGATGTTATTCCCTTACTTGTAATGTTCTACAGTATGATTTTAAATTCATGTATCGCCCTGTTCGCATGGGGTTAGTATTACCTGTGGACATTTGGTGATTTGTAATAAATGCGGTGGATGCCTGAGATCTTAATCCCGAATACGCCATGACTGTAATTTGTAAAGTAAAAATTCCGCCCCAAATTATCTACTATATTTCACCAAACACAGGCGTCCGGTGATCATACTAGTCCTGTGCGAATCTCAATATTTGTTGTTGCTGTCTCTTTCTTTTCATGTGTTTTTCTCTTTCAATCTCTGTGTCAGTGTCAGTAAAATAGAGTAATTTACGGACTTTTCTTATCCCGTGCGAATGTGCTGCAAGTAACACAGAGGTGGGGCGGTAATTTGCAAATTACCAGACGTCCCCGGGTTGTACTTATCCTGTGCGAATAGGCCTTATGTTGTATTTCTTCTTTCAGATGTTTTTAGTTGCTCAAAAACACCTCATAAAACGCATTCTTGCACTGAGCGAGTTTACCTCTCCACAAATCTGACCTGTAACTTAGCGGGGGCATCACCTGCTTGTCTCCATGGCGATAGATAAGTTTAATGCCATACTGCGTGACATTCAAGGCAAGGTTATACCCATAGACGGTATATATGAGTGGACATAGCTAAAGCATTAGCTGCCACATGCCAAACAGGAAGTGCTCCAGGAGGCTCTTCCGGCTCCTTCTCTCCTTTTTTCCCATTGACTTACATTAGGATCTTATCGTCCCTCTCTCCGTATAACTGCTGCACTGAGCCTCGCATTTTGGTCTTAAAATGTTCATATGAACCTGCAACACAGGATCCTGAATTTTTCATTTCGCTGTTTTGTTCCTAAATCAAGATATGAACATAAATAACGGACTAATCAGGTGCCTTCATTCTCAGAGGTCGCTGTCAACGAGCGTTAGTAACAGGTTTGATTCACAGCTCGTGCGTTTCGCTGCCAAGTAAGTTCCCTTCCCACTTTCGTGTCCCGATTGACTATTTTTGAAATAAAATGACAAAATACCTCGATTACAATAGCAAATGTTACTAGAATCTTAACGAGCATAATTTAACTAGCATAAAGTAAAGTGAGTTTCATTAAATTGCAACTCTCTTGTTGTTCGCACGTAACATATAACATAAATCAATGACTTAAACTTACTATTTCAAATTTGATGATAAAAGCCAAAAGTCTCAAGAATCAGTGAAATACAGCAGTTCGTGCAGGTGCAGAGAATCACCGCTCTGCCATGAGGAGGGCGGGACATTTAATGACCTCAATCATGATTGGCTCTTGTGTTGCTATGATACTCGCGGTCGGATTTCCAAATATGGAGCCTGGCTCCAAAATCGCTTCTATAACCGTGGCACCGCGAGCCTCATTTGAGCGGTGCTGAACGCTATGGGTGCCGTCCACTCATATATATATATACACTCTATGGTTATACCACAGTATTTCTATAAAGATAAACAACCAGCTACTCTCCACCTGAAAAGTTTCACAGTGAACTTTATTTAGACTGTTCCAAACAAGCTTAGCCCTACTTGGTCCTCTTATAATTTGTTATTAGGTTCTTTTTCTTTTTTATTAGGTTCTCTAGGTCTGAAAAAAACAACAACAACCTAATAACAGAATATTAGCCCTAGTTTAGTCCAGTTATATCTTAGGCCTTTAATTTCTTGGTGAAACTTTTTACGATAACTTTAGCAACTCCAGGTCTTCAGGCCATAGGAAATCATTACATTTTGAAAACTTTTCGTGACTACATTTCACTGCTAATCTTGTGTCCGCTGTAGCTTTAGCTTATCTCGCTGTGACCTGTTGGAGAGGGCTAGGACGTTCCCGTATACAGTAGAGATGCGCTCGGAATCACAATGTGCTCCTCTTTGCAGCAAACACCCTCCTAGTTTGTTATGGAGAAGTGGGGATGACAGTGTTTTCGCTGGACTTTCGCCATTCAAGCAGCGTAATGGGGCGATGCAGGCTATAGCAGGACCCCACCGGCCTAATGAAGCGTGGAGCTGACCAAGTGAAAAACCAGGACACAACTCCAGACTCCCAAGGTTGATTTGTTTCCTCCCAGCGCTAAACGTTTTCAGTTACCTCCGTCGGGGCTAAGTGCGTTGGAATTCTCGTTCCCTGTGTTTACCAAACTGGAGATGGGAATCGTAAAGGGTTAGTGTAAACAGTCGTCTTTTGTAATTCTTGTACTGCTGATGTTACATGTACAAATATCTGCATATTCTAAATTGTAATGAAACTTTGCAGACATAGCAATATATAGGAATAGGAATAGGAGGTGGGAAAATATATGTTCTATTCCTTTTGAGTACTTCAGATATGTACATAAATGACAATGCACCTACTGTAATATATGGAAAATGATGACCAAATTAATAAATACATTGATTATTGTTGGTTTGTTGTAGCAGGGTAAAAGTATATGTAGTACTGCAAGAAATACAACATTAAATACAGTACAACACACGTTAAAGGTCCTATATTGCACTAAAATGGCTCTTGCGAGCTTTTAGCTTTATGTTATAATGTTATCTCATGAAAAAATACCTGGAATTGTGTTTTGATTCATTCACACATGTTTGAGTCTTTTATTATTCGTCTATCTACATCTCCAAAGCTCAAAATGCTCTGTTCCACCTTGTGATGTCATGAAGGGATAGTTTTCAACAGCTACTTTTTACGTTTTGTTGAGATGGGAGAGTAGAGATGGGCGATTACAGAGCTTAAATTATCCAGATGATTGGACGCGCCGAAGCACGTCCGATATTACCACGTGACATCACAAGGTGGAACGGAGTGTTTCCTGTTTGAGAGAAGAACTTAGATGTGTGAATGAAACTCAATTCCAGTCAGGAAACAACATTATAACATGGAATAAATAGAGTAATATGGGTCCTTTAAGCTTCTTCTGTCCAACTGCTTGTGTCAATGTAAGTGATGATATTTTAGCTTAAATGTCCCAGTGTATGGCATTAACTGAACTGAACTGCATTACATTACAAGTTACCTTACCTTACACTACTGAATTACAAATCTGATTTAACTTAACCTAATGGTGCCAGGCAATAGGTTAGTTTAATGCCACACTGTGCAGCATTACAGGTACAGCTCCTTGCCCCTGATCTCCCATCTCCATGGAGACCAGACCCGGTACCAGAATGATGCAGCTGAAGTTCTGTTGTGCAAACGGAGCCAGCTGCACGAGCACTGAAGAGTGAAGCAGGTTTCACCAGGCTACAGCTGCCGGCGTCAGTGTTGGTTAGCGGTGTGGTTTAGAGGAAGTTCGAGCGCTAAAATCATCAAAAATGTGTTATTTAAAAACTAAACTTGTGCTGAGGAAACTTTCTGAAAAAGAGAAAGTTTGCATAAGGATATTTTGGGGTTTCAGTATGTAGACCAAATTACTGTAAGTGTATTGGGAATGTTTCATTAAGAAAGTTAAATAGAGCTGAAGCTAAAGTTAAATGGAGCTGATAATTTGAGTAAATCATCTTTAAACTGAGGATTCATTTCTATCTCATTAAAGAGTGCATATGACACTATTTCCTGACCTATTATAATAATCATACATTTTATTTATTAGGCGCCTTTCTGGACACCCAAGGTCGCCTTTACAACAACACAAACAAACTAAATATGATTAAAACATACAGTTAAAAGCTAGAGTTAAAGTGGGACAGTATTTAATTGATTGATTGTATTTAGTATTTATTGTTTAGTATTTAGTAATGTATTAGACGTATTTTATTGAATTGATGATCTATGTTAGTGTTGTTTCCTCGTCACGAACATACACAGAGCTGAGACGTTTCATTCACAATGTTTAACACACAAATCCTGCATATTTAGCCTGAGTTCTTCCCTCAAACAGAAAACACTCTGGTCATGGGCTCCACTGTCGTCATTTTGCAAGTCTCAAGTAAGTCTCAAGTCTGAGTCAAGTCCCAAGATCTTAGTGTGAATTCATTACGGTCAGCATAGAAAGAAAAGTGCTTCTCAAGTCCGAGTCAAGTCCCAAATCAAACACAGTCAAGTCCAGTCCGTGTCTCGAGTCACTGACCCATAAGTCCAAGTTAAGTCCAAGTCGTCTGCTTTGAGCTTCAAGTCATTTCAAGTCTTTAAAACAAAGTACCAAATACTGTAGCTTAGATTTTTGCTATTTATATGATTTTTAAGATAAATTGTACTTAAAAGTCATTGTATATTTATATATGAGTATTTATAGAGTACATAAGAGTTGTAGAAATGTCTTGACAAGATCTTAGTGTGAATTATTACAGCCAGAATAGAAAGAATTTGGATTTAAAATTGCTTCTCAAGTCTTTGACCTCAAGTCCAAGTCAAGTCCCAAGTCAAAGACAGGCAAGTCCAAGTCGAGTCTCAAGTCACTTACGCATAAGTCGAGGTCAAGTCCAAGTCGTCTGCTTTGAGCTTCAAGTCATTTCAAGTTTTAAAACCAAAGAACCAAATATAGCTTAGATTTTTGCAATTTATATGATTTTTAGGATAAATTGTACTTCAAGAGTTATGGTATATTTATATATGAGTGTTTATAGAGTACATAAGAGTTGTAGAAATGCTAATTCGTTCCTTTTTAAATGTCTTGACAAGATCTTAGTGCGAATCATTGTAGTAAGAATAGAAAGAATTGAGATTTAAAAGTGCTTCTCAAGTTTTCTCAAGTCTTTGACCTCAAGTCTAAGTCAAGTCCTAAGTCTTAGTCCATTTAATCATTTATTAGTCCCTACATCTGCCACACACCTTCACTAGAATCATTTGAATGATTTTAGCCCCGAAATTGCCAATCTCTAGTGAACTAAAAGTAAAAAGTAGCCGTTAACTCAAAAACTAATGCTTCATGACAGATCTGAAGATACAGACAGACTAATAATGAAAGGATTACTCAAACTTGTGTGAATGAAACACAACACAACTTTGGGCATGTTTTTGATGAGGCAACAACATTATAACATGGCTTAAAGCTCACAAGAGTCAATTTACCGTAATATGGTACCTTTAATCACATTGTAAGTGCGCTGTCAAATATTTATCTAGTTTATTTAATTTTTTTTTCTATTGGTTTTACTCATTTAAGCAGGCAATCATTATAACTTATCCTGCAGCTACACAGACATTAGAACAGTGTCTTTAATTACAATCCCTCCACAGCCTCTCAGTCTCCACTTTTCCCACAGTCTCTGAAATAAAAAGCACTTTTGCCTCTGTACTTTCCCTATTGATTTTCATGGGAACACATTTTCAAACTCATGAATTTTAGATGTCTTGGTGGGCCTGCCTCGCGCTCATTTCTATCCTAATGGTGTGTTTGGGTTGGGTGTATTTTGCCTAAAGTTATACTATTTTAGAATACATGGCCATCGCTCAAACTGAGATTTCCCCCAAGGGACCGTTGCTAAATTACAATATGTGAGGGTGCCTTCTACATTCAGAGGAGATGGCTCTGGTGTTGTCACAATGCTGGAATTTCAAACAATTCGATAACAAAACAAAGGGTTGGACTTGATACTGATTTTAACACAAAATAACTGTAGCTTATTATTAAAGGTCCTTCCTACATTATACAAAATTGACTCTTGTGAGCGTTTAGTCGTGTTATAATATTGTTACCTCTTCAAAAACTGACCTGGAGTTGTGTTTTGTTTCATTCACACGTTTGAGTAACTGTATTATTAGTCTGTCTGCATCTCCAAAGTGCAAAATTAGGGGTGGTATCAATAACACGTTGCCGGTACAATACATACTAGGGATGACCCTATCTGATAGTCGGTATTGGCTCCCGATCAGGCTCTTTTATGAGTATTGTGCAGTATTGGATTAAATCACATGATCGGACCGATCCAGTTTCACATGATTTTGTGACATCGACAAGCTTTTCGCCACCGTGTCTGCTGTGTGGGACTTTTCACTACATCAAAACGACTACAACAAAAGTCAAACAGCGACACAATCGCTGCAAACAAACAGTTTCTCATGGAGGAACCAGCAGAGCAACTTTAACTCTACCAATTTGATTCATCACTTACAAAACAATCATCCGGCGAGTTTGAGATTTACAAGCACAAGATGGCAAAGCTACAGCAGCAAACACTGGCACAGGCATTTCAAAGAGAAAAGCTCCCTTGAAATGCCGACGAGTCCAAGAAAATAACTCAGAGGACTGTCGAATTCATCGCTTTAGATGATCAACCGCTGTCTGTCGTGGAAAACATAGGCTTTCGTCGTCTAATGGACATTTTGGAGCCAAGGTACGAACTTCTTTCATGGCACTACACAAAAAGGTATCGGATCGGTATCGGAAAGAGCACTCCTTAAAAAATCATAATGGAAGCCAAAAAATCTTGATCGGGACATCTCTAATATATACCTCAATACATAGGCCACGATACAGTACATATCTCGATATAGTGAGCTTTCAATTCGATACGATTTGATCATTTGTATTTCAAATCAATTCGATACGGTTCAATAAAAAAAAAAAGGCTACCGTAAATTCCGGACTACAGCGCGCACCCGATTAAGAGCCGCGTGCTCAGATTTATGAAGAAAAATCAATTTTGTAATTATATGAGCCGCACCATATTATAAGCCGCTGGCCAAAGACTAAGCGGGGGGTTCGCTTCTGCGTCCCCGCCGCCTGGAGCGCCTCCGGGATGGGCCGCGGACGCGGTCCCCCGCTGAACTCTGGGGACGGACTCGCTCACTGGTGACACTTGGGACACACACGCGCCACAGGCACTTACACACCTTCACACACTTGGGACACACACACGCGACATGCACATACACACCTTGGCGCTCTGGGAATAAACCACGGTAGCGATCGCTTTAGCCTTCAGTCTGATTTGTACAGTGGAAACACGCGGCCGCGTGCTCTTTGCGTGTTAACCCAGTCCTCCAGAAAGTTTTCAAGCTCAGGCCATCTGCTATGGTTACCTCTGAAAGCTTTGGTTGTCTTTTTACACTGGCTCAGTTCTTCTTGCTGGAGCCTCCACCTTCGCACCATCTACTCGTTTATGCCAATTTTACGGGCAGCAGCTCGATTTCCTTCTTTAACTGCCAGAGTGATCGCTTTTAGTTTAAAAGCTGCATCATATGCTTTTCGTCTGGTATTCTCCATGTTGATGAGGGTTAGCAGAAAGACTGAAATAAGGAAGTTGTGATTAATCATACAATTTCATTGGACCTCAGTGAACTACTTATTCATTTTATTGGTCCATGTTTTTTCCCGCGATGAAAAAAAAAATAAAAAAGCCGCTTCATATTACGAGCCGCAGTGTTGAAAGTGTAGGAAAAAAAGTAGCGGCTTGTGATCCGGAATTTACGGTAAATCATGGCTGTGATACTTAGTCTTTGTCTAACCACTTATTGTGCTATTGATACAGCAGCTCATGATAGCGATACTGTATCATCACATTAAATATTAAGATATATCGAGCTAAAGCTAAAAAGAGCTGTTAACTACCACTATCACATTTTGAGTAGGGGTGTGCAAAAATATCAAATATCGATATATCTTATTATTTAATGTGATGATACAGTATCGACATCATGAGCTGCTGTATCGATATATCACCAAGAGTATATTTTGGTATATTTTACTACATTATTTTATTACAGCACTACATCTTGTTCAGCGGAAGGAAACTCTTTTATGCAACACATTTGACATTTGTACTGATTATTTGATATTTTTGCACACCCCTACTCAAAATGTGGTAGTGGTAGTTAACGGCTCTTTTTAGCTTTAGTTCAGCAGAGATTGGTAATTCTAGGACTGAAATTATCCAAAAGATACTAGTGAAGGTGTGTGGAGTTTAAAAACACAGTGGAGCACTTAGAGAAGAACTCGTGTGAATGAACAAAACACGACTCCAGGCATATGTTTGGTGAGGAAACAACATTATAACAGATCAGAAAATAGCGTAATATGGGAGACTAGACTAGAGTTAGACTAGAGTTGTTATGAAACTAAAATTTTAGGCTTGATTTCGATACTGGATACCCCAATTATCGTACAAATCTGACAATATATTGTAATTTTCAACACAAAATAATGGTATTTTCTCTTATAATACCATGTGATCTGATAATAGATAGCAGTAGATGATGATGATACTTAAAAAATTCAAGAAAGTCCCAATTATGCTCGTTCTACTGTATATTAGAGATGGGACGACACACAATTTTCACGAGACGAGACGAGATTGGGATGAGATTTTAACATAATTCCTATACATTTCACTTTTCAGTTTCTGATTTTGGCTGCATAATTTTGTTATTTATTTCATTTCATAGTTTTTTTCCATTCTGGTACTGCTTTTTGGAGCTGTAAAAGATGAAACTCCCCAACACGTAATCTGTTTTTGTCCAATTCAAATGGAAAAAACCATCTCATAAGATAATTTTTTCTCTTGTGCGCATGATCTTGTTGCAAATTTGTCTCATAAGATCTTGTATCACCCCTAATCTATATGGTTTTATTGTATTATTCCTTCTGATGCTAGTTTTATATTCGCAAATGTGACTTTTTGGACAACCCCTCTCCAAACGATAACATAACGATCCCTCCGTACAGCTCTTATTTGTGTTGATATAGTGTGTGGCGTATATGTAGTGATTTTCCCTCTGTGTATCAGGTGACGGATGAACCCATTGGAGAATACTGCCCCCGGTGGTGATCCTAACTACATGCAGTAAATCCAGAGCTGGCGGAAAAACACAGAAGCACAATTTCGCACATATATCCACCCATATGGATTTCAGGACTTTATTGAGCAATAAAAAATATACACCAAGGAAAATATCATTTTCCTTATATCTCCCATAGTGTTGCTCTTCTTTCAAAATCTGATCCAATACTTTCCACCAACGCCCCAAAATCCCAAATGAAAAATTAAAAAATAAAAATGCTTTCAGTTAGACAGTAAATAGTTTTTTTTTTTTTTTTTCTTCAACCAAGCAGTTCAGTTGCAGTCACTTTCACTGCAAATTCCCAGATATACGAAAATTGTGTACTTTTAGTTTGAGGTCGTCACATCCGAGTCTGCATCGCCGTAGATTTCCGCCAATTTCTGAAACTCAGGCCCCCAGTCGTCCAGGTAATTGTAATCCTGTTCCGACTGCGTTCCGAAAGAGTCTAGCGGACTTATCGTACCTGCCGGAGACCCTTGACCTTCGAAGGCGTAAGTTTGGAGCGAATCGTACGGCGGACCGCTCGTGTCCAAGTCCGCCTCCACGAGTTTGTGTCGGATAAATTCGTGGACGTCTTCCTGGTCCACGGAGGGGCTGGCGGAGCTGCGGCGCGCTGGAGCAGTGCACTGTGGTCTGGCGTCCGGCCGTACGTCTCTCCTGAATTTGAGTTCCTCCGCGGCGGCCGGGTTGCGAAGGGCGATGATGTCGAAGGCTTCCGTGTCCTCCTCGCCACCGCCCTCGTCGTCGTAGGTTACCACGTTTTCTCGGATGTCCTCCTCGGAGATGATCAGCGGCTCTTTCTTACTCCGTCGCAGAGTGATGAAGAGGACCACAATGGCTGCAACACACAGAATGGAGAATGGTTAGAAACTGCTCGATTAGTTAATGAAGAACACACGTAGACGTCAGCACATCACCCCAGTCCTTTTTACACTTCATTGACTTCCAGTTTCTTTTAGAATTGACTTTAAAATTGTACTTTTTGTTTTTAAAGCTCTTAATGGATTAGCACCTTGTTATTTGACCGAGCTTTTATCTGTCCGAAAATCAAGTCTCACTTTAAGGTCAAATAACCAACTTCACTGGGGTGATCTTCTCTGTGGCTGGTCCCAGACTGTGGAACAATCTGCCCTTTGAGCTACGTAACATCACTGATTTTCACCTTTTTAAATCTAGGCTCAAAACCCATTTATTCAAAATGGCTTTCAATACTTAGTAGTTTGTGGCATGTAATTTTTCTGCATTGTGTGTTTTACTGTTTATTGTTTACATTGTTGTATTCTGTATAATGTTCTGTCTTTTGTATTGTTGTATTTTCAGTTTTTAATTGGAAAGCACTTTGGTCACCATTGGTGTTATAAAGGGCTATATAAATAAAAATTGATTGATTGATTGATGTTTTTTTTTTATTTTGACTTTATTTTGTGGGCTAATACTTAAAACGTAACAATATAAACTGGTTTTATAACAAAGGCCCCATATTTCGCTATTTTCACATCACAAACATCTCTGGAGTTGTGTTTTGTTTCATTTACACATGTTTGAGTAACACTTTATTACTACATCTGAATCTTTAAAATTCTAAATTCTCTGTTCCACATTGTGATGTCATGCTGTAATACAGGAAGTGCTTCATTGTGTTTTTAAACTCCACACACCTTCACTAGAAACAACTGGATGATTTCAGCCCTGAAGAAGTCAATCTCTACTGAACAAAAGTAGTAGTAGTAGTAATAGTAGTAGTAGTTTGAGTCATGTCTCTTTAATAGTAGTAGTAATAACTGCAGTATAGTAGAAGTAGTAGTTGTGGTAGTGATAGTAGTAATAGTGCTAGTAGTAGTAGCAGTAGTAGTAGTAGTAGTAGTAGCAGCAGCAGCAGCAGTAGTAGTAGTAGTAGTAGTAGCAGCAGCAGCAGCAGTAGTAGTAGTAGTAGTAGTAGTTGGAGGCATGCCTCTTTAATATTAGTAGTAATAACTGTAGTATAATAGAAGTAGTAGTTGTGGTAGTGGTAATAGTAATAGTTGTAGAAATAACAGTATTAGTACAACTGGATTATTTCACCCCTGAACCAAAGGTAAAAGGAGCTGTTAACTTGAAAACTACCACTACATGACATCACAAGGTGGAACAGAGCATTATGAGCTTTGGAAATGTAGACCGACTAATAACAAATGATTACTCAAATGTGTGAAAAAAAAAAAAAACTCCAGGTACATCTTTGAGAAGGAAACATTTTGATGTGTAATACAGGACCTTTGATTTGTTAGGTTCACGTTCCAAGTGAAATGGATCAAAATGTCAGACCGAGTACAAGGCTCAGAAGCCAAAAATATTTCTGCAAATAGACCCTGTATAAATCTGGATCTGACTTGTGACAGAGACGACGTTGAACTTTGTGTCAGTTCTTGGAGACTTCCTGTAATTAATGTGAGACAAACCATGAACCACGATGACACATTTGCATTTTTGAACCAAGAAATCTGCCACAGAATCTGAACCTTTCTGCACTAAAGATTTAAATGAAAGTGTCTTAATATATCTAAAAATACTACTGATATTACTAAGGTTACTATTACTACTACAGCTACTATTGCTACCACTACTACTACTCTTGTACTACAACCATTACTACTACTACTACTATTACTACTACTGCTATTATTTTTGCTACTACTATTACGGCAACTACTATCACAACTACAGCAACTGATGCTGCTACTATTACAAAAACTACTGCTGATACTACTATTACTACGACTACTACTGTGGCTACTACTACCACTACTGCTATTACTACTATTACTTCTACGACTACCATTACCCCCACCATTACCAATAGTACTAGTACTGCTATTGCTACTGTTGCTAATACTACTACTACTACTACTGCTACTACTACTACTACTACTACTACTACTACTGCTACTACTACTATCACAACTGCTCCTTCTATTGTTTGCTGCTACAACTGCTGCTGCTGCTACTGCTACTGCTGTTACTGCTGCTACTGCTGCTGCTGTTACTACTACTGCTGTTGCTGCTAACTGTTACTGCTACTAACCACTGCTGCTACTACTGCTGCTGTTTGCTACTGCTACCTGTTACTGCTAATGCTGCTGCTACTACCGTTTGCTACTACTACCGTTACTACTACTGTTACTGCTGCTGGCTGCTGCTACTAACCACTACTACAATTACTACTATGCTGCTGCTGCTAACTGCTTACTACTGCTGCTGTTGTTGCTGTTACTGCTGCTGCTGCTACTATTGCTGCTGCTACTGTTTGCTACTGTTGACTACTGCTACTGCCAACTGCTGCTACTACTACTACTGTTACTGCTGCTGCTTACTACTGCTGCTTAACTACTGCTGTTGCTGCTACCACTACTGCTGCTGCTGCGCAGCTACTACTGCTGCTGCTACTACTGTTGCTGCAACTTAGCTGCTACTACTACTACTGTTACTACTACTACTACTGTTACTACTACTAATACTACTACTACTACTACTACTGTTACTACTACTACTACTACTACTACTACTGTTACTACTACTACTGCTACTACTACTGTTACTACTACTACTACTATAACAGCTGCTATTACGTCCACCACTACTGCTGCTACTATTACTGCTACAAGTACTACTACTACTACTACTACTACTACCACTACACTTTCATACTTTGGTGGAGTTATTTGATATAATATAGAACGCTTCAAAAACTCCTCACTGCCAAGTCCATATTTGTGTAGTGGTACGTGATCATAGTACAAGTACATCTCATTAAACATTAGTCACATTGGATGGGTACAGCAGATCCTGTTGCTTCTGTTTCCTGTTACAAAGAAACTTGCCGTAAAATTACCATCTGTCAACAGCCCAATCTGGACTCTCTGAAAGTGCTCAAGACACCGTGATGCAGACGCATAAATCAAGACAATGCGAGTGGAATATATGTGCTGTGTGTACTGAGAGAGGCTGATACTCTGGAAGAAAAGTAGTAGTAGTGGTTGTAGTACTAGTAGTAGTCCTCCCCGAGCTACTAACAGGCTTTTACTCAGGAAGAAATTCAGACTGAGGTAAGTGTTGTATTATAATAGAAGTAGTGGCAGGAGTAGTAGTAGCAGTAGTAGTAGTGGCAGTACTGGCAATAGTGAAGTTGTACACATCATAGTTTTGCATCACAATAAGTAGAACTAGGTAGTAGTAGTAGTAGTAGTAGTAGTAGTAGTAGTCGTAGCAGTAGTCGTAGCAGTAGTTGTTGTACTAATAATAGTAGTAGTCATAGCAGTTGCAGTTGTTGTATTAGTAGTTGTTGTACTAATAATAGTAGTAGTCATAGCAGTTGCAGTTGTTGTATTAGTAGTGGTGGTAGTAGTTATTGTTGTAGTATTAGTAATGATAGTACTAATAGTAGTCATGGTAACAGTGGTACTTACAAAGGCAGTAGCAGTAGTATAAAATATTAACTATAATTTGATTAATTATCAGTTTTACACATCATAGTTTTGCATCACACTGAGTAGCAGTAGTAATAGTACTATTAGTTGTGATAGTGGTATTAGTACTGTGGAACATTCCAGAGTCCAGTAAATACCATACTTAAAACTAGCTCCTAACACGATTAGTAATAGAAGTAGTAGTAGTAATAATAGTAGTAGTAGAAATAACAGTATTATTAGTAAGATTAGTAGTAGAAGTAATAGTAGTAGTAGTAGTTGGAGTCATGCCTCTTTCGTAGGAGTAATAGTGGTAGTAATAACTGTAACAGTATTAGTATTATTATTAGTAGTAGAATGAGAGAAGTAATCGTAGTAGTAGTAGTAGTAGTAGTAGTAATAATAATTGTAGTTTGAGTCATGCATCTTTAATAACAGTATTAGTAGAATTTGTAGTAGTTGGAGTCATGCCTTTTTTGTAGTAGTGGTAGTAATAACTGTAACAGTATTAGTATTCGTATGAATAGTAGTAGAAGTAATAGTAGATGGAGTCATGTCTCTTTAGTAGTAGTAGTAGTAGTAATAACAGTAGTATAGCAGAATTAGTAGTTGTGGTAGTGGTAGTAGTAATAGTAGTAGTAGTAGTAGTAGAAACAGTAGTAATAACAGTATATAGTAGAATTAGTAGTTGTGGTAGTAGTAATAGTAGTTGTAATAGTAGTAGAAACAGTAGTAATAACAGTATTAGTAGAATTTGTAGTAATAGTAGTTGGAGGAGTCATGCCTCTTTTGTAGTAGTGTAGAAGTAGTAGTAATAACAGTAGTATTAGTAGTAGTAAAAAAAACCCAAAAACTTTGGTTGTAGCTTTTGGGAATTTAAACGGTTTAGAAAAAGTTGTCAGAGAAGTACTGGCAGTTATTGCATCTGTAGACTTTAGCGCTTTTACCACAGCCGCATCAAATTACCAGTACTTTTACACACGAGTCGAAAACACGGCAGCTCCACTGAACAACCGACGGCGCACACGCTAACAACTCCACCGCTCCAGTGCCCACAATAGCACGGCCGTGTTTTATGCAAATGCGCTTCATGTCGTGAACCAGAGCTGTTTGTTAAATCAGAGGGTGAGACGCTCGGACACGTCACACTCCGTAAACACCGGCGCCATAAAATCAGTGGAGCTAAGTGCACATCCACACGTGTTCTCCGCAGAGACGCTGGAGTTAACAGAGCGCGTCGCGGTACTACATCGCTAATACGCATTATGATCCGAGCCGCTACGGTTATGACAACAGTAACTCGCAGGAGCCCCGCCGCGTCTCAATTTTTTTAATACCATAAGTTAACCCCCTGCGAAGAGAGCCGGATTGATTTCAGACGATCACGCGTTACAGAAGAGCCCCCGCTACGTAAAGAGCCTCGCCAAATGGCTGAGTCACTCGGCTTTATCTAACAAACTGTATCGATGTAGAAAATGGTGGCAATATTATCCTTTTCAGATGGATAGTATCGTGTAAATGCCGCTTGTATAAACATTTGCAGTGCTTTTAGGATGATTTTGGACCACATGAACGCAGTAAAAGTGGAGTTGTTGAACACATTTTAGGGTGACTGGACGTCCCTGTTTACCCAGGACAGTTCCAGTTTTGAGCTCTGTGTCCCCTGCCCCAGTAGATTTATCCAAAACTAGTGATTTGTCCCAGATTTATACACAAAATCTATCAGGTGTTCCTATTTTTGACCAATTTGATACCTGCCAACAGTAAAGAGAGGCATACGCTGTCATTTGTTGAGGTAAAATGCAGAAAAGCTGCTTAAAAACGACCAAAACACAAAGAAAATGTGATTGTGCAGACTCACATGTTGGTTATGAATTGTCTCGATTTTCCTTAATTACGCACTCGCTTCACTTTTTTTTTATTACCAACCACCAAAACAACAGACAAGTCCTAGGTTTTTTATTTGAAATCCTGGTCAACCTAAGTCATGTACCTGCCGTTTATTTTTTACTGTTCGTGCTACTACATCTACTACTACTACTACTACTACTGCTACTACTACTACTACTACTACTACTACTACTACTGCTACTACTACTGCTACTACTACTGCTACTACTACTACTGCTACTACTACTGCTACTACTACTACTATCACCACCACCATCACACCACTGCCACCACCGCCTACCACCACACCGCTACTACTGCTACTACCACTACCGCTACCACCACCACCGCCTACCACCACTACCGCTACCACCACCACCGCTACCACCACCACTGCCACTACCGCCTACCACTACCACCGCCACTACCACCGCCACCACCGCCACCACCACCGCCACCACCACCGCCACTGACCACACTACCACGTTACCACCACCATCGCCACCACACGTTACCACTACCACCCACATACCGCCACACATCGTTACCACTACATCGCCACTACTATCGTTGATTATTACTACCACTACAATAATTACTACCATCGCCACTACTACCGCCACTACTACCGTTACCGCCACCACTGCCACCACCATTACTGCCACTACCTACTGCCATTACCACCATCGTTACCACCGCTACCACTACTACACGCTACTACCACCGTTACCGTTAATTACCATCTGCTACCACCACCGCAATTACTACTATACCGCCACTACCACTGCCATTAATACTCACTATTCGCCACTATTACCACCGTTACCTACTACCACTACATTACTACTGCCACACTCATTACCATCACTACTACCACTACTACCTGCCAATGTACTACTACCACCACTACTACCGCCGCTACTACCACCACTACCATTACTGCCACTACTACCAATACCGCCACTACTACCGCTGCCATTACCACTGCCACCGCCATTACCACGTTACCAATTATTACCACACATTACCACCGTTACCACCGCCACCACCATCGCCATTACTACTGCCACCAATTACCGCCACCGCTACATACTACCACCGCTACCACTACCTACCGCTACATTACCACCGTTACCACAATTACTACTACCACCACCACCGTTATACTACTGTTACCACCGCCACTACCACTGCCAATACTACCGCCACCATTACCATTACTACTACTACTACCGCCACTACTATTACCGTTACTATTACTACCGCCATTACTACTGCCACGTTACTGTTACCATTACTACTACTACTACTGCTACTACTACTGCTATTACTGCTACAGTTGCTATTACTACTACCACTACAACTACTACTACATCTACTACTACTGTTGCTATTACTACTACTTCTACTGCTACCACTCTTACCGCTACTGCTGTTTTTACTATTACTACAACTAAAAATACTACTACATGTACTACTACTGTCACTGTTATTACTACTACTGCTGCTGTTGCTGCTACTACTATTATTACTACTACAAGTACTACTACTACTGTTGCTATTACTACTACTACTACAGCTACTACTTTTACTGCTACTGTTGCCATTACTACTACAACTATTACTACATCTACTACTGTTGCTAGTACTGCTACTACTACTACTACTACTACTACAATTACAACTACATCTACTACTACTACCACTACTACTCCTACTGTTGCCATTACTACTACCACTGCTATTACTACCACTACTACTGCTACTACTATTACTGCTACAAGTACTACAACTCCTACTACAGAACATTTTCACTCATATCTTTGTAAACAGAGTACGTTCAAGTGTAGAAGTACTTCAGTACGTACTTCTGTTGCACCCTGAGCGTAAAACCCGGGCCGGACTCTTAATGAGGAGCTGGGGCGGCCTGGACTCTGGCCTGGACTCTGGCCTGGACTCTGGCCTGGACTCTGGCCTGGACTCTGGCCTGGACTCTGGCCTAATGAGCCTCTGTGGTAAGTGCTGACCTCTGTGTGCGGTGTTAACATTAGCTCTGTTTAATCAAATGGCACCGGGCGGTTTGTACAGCGGGAGCGCATCTGAAACAGTTCATTATGTAACATTAGTGAAGACGAGGGAGACGGAGCCGGGGTCCTGCAGAGACCCACGCTCAGAAATGAGAAGGAAATATACATGATTTAAGAAAGAGGAGATGGAGAGAAGTCTGGACTGAAAAAAAAGTGCATTGTGACTGACCCGAAATGACTGACAAAACTTTACAAAGACGAGGATGTGGAGCTGTTTCCTGATTTCTGATTTCAGAGGGAGTGATTGACAGGTGGATTAACCAATCAGAGAGAAGAAAGGTCCGGTCTGTCAGAAACAAACTTGGCTTCTTAGATCAATAAAGGGGAAAAACATAAAGGACTGAAATCAAATAAAGAAATCAAAGCTCCAAACTAATACATATTTCAAGTATTTTTTATTTTGATTTGATGAGTTTTTATTCCGAGTTTATGCCCAGAGAGCAACAATAATCATTTACAAACTATATACTAATATATATCAGTAGTAATAGCACTGGTATTGGTAGTAGTTGTAGTATAGTACTAGTAGCAGTGGCAGTAATCGTCGTAGTAGTGATAATACCAGTAGTAGTAATAGTATATTAGTACAGTAGCGGTAGTAGCAGTAGTAGTAGTAGTAGTAGAAGTAGTAGTAGTACTACTAGTAGTAGTAGTAGTAGTAGTAGTAGTAGTAGTAGTAGTAGTATAATAGTACATACAGTAGTAGTAGTAGTAGTAGTAGTCGTGGCAATAGTAGTAGTAGTAATAATATAGCAGTTGGCAGCAGTATAGTGCAGCAGTAGCAGCAAATGGTTAGCAGCAGCAGCAGCTGTTAAGCAGCAGCAGTACAGCAGCAGCAGCAGTTGCTGCTGCAGCTAAGCAGCTGGTAGCTGCAGCGTTGCTGCTGTTGCAACGGCCGCTTAGCTGCTGGTAAGCTGCTGCTGCTGCTGCCAAGATTGTTGCTGCTGCTGCTGCTGCCGCAGCTGCTGTTGCCGCTGCTAAGCAGCAGTTGCTGTTGCTGCAGTTGTAATGCGCCAAGCAGCAGCTGGTTGGCTGTTGTTGCTGCTGCAACAGCGCTGTTGTTGGCGTTGGTTGCTGGCTAAGCAGCAGCTGCTGCTGTTGTTGCTGCTGTTGCAGCGGCAGCGGCAACCAGCAGCAGCGTTAGCAGCAATGTTGCTGTTGCTAGCAGTTGTTGGCACCACCAGCACCGTTGCGGCAGCATGGTAGCGGCAGCGCTGGCAGCGGCACATGGCAACGGTGCAGCTGTTGTTAAGCAGCTGCTGCCAAATCAGCAGCAGCTTGCTGCTGCAGCAGTTGTTAAGTACAGCGGCTGCAGCGGCAACCAGCAGTTGCTGCTGCTGCTAAGGCAGCGTTGCAGCTGCTGTTGCTGCTGCCGCTGTTGCTAAGGCGCCGCGCTGCGCTGCTGCTGCTGCGTTGCTGCCAACGCTGCTGCTGCGCTAAACAGCGGTGCAACCAGCTGCTGCTGCTGCCGCTGCCGCTGCTAAGTGCCTGCCACCACAGTTGCGTTGTTGCTGCTGTTGCTGCCGCTGCTGCTGCTGTTGCTGCTGCTGTAGTTGCTGCGCTGCACCAATGTCGCGTTGGTTGCTGCTGTTGTTGCTGCTGCTAAGCAGCTGCTGCTGCCGCTGCTGCTGCGGCTGTTAGTTGCTGCTGCCGCTGTTGCTGCTGTTGCTGCCGGTTGCTGCTGCTGCTGTTGCTGCCGCTGCCGTGCCGCTGCCGCTGCCGCTGCCGCTGTTGCTGCTGCTGCTGCCGCCACCAATAGTGCAGCGTTGCTGCTGCTGCTGCTGCCGCTGCTGTTGCCGCTGCTGTGCCGCTGTTGCCAAATCGCTGTTGCTGCCGCTGGTTGCTAACCGTTGCTGCTGCCGCTGCTGCCGCTGTTGCTGCCGCTGTTGCCAAACAGTGTTGCTGCTGCCGCTGCTGCTGGGTTGGCTGCTGTTGCTGCTGCTGTTGCCGCTGGCTGCCGCTGCCGCTGCTAGCAGCGTTAGCTGCCGCTGCTGCCAGCCACCATTGCAGCAGCAGCAGTGCGTTGCTGCTGCCAGCTGCTGTTGC
Organism: Odontamblyopus lacepedii; assembly: GCA_034769755.1. Taxonomy (NCBI): domain Eukaryota; kingdom Metazoa; phylum Chordata; class Actinopteri; order Gobiiformes; family Gobiidae; genus Odontamblyopus; species Odontamblyopus lacepedii. The sequence continues at coordinate 31,701,183 of CM068361.1, forward strand.
CAGTAGCGCAACCAGCTGGCTGCTGGCAGCAGCAACAGCAGCAGTTGCCGTGCTGCTGCTGCTGCTGCTGCAGCAAGTTGCAGCTGCTGCCGCCGCCGCCGCCGCCAAGGCGCTGCAGCAAGTGTTGCCTGGCAGCAGCAGCAGCAGTAGCAGCAGCAGTAGCTGTAGTAGTGCTGCTGCAGTAGCAGTAGCAGTAGCAGTAGTAGCAGTAGCAGTAGCAGTAGCAGTAGCAGTAGTAGTAGTAGTAGTAGTAGTAGTAGTAGTGTGGTAATAGTACTGTGCCTCTGCAGATATTTGACCAAAAAAAATCTTCCAAGATCTTCAACTTTTTTAACTCTTCTTTTTTAACTTTTTCTTTCTTTCTCACCTCAGCACTTTTTCAGAATCTCTCCTGAGCCACTGAGACATTTGCCTTTGGAGAAGTGGAGAGTACGAACACATTAGAGGAGAGGAGACAGGAGAGGGAGGGGAGAGAGGAGGAGAGGAGAGGAGACAGGAGGACAGAGGGAGGAGAGGGAGGAAACAAGAGGAGAGAGGGAGGAGAGGAGACAGGAGGACAGAGGGAGGAGAGGGAGGAAACAAGAGGAGAGAGGGAGGAGAGGAGAGGAGACAGGAGGACAGAGGGAGGAGAGGGAGGAAACAAGAGGAGAGGGAGGAGAGGAGACAGGAGGAGAGCTGAGGAGAGGAGACAGGAGGAGAGGAGAGGAGAGGAGAGGAGGAGAGGATACAGGAGGAGAGCTGAGGAGAGGAGACAGGAGGAGAGGAGAGGAGAGGAGACAGGAGAGGGAGGGGAGAGAAGAGGAGAGAGGAGGAGAGGAGAGAGCAGAGGAGAGGGAGGAGAGGAGACAGGAGGACAGAGAGAGGAGAGGAGACAGGAGGACAGAGGGAGGAGAGAGGAGGAGAGGAGACAGGAGAGGGAGGGGAGGGGAGAGGAGAGGAGAGGGAGGAGAGGAGACAGGAGGAGAGGAGAGGAGGAGAGGAGACAGGAGAGGGAGGGGAGAGAAGAGGAGAGAGGAGGAGAGGAGAGAGGAGAGGAGACAGGAGGACAGAGAGAGGAGAGGAGACAGGAGGACAGAGGGAGGAGAGAGGAGGAGAGGAGACAGGAGGAGAGGAGACAGGAGAGGGAGGAGAGAGAAGAGGAGAGGAGAGAGGAGAGGAGAGGGAGGAGAGGAGACAGGAGGACAGAGAGAGGAGAGGAGACAGGAGGACAGAGGGAGGAGAGAGGAGGAGCGGAGACAGGAGGAGAGCTGAGGAGAGGAGACAGGAGGAGAGCTGAGGAGAGGAGACAGGAGGAGAGGAGACAGAAGGAGAGCTGAGGAAAGGAGGAGAGGAGACAGGAGGGAGAGCTGAGGAGAGGAGACAGGAGGAGAGGAGACAGGAGGGAGGAGAGGAGACAGGAGGGAGAGCTGAGGAGAGGAGACAGGAGGAGAGGAGACAGGAGAGAGGGAGGAGAGGAGACAGGAGGGAGGAGAGGAGACAGGAGGAGAGCTGAGGAGAGGAGGCAGGAGGAGAGAGGGAGGAAACGAGGAGAGGAGACAGGAGGAGAGCTGAGGAGAGGAGACAGGAGGAGAGCTGAGGAAAGGAGGAGAGGAGACAGGAGAGAGGGAGGAGGAGAAGGGGAGAGTGAGGAGAGGGGGAGAAGATGAGGGAGAGAGGGGGGTAGGAGAAAACGGGGGGAGAGGAGGAGAGGAGAGAGAAAGGGAAGTGATAACATGAGGAGACAGGAAAAGAAAGGAGAGGGAGAGAAACGATGGGGAGAGTGGAAGAAGAAGAGGGAGAGTAGAGGGCAGGAGAGAGAGGGAGGAGGAGAGAGGGGTGAGAAGAAGAAGGAGAGAGGGAGTAGAGGGCGGGAGAAAGGGAGAAAATGAGGGGGAGAGAGAAAGGGAAGAGGAGAGGGAGAGGAAGGACGGCAAGAGAAGGTGGGTGATGAGAGAGAGGAGGAGGAGAAGAGGGAGAGAGGGAGTAAGAGGGCAAGAGAGGCAAATGGGAATGGGAGGAGAGAGAATAAGAAGAAGAGATAACATGAGGAAGAAGAGGAGGAAAGAAAGAAAGGGGAAGAGAGCGACAAGGAGAACACAAAAGAACGAGGACAGGAGAGAGGAAGGAGAGTGTGGCGGGGAGGGAAGACGAGAGGAGAGAAGAGAGGGAAGAGAAGAGAGGAGGAAGACGACAGGAGGAGAGAAGTAAAAAGACTTGACCTGCCCAAATAAGAGGAGGAAAAGAGCAGTGCATCTGGACGCTGTTTCAGAGACAGACTTTTGTTCAGTCTGTGAGGAGGAGGTTTGGAGACTGGAGTTTAGACACAAACTCTTAAAGCACAATTGGCTCTTTTCAGACCGTAGACTCTAATACTGTCCCCCCCAGACACGCACAGGGCTGAAGTGCTCCTGTCCAAGCCGACTGCACCAGGGCTGGACACAGGCGGCCCCAGACTGAGTGAATGAGTGAATGAATGAAGGACGGGCCAGACGCAGTTTTCCCCGCGGACAATAAGTGCACTTTAACTTCCGTTTTGAATACAGAGGCTCTGCATTCAAAGTGTTCAGATTACAGTGATCCCTCGCTATATCGCGCTTCACCTATCGCGGCTTCGCGGAATTTTTTACAGTGCTTTTTTTTTTACAGTGAATCTGTATCTTGTTGATAAAGAAGAGGAGGAAGGACTAACACTTGGTCGCTTAGCAACCATGATGAGAATGGCCACTGAACTTCAGCGTGCGGCACAAGAATGGGACCCTCTGATGTGTCGTTCATTGCAGTTCTCAAATATAATTGAAGGTGGCATGTCCGTTTAGAAAAATCTTCTTGCTCAGAAAAAGAAAGAGTGCCAACAACTCCCCATAACGATGTTCTTCTCTCGGAAAAAGACCCCTGAAAGACGCTACGGCGCAGTGGAGTCAGGACGAAGAGGCGCAGCTGGAGGGACTGTGAAATACGCGAGTGACAATGTTTCCTCCTTGTATTCATTACTATATAAAAAATATTGTTTTCCAACACCGTTCTTTAAACTATTATAGTTATTTGTAAGAAAACGTTCATATTTCTATTTCTTAAACACATTTTGGGCCTGAAAAGAGGTTTTATTTTTTGTTTCATTCTGCAGTAAAGTATTGCATTGTAAAATAGTGCTGCCGCGATTATTCGACGTTGTCGACGTAATCGAATATGAAAATGAGTCGACTACAATTTTTTTGGTCGAATATGGTATACGGCAGTGGTATATAATGGCACCGCCAAAGAAAACAAACTTGAGGAAGTATTTGCCGTGCGCACTCTGCTGGCTGGTCTCTCTCTTTCTCTCTTCCCCCTTCCCCCGATTTGAGCATTTGAGAAAATGCCAGCGGCCGGTGGGTCAGAGTCGGATCCAAGAACAGTGGCGGCGACTTCTAGACCAAGACCTAAAGCCTCGAAAGTCTGGGAATACTTTCGGACAGATGGTGATAGAGTGGTTTGTACACTCTGTAAGACTTCGGCTTATCACGGGAGCACGACCACGATGCATGAGGTATTGAGAATACCGTTGCATATGCTGCTCGTGCAGACTCGTTAAATTGTGTGTGCATATCGTTGTTCAACATTGTCGAATGAGCACACACAACAGACATAACAGCAATAACCTTTGCAACTCGCACACACAAGGTAACCTCCCGGGAAAATAACCGCTTGTTTGTTTTTTTTTAATTAGTCGTTTAGATTAGTCGACTAATCGAAAAATTAGTCGAGAGATTAATCGTTAGAAAATTAGTCGTTAGTGGCAGCACTATTGTAAAATAACAGTAAAAAATAAAGCTGACGACTTCGCCGATTTCACCTATCGCGGGTTATTTTTGGAACGTGTCCCCCGCGATAAACGAGGGATCACTGTACACTATTTTCTGATGTTATAAAGCTGTTTCCTCATCAAAACCTTCCCCGCAGTTGTGTTTTGTTTCATTCACACATCTTAAACACACTCGTATGCATAATTAGGCTTAGAATTAGGTTTTTCAACTCTACTCAAACTGTGGCTAAAAGCAAACCAGTCATGTGATCATTGGTCAAAAACGTTCTTTTATTTTTCTTAACCGTTTCTTGTATTACTGATGTTCTATTGTGCGCTGTATTTGTGACCTGCCCAGGGACTGCGGATGTAAATGAGCTTTGTAGCTCTAATCCGGCATATTTACATTTGTTTATAACATATGTTCATGAATGTGCATTGTCCCTATCAAATAAATAAATACGTAAATAGGTTTTTCTACTCAAACAAAAAAAATGCTGTTCCACCTTGTGATGTCATGGGGTGATACAGGAAGTGCTCCGCTGTGTTTTTAAAACCCAGACACCTTCACTAGACTCATTTGAATGATTTCAGCCTCGGATTTGCCCATTTGCCCATTTGCCCAGGTCATGGGTAAAAAAAACCAAGACATTTCCATCACTGTCATATATTAAGCAAGTACGGCTATTTAAAGTGGACAGAGCTTCATAAGTTTGCAGATTTATGCTTGATTTACAAAGTCACTCATGGTTTAGCCCCAGCTCCTCTCTCAGAGTTTATCAGTCAGAGAAACAGCAGTTCTTCCTCTGCGTAAGAGCAGCTTTAGTCAGTCGGCCTGGTCTGCGACAGGAGCCAGGGAATGGAACTCTCTACCAGATGAAATTAGACGATTAACAACATACAAGGCTTTCACTAAACATGTGAGGAAATGGCTTGTTGATCCATTCATTCGTCAACACTCAAAGAAATCTGTTGTGCTGTATATTTGTGGTGTATTATTGTATTGTCCTTCTTGTTCTTAGCAGCAGTGTCTTGTCCTCTCAGTTTGTCTGGTGCTGTTTAGTCCAGTCTCATGTCTCTACTGTGTGTCTGTACTTATAGTTCTGTATTTTACTGCTTTTCTAACGTCAGGGCCAGGGGACTACAGATGAAAAACAGCCTTTTGCCTAATTCTGGCTTTTTTTTAACTTATGAATTGTCATATGCTTTATTAAATTGCATTGTCCCCTCCAAATCAATAAATCAAATCAAAAATTTCTACTGAACATATGGGTAAAAGGGAGATGTTAACTTGAAAACTATCGCTTCATGACACCACCAGAAAAGTTACACAATGCACCTTTAAGTAATGTCATTTTGAAGTAACAATTCTCCTACTTGAGTACAGTTTTTGAGCAGTCTACTGCCTCTGAGGTTAAATATTTTCACTTCTAAATGTTGGTCCTTCTAACTCCCGAGATCTTTGTAAACCAGTGATGGAACCTAGTAAAGTAAAAGTAGTGAAGTACTGTACTGAAGTATAAATTTGAGGTATCTTTACTTTACACAAGTAGATATATTCTTTTACTTCACTGCATTTGAGAGCAGATTTCTGTACTTTCTACTCCACTACATTTTTAGTATTTTTACTATTGCCTGAGTCTTGCTGAAAGGGCTGAGGGTTTATTTTTAACACATTTGTTTGAACAAAAATATACAAATAAAAACAGGCAGAAAAATCATAGATTATAGGTGCAAAAATTATAATTTCAATTATTTCTGTTGAACAAAATTCAACACAAATCACTATCAAAATCATTACATTTGAAGCTTTGTTAGACCTCAAAAATCTGCGCGAAATACTTTGACATTTTACAGTTGAACTACATTTTTACTTTAATACTTTTTCTTTTTACTTTTTTAGATTTTTCATGTCTTACTTTTACTTGAGTATTTGTTTGCTCCGGTATCTGTACTTTACTTAAACCTCAAAACTGAGTCTGTCTTCCATCACTGTATCTTTTTACGTTCTTTTTTCTTTTATAGACTTTTCATGTGACGCTTTTACTTGTTTTTATTTGTTTGCTGTGGTATTTGTAATTTTACTTAAGCATCAAAACTGAATACTTTTTCCATCACTGTAGTAAACAACTCTTTCTGCTAAACCCCAACTCATTCGTACTTTCCAGTCCACGGCTTTAATAAAAGTGCTAAAGTCAACTCTCATTCAAAACAACCGGACCATTTCTCATTATATTTTGGGCTGGAATAAAAAAAAAAGAAAAGTGAACCTCTAATTTGCTCGCCGCACGTCGCATTGTTAGAGCAATTGCACCTGTGTTATAATGGATTCTTACCCTGTGATTACCGCGAGCCGGAGCCCAAACTCAGAGCGCGGAGAGAGGGTCGGAGAGGGTCAAAAATGCTATTTGTCTGGACAGTCCTTATCGGCCGGCTGCTTTAAAACACCCTATTACACAATGTGCGTTCACAGGCGAGCTGAGTCACTGCTTTGTGAAGGCAAACGCATATTATATTTATGCTACTTTACTGCGCACAGACTTTGGGGCAGTTCTAGTTCCTCTTTCATGGTCATTTAAGCAAGTCCCATTTTGTAATACAGATGAGTGCGTCGCCAGAAATAGCACTATCAATTCCACATGCTATTATACAAGTAGAAGTACTGTGGTGGTACAAGGGAGAACTAGGAGTGGAACGGGACGCAAAAAACACAGTTCAGTACGTACCTGTTGAGTACATACATGTCTGAGTGATAAAATGCAGCACTTCTTTCCCTCAAAAGGCCCCTCACCTTGTGTCTGCTACAATACTGCACGATACTGAGGGAAATGGTAAAGAAACCGTGAAATTCATTACTAATAATGAGAACTAATAATAATACTTGTAACTATTATAATTATAATTGTTTAGATCTGGTTCAGACCTGGTTCAGTCCTAGTTTAGACTTGGTTCAGACCTGGTTCAGTCCTAGTTTAGACCTGGTTCAGTGCTGGTTTAGTCCTGGTTCAGACCTGGTTCAGTCCTAGTTTAGACCTGGTTCAGTGCTGGTTTAGACCTGGTTCAGACCTGGTTTAGACCTAGTTTAGACCTGGTTCAGTGCTGGTTTAGTCCTGGTTCAGACCTGGTTCAGTCCTAGTTTAGACCTGGTTCAGACCTGGTTCAGTCCTAGTTTAGACCTGGTTCAGTGCTGGTTTAGACCTGGTTTAGACCTGGTTTAGACCTAGTTTAGACCTGGTTCAGACCTGGTTCAGACCTGGTTCAGACCTGGTTTAGACCTAGTTTAGACTTGGTTCAGACCTGGTTCAGTCCTAGTTTAGACCTGGTTCAGTGCTGGTTTAGTCCTGGTTCAGACCTGGTTCAGTCCTAGTTTAGACCTGGTTCAGTGCTGGTTTAGACCTGGTTCAGACCTGGTTTAGACCTAGTTTAGACCTGGTTCAGTGCTGGTTTAGTCCTGGTTCAGACCTGGTTCAGTCCTAGTTTAGACCTGGTTCAGACCTGGTTCAGTCCTAGTTTAGACCTGGTTCAGTGCTGGTTTAGACCTGGTTTAGACCTGGTTTAGACCTAGTTTAGACCTGGTTCAGACCTGGTTCAGACCTGGTTCAGACCTGGTTTAGACCTAGTTTAGACTTGGTTCAGACCTGGTTCAGTCTTGGTTTAGACCTGGTTTAGACCTGGTTCAGACCTGGTTCAGTGCTGGTTTAGTCCTGGTTCAGACCTGCTTCAGACCTGGTTTAGACCTAGTTTAGACCTGGTTCAGACCTGGTTCAGACCTGGTTTAGACCTAGTTTAGACTTGGTTCAGACCTGGTTCAGTCCTAGTTTAGACTTGGTTCAGACCTGGTTCAGTCCTAGTTTAGACCTGGTTCAGTGCTGGTTTAGTCCTGGTTCAGACCTGGTTCAGTCCTAGTTTAGACTTGGTTCAGACCTGGTTCAGTCCTAGTTTAGACTTGGTTCAGACCTGGTTCAGTCCTAGTTTAGACTTGGTTCAGACCTGGTTCAGTCCTAGTTTAGACCTGGTTCAGTGCTGGTTTAGTCCTGGTTCAGACCTGGTTCAGTCCTAGTTTAGACTTGGTTCAGACCTGGTTCAGTCCTAGTTTAGACTTGGTTCAGACCTGGTTCAGTCCTAGTTTAGACCTGGTTCAGTGCTGGTTTAGTCCTGGTTCAGACCTGGTTCAGTCCTAGTTTAGACCTGGTTCAGTGCTGGTTTAGACCTGGTTCAGACCTGGTTTAGACCTAGTTTAGACCTGGTTCAGTGCTGGTTTAGTCCTGGTTCAGACCTGGTTCAGTCCTAGTTTAGACCTGGTTCAGACCTGGTTCAGTCCTAGTTTAGACCTGGTTCAGTGCTGGTTTAGACCTGGTTTAGACCTGGTTTAGACCTAGTTTAGACCTGGTTCAGACCTGGTTCAGTCTTGGTTTAGGCCTGGTTCAGACCTGGTTCAGTCCTAGTTTAGACTTGGTTCAGACCTGGTTCAGTCTTGGTTTAGGCCTGGTTCAGACCTGGTTCAGACCTGGTTCAGTGCTGGTTTAGTCCTGGTTCAGACCTGGTTTAGACCTAGTTTAGACCTGGTTCAGACCTGGTTTAGACCTGGTTTAGACCTAGTTTCGACCTGGTTCAGACCTGGTTCAGACCTGGTTCAGACCTGGTTTAGACCTAGTTTAGACCTGGTTCAGACCTGGTTCAGACCTGGTTTAGACCTAGTTTCGACCTGGTTCAATCCTAGTTTAGACTTGGCTCAGACCTGGTTAAGTCTTGGTTTAGTCCTGGTTCAGACCTGGTTTAGACCTGGTTCAGACCTGGTTAATTCCTGATGAAATTCTGAGTCAGAGATGTGGTATTATATGTCTGCCATGTAGTGCAGAGGGGCATGAATGAAATTTGACGCCCTATTTGACAAAATCGGCCGTTTATTCAGAGTGCCATTTTGTGTCCTTAAGTCGCCACAAATTGCACGAACTCACTGATGAACGCCCTGCAGGAACCGAACGCCCTGCACGAACCGAACGTCCTGCACGAACCGAACGTCCTGCACGAACCGAACGCCCTGCACGAACCGAACGTCCTGCACGAACCGAACGCCCTGCAGGAACCGAACGCCCTGCACGAACCGAACGTCCTGCACGAACCGAACGTCCTGCACGAACAGAACGCCCTGCACGAACCGAACGCCCTGCACGAACCGAACGTCCTGCAGGAACCGAACGTCCTGCAGGAACCGAACGTCCTGCACGAACAGAACGCCCTGCACGAACCGAACGTCCTGCAGGAACCGAACGTCCTGCACGAACCGAACGTCCTGCACGAACCGAACGTCCTGCACGAACAGAACGCCCTGCACGAACCGAACGCCCTGCACGAACCGAACGCCCTGCAGGAACCGAACGCCCTGCAGGAACCGAACGCCCTGCACGAACCGAACGCCCTGCACGAACCGAACGCCCTGCACGAACCGAACGCCCTGCACGAACCGAACGCCCTGCACGAACCGAACGCCCTGCACGAACCGAACGCCCTGCACGAACCGAACGCCCTGCACGAACCGAACGCCCTGCACGAACCGAACGCCCTGCACGAACCGAACGTCCTGCAGGAACCGAACGCCCTGCACGAACCGAACGTCCCTGCACGAACCAAACGCCCTGCACGAACCGAACGCCCTGCACGAACCGAACGCCCTGCACGAACAGAACGCCCTGCACGAACCGAACGCCCTGCACGAACCGAACGCCCTGCACGAACCGAACGCCCTGCAGGAACCGAACGCCCTGCACGAACCGAACGCCCTGCACGAACCGAACGCCCTGCACGACCCGAACGCCCTGCAGGAGCAGAACGCCCTGCACGAACCGAACGCCCTGCAGGAACCGAACGCCCTGCAGGAACCGAACGCCCTGCACGAACCGAACGCCCTGCACGAACCGAACGCCCTGCACGAACCGAACGCCCTGCACGAACCGAACGCCCTGCACGAACCGAGCAGGAACCGAACGCCCTGCAGGAACCGAACGCCCTGCAGGAACCGAACGCCCTGCACGAACCGAACGCCCTGCACGAACCGAACGCCCTGCACGAACCGAACGCCCTGCACGAACAGAACGCCCTGCACGAACCGAACGCCCTGCACGAACCGAACGCCCTGCACGAACCGAACGCCCTGCACGAACCGAACGTCCTGCACGAACCGAACGTCCTGCACGAACCGAACGTCCTGCACGAACCGAACGCCCTGCACGGACCGAACGCCCTGCACGAACCGAACGCCCTGCACGAACCGAACGCCCTGCACGAACCGAACGCCCTGCACGAACCGAACGCCCTGCACGAACCGAACGCCCTGCACGAACCGAACGCCCTGCACGAACCGAACGCCCTGCAGGAACCGAACGCCCTGCACGAACCGAACGCCCTGCACGAACCGAACGCCCTGCACGAACTCACTGATGAACGTCCTGCACGAACCGAACGCCCTGCACGAACCGAACGCCCTGCACGAACTCACTGATGAACGTCCTGCACGAACCGAACGCCCTGCACGACCCGAACGCCCTGCACGAACTCACTGATGAACGTCCTGCACGAACCGAACGCCCTGCACGAACCGAACGTCCTGCACGAACCGAACGTCCTGCACCACAACAGTTCGGTACAAATACATGCACCGTTACACCCTTACGTGAAACTACTACTTCTACTTAAGTCACTGTTTGGTGATGTTATTATATATTAGTACATGATAATTTGGAGTTGCAAGTGCACAATGTAACTTTTCTGGTTTGGAGGGTATCTGATACCTGCTTGTTTCCATGGAGATGTTAATGCTTTGCCTGGGACATTTCTAGCCTCTCTCACAGCTGGTCAGAAATACAAAGAGGAGTGAGTAGCCAGAAATAGTACTATCATTTCAAAATACTATTACTCCAGTAGAAGTACAGTGGTTTTTCAAGAAATTACTCAACTAAGAGTACAAATAAAGTATTTTGGGGCACAGACTGTAAATATAAATGGACATAACCAACCCGCTAGCCGCCGTGTTCCAAATAGGAAGTGAGAATCGGGCACTTCTGGCTCCGTCGACTCTGGCTCTGGCAAGAACTTTACATTGACCCCTCTCCATGTACCTGCTACTGTCAGGTTTGTCATTTTGATCTTAAAATTCCCATATTAACCAACACTACATGATCCTGGTGTTTTTATTTTGCTATTTTGTCTGTTAAAACGGAACTGGCTCCAAATTCGCCTCTATACCTGCCAGCCTCGATGAGCTTCATTTGACTGGAGCCGAACGCGATGGGTGACGTCACACTCCCTTAGTTCACTTCTTTATATGGTCTATAATTTGGGGAAACTACAACTCAAGTAAGAATAACAGAATAACAGTGGGGATATTGGAATCTAGATAATAATTTAGAGTTTCTGTTTTAAGTTTCTGTTTTACTCTTTCATCAGAAATGGCCAAAATGATGCCGTGGACGCCCAGCTTATGGCCAATATGAATATGCGAGTGAATATGTCAATGTAAACTACAAAGTCATTGTGCTGAAGAAAACCAGGCCACAGATTAATTAAAAATAGTAACATGTTGTACTTGCTCCACAAAAGCTCGTCTTAAGAGTATAAAAAAGTCAGTTTCATAGTCGGAAATTGAGGACGTTACAGTTATTCCAAATAAGCCTAGAATATTCCAGAATATGGCATTAAACTTAAACTCTATCAGGGAAACAAGAAGGTGACCCTGCAAGGCCAAGCTACAGGTCAGATCTGTGGAGAGGCGACGCCGCTCAGTCAAAATTCATGTTTTGCCATTTTTTTCTGAGCTATAAAAGCATGTGCAATCAAATAAACTTAAAATATATCATCTTAATGCCATACTGTGGAACATTTCAGGCAACTCAATAACTTACCAACTGAAACAAAAGCACGGCAGACCAACCATCACCAAAAAAGTTACACGGTGCAGCTTTAAATCCACAATATGACACTGAACTTGGAATTAATCATGGAAACAACAAGGCCAAGCAACAGGTCAGATCTGTGGAGAGGCGACTCCGCTCACAGTCAGAATACATGTTTTTTTCCTCAGCTATAGAATTATGTGTAATCGAATGAACTTAATGCCATACTGTGGAAAATTTCAGTCAAATCAGTAACCAGAAAAGTTACCTCTAAAAAAAGCACCTCTAAAATAAGAGATTTCCATGATTTTATAATTTTGTATTCATTTGGAGAGATTATAACTATAAAAATGACAAAAACATGTTGAAAATTACAGAAATCAAACTGAAGACACCACAGTAGGAAGAATTCTTTCAAAAAACACACAATTTACATGGATTTTGGGAACTTTAAACATGAATTCAACAAAATAAAAGCCTTTTCTTATATTTGCATTTCTCAGATAACAATTTATGTGTACGTTAGAGGCGTTTTTCAAGGTAACTCATGGAATTCACGATTTCCAACCAAAAAGTAACATTTTTAACCCCCAAAAATGGCCAAATTGAGAAAACGAGTATTTGAACCTGTCATGGGCACATTAAATCCTATCATTAACGTCATCGTACTGACAATAAATGCTTTTGGTTTTCACATTTTCATATTAGAAGGCTTTTTTTGGTGTTTTTTCTCGCTAAAAGTTGAACAATCCGCTGTGCACCATGTCAGTCCCAGAGCCTTTCTCAGTTATAATTGGGTTCAAACTCTGGTGTGTTATGAATTGGCTTTGACAGAGTGTTTGTATTCAGAGATAAACTGTTCAGGAGCTATTCATTAGTTTTATTGATTGTGTCCTGTTTTGTTTGGCTTTCAATTGTGCCGCTCAAAAATGGGAAATTACAATTCCCAAACGTGTCCGTCTGGTTTCTCCGTTTAGTTTTTATCATTCAAACATTCAAATTCCCGCTGGTGATGTAGATGAATGGTCTCGCCCAGTAACACAAGAACAATACGCCGAGCTGGTGGTGAAGAAAAACAGAAAAAAGAAAACGAGTTCATTTAAAAACGTTATTCCTCACTTACCTTATGCACTAAAGCACCAATTTTACTTTAATACTAATAATCATACTGCATTCTTAACTGTTTTCCAGATGCTCAAATTAACGGATGCAAGATTAGACGGATTAGGGATCGATATGGATATTTTCATGGTCGATGCCGATACTGATTGTTTTCAATACAGATCAACTGATTGCCAATAAGTTCTGATGATATTTTTGGCCCGATTTTGATTATTTTCTGCAAATTATGTAAGTTAAATTTACTACAAACTCCCCCAAGACCTTTTTTTCTTATCACAAACCTGTAAGAGAAGTGTGTAATCACATTGTGCAGCTATCTCTCCATTTTTGGGCTGATATTTTTGGACAGATTTGGATTATTTTCCGCAAATGATGCTTTATCTCCATGCTACATCTTCATCTGCTGTATTTTTTAGGCAGCAAATTGACAACAAAACAAAATATCAGCCTGTACTGGAGATTTAAGACCAATAATCGATGTGCTAAAAAGTAAAAATATTGTATGGCATCAGCCCCTCCGCCCACCACCAACGCTCACTCATGCAACACCACGGCAGTGTCTTGCCTAAGGGCACAACAACAGTTTTGATTGGAGCCCCACTGTGGCACCTGTAGGTCTCAATGTTTTCCATTCGAAGCACTAACCAGACCCAGACCTGCAGAGCTTCTGAGATCTGACGAGCTTTGAGAAGGAAGTTTGGCCATAAACTCATTTACACGACTCTTTTCAGTATTGATACTTGTATAAATGTTTCAATACCTTAGTTTTGGTATAAATTAAAATCAAATTTGCCCAGAACCCTACATTTTATCTTAAAGCTGCACTGTGTAATCAGTTAGTAGAAGACCTGCCTTGCTTAGCTCATCCATACATCCATTTTTTTCCCACTTATCCGGGGCTGGGTCATGGGGGCAACAGTCTAAGCAGGGACTTCCAGCCTTCCTTCAACCCAGACATTTCCTCCAGCGTTCCCAGGCCAGTTGAGAGACATAGTCCCTCCAGTGTGTCCTGGGTCTTCCCCGGGGCCTCCTTCTGGTGGGACATGCCCTGAACACCTCCTGAGGGAGGCGTCCAGGTGGCAGAACAGATGCCTGAGCCACGTCAGCTCCTCTCAGTGTGGAAGAGCAGTGACTGTACTCTGAGCTCCTCCTGTGTGACTGAGCTCCTCACCCTCTCTCTAAGGGAGCGCCCAGCCACTCTGCGGAGGAAACTCATTTCAGTCGCTTGTATCCGTGATCTCGTCCTGTCGGTCATTACCCAAAGCTCATGACCATACCTCATGACTTGCTTGGCTCAATGGAATTATTATTTGCCTGGAATGTTCCACAGTATGGCATTAAGCTCATCAACCTCCATGGAGGCAAACGTGATGCCAGCAAGCCAAATCTCAGGTTAAATCTGAGGAGGTTTTTCAAGTATTTCGAAGTATTTTGGGGAAATAAAATCACATGTAATTGCAAAAATGCAAGATGGATAAGTTTAATGCTATACTGTGGAACATTCCAAAGCCAAACTATGCAATCATTATGAAGGCAAGCAGGTAGCGGACCCTCCACCTGAAAGTTACACAGTGCGCCTTTAAACCTGTAACTTTTTTTCACAAGAGAGCTCTGTAAATTTGCTAACATTAAGACTGAATATTACCATTAGCATTTCATGAAATAATAGCGTCCCTTATGGCGCATGTGGCTTTTTATGACACCGCCATCATGAATGCAGATATTATGCAGGGAAGATCACTTGAAAACGTCTCGTCTGAGTGTCACCTCCTTAATGTGCGCCTGGCACCGACTGTACAAAAACATGCCAAGTGCAGACGGGTCCATTTCCACATCGTGCCTAATTACAACAGTTGGTGCACTTGAAAACGCAAGGGGACGGGGCGCCATGTCAAAACAGATTGAAAAGCCTGCTGCCATAGAAACGGCCTCCGCATTCATGTGACGAGCTGCCCGGGCGACGCAGAGATGCTTCATTAGAGAAGTGAGGACCGAGGTGTGTCCGCTTCCAGGTTTTGTAGCGTGACCGTTAGGGGTGGGTATTGCCAACAACCTTGCGATACGATTCGATTCGCGATACAGGGGTCTCGATACGATACGATTCGCGATACAGGGGTTTCCCGATACATGGTCTTCAAGGCGATACGTATCCCGATATTTTACATTACGTAACCTATAATTTTAAAAAAAGACAGATGTTTACTCAAATGTTATTTTTATTTTGGTGCAGCGCATCAGTTACAATGTAACAGAAGAAGGCTGTAAGGCAGAAACTGCCCTTGATTAACCTGTTAACACTTGGCACAAGTGTTCAAATATGTACCAGATGTTCCAAACTGTAATAAGATGTAATGTATAATAAATAAACCATCTTCTGAAATTTAGGCAGGTTTTCTTAAGATAAATAACTAAAACAAGCCAAAAAATTTCGCTCCATATGTCTCGTGTGCCTCCACCAGTGAGGAGAGTCTCCATACACAGAGCATGGAGCTAGCCTATCACTACAGCACCTCTGCCCCACATGGGGCCCACCGCTGAAATCGTCTTTTCATAGGCTACTCAGATCTGTCAATCATTTCCTGAAAGAACCAATGACTGAAGAGGTTTTGCCGTGGAACTGTCCCTCGGTCATGCGTAACGCTGCTAACTGGACGCACTCGTTTTGTTCCCCAAGCTGTAGCGCGGCGCCCCGAAGCCGGACCGAAGCCTGGATACGCTTGTTTTGTAGCTGAGTGTGGAGAAAACAAACATACCCCACACCGCTAACAGGAGCTAAGCGTTTAGCTATGCTAAGGACCAAGAGCGAGAGTAGTAGAGAGATGCGTCGCTCATCCATTCAGACAAACTCGGACTTTCTGGATTATTTCTCCACATGGAATTATTTTATGAAAAAAACAACTGGATATTCTTTTTCTGTGGACTGTTATGGACTAATTGAGCACAGCTATTCCTGGATTGGACCCGTTTCGGACCGACAGAACCGGCTCAAAGGTAAGAAATGCGATGAATATTTTCGGGAATTATAAGTTATGGCTCTTTGGGCTGTGTGGCATAAAATGAATGATATGGTTGTTTTACTGAGGAGTTAAGCTTTCAAACGATGTATAGCATGTCAATATTGGAAAAATAAGTACGGTGAATATCTGGATTGACTTTTTAATGTTGTGTAATCGCCCGCTGGCGGGCGGGCGGGTGTAAACATGGCTTAACAAGGCTGTATGCTGACGTGCAGCTGCCTTTGATGAAAGTAAACTTAAGATATGGCCTTAACAAGGCTGTAGTGCAGAAGGAATGCTGCCTTTGACAATACGAAATGCACATTGCAAGCAAGGATCACTTATCAGACGCAGTTTGCTGAAGCTTGATAAATAATGTTTGTTGCATGTAAAATATCGATACTGACGCCTCCGTATCGATACGTGTATCGCCAAGAGGCCCACGACGATGTATCCCCGTATTGATTTTTTGAACACACCCCTAGTGACCGTCCACTCGGTAAATGATCACTAAACAAGTGCGACGCAAAAAGGAAATACAGTATGTCTAAGCGGTGGTTTAAAGTGTTTGAGTTCAGAATGTTAAAGGTGCACTGTGTAACTTTTTGGTTGGGGGTTTGCCTACTTGTTTCTATAGATATGTCATGTTCTCCACTATGACATTAAACCTTACATATATTAAATTACAGGTGGTTTTATAGCTCAAAAATACCTGTATCTTGGTCTGGTTTGGTCTCTGTGAAGATAGAAAGGTTTAATGCCATATTGGGAAACATTCTAGACAAAGCAACAACATCTCCAGAAAAGTATTGAACAGGCTCCCACCAGAAAAGTTACACAGTGCAGCTTTAAAGGGCCTGTACCTAGTCAGTAGTGGATTTTCTTTCATTTGTGACAAAAATGACGACAACATAATGCTGAATTCTACATATATATCACTAATTAAGAAAATATAATTATAGATTGAAGTAAGTAACTGAGAAATGGACTAAAACATGGTTGAAAACTATGCCAAAAAATGCATGGCGCACTCAGATGGCCGATGATGAAAAGTTTTTTTTTTTTTTTTTTAATAACGTTTCATCAAAAAGTCTTTGTCAGATCATTTTCCTTGCTTTGCACCACAGTACTGTGTCATACTGTGGTCCAAAGCAAAAAAATGTTTTGCCAAGACAAAAAAAAAACAAAAAAAAACTTTAGGACATTGGCCGTCTGAGTGTGCTATGCATTTTTGCACTTTTATATTGCTGTTCTTTGCATTTCTACGAGAGCTTTGGTGTGCGGTTTCTGTTTCATTTGAAAACTCAATTTTGCTAATGCAGAAACTACAGACAAGGTCACCTCTTTTCAAACAATCAGGTATATTGTTACCAAGAATCACGGGAAACAACGGCCTGATACTATTGTGAACAGATAATTCTCTGTCCTGCATTATCAAGAGTGGCAGAAAATCTTAAAATCGGCAGAGATTGGAGAACTATAGGGAAACAACTCACAAAAGACTAAGTGGGCATGACTGAAAGGAAAAATTCTAACCAAAACATACACACCTTATTCCGCTCTGCCCACTTTCGTGTGTAAATGCTCCTAAACTGCGCTTTTGTGTGGTGGCACTTCCGGATAAAAGTTAATTCCATTCATCGTCAACGGAGAACTTGCCTCTGTCAGAACTCTACAGTGGCTCAGTGGTGAGAAGGGCCACTCACATCACTGAGGACTCCTTCTACCCGCTCCATAACCCCTGACACTGTTACCGTCAGGCGAGCGCGACACGAGTCATTACAACATGCTTCTTAGACGTCCCGGTTTTCCAACACGTTTTAGTGTTGCAATTCTGACACGTCATTTTTGGGGGTTTTTTGAGAGTTGCGATAGTCCACCCAGGTACATCTCTCGCTGTTCTTCGATGTTCAACTATCAAGTCGCCCACAAAACCGACACACAGTAGTCAACTTTATAATAACAAATATTTGTAGTCCATGCTTCTAGTCCATGCAGTCTACATGACAAAACGAAACGAATGAAGCGTGAAGGGCCCGTGCAACCTCCGTTTTAGATTAGATATTTTCCCAAAGGCCTAGGCTGTTCAGTGAGGACATTTTCCCACTGTCTGATGTCCTATGTGGCCGAAGTTTTCTCTGATCAAGTGCCCAAGCATCTTATGGAAGCACAAAGTATAATAAGCTGTCACATTAATATTATTCATGTCGGAAAAGCGGAATGTTTGAAAAATAGTCAAGTGTCGCTACTCCGACAATGAAGCAGTGGGACGCTTGAAAAATAATGTTTATGCCACTACTCTGACCACTGTAACTGCTACAAAGTCCTTTTATGCCATAAAAACATATACAAAAATCTATTTCCATGGCGATGTCACGGCTTTAACTGGAATATTCCTCAACTAAACTATTTAGAATTTATAGCATTTTCTTTGTGGTTTTACTGCTCAAAGAAAAACTGCCTTGAAAAACACACACTTTCACAGCGAGCAGATTTCACGCTCCACAGATCTGACCTGTAACCAGGCCTGGGGGTGGTACCTGCTTTTACCCGCACACTGTGGAACATTCCAGGCAAAGCAAGCACATCTCCATACAGACAAGCAGGTGCAGACCCTCCACCAAGAAAGTTACACAGTGCAGCTTTATCCTTTTTCGATGTTTTCTGATGAATGTTCGTTTTTTGCAGTGTGTGGACGGTGTTTTGTTCGTTTTGGCCACGGGCGCAGGGAGGGAAAAGTGAGCGCAGCCAAGGATGAATATGCATAACCTTCACGCTCTAAAGTACACAGACAATCAGAGGAGGAGAGGGGGGGGCAGGAGATGAGAAGGGGGGGGCTGTAAGAGGGAAGAGGGGTATGGGGGGCAATCGTGGGGCAGTGGAGGAAAACAGCAGCAGCCCAGGACCGGGGGAGGAGATGGACTAATGGACATACTGCAGCTATAGCTTTTGCATTTCATTTAAACATATAATGCCAGTTCACCAAGATGCTTTCAAATGTATTTATATGTATATTTGCAGCTGATTTCATCAATTCTCTCAGGGTGTAATGCTAACTAGAAGGCATGCTCTGTCTGAAGCTCTGTTACTCAAGTTAGGCTTTAATCTTTGTTTTAATTAACACAATCTGACTTTAAAGAATTAACTTAAACCGGGCGTACACTGTGATATTTTCGAGCTCCAGCACAAACTCTACGATCAAATCTAAGGGTTTTAAAGTTCACAGCTCACGATTCACATTCTCACACTTTACAAACTACGTCAACTGTGTGAAACCCTCACGAGAGGCGACGGGATTTCAAACAGCTTTGATATTCTTGCGACCTACGATTGCCGATCAGGAGCTGGTCGTGAGGTTTTAATCGGTTCTTGTTCGTCCATGTTTAATACACGAAGCACAACACACGATTAAGCCAAAACTCAGAAGTAAAAAGAGTTGCACGAGTGAAAAATCGGCTCAAAAAGGGCCACAAATCTCAGAGTGTACGCTCCACTTTAGCTGGAACTACAACACGTGAGCTGATCTTGGGGCGATAAACACGTCTTTCACATATAAAATGACATTCACAAGCTTCCGTGCGTTATCCAACAGTTTTTCAGTTAGTCCCTATCATTTTTTAGTTGAAAATCAAACTCTTAAACAGGACCATGAACATCGTACTGATCACAGGCTCCTGAAAATGTCTTATTTCAATCCATTTTGTTTTGTTTTCAGATGATCTTAAAACCTTTTTGCTTTTTTTTTTGTGTTTGCTCATGTGTGCACCGTGTCACCATGGTAACTGTGGAACATTCCTCCATAGACGTACATGCAGAACTCCCTCAGCGCGACGTCGCTTCTCAAGTAGTCATTTATTTTACTGACTCAGTTACATGGACTTGAGTAACTTTTAGAAATTGTAAGAGATTGATGAATTTATTAATTTCCTCCATGGAGACGTCATTGTTTTGTCTGGAATGTTCCACAGCATGGCATTAAACCGTTCTGTCTTCATGGAGACCAAACCTGAGCAAGTTACAGGTCAGATCTGCGGAGAGGCGACCCCGTTCACAGTCAGAATGCCTGTTTTTTTTAGGTATTTTTGAGCTATAAAACCACCTGTAGTTGAATAAATGTAAAGTAGAGCTGTTTAATGTCATACTGCGGAACATTCCAGGCAGAGAAATGACATCTCCATAGAAACAAGCAGGTGATGGACTCCCAAGCAAAGTCATAGTGCACTTTTAAGAGTCAACAATCACTTAACCATGACTTACCAAACCAAAAACGGAAATATAACCAGGATAAACAGAAAATAAGCCACACAAAAATTCTTGGAAAATCACCAAATCCAAACACAAACTGCAAAACTCCCCGAAGCAAAACATGAGAATAAATCTAGAACCTAAGAGTGATTGTACACAGGTCCCATCCCACATCACACCCTCTTGGACTGCGCCATCCCTGCTGCCGAGAGCTGCCAGAACGCACTTGGCACGAGCCGTTTCTCCTCTGCATTTCCGAAGGCGCTTTTTGGTATTCGGCCCCGCGCGGCACATCCATCACGCGAGAATCAAGGACAGTGGCGTGTTGTTGGCTGTCACCGCACCCCCTCCTCTCCGGCGTACACCAGCGGCCGATGTAAAACACCGACGGTTTGGGAGAAGTGGAGTGAGACCAAGGACTTCTGTGCGGAGGAGATTTGTGGAAGGATTTTTGGTGGGTTTTTTAATTGGTCGTAGATTTGATTCCCGGGACTGATCTGATTGTGCTGATGTAGAACGGAGCTCGAAAATGCCACTCGCAAATTTACAGTTTCTCCATGTACTAAGCGGCTGAACAAAAAAGCTCACTTTGCCGCAAATTATGAAACGCACAGGGACTTGCATTCAGAGCTATGACACATTGAGAACAGCATATATTTATTTTTTAATCAGTTAATCACTGGATTTATAGGTCACCTTTCAAGAGACTCAAAGCCCTGCACACAGGATTATCCATTCACTCCACACTCTGCCAACTGTGTCTATGCATACAGATGTTATTGATGTTTAGTCCCGGTTTAGTCCTGGTTCAGTCTTGGCTTAGTCCTGGTTAAGTCCCAATTCAGTCTTGGTTTAGACCCAGTTTAGTCCTGGTTTAGTCCCAGTTTAGCCTTGGTTTAGGCTTGATTTAGCTTAGGTTTAGTCCTGGTTTAGTTGTGGTTTTGTCTGTGTTTAGTCCTGGGTAAGCCTTGGTTTAGTCCTGGTTTAGTCTGTTTAGTCCTGGTTTAGCCTTGGTTTACTCCTGGTTTAGTCCCGGTTTAGTCATGGTTTAGTGGTCCCGTTTTAGCCTAGGTTTAGTCCCAATTTAGTTTCAGTTTAGCCTTGTGTTTTTAGTTTAGTTTTGGTTTAGTCCCATTTTAGCCTTGGTATAGTCTTGGTTTAGTCCCACTTTAACCTTGGTTTAGTCCCGGTTTGGTCTTGGTTTAGTCCCGGTTTAGTCTTGGTTTAGTCCTGTTTTTTAGCCTTGGTTTTAGCTTGGTTTTGTCCTGGTATAGTCTTGGTTTAGTCCCACTTTAACCTTGGTTTAGTCCCAGTTAAGTCCCAGTTTATTCTTGGTTTAGCCTTGGTTTAGTTTTGGCTTAGTCTTGATTTATTTTTGGTTTAGTCTTGGTTTAGTCACATTTTAGCCTTGGTTTAGTCTTGGTTTTGTACTGGTATAGTCTTGGTTTAGTGCCACTTTACCCTTGGTTTAGTCCCGGTTTACTCTTGATTTAGTCTAGGTTTAGTCCCGGTTTAGTCCCGGTTTAGTCCTGGTTTAGCCTTGGTTTAGTCCTGTTTTAGTCCTGGTTTAGCCTTGATTTAGTCCCAGTTTAGTCCTGGTTTAGTCCCGCTTTAACCTTGGTTTAGTCCCGGTTTAGTTATGCTTCAGTCCTGCTTTAACCTTGGTTTATTCCTGGTTTAGCCTTGGTTTATTCCTGGTTTATCCATTCACTTATTGCTTTGCCTGGAATATCCCACAGTGCGGCTTTAAACCCACTGATTATTTACAGTTGTTTTCACTGTACTCAGGTCTCGGTTTTGTTGGTGCAGTTTGTCGTCTTCTAAAAACTAAAAGTAAATAAAAATAAGCACAAACAGACTCTGGTATTCCATAATAAAGCACCTTAGGCCATGTATTCTCACTATGCAAATCACTGTGGGGGAAATGGCGGAGGAAGGAGCACCCAAGGGAGCACCCAGGGCCCCGGAGACTTGTGTGGGGAACATTTACTACGGTTTCTGTGACTGTTTCTTTGCCGTCTGTGAAATGCTGGAGCTGCAGTGGAATAAAAAAACATGAATTAATCAGATCAAAAAAACCTGTGAATTTCCATTGCATAATCTTCCCCATGTACAAACACGGAGCGGAGAGTGTGTATGAAATATGGATCCAACGTGTCCTAGTTTAGTCCCGGTTTGATCCCTGTTTAGTCTGGGTTTAGTCCTGGTTTAGTCTGGGTTTAGTCCTGGTATAATCTTGGTTTAGTATGGGTTTAGTCCTGGTTTAGTCCACATTTTGTCCCAGTTTAGCTTTGGTTTAGTCCTGGTTTAGTCTGCGTTTAATCCTGGTTTAGTCTTGGTTTAGTCCTGGTTTCGTCTTGGTTTAGTGTGGGTTTAGTCCTCGTTTTGTCCCAGTTTAGCATTGGTTTAGTCCTGGTTTAGTTCTTGTTTAGTCCTGGTTTAGTTCTGGTTTAGTCCTTGTTTTGTCCCAGTTTACCCTCGATTTAGTGCTGGCTTAGTTCAGTTTTAGTCCTGGTTTAGTTTTGGTTTAGTCTTGGTTTTGTCCTGGTTTAGTTCTAGTTTAGCTTCGGTTTAGTTCTGGTTTAGTCTTGGTATGGTCCTGATATGGTCCTGGTTTAGTTCTGGTTTAGTCCTGGTTTATTCCTAGTTTATTCCTGGTTTAGTTTTGGTTTAGTCCTGCTTTTGTCCCGGTTTAGCCTTGGTTTAAACAGAGTTTAGTCCTGGTTTCGCCTTGGTTTAATCCTGGTTTAGTTCTGATTTAGCCGTGGTTTAGTCTTGGTTTAGTTCTGGTTTAGTCCTGGTTTAGCCTTGATTAGTCTTGGTTTAGTCTTGGTTTAGTCCTGGTTTAGTCCCAGGTTAGTCTTGGTTTATTCCTGGTTTAGTCCTGGTTTAGTCCCAGGTTAGTCTTGGTTTAGTCCTGGTTTATTCCTGGTTTAGTCCTGGTTTAGTCCCAGGTTAGTCTTCGTTTAGTCCTGGTTTATTCCTGGTTTAGTTCCGGTTGAGTCCCAGGTTAGTCTTGGTTTAGTCTTGGTTTAGTTCTGGTTTAGTCCTGGTTTAGCCTTGATTAGTCTTGGTTTAGTCCTGGTTTATTCCTGGTTGAGTCCCAGTTTATTCCTGGTTTAGTTCCGGTTTAGTCCTGGTTTATTCCCAGTTTAGTCCTGGTTTAGTCCCAGGTTAGTCTTGGTTTAGTCCTGGTTTATTCCCAGTTTAGTCCTGGTTTAGTCCTTATTTTCTTGTGTGTGTCGTGTAAACTCAGCCCCATTCGCACAGGTAGAAACAATCGAAGTAACGGAGCCGTTTTATCAGCGGTTAAAGTGTCGAGTTTTTCTTCACTCTTCAGAACAGTTTGATCTCGTTTTCGACTCTAAAACTATGTAAAAACTCCCTGACGATGTGTTTCACTCAAATACTGAAGCCGCGCTAGATTTTCTTCACCTCCATTCACTTCTACCTTTTTTGTTTTTCGCATTGACCCTGAAAACTATTACTGCAATCGGCACAAATCACTGTTCTCCCTCCCTCCCGTTTTGTCTTCTTTTTGTTTCTTTCCTTTGTCTCCCTCTCTCATCTTTTCTTTTTTGTCAGTTCACTTTGCTCCCTCCATACTCCTCATTCCTAATTCCTCCGGTTAAGTGTATCCTCCCCGTCCACTCGTCTCCTCTCTCCTCCCTTCTTCCCTCGCCTTCTCTGACCTTGTCTCTTTCTCTCTTCCTCCTCTCTCTCTCTATTTCTCGCCATCTGCCCCACTCTCTCCCCATCTCTCTTTTTCTCTCCTTCCCTCCCTCTCCCCTCCCTCTTTCTTTCTCTCTACCTCTCCTTCTCCCCCTCTCTCCCATCTCTCCCTTTCTCTCAGTACCACTGACTCTGTCTCCCCCTCTTTTTCTCTTTCCCCTTTCTCTCCCTCCCTCTCCCCCTTCCTCTATTTTCCCCTCCCTTCCCCCTCTTTTTCTCTCCTCTCCACTCCACTCTCTCTACTTTAACTCTTTCTCTCCCTCCCTCCTCTTTCCCACCTCCATCTCTCCCTCTCTCTTTCTCTCTGCCGTCGTATCCCTCCCCGTGGCCCCCGTATCCCTCCTCGTGGCCCCTGTATCACTGCCCGTGGCCCCAGTATCCCTCCCCGTGGCCCCCGTATCCCTCCTCGTGGCCCCTGTATCCCTCCCCGTGGCCCCTGTATCCCTCCCCGTGGCCCCTGTATCCCTCCTCGTGGCCCCTGTATCCCTCCCCGTGGCCCCTGTATCCCTCCCCGTGGCCCCTGTATCACTGCCCGTGGCCCCAGTATCCCTCCCCGTGGCCCCTATGGCCCCTGTATCTCTCCCCGTGGCCCCTGTATCACTGCCCGTGGCCCCAGTATCCCTCCCCGTGGCCCCCGTGGCCCCTGTATCCCTCCCCGTGGCCCCTGTATCACTGCCCGTGGCCCCCGTATCCCTCCCCGTGGCCCCTGCGTCTCTCCCCATGGCCCCTGTATCCCTCCCCGTGGCCCCTGTATCCCTCCCCGTGGCCCCTGTATCCCTCCTCGTGGCCCCTGTATCCCTCCCCGTGGCCCCTGTATCCCTCCCCGTGGCCCCTGTATCACTGCCCGTGGCCCCAGTATCCCTCCCCGTGGCCCCTATGGCCCCTGTATCTCTCCCCGTGGCCCCTGTATCACTGCCCGTGGCCCCAGTATCCCTCCCCGTGGCCCCCGTGGCCCCTGTATCCCTCCCCGTGGCCCCTGTATCACTGCCCGTGGCCCCTGTATCCCTCCCCGTGGCCCCTGTATCCCTCCCTGTATCTCCCGTGGCCCCTCCCTCCCATGGCCCCTGTATCCCTCCCTCGTGGCCCCTGTATCCCTCCCGTGGCCCCTGTATCCCTCCTCGTGGCCCCTGTATCACTCCCTCGTGGCCCCTGTATCCTCACTCGTGGCCCCTGTATCCCTCCCCGTGGCCCCTGTATCCCTCCCCGTGGCCCCAGTATCCCTCCCCGTGGCCCCTATGGCCCCTGTATCTCTCCCCGTGGCCCCTGTATCACTGCCCGTGGCCCCAGTATCCCTCCCCGTGGCCCCTATGGCCCCTGTATCTCTCCCCGTGGCCCCTGCGTCTCTCCCCATGGCCCCTGTATCTCTCCCCGTGGCCCTCGTGGCCCCTGTATCACTCCTCGTGGCCCCTGTATCATTCCTCGTGGCCCCTGTATCCCTCCCCGTGGCCCCTGTATCCCTCCCCGTGGCCCCTGTATCCCTCCCCGTGGCCCCTGTATCCCTCCTCGTGGCCCCTGTATCCCTCCCCGTGGCCCCTGTATCCCTCCCCGTGGCCCCTGTATCCCTCCCCGTGGCCCCTGTATCCCTCCCCGTGGCCCCTATGGCCCCTGTATCTCTCCCCGTGGCCCCTGTATCACTGCCCGTGGCCCCAGTATCCCTCCCCGTGGCCCCTATGGCCCCTGTATCTCTCCCCGTGGCCCCTGCGTCTCTCCCCATGGCCCCTGTATCCCTCCCCGTGGCCCCTGTATCCCTCCCCGTGGCCCCTGTATCCCTCCTCGTGGCCCCTGTATCCCTCCCCGTGGCCCCTGTATCCCTCCCCGTGGCCCCTGTATCCCTCCCCGTGGCCCCTGTATCCCTCCCCGTGGCCCCTGTATCCCTCCCTGGCCCTGTATCCCTCCTCGTGGCCCCTGTATCCCTCCCCGTGGCCCCTGTATCTCTCCCCGTGGCCCCTGTATCACTGCCCGTGGCCCCAGTATCCCTCCCCGTGGCCCCTATGGCCCCTGTATCTCTCCCCGTGGCCCCTGCGTCTCTCCCCATGGCCCCTGTATCTCTCCCCGTGGCCCTCGTGGCCCCTGTATCACTCCTCGTGGCCCCTGTATCATTCCTCGTGGCCCCTGTATCCCTCCCCGTGGCCCCTGTATCCCTCCCCGTGGCCCCTGTATCCCTCCCCGTGGCCCCCGCATCCCTCCCCGTGGCCCCTGTATCCCTCCCCGTGGCCCCCGTATCCCTCCCCGTGGCCCCCGTATCCCTCCCCGTGGCCCCTGTATCCCTCCCTCCTCCCTCGCTCCGGCAGTGACAGTGAAGCGAAGTCTCCGCCCTGACACCTCGGCTCTAAACGGCAAAGTCTTGATCGGTAATTTTCCCGGATTTGTCGCCAGGTTGAACTTAATAAGATGCAAATGAACATGATCTGGAATAAGGTCACCGCAGAAAACATGGCAACGTCAAAACTCGCCGCCGTAACTGGCACCAAATGCTAATGCGCCGGGCTCAGCGATCACAGAAAGTTCAACAGGCACCAAAACTGTTTTTATAGTACTCGTAATTACGTGATTAAGCCGCACGACACAGAAACGGGCTTCGTTTTTGCTTAATTAAATCTGAATCCGTAGCAAAAGTTAACTTAAGATGCCCGGGAACAAAATCTCCTCAAAAGAAAAAGTTAAAAAGTAAAAAAAAAGTTTAATATAATCACATATTAGAAGAAAAAACTTAGGTAATTTCTTCTCACGCAATAAAATTTAGACTTGAGAATGAATAAGCAGGAATAAAATGCAATAAAAATGACAAAATAATTGATATTAATTGATAAAACGTACGAAAAGTCACGCACATGTATCTCAAGCAATTCATATAGAGTCTATCTTAGCACTTTTCTTCCTTCCTTCCTCCTTTTTTGTCTTTCTTTTTGCGTTCTTTCCTTTCTTTTATGTCTCTTCTCTCGCTCTTTCTTTCTCCTTCGCCCTCTGTCGTCTTTTCTCTTTCGTAGGTCCACTTTACTCACTCCATCCTCCTCATTGCTAATTTATTCAGTGATTTTATCCTCCCTGTCCACTCGTCTCCTCTCTCCTCCCTTCTTCCCTCGCCTCCTCTGACCTTGTCTCCTCTCCATCTCTTTCTCTCTCTCTATTTTTCGCTCTTTCTTTCGTCTTCTTTGCCTCTCTCTCCCCCACCCTCTACACTTTCTCTCTCTTTCTCTGTCTATCCTTCCCCTCTCTCTCCCCCACTCTCCCTCCTCTCTCTTTCTCGCCATCTCTCTCTCTCTCTACATCTCCCCCTCTCTCTCATCCCTCTCTCTCCACCTCCCTCTCTCTCAGTCTCTTATTCCTCTAACTATCTTCTCGCTTCTTCTCGCCCCCTCTCTCTACCACTTTCTCTCTCTCTCTGTCTTTCTCTTATCTATCCTTCCCCTCTTCCTCTCTCTCCACCTCCCTCTCTCTGACTTTTTCACTCCTCTCTCTCTCCTCTCGCTCCCTTGTCTCTCCTCCCTCTATCACTTTCTCACTCTCTCTTTCTCTGCCTATCCTTACCCTCTCTCGCTCTCCCCCTCCCTCTCTCCCTCCTCTCTCTCTTTCTCACTATCTCTCTCTCTCTACATCTCCCCTTCCTCCTGTCTCCCTCTCTATCACCCTCATTCCTCTCTCTCTTCTCTTTCTCCTTCTCTTCCCTCCCGCTACCACTTTTTCTTTGTCCCCTCCTCTGTCCTTGTCCTCTCTCTCCCCCTCCCTCTATCCCTCCCTCCTTTCTATCTCTCTTTCTTCTTCTCTGCCTCGCTCTCTACCTCATCCCGCTCTTTCTGTTCCAGCCTCCCTTTTCTCTCTCTCCTTTCTTCCCTCTCACTCTCCTCTTGGTCCTTCTCTCCCCCTCCCTCTCCCACTTTATCTTTCTCTCTTTCTCTGTCTACCCTTCCCCACTCTCTCTCCTTCCACTCCACCCCCTCCCGCCCTCCTCTCTCAATTTTCTCTCTTTGCATCTCTCCCTCCGTTCACCCATGTCCCCCTCTCATCCCTCCCTTTCTCATTCCTCTTGCTCTCTCCTCTCGCTCTTTCTCTTCATCTCCCTCTAACACTTTCTCTCTCTCTCTTTCTTTGTCTATCATTGCCCTCTCTCTCACCCCCACTCTACCCCCTCCCTCCTCTCTCTCTCTACATCTCTCCCTCCCTCTGCCTCCCCGTCTCCCTCTTGTCCCTCTCTCTCCACCTCCTTCCCTCTCCTCTCGCTCCTTCTCTCTCCCCCTCCCTCTACCACCTTCTCTCTCTGTCTATCCTTCCCCTCTCTCTATACCCCTCCCTCCATCTCTCTCTCTTCCTCTCCCTCATTCATTCATATAAAACGTCCATCTTCTCTGTTCTTTTTGTATTTAAGCTCGATCGTTTCCCGCAGCAGCCGAACCATCCGCCTCCTCAACTTCTTCTCTTCTTCCTTATTTCAGAACTAAACGTAAAAGTGTCGCTGTGAACCTGAAAACTCCCTCTTCGTGACATCACGAGGTGGAACGGAGCGTTTTGCAGAGGCAGACGAACGAAAGAAAAGCGCAGAAAAAAAACGTACCGAGCAGAATGACGATGCAGAGGAGGATGGCGATGAGGGCCCCGGTGCTGAGTCCCGCCGAGGTGAGGAAGGCCTGGCTCTGGCACACTTTGGTCCTGCCGTGCCTCTGACAGGGGCAGACGCGCAGGGTCAGGGTGCTGGTCCCTGTCAGGCTGGGCTCCCCGCCGTCCCACACCACGATGGGCAGCTCGTACAGCTCCTGCGTCAGGTGGTTAAAGCGCCGGTGCCGGGCGATGATACTGGCTGAGCTGTCTGCCGGGGGAAACAAGAGACAAAAAGAGACGACGTTCAGGTTCTTTTGGTGGACTTAAAGGTCTGTCGGCGGCTTGTTTCTACGGAGATGTCATTGCTCCGCTTGAAATGTTCCACAGTGTGACATTAAACAGTTGGACCTCTTACGGGTTCAATTACAGGTGGTTTTATAGCTCAAACATACCGAGATAAACAGGCGTCCGGACTGTGGCCAAACCACAACTAAACCAGGACTAAACCACAACTAAACCAGGACTAAACCAAGACTAAACCAGGACTAAACCAAGACTAAAGCAGGACTAAACCAAGACTAAACCAGGAATAAACAAGGACTAAAGCAGGACTAAAGAAGGACTAAACCAGATCTAAACCAGGACTAAACCAAGACTAAACCAGGTCTAAAGAAGGACTAAACCAGATCTAAACCAGGACTAAACCAAGACTAAACCAGGACTAAACCAGGACTAAACCAGGACTAAACCAAGACTAAACCAGGACTAAACCAAGACTAAACCAGGTCTAAAGAAGGACTAAACCAGATCTAAACCAAGTCTAAACCAGGACCAAACCAATATTAAACCAGCACTAAACAGACCTAAACCAGACTTAAACCAGGACCAAACAAAGACTAAACCAGGTCTAAACCAGGTCTAAACCAGGTCTAAACCAGGACTAAACCAAATCCAAACCAAGACTAAACCAGACCTAAACCAGGACTGAAACAAGACTAAACCAGGACTAAACCACACCAAACCAGGATCAAACCAAGATTAAACTAGACCTAAACCAAGACCGAATCAAGACTAAACCAGGAGTAAACCAGGTTTAAACCAAGACTAAACCAACTAAACCAGGACTAAACCAGAACTAAACCAGGACTAAACCAGGACTAAACCAAGACTAAACCAGGACCAAACCAGCACTAAAACTTAAATTTGCACTATGTTACTTTTCTGGTAGAGGATCGACCATCAAGGTGCAAATGTCCCATGGAGACAAACAGTTGACTAGGCCAAAGTACAGACCAGATCTGTGGAAATGTGACCCTGACCACAGTAAAATGTTTATTTTAGCTTTAAAAACTCCCACTGAACATCATGAATCACTCACAGAACATCACAGCTGTGAAAGGTGAGTCCACAACTGCATCAGTCAGAGCTCCGATTCCATCACAAAATATCCACTGTTACCTCCAGAGCAATAATGCATTCACAGGTACAAAAGAAGCACTGAGTTTGAGAACTGCAAATGAAAACGGAGAGTTAAGAATAAAGGTGTTTCATTCACCAGGGGTATCCAACCTGTAGCTTGCCAAAGGATCTCTGACTTACACATATTGTGCTGAATAACTTAGATTTGATTGATTAAATGCTTGTTTCTTTTGTAAATGTATAATTTTGATGCCTAATTTTGTGCACTGGATAATGGGTTATGTTCTATAGACATCTAACTGTACCTCATTTTCGGGTTTTCGTGGCTAATTTCTGGCGACCGTTAAAATGAGCTCTCCAGCATTTTCCTTTTATATAAAGCAGCTCGCAGGAGGAAGAAGGTTGAAGACCCCTGGTCTATACTATAGACTGTATAAAGATGTAGACTAAGGGAGTGTGACGTCACTGACAATGTCCGGCTCCAGTCAAATGAAGCTCATTGAGGCTAGCAGTTATAGGACCGAATTTAGAGCCAGTTCCATTAGATAGAGGAATGTATTTATGGACAAAATAGTGAAATAAAAGCGCCAGGATCAGCATGTAGAGCAGGTCAATATGAACATTTAAAGACCAAAATGATGATAATCACAGCAGCAGTTACAGAGAGAGAGGTGACGATTTTTCAGTCTAAAGCCAATTGTAAAATGAGTCACTTCCTGTTTGGAACGGGCGGCTAGTGGGTTAGTTATGTCCATTTATATATTTTATATACAGTTCATGGTTGTTTCTGAGCATCTACATATCATATTCATACATACACACATACAGATATACATACATACATACATCTATACATACATACATACAGACATACATACATACATACCCACACACATACATACACACATCTATACATACATACATACCCACACATACATACACACATCTATACATACATACATACATACATACACACATCTATACATACATACATACATACATACATACACACATACATACATACATACATACACACATACAGATATACATACATGCACACATCTATACATACATACATACATACATACACACATCTATACATACATACATACATACATACATACACACATACATACATACATACATACATACATACACACATACAGATATACATACATGCACACATCTATACATCTATACATACATACATACATACATACATACATACATACACACATACAGACATACATACATACATACATACATACATACAGCCATACAAACCCACACACATACATACACAGATACATATATACATACACACATACATACATACATATATTATATATATATGGCTACGAGTCGCTCTCCACCCCCTTCCAAGTAGCTCACCAAGGATTTCAGAATTGTTCATATTATGCTGAATAACTCAGAGCTGATAATTACATGACTATTATCTCTGTGCACTAATAAAAGGATAGTGGTTTATGTTTTATAGGCATCTAACTGTAGCTCATCTAAAACTTGCCCTCTATCTTACATCACTTTATTAAGACCAATAAAATAAGTAGCTCTCTGGCATTTTCATTTTTTTTTAAATAAAGTTGCTCACTGAAGAGCCTTACCATAGAATTTTAATGTAACTGTAAGATCTTGAATTGATGAAGGGCCCGAACTATTTTCTGATCTGTTATAATGTAGTTTCCTCATCACAAACAGAGCTGGAGTTGTGTTTTGCTTCATTCACACATGTTCAACACACAAATCCTGCATATTTAGGTTGAGTTCTTCTCTCAAACTAAGGACATGTGATAATGCAGGAAGTGCTCCGATGTCTTTTGAACTCCTTACACTTTCACTAGAATCATTTGGATAATTTCCCTGATGAGATGCAGCAGACAGACTAATAAAGCAGCATTACTCAAACATGTGTGAATGAAACGAAACACAACTCCAGGTCTGTTTTTGATGAGGTAACAACATTATAACTCGCCTTAAAGCTCACAAGAGCCCATTTTTACGTGATTTAGGACCTTTCTTTCCTCTGGCAAAGAAACTCGTCCAAATTTTGGCATTGGAAACTGGAAAGTTACACCTCTGATACAACAGCTAATTGTCATTACGCTCTTGCCCTGTTACAGACGCCTACACAGAATCCCATTATTTGTACAAAACCTTAAAAGGTGAGAGTCATTAGAGGAAAAACAATATTAAAATTTCCATTGTAAGTCGGAAAGTCAAGCTGCTGTCTACTCCCCTCACGAGTATTCAGCCTAATTAATTTCAAAGGTGCTCCGTGTTCTGTTTTAATGCTTGCCCAAAGAACTTCTCACCTTGGTCGCCTCCGAAACCTCTGCTGCCAGAGATAAAGCAGATTTTTCTCTTTTAAAATAATTTGGTTTTTGAGGGGAATATAAAACAGGGAAATGAGATTCCGAGAGGAGCTTTGCAAACAGAGGTAAACACAGGAGAGGAACAAAGACGAAAGCAAAACAACTTATTAGTGCCTAAGCGAGCTGCTGCCCGAAACGCGATCAAAGAAGGGACACTGGCACCACTTGGCTTCGGATTAACACAGGCGTTTGAGGGTTTTTATTATAGCCAGAATAAAAACACGGATTTAGCTTTCGAAATGCATCCAAATTTGTTTATATTACCTGAAACACGACTATACCACATTAGGTACGATATTTTAGACTTAGACGAACTTTAAAGAGTAGGTCTATGGGGTATTTTGTTGATTTCAAAATGATATATTCGTCCAAAACTATGTATAAACTGTTTATTATTTAGTTTTACTTTCATTTTTGGACGACCATGAGTCGCGTTGGTTCTTAAAGGGTTTGATGTGTCGCTGCAGATGGAGGAACTGAGTCATTTCTGTTTCACACCTCAATGATTTATCTCATGGAAATGTGACTTTATCTTATATAAAATACAAAAACAACATTTAGACTAAACCAGGACCAAAGAAGGACTGAACCAGGACCAGACCAGGACTAATCGGGATTTATTCAGGAGGAAACCAGGACTAACCCAAGACTTAAACAGGACTGAACCGTGACTAAACCAAGACTAAGCAAGGACTAAACAAGGACTAAATATGACCAAATCAGGACTAAACCAGATCTAAACCAGGATTAAACCATTACTAAACCAGGGCAAAACTAAAACTAAAATAGGATTAAACTAGGATCAAACCAGATCTAAACCAAGACTAAACCAGAACTAAATCAGGACTAAACCAGGACTAAACAGGGCTAAACCAGGACAAAACCATGACTAACCCAGGCCCAACCCAGCACCAAATCGGCACTGAACCAGTTCTAAACAAATCCTGGATTGAACCAGGACTAAACTGGGGCTAAACCAGGACTAAATTAAAACTAAAACCAGACCTAAACTGGGATGAAACCATAACTAAACCAGGGCAAAACTAGCACTAAACCAGGTCTAAACTAGGATCAAACCAGATCTATACCAAGACTAAACCAGAACTACATTAAGACTAAACCAGACCTAAACCATCACCCAACCAGGACTACACCAGTACTAAACAGGGCTAAACCAGGACTAAACCATGACTAACCCAGGCCCAACCCAGCACCAAATCGGCACTGAACCAGTTCTAAACAAATCCTGGATTGAACCAGGACTAAACTGGGGCTAAACCAGGACTAAATTAAAACTAAAACCAGACCTAAACTGGGATTAAACCATAACTAAACCAGGGCAAAACTAGCACTAAACCAGGTCTAAACTAGGATCAAACCAGATCTATACCAAGACTAAACCAGAACTACATTAAGACTAAACCAGACCTAAACCATCACCCAACCAGGACTACACCAGTACTAA
Organism: Odontamblyopus lacepedii; assembly: GCA_034769755.1. Classification (NCBI taxonomy): domain Eukaryota; kingdom Metazoa; phylum Chordata; class Actinopteri; order Gobiiformes; family Gobiidae; genus Odontamblyopus; species Odontamblyopus lacepedii. The sequence goes on from CM068361.1 coordinate 31,734,737, forward strand.
ACTTAACCTGGACTAAACAGGACTTAACCAAAACTAACCTGGGACCAAACCGGCACTAAACCAGGACTAAACCATGACCAAACCTGTACTAAACAGGGCTAAACCAGGATTAAACCGGGACTAACCCAGGCCCAACCCAGCACCAAACCAGCATTGAACCTGCACTAAACCAGGACTAAACCAAAACTACGCCAGCACTAAACTAGGACTAAACCAAGACCAACACAAGACCAACCCAGCACTAAACAGGCACTGAACCAGCACTAAACCTGGACTAAACCAGCACTAAACCAGGACTAACCCAGGGCCGTTTTGAACCCACCCATTCCCCGTGCTCTGTACACGTTCACATTGCCTTCACGTCGTTCGGTCCGTCAGCGCAGTCGGCCATGTTCTTTAATACACTTTCGGGCTTAAACGCTCTCCTGATGCTACAGTAACAGCTCCCAGTGCATCTGAATAGAGTTGCTTATTAGACAGAGTACGACGCGCTGAGTGCTTTGAAAAGGCTGACGAGATAAAGAGCTTACATAAAGTCTACGAACAGGTCAGCCCACGTCAACACCGCGCAACACAATGGAAGAGGATTAAGAACATGCAACACACAAGAAACTGTCTGCGCAGAACATGGTGTGGACTGAATATGATCGAGAGGTACAGTGGAATACAAATGAAGTGCTGTATGGGCGGTATAAATAGAAGCAACGCCTTTTTAAAATGAATAAATTAGGCTTATGGCAGATTAAAGTGCCTTCTGGTGCCTCCGCTCAATTTCATTTCTCTCCAGCGATGAGGTCAGGAATCGGAAAACACTAGAACCCCGGAAGTTGTAGTCGGCGTACGGGCCAATCGGCGAAGAACCGCGAAGCTCTGACGTCAAACTCATGCGCCTGGGTCCCTTTTGTGGTCCAGCACAACAGTAAACAGAGCAGTCGAGAGGGACGTAGACGAAGACTAGATATTTGGGGTTGGCAACGATTCCCGACATCGAGGATTTAAAGCTGGAACAAAGAGAATGTTTGGTGAATTTTATCAAGCGGAAAGACGTTATTTTCCTTCTTCCTACGGGATTTGCTGTTGTGGCGGCGATTACTTGGACACCGCTGAGCGTTCCGGCGAATTACATACGTCACGACTAGGGTGACCAGATGTCCATATTTACCCGGGACAGTCCCAGGTTTGAGCTCTGTCCCCTCTCCCAGCAGATGTATCCAAAACCAGTGATTTGTCCCAGTTTTATACAAGAAATGTCCCAGGTGTCCCTATTTTTGACAAATCTGAGCCCTGCCAACGGTAAAGAGAGGCATAAACTGCCATTTGCTTCGGTAAAATACAGAAAAGCTACTTAAAAATGACCAAAACACAAAGAAAATGTTCGTGAGTGCAGAACAGTTTTCGTTAACTACGCATTCGTTTCACAGTTTTATTATGACCAACCACCAATAAATCAAGAGTGTCCCAGTTTTTGATTTTGAAATTCTGGTCACCCAAGTCACGACCAAATAGCAGCGACTGGTTAAAGTACAAAAGTTCCTGCCTACCGTCAAGCGAACGAAGTCAGACGGTTGATGCTAGATTAAATGTCCTATATTACTCAAAATTGTCTCTTGTGAGCTTTAAGTCATGTTCTAATGCTGTTACCTCGTCAAAAACAGACCTGGAGTTGTGTTTGTCTATCATTCAAATGTTTGAGTATGTACAGTATGTCATGAAGCGGTAGTTTTCAAGTTAACATCTCTTTTCACCTTTAGTTCAGAAGAATTTGTCAATTCCAGGGCTGAAATAATCCAAATGATTCTAGTGAAGGTGTCTAAAAACAGTGGAGCACTTCCTGTATTACCACATGACATCACAAGGTGCAACAGAGTGTTTTCAGTTTGAGAGAAGAGCACAGCCTAATTATGTAGGGTTTGTGTGTTAAGGCCGCCATACACGACAGGAGAATTTGCCCGATTTTGGCTGCGATTTCTTCTCCCCGAGTTTGAGGAGGCGAGACCCGACTTTTTATTTTCGTGTGAAATTTTGAAGACGCTGTGCTCCTCATGTGTGGTGTCAGTGTCAAATTGTAATTACCAAACATCAGCAACGGTATGAAAACAGCCGATAAACCAGAGCATCCGGGGCAGAGGTGCGATGGACAGAGACGCAAGATACAAACTCAGGAAATAGCGAAAATAAAGACTTTATTCCTCACTTCTCGTAAAGTCATAAATTTAAACTGCAGCATCTCATCCACATTATCCATAGTAATTGTTCTTTGCAAATAATGACATCCAGTCCACAAAATCACACTGTTAATCCAGTTTTAGGCGTTCTTTAAAAGTAAAAAGTCGAGACAGTTCCTCACGTGTGTCTGTTTACATCCACACAGCGCACGGATCGAGGTGAAGCTGCAGATTAGCAACAGTGACTCTACTTCCTGTGGACTTTAACGCCAATATTTTACGCTTTAATAATCATGTATCTGAAGTATTGCACCACATTTCACACATAATAACACAGTTTTGACTTGTATCTAAACTCGAAGTGCAGAGCTCTGATCTTTGAACACTTCAGAGTCTCAAAGCGAGTCATTTTACTGCACTGATTTTACGTCACAAAAGGTTCTCTTTGTGTCTGTGGTTTGCGCTTTTTGTCGCACGTTTATAAACCGCTCAAGACCGAAAAACCCTGTAGTAACGCCTTTAGAATGAACGTGAACGAAACAAAACACAACTCCGGGTACGTTTGGTGAAGAGGAAACAACATTATCGCTCGCGTAGCTCAGAAAAGAGCGTAAAGTGGGCGCTCTAAGCTTCATTTTTCAGAAGTTAACACCTCGAGTGATTTACGCGTCCCCGTGGATACCGCAGCTGTAATCGCCGACGGTTTACTCCCTCCGTTTGTCATCTTTTCCCTTGTTAAATGAAGTCTCGCGCGTCCGGTGAGTCATTCTAACCAACAGAACTCTGCGCCGACACGTACGAAGCCCGTGTCAGTGTATTCATAGCCCTATCTGAATGCATATATCATATTTTAAAGGCTGAAAGTGCTGATTCTTGCATGCGGGCGCCGTCTTCTCGTTTTTCCTCCCCGCGCTCGTGAACGCCTCCTCTGCTGCTGCACTGGGGGACCTCTCCTCCCACTCCAATCTCGACTCCATCTCTGAATAATTAGAATGATGGACAGCCCCGAATGACAACGCGCACTTCAGGCTTTATTAAGTCAGACTTGCTCTATCACGCTATCGGCAGCGCAAGGGAGGAGAGGGAAAGCATCGCTCTATCTCCAGCTCTCCCCCGCTCATCCTTCGCTCTCTGCCTCCACCTCTTTCCCTTCTCCCTCCCTCCCTCCCTATTCTCTCCCACTCACGCCTCGTCTCTCTCTCTATCTTTTTACTTCTTATTCCGCTTCTTTCTTATTTTCGCTGCCTCTCTTTCTCTAACTCTTTGTATATTCTTACTCTCTCCTTCTCTGTCTCTCTTTCTCTCCACCCCTTCCCTCTATTTTTTCTAATTCTATGCTTCCTTCTCGCCTTCACTACCTCGCTTGTTCTCTTTCCCTCTTACATGTCTTTTTTTACTCCCTCTCGCTCCTTTCTCTTGCTTCCATCGCTCTTTCTCTTCCTTCAATCCTCCCTCTCCTTTTTATCCTTTCTCCCTCTCTCTCAATCTCTCTTTCAATCCCCGTCTCTTTCTCTTGCTTCATGTTCTCCAGTACTTCCTTCTCTCCTCTCCGTCTCTCTTTCTCTCCACCCTTTCCCTCTATTTTTCTACTTCTACGCTTCCTTCTCGCCTTCCTTACTGCTCTTGTTCTTCCTCTCCCTCTATTTCTTTCTCTTCTTCTTTTTCTATCTCACCCTCAGCCCACTCTCTCCTATGCCTCCATCACTCTTTCTCTTCCTCTAATCCTCCCTCTCATTTTACCATTTCTCCCTCTCTCCATCTCATCCTCTTTCCTTATCTCTCTCTTTCTCTTGCTCCATGTTTTCCAGTATTTCTCTCTCTCTCTCCTTCTCTGTCTCTCTTTCCCTCCACCCCTTCCCTCTATTTTTCTACTTCTACGCATCCTTGTCACCTTCCTTACCTCTCTTGTTTCTTGTTCTCTTTCCCTCTTCCTCTAATTCCATGTTTTTCTTACTCCCTCTCTCTCCTTTCTTTCCTTCTGTCTCTCACAACCACTCCCTCGCTCTCTGTACTTCTATGCTTCCATCGCTCCTTCTCTTCCTTCAATCCTCCCTATTATTTTTATCCTTTCTCCCTCTCTCTCCATCCTCTGTCCTTATCGCTCTTTCAATCCTTCCTTATCTCTCTTTTTCCCACTCCATGTTCTCCAGTACTTCCTTCTCTCCTCTCTCCTTCACTGACTCTCTCTCTCCACCCCTTCCCTCTATTTTTCTGCTTCTACTCTTCCTTCTCGCCTTCCTTACCTCTCTTGTTCTCTCTTTCTTTCCCTCTTCCTCTAATTCCATGTCTTTTTACTCCTTCTCTCTCTTTTCTCAACCCACTTCCTCACTCTTTGCAGTTCTATGCTTCCTTCGTGCCTTCTCTTCCTTCAATCCATCATATCATATTTATCCTTTCTCCCATCTCTCTCCATCGTCTTTTCTTATCTCACTTTCAATCCCTCTCTTTCTCTTGCTTCATGTTTTCCAGCACTTCTCTCTCTCCTTCTGTCTCTCTTCCTCTCCACCCCTTCACCTTCATTACCTCTCTTATTCTCTTTCCCTCTCCCTCTTCCTTTCTCTCCTTATCTGTCTCTCTCACCCTCAACCCACTCTCTTCTATGCTTCCTTCGCTCCTTCTCTTCCTTCAATCCTCCCTATCATTTTTACCTTCTCTCCCTCTCACTCCATCCTCTTTCATTATTTCTCTTTCAATACCTCTCTCTCGTTCTCTTGCTCCATTTTCCAGTACTTCTCTCCTCTCTCCTTCTCCGTCTCTTTCTCTCTACCCTTTCACTGTATTTTTCTATGCTTCCTTCTCACCTTCCTTACCTTTCTTGTTCTCTCTTTCCCTCTTACTTTAATTCCACGTCTTTTCTTACTCCCTCTCTCTCTAATTCTCTTTCTTCAATCCTCCCTCTCATTTTTACCCTTTCTCCCCCTCTCTCATCCTCTTTCTTTATCTCTCACTCTTTCTCTTGTTCTATGTTTTCCAGTACTTCCTTCTCTCTCTCCTCTATCCTTCTCTTTCTTTCTTTCTTTCTTTCTCTCCACCCCTCCCTCCATCTTTCTACTTCTATGCTTCCCTCTTGTTTTCACTACCTGTCTTTTTCTCTCTCTGCCTCTTTCTCTACTTCCATGTCTTTTCTTACTCCCTCTCTCTCCCCCTCTCTCCTCCTCTGTCTCTTTTCCTCTAATTCTCCCTCTGTTTCCTTATCTCTCTTTCAATCCCCTCTCTTTCTCTTGCTCAACGTCTTCTCTTATTCCCACTCTCTTGCTCCTTCTATGCTTCCCTCTTGTTCTCTCGTTCTCTGCCTCTCTTTCTTTTACTCCCTCTCTCCCCTGGCTGTTTCCTTATGTATCCCTCCCTCTTTTACTCTTCTTCTCTCTCTTTTCTCACTGTTTTTCTCTCACTCTGTTTTTTCTTACTCCATCTCTCTCTCTCTCCCCTCTCTATTTCTACTTCCACGCCTCCCTCCCTTCTTCTCGCTCTCCTTCTTTCCCCCCTCCTCCCTCTTTCTTCCGCTGCCACTCCCACCCTTCTTCTTGCTCTCTCCTTCCCTCTCCCCCCCCCATCCCTTACAATTTCTACCTCTCTCCCCTTTCTCTCCTCCACACTCTCTTCTTCCCTCCTCTATCCCTTTCTCTTTCTTCCCCTCTTCCTCCACCCCTCTTTCCCTCCCTCTCTCTCTGTCTTATGAGGCAAATAACAGGCAGCAGAGATGAGAAAGAGAGAAAACGAGTGATGCGGCGTGTTTGGGAGTATGGAAGCTCAGAAAGGACAAATTACAGCCTGAATATAAAGGCTTAAACAGGGGCTGGTGTAGAAGCGTCACCGTGGATACGCTGGAAACTACTGCAACATCCTTTCCACATAATTTTATTGTTCTGGAAATGCTATATTCCGCAGATATACCGTATTCAATAGTTTTTATTAGTTTTAGAGGATTCGTTTTTGGAGGATAAAAGCTGCAGTAGTACCTTAAAGAGCTCATATTACACTATTTTCTGATCTATGTTAAAATGTTGTTTCCTCATCACCAACTTACTGTGTGTGGAGTTGTGTTTTGTTTCATTTCCACACGTTTGACACAAACACCCTGCATATAGACTGAGCTGTTTGACCTGCTGCCCTCAGGAAGGAGCTGCAGGTGCATCAAAACAACGACCGGACTCAAAAACACTCTTTTCCCCAAGAGCCGTAACAACTCTGAACACCCACATGCACCGACTGAACCCGCATTCTTGTCGTCTGATTCCCTCCTTCCACCTGCTGTGCAATATTGAATACAGTGCAATACGGCAGCTTGACTGAGTGTAATATTTAACACAGTGCAATAGAGTGACTAAGTGCAATACAATTATATTAGTGTAATATTTTGCAGAGTTTGAGTGCAGTGTTTAATACAATGCAATATTTTAACCAAGTGCAATATTTTGAATGAGTGCAATATTTGACACAGTGCAATATTTTGAATGAGTGCAATATTTAACACAGTGCAATAGTTTGACTCAGTGCAATATTTAACACAGTGCAATACCTTAACTGAGTGTAATATTTAATACAGTGCAATACCTTAACTGAGTGCAATATTTGACACAGTACAATTGAGTGCAATATTTAAAACAGCACAATATTTTTAACTGAGTGCAATATTTTAACCTAGTACAATATTTGGAATGAGTGCAATATTTAGCACATTGCAATAGTTTTACTGAGTGCAATATTTAATACAGTGCAATAACCTAACTGACTGCAATAATCAATACAGTTCAATACGTTTACTGAGTGCAATATTCAATATAGTGCAATAGTTTGACTGAGTGTTATAGTCTTGGGTCTTTCACAAATACTACACATTTATTGTGTTTTTCTTTTATACTGTGTTGTAAGTACCCCACGTATATGTCTGCACTGGGGGTGAGTTGCTTTTAATCTCATGCATGTGTATAGTTTTGGTTTGTACATATGTAGAGTGACAATAAAAGGTATTCTGTTTAGACTGCCTTCTTCTCTCAAAGAAACGGAAATACTCTGTGTCACCTTTTGATGTCATGTGGTCACGTGTTTTTAAACTCTATACGCTTTCACTATGATCATTTGGATGATTTCAGCCCTGGAATTGCCCATCTCTACTGAACTAAATGTAAAATGTGGCTGTTAACTTGCTCAAAACATGCGTGAATGAAACAAAACACAACTCCAAGTCTGTTTATGAGGAGGTTGCAACATTATAACATGGCTTAAAGCTCATAAGAGTAAATGTTGTGTAATATAGGACCTTTGTGGGACTACAGAACCCAGACTTCCTTCAATATTTTCCGTGCTGTGTTGGTTTTGGAAACAAGATACGGTCGGGCGTTCACTGATAGGCTGTCACTCTTCTGTCCACTGGAATGAAGCGAATATCAGAAACATCACGTCTCTGTACAGTACGGGACATGATTCGAAATTTGGTTCGCTGCTGTTTTCCATGTTAACTATTTCATTTACTCGACATAACAAGGGCCAGCTGTACCTCACATCACAAAATGAAAAACTCACGGAGATGACAGTGACGGCTCTTCCACTGGGAGCAGAAATTGCACTTCCAGCGTTTATGTAATAACCAAAATGTATTGAGTCAAATCAGCAATGCATGAAAAAGAGCTGGGGGACAGGCTGTTTAAGTGAATGAGAGAAAACAAGCAAACCCAAAATTACTGCATTTGAAGACGATGAGAAATTTGGAAACTCTAAACATAAACATTTTTATACCACGGTCAGTGAAAATTGCAACATCTGTGCGTTAGTGCCATAGACCTGTAATAAAATCTGGAAGGTGAACCCAAAAATGCGTTGTATTTTTTTCCAATGGTCTGTGTTAATTGCCGCATGGGCCCAAAAATACTTTTCTCTTCCACATTACTTCCTCAGTACCCGTGTAACATCTGTAATGCGCACGGTGTGGAGCATTTGGTCCAATCAGAGCGAGAACGGCAACAGTGTGGCTAATCTTACAAAGCTAACGTTTAGGTGCTTTGAGGATATAAACATTTTAAAAGTTTATGTTGTGTGAATAGAAATGAATCCTACAAAATCTGACCTTTCTGAAAGTTGTGGATGCCTTGTCAGCCAAACACGGGCAGTTTAAATTTCTCCAAAAAGCATTTCACTCTATGGGAGAATTCCTTCTGGGCCCAAGCTCCCGGGAGCTGCAGCACCTGGAGGTTTAGTGGTGCAGGGTTTGGCAACTCCATCTTTCTGATTGGTTAAATTCGAAAATATTTGCGTTCGTTATGGTCTGCTGCCTGCTTGTCTCCATGGAGGTGTCGTTGCTTTGCCTGGAATGTTCCACAGTATGGCATTGAACTTATCTATCGCCATGGGGACGGACGGGAGACACAAGCAGGTTAAGTAGTGGTAATTAGTGTTGTCACGATATGAACATTTCTAGCTCAGTTTCAATATAAAGACTCGGATAGTGATTCCAATACCACAGCGGTAATAAAAACGACTATTTATTTAGACAATTAAGTGTAAAATTCAACATTAAACCGTAGTACTATCTTAATTTTACATTTATTTTACTTTACTGTATAATCCCTCAGTGGTCCAGGTAGGTTCCGTAGTGGTCCATGGGCGTCTTAAAAAGCATTGACTTTATAAATTTGGAAATAATACGTTAAAAATTCTTGAAAAAGCCTTGGATTTTTATATCTGGGTCTTAAAATGTGTGCAGTACGTAACTTCTCCATATCGACAGTTTAATTTGTCATCATTATTTGGTTAAATAGAGTTGCCTAAATAAAGAGCGGTGGAACCAATAACTGAGAACGCAACGTAGCCCTGGGTCAAAATACTCCGAACATGTTGCTGAAGATCACGGGCTACAGCACCACACGAAACAAGCGAAACAGAAGAGCGTAAAATCAAAGTCAATCTCAGCAACACAAAGTTTGATTAACGCCGTTATGCTGTTTTTTAATGTTGATTTTACGTGACCGAGCGACACTTTTCATGCTGCAGTTATGGGGAAGAGTCTCTACTCCCCATGCTCCTTTTTTAATAAAATAAACAAACACAATTCAAGAATTTTGTTTTTCTTTGCCGGTAGGTCTGTGAAATGGGTATTAAGTTTTTATAAAAATGGTCTTGAAGAAACTTTAGGAACCCTGATACTAGTCTATGTGCTCTTATACTTGTTCTGATCATTACCTGCACTGTTATATTCTTGTAATTTTGTAAATGTCTGTGTTACATTATAGAGTTTATTGTTTTCTGCTTTATTTTATTTCTTTATTGCATGGTTAGTAGTGTTTGTCTATGTTTCGCTCCAAGTACCGCTGCAATTTCCTAATATTGTCCTGTTTGCTGCTCACTCATATGGCAATAAAACCTTTCTGATTCTGATACAGATCAAGATCGTTCTAAAGCTTCAGGAAAAGTTAATTTCTTTCCTGTGAATGTGACATTTTTCGTATCAATACCTATCTCGTTTTGATGCTAGTTTTAGCCTCAATTGGAATCAGATTTGTGACACTTTTGAACTCCATCATTATTATATTTTGCATTAGTCACCACATACACACAGATCATTTCTAATCACCGCACCACATGCAATGCTTCATAATTTCACTCGTGGGTTTTAATGAGACCTGTAAACTGCGAGTAAACCATCATCTATAAGGTCTATTAAAAAAAACCAGGCCGGGCGCAGCATTAGCGTCTGCGAGCAGGAAGTGCGCGTTCATTATACGGCGCTAATTTGCCATGAAGCTGTGGGTCGCGGTGCAGGTGGGCGGTGAGAGCGGCTTGATTACGGGCGACCATCTGCAGCCGCGGTGTAACGGTGATGTCGTGTTGTGACAGCCAATCAGGAGCGGTTACCCACGGCGACGCAGGTGACCAGGCGCGCGCGGAGATATTGAGGGCTTTTAGGAGCGTTTCACACTTTCCGCTGGGAATGAATAAGTAGGTTTAATGAGGTGGGTTCATTATGCTGTGTTTACAGGCAAAAGTTTGTGCAGGATTAATTGAACTTGTGTGAGTCGTGTACTGTCATATTTGAGACTTCAGGCCTGTATGGTAAAAAGGGGCATTGTGTAACTTTTCTGGTGGGAGGTTCCGCTCATTCCTGGTCTCCATGGAGATGTGATTGCTTTGACTGGAATGTGCGACAATGGCCACGTTTACATGACGTTTTTTAATTCCGAATCCATTGTTCTGAATTAAAATATTTTCCTTTGAGTTCACATGGAAATAATAATTCCGAATTGAGGTTTATATGGAAAACACGTTAAATCGCCTTTATTTAATTCCGCTCAATGTCTGGGGGTCCGGAGGAGTTCTGATTGGAAAGAGACATGAACATATTTACGTCGACCGGAAGAAAACACTTCAGCTGCTCCCGGCTTTTCTGTCATCTCGGTTTGTCGTTACGCTGCCGACACAAACAGAATCCAAACTTTTTCTGTGGTCGTTCTGATGATAATAAAGACGCAGCTGGAGATTCTCTCCTCACGCTTTACGTCTGTGAGCTGAGGAGGAGAAGGGAAGAGTGTCGGAGAAGGAGGAAGAAGACAAACTGAGTCTGAGGCTGCCACACCTCAGCCCACTCCCACATCCCGCTCACAAATCCAAAGAGACGTGGAGGAAAGTCCCAAGAGACGACTGGAGGAGCCGGATCGTCCGGATCGCTTCAGAAGGGCGACCCAACGAGTATGGACTGAATGACCAGACTTATTTTTAAGAAGAATAAACGTTTACATGATGAAGAAATTTATTCCACTTTAAAATCGGAATAAACCACCCACTTACTTCGGAATTATGCTTAATTACGAATAATAATTTTCATTAGGAATGAAGTGTTTACGTGGTCTTTTCAAAGCAGAATTAATTTTTATTCAGAATTAAACTATTTTTATTGTGAATTAAAGCTCTCATGTAAACAGGGCAAATAAAAACAAGCATGTGATGCCACCAAGCTAAGTGACAGGTCAGATCTATGGACAGGTGGCCATGTTCACAGTAACAGTGCATGTTTTTCAAGGTATTTTTGGTTAATAAACAACTTTGAATAAATGCAAAATTGATATGTCTAATTGTGTACAGTGGACAAAGCAATAGTGTTATTACAGAGACAAGCAGGTGATAGACCCTCCCCATGAAAGGTGCACAACGTTTGTACCGTTAAAGGGCCGGCGCAAACATTGAGCGAGGTTAAAGAGCCTCTAAGAGTTTCTTCTAATTAACATTTGATAATAAAGAAAGCTCTCCACTGTGTTTTTAAACCCCATACACCTTCACTAGAACCATTTGGATAATTTCACCCCTGAAATTTCCATTCTCTACTAAACAAAAGGCAAAAAGTAGCTGTAGCGAACTTGGAAACTACCGCTTCATGACATCACAAGGTGTAACAGAGCATTTTAAGCTTTGAAGATGTAGACAGACTAATAATAAAGGTCAAACATGAAATGACTGAAACAAAGCACAACTCCGGCTATGTTTTTGAGGAGGTAACAACATTTTAACATGGTTTAAAGCTCACAAGAGTCAGTTCTGGGTAATATAGGACCTTTAAGTGACCCTCTGTAAGAAAACGCTGTTCTAACACTTCTTTATATTTTCTCTCTTTTCTATCAGTTTTACTTGCCTTAACTTCCTTGGAGTCACTCATTTTTGTTTTCAAGGACTGTATACAATATAGACTACAATTTGCAAAGCAACAGCCTTTATTTCACACCAAATCCTTTTTATAAAAGTTACCTCAGAAGTACTTTGAATATACTTTTTTACTTCCACTTGACGGTTTTCACTCTGGCGTCTCTCTACCCATCCATAAGAATAAATACTATTATTGTTTGAAAGCCTCTGGAAATTGCAGTTACGGTTTCAGAGTTTCCACACTATTTTCGAAGAACACATTTCATATTCATGGGTCTGAGTTCGTAAACAGCCCTGTAGAAGTCTCTGAGCGGTGGCTTCGTTAAGCTGGTACCATGCGCAAAATGGCAAATGACCTGCTTTCTACACTCCTGCAGAAGTATTAGCATGACAGGCCGAGCTGCCGTCGCTTACATAACTTTGTTGGCTCTTCACAACTCAGGGTTAAGTTACAGATTCGAGTGTGAGGGAATTTTGCAAAGTAGAAATGAAGTGGGCTGTTGCATATAAATTTCTTTAGTATGCGCAGTGCGACTGACTGGATTCACTCAAAGAAGTTTTAGTAACCCTGACTTTACTGTACAAACGGGTGGTCAAAAGTATCAAAAATCAGATGCTAATCGATACTAAAATGAGCATCAAAACTAGATACTCATTTGAGCGGGTATCGATATTAAAAAGTCACATTCTCAGAAGAGAGTTTTAGAATGATCTTGAGCTGTATCAGAACAAGTAAAAGCGCACAAAGACTAGTATACGCTCGCGGACCATTATGGAAGCTAACTGGGGTTAAAACTGTACGCAAAAGCGGTTAAACTGTATGCAAATTAGCCATGTGGTTTTAAATTTGTTTAGTGCTGCCGCGATTATTCGACGTTGTCGACGTAATCGAATGTGAAAATGAGTCGACTACAATTCTTTTGGTCGAATATTCGCCTTTATTTATTTTTGGTCTCAAACGGCTCGTCCAGAGACCTTTTGCGTGCCTGAGATCAGGTATTTCCCCTCCACACCACTAGTAGTACTACACTCGAGGCGGACACCGGTGCTGCTGACAGCGGCTACATCCGGGGTTGACGCCGAGGTGGCTAACCTCGGCTTCACCAAAGGCTAACAGCAGTGGTATATAATGGCACCGCCAAAGAAAACAAACTTGAGGAAGTATTTGCTGTGCGCACTCTGCTGGCTGGTCTCTCTCTTTCTCTCTTCCCCCTTCCCCCGATTTGAGCATTTGAGAGCGGTATGAAAATCCAAGAACAGTGGCGACTTCTTCTAGACCAAGACCTAAAGCCTCGAAAGTCTGGGAATACTTTCGGACAGATGGTGATAGAGTGGTTTGTACACTCTGTAAGACTTCTTTGGCTTATCACGGGAGCACGACCACGATGCATGAGGTATTGAGAATACCGTTGCATATGCTGCTCGTGCAGACTCGTTAAATTGTGTGTGCATATCGTTGTTCAACATTGTCGAATGAGCACACACAACAGACATAACAGCAATAACCTTTGCAACTCGCACACACAAGGTAACCTCCCGGGAAAATCTAACACACACACTTGTGTGTGTTAGAACCGCTTGTTTTTTTTTTTTTTAATTAGTCGTTTAGATTAGTCGACTAATCGAAAAATTAGTCGAGAGATTAATCGTTAGAAAATTAGTCGTTAGTGGCAGCACTAAATTTGTTTCTGTAAAACGTAAACAAATGTGCGCAAAGCTGCATTAAACACATTATTACTCAAAGTCTATAATGAGCGTAGCACCGGAAATGTAGAGCGATGGTTAAGAGGACCAATCGCAGCCCTTATTGTCTATGTCGCTTCCCCTCGCTGTCTGCATCGTTTTGACACGTAGTTAGAAAGTTTTACAGGTGCAAGTCGGTCGACGCAAACACGTTTTGAGGCAGAATCATAAATTGGGCTTTACCGTCTCCGTGAAAGTCTGACTTCGCCCTCAAGCGGGAACTTTCTCCTCTACAGCATGTCTCCTCTTGACACTCGGTGTTCAATAAAACGTCTCCATCACAAACTTTTCGGCTCGACATCACACACGAAGCGTCAGTCGTGTTTTTTTTCTTCTTCCTCGCTGCGTGTGGATGGAAATCTCCGAGCGTAACGACGTTTGAAGAGGAGAGAGAGCGGAGGGGAGAAAGTCTGCGCTGTGGTTTTAGGTCCTAATGTAGATTTTTTTTAATGACGGTAATGAAACTGATGCTGTTGCTACTTTTTCATACCACGCGACACCGTATTACCGCCCAGTCCTGTTTTTCAGATGGTCAAAATCAGACACAGCGCCTTTACAATGAATCAAGTGCATTGTGAGATAAAGAGACTTGAGTTTGACTATTCCGTCCTCACAGTACAACTATGAAGTACATTACAAACAGCTGACGCGTACGGCCTCATCTACTATAGTTTAAATATATCTTCGTTGCCCTTCGTAGCCTCTATGTAAATGTGAGCATCACGATAACAGTGCAGCATATGGAGGACGCGCAAAGTTAAAATAAGCTCCGTGCAGAGGCTTGGCTGGGCACATCTCTGCAGACACGAGCCCACACAGGCAGCCTCTCTCCGGGCTTCTGTCGTGAACTCTGGGGGTGTGCGCTGCGCCGTGGAAGAGCTTAAACTGCGCTCGTCTTTACACTTCAGAATCCACATAAGGGCCTCAATGTGGTTTAGACGATGTGTAAAATAGCAATAAGACATACTTGTCTAAAGAGTGTATTAAAGAGTCTCACTGTACTGTCTCATCTTGACTTTTTGTAGTTTTCTACCATGTTATAATCTTGTTCCATCATCAAAAACAAGCCTGAAGTGGTTTTATATGTTACCCACGCATGTTGGAGCAATTTAGTGATCTCTTTCAGGCCCTATTCGAACTCTCCCTGATGGTTTGGTGTAAGATTCTGTCCAATGTTCAACCCACACGACAATTCTCCATAAAAATACAAAAACATGATACAAAACTGTACACTACAACTTCACAAAACTGATGCGATGTGCAGAATAGTTTCATTAGCCTTCATAATTACACCACTTCTGAACTGCAGGTCACTTTTAGACATTTTAAACCTAGTTTGTTTGCAAGGTGCAACAGAGCGTTTCCAGTTGCACAAAAATGACAAACTGCTGGATATGTGTGAATATGGATAGATTCAGATTTTTTTCATTTTCTCATTCCCTTCATACTATTTCTATAACAACGCATGTGTTTTGTCAGAAGTTCTAACACAGAATGTTGCCCTACCCCCTAACAATTGGTGATCGTCATTTTTATGCTGTGGCACAAAAAAACAGGGGTCCTGTGTGTGTGGAAATTGTTGAAATCATGTGAAACTTCAGTGAATTAATTTTTTTCCCATTTGGAGCCAAAAGATAAAAAAGCACTTTTAAGTTTTATTTTGTGGACCACCCTAGTCTCACATGCATGACAAAAGCCCATTAAACAGTGACAAAAAAATAAAAAATCTGCAATTATAAAACCATAAACGTCTTAAGTGTCACTCAAACGCGCTCAAACCACAGTTGTTCTTGTGTTGCCGATTCCCCGATGCCGCCGAACAGTTGTGGTGTAGCTGTAGACGGGGCATAGAAGCGATAATTGCTATAGCATTATTGTAACCAGTCATTTCGTATAGACTCTTCCCTGTTATACCCCTAGTGTGACAGGAGGGGGCGTTGAACTAATTTGAGTCAAACAGAGCTGCGTAATGATGGGGGTTGTATCGGATTGTTGCGTAACATGTGAAAACCCGTAATTATCGACAACACAACAACGCTACGGAGGACGAACCATCGTGTCTCCATGGCGATAAGCAAAGCAGTTTTATCGCCGCTGGACCGAGCCAAACTGACCCGGGCTAATCCTCACTGACCGCACTGACCCCACGTTATTTCTGTGTATTTACAATTCGGCGCTGTTTAAAGCCGTTAGGGATAAATTGGGTTTTATTCCAAATGTCACAGCAAAGACATGGAAATAAAAATGTTATAGAGGTCATAATATAATCCCACAGAGCTAAAAAGTCAAATAAATGAAAATAATACTGCATGTCTGGAGGTCTGAAGGTCTGACAGAAAATAGATCATTTCCCCCTTGAAAGCTGAAAGCCAACCACTAAAAATAATGTGATTTCCTATAATAATAATAATTTTAAAAAAGTAAATAAAGTAAAAATAGCTAAGTAGAAATGCTATAAAAGGCCCACCTCTAATGAAAAAGGTGTGAAAAGTCATTTCAATACTGCAAAAAAGTAAGTTTAATCTAGTTTAAAGGGCCCCTAAACACCAAAATCATTTTTCTACTGATTAGCTGTGTAAATGTGTCTAAAATAGAAATGTATACCTATACCTGGGCTTATTCTGGCATATTAGTGCGTATGTGTTAAAAATCTGACTTTTGAGTCAAAGTTGTGTCTGTAACGGCCTCTTTACGATCAACTACGGCTACGACATTTGAGTTTTCGTATTGGACTAACGCCCCAGTGAGTCAGATGCAGGTTTTACATGACGAGCGCAGCCACTGGCGCCTACAGGTGGTACGTGAGGAGCCCCTCTCAGCTCTGCCCCCTACTGGCACCACCAGGCACCGTGATGTCCTCCCGTGTCTGGAGAAAAAGGAAACGATCCGAGTACAAATGTCCAAATATCCGCTATGTTTCAAAGTCCAGCACGCGCCAATCCACGCCGTGTTGGATTGTTGTTGTTGGTCAGCTGTCAATCATTCTCCAGAGCCCGCCCCCACACCCGTTCCCCACAACCCGCCGGGCACCGCCCACTCTGGAGGATTTTTCAGATTTTGCTTATGGGCGGAGTAAAGCTTCAGGAGGGGGTGTAATGGCTCTTTAATGTCACACTGATTTTGATTTCACAAAGACAGTCACATCGATATAGATTTCTACAAAATTATACTTACTTTACTCCGATTATTCACAGTTCGAGCCCCGTACCGGTACCAAACATGGCCGTACAATCACACACGATTTGTTTATTTCAGTGACACATGTGAAACAAAGGAGCTCATTGGTCATCTATCATTTTGAACTAAATCTAACTTCTCTCACCTCATATTAACAGAGCGCTTAGTGCACAGTGACAGTGCTTTGCTCACTGACTGTGGAAATCCATGTCTTTCAATCCCCTGTGATGTTTTTTTTCCTTCCTTTTCCTCCCCTCATAAGCAGCCATATTTGTTTTGATATGGATTAACCATTCTTGTCCCTGATTGGCTAATCCACCTGTCAATCTGAACTCACAATAACCAGACTCACATCCTCGTAAAGTATTGGTGAAGTGTGTATTCCAGATCCCAGGCGAATATTCTGACACAACACTACATACTATACTGTATAATAATAGCGAAGGATCTTTGATTACATCCTTCGGCGTTTTCAAAGTAACACAAACGCGCCGCGATTGACTCTGGTGCTAATTATACACCAAATTTGGCAATAGCGTGACATGACATTACAATGCAATTACAATAAAAGACACCGTATACGTCCTGCTCCTTAAGTCTGTGGCATTTTTAAACATCTGTAATTACTTTCCTTCAAATGGCAACGCGCATTATAACATTTCAAAACGCGTAAATGGTTCCTTCTATTTAAAGGGCTTTTAGATGCCTCCTGGTGAAGACATAATGGTGCGTAATACGTTTGACCTAAGCTCTCCGCTCTGAGTATTGACTGAGCGTCTCCACTGTGACGAACGGGACCAAGCTCAGGTCTGTATAGAAGGTCCACAAACACTCTTCCCCACTTAGGGCCACTACTTATCGAGGGGTCACGTCGTTTTCAGGTACTCCGACATGCCGCTATTCAGGCACTGACGTCTAATTGTGGGAGTAGTGACTTAAACATTATTTTTCAAGCGTCCCGCAACTTTTGAGTGTTTTTTTTTCATTGTCAGAGTAACAATTTTTGGACTAGGCGCAATATTTAAAGGGATAGTTTTTGACATGAATCTGTATGGCATCCAAGTCAGCAGTGTCGTGCATCTACAACGACTTAAAGGGGAAATATGGCACGTTTTGAAGCTAAAGTCCATTGCTAGAGGTGGTCGAATACTAACAAACTAGCGTAGTGAATTGGGCAAGTTCTGAACTTCCACGTAAAACGCCAATTTGCACAGAAGAAGCTTAACACCACTTTCTAACCCATCTTACAACAGCCACGAGTCTAACAAACAAAACGCTCTGCCTGGTTCACTCATTAGTGTCTGGAAACATTATAAAACAACTTTATAAGCAGCTTTAGCCTTACCTCTGTTGATTTCCCACTGCTCACGAGAAAACCCAAAAGACTCGACTGCCGACTCCAGCGGCGGCGAGAGGCTCGTTGCCGCCAGAAGAAACATGTGAGGATCGACTACTGACGGTGAAGAAGAAGAGAAACTGAAAGTTGTTGAAAGAAAATGGTTCGGGAATGTATTTTTTAGCGCTTTTCAAAAAAATATAATTCACTCGACATCAGCGATCAAGTTTTTTGGGCTTTGGCATGTGCAGTGGGAAATCGAATCGAATAAGGCTAAGGCTGCTTATAAAGTTGTTTTCTAACGTTTCCAGACACTAATGAGTGAACCAGGCAGAGCGTTTTGTTTGTTAGACTCGTGGCTGTTGTCCGATGGGTTAAAGTGGAGTTAAGCTTCTTCTGTGTGAAGCAAATTGGTGTTTTACGTGGAAGTTCAGAACTTGCCCCCATCACTACACTAGTTTGTTGCCGTGACAGACTCACTGCCACAGTGAGATCTCCACTGAGGAAACACTGATCTGTGCCGTTTTTTGGCTTCTGACAGTATTCGACCTCCTCTAGCGACTTTAGCTTCAAACGTGCCCGAGTTCCCCTTTACCTCCTGACAGCGTCCGTTGAGGCGAGTTCTTCCTCGGTTTCGGTGCTGACAAAAGTGTCCGGCAAGTTGGTTGGGGTCACGAAAATAAAGCGTTTTTCTTCTCCAAACAATATGTGCTCAAAAGAGTGACACATTTGCGCCACAAAACGGTCAGACCTCGTAATCGCTTGGAGCTATTTTCTCTCACCGTGTTACAACACGAATCTGCATTTGAATCATTTTCCTTTTAGCTGCCCCCGTCTGGAATTCAATATGACTGGCCTGTGATGTGTTTCATATTTGTACCTGACCCCGACCCTTACAAGACGACACCTACAGGGGCTTTACATGCAAAAAAAACAACTAGTAACAATGTATTTATATAAAGACATATAAAGAAGATAATAGAGAGTAAAGAGAAAGAGAATAAAGGGATTAAGCTTGTGAATCGTGAGTTGAAAGGGTTCATATCACACTATTTTTTATGTTATAATGTAATTTCCTCGTCACAAACACAACTCCAGGTATGTTTTTGATGAGGTAACAACATTCTAACATGGCTAAAAGCTTATAATATTCAATTCTGGAAAATATAGGACCTTTAACCTGCCTTTTTACACATAAATGCAAAAAAAAAAAAATCAAGAATCTTCAACTCACTCACTTCATACCTTCTCCTTTCTGCTGTTGTCCCATTTAAATCCACACAGAACTCTCTATTGGCAAAGAATCACTGCTTTTGTTTTCTTTTTAGCTCCAATCGAAACGTGTGGTGTCTTAAATGAGCGGTGGATGTATAGAATAGACAACAATACTGAGAACATAGCGTCTTTTAACAAACAGTGGGCGTAAAAATGAATCCTTGAGAGATATACTGTAGCTAATGGGTCCGTGAGAAGTTGTGAGTGTTGAACTACCTGCAGTGAACGGGGGAGGAGGAATCTCTGAGCGGATCTTAACACAAAAGAAGACAAAGTGAGGAGATGTCTGCTGAGAAATCAACTGTTCAAAAGCATTTCCAATAATCTGGCCTTGAGTGAGACAGAAAAATGCACAAAGGAATGAGACGGAACTGTCAAAACAACTGAAAATCACAATGGGTTTGAAAAGAATTTTTACGTAACATAAGCAAGTAAGGCGTTTCGTACTGTGTTTGTATTATAACTGGATTTAAAGAGTATATGCTGTGTTCACACGCAGAGTTTTGGCGCCGGTTTAGACCTGGTTTTGTCCTGTTCTAGTCCTGGTTTAGAGCTGGTTTAGACCTGGTTTTGTTCTTTTCTAGTCCTGGTTAGGAGCTTGATTAGAGCTGATTTAGACCTGGTTTAGACCTGTTTTTGTCCTGTTTTAGTCCTGGTTTAGACCTGGTTTTGTGCTTGATTAGAGCTGATTTAGACCTAGTTTAGACCTGGTTTTGTCCTGCTCTAGTCCTGGTTTTGTCCTGTTCTAGTCCTGGTTTTGTCCTGCTCTAGTCCTGGTTTTGTCCTGCTCTAGTCCTGGTTTTGTCCTGCTCTAGTCCTGGTTTTGTCCTGTTCTAGTCCTGGTTTAGACCTGGTTTTGTCCTGGTTTAGAGCTGGTCTAGAGCTGGTTTAGACCAGGTTTGGACTTGGTTTTGCCCTGTTCTAGTCCTGGTTTAGTCCTGGTTTTGCCCTGTTCTAGTCCTGGTTTAGTCCTGGTTTTGCCCTGTTCTAGTCTGGGTTTAGAGCTGGTTCAGACCAGGTTTGGACCTGGTTTTCTCCTGTTCTAGTCCTGGTTTAGAACTGGTTTAGACCTGGTCCCGGTTAAATTCTGGAATTAGTCCCAGATTAGTCTCAATTTTGCTTTTTCTGTAAGTATGAACATGAATTTAGTACATTATATAAATTTTCATGTCATTTTGAGTTCAGATAATACATATTTTTATATGGAAAAATAAGTTGTGGTGTAAAGAAATCAAAAATAAGAATCAAAATAAATAAAGTCTATGTTATTCTATATATTCCGTCTACTGCGTAATATAAAGGTCAACATCCATCGTACATCGAATACACGCTAAATGTAAACTTTTCGGGTGTATTGTCTGCTACCTGTTCATTTCCATGGTGATGCCATTACTTTGCTGAAATGTTCCGCAATATGGCATCCAACTTGCATTTATTCAGTAACATTTTATTTTAACTGCTGAAAAAATACCTTGAAAAACGCATTATTTTTGTGAGGAAGTTCTCCTTTTCACAGATCTGACTGGTACAGTAGTCCGCTGGCATTACCTGCTGACAGATGAAGTTATATTTAATGCTAATGCCATACTGTGGAACACTCCAGGTAAGAATAAATAAATATTTGAACCAGCTTCTCTCTGGTTGGATGCGCGAGGCTTCACCAGCTGTGCCACTGCTGTTACAGGCGCCCAAATAAATCACCAAATATGTTGAATATTACACAACAATTTATCACTGTAACATTTGTGGGCAAATAGGCCAAATGCAGGATGTACTTAAGGCGGATACTATTTCAAGTACGGTGGATTCTAATTAGAGCTTTACAGCGGCGGCGTTCGGGGGGTTCGTTTACAGCACCGATCTCTGCATATGAAAATCTATAATGTAATCAATACATGTGCACAGCATTAACAGGCCAATTTGTTGCTTTCCGATCCTAAAATGTACAGTGTAGAGGCAGTATTTCCCTTTTGACCATATAATACTCTCATATTAATGATGCGAGGGTCCATCACATATTTGTTTTGTTTATTTGTCCCCGCCTGGATTTTTTTCTTAATTTTGTTATTAAAACTGCCCCTTTTACCCCCTAATGAAGTGTTCTACATCCTTTTTTCAGTCCAACCTGTTATTTCACAATCTGCTGCTGTAGTTGTGTCATATGGCTGTGATATAAGCTATAGGACCAGAAATACAAAGGAACATTAAAAAAATGTTTAATTTAGGGCTTTATCTACAAAAGTGCAAAATATCAAGTCTGTAAGTAAACTAAAAATCTCCTTATTGACCTCAAAACCAAAACAAAAGTGCAATGGCCCCATGACTTTCCTGGTCCAGTCCTGGAAACAGCTCGTGTCAGGTCCAGGGCCACAGCCACAGCACTTCTGCATTTCCTGGTGTTTATTACATTTGGATTTGTACATTTTGACTGAAATAAACCTTTCAAATAAAAAAAGCAAAGGATGTGCAATTACACACACCAAGACACACAATTTGCCACTGATTTGAAAAATAACTGCACTTAGAGCGGCTTTTTCAATTGTTACGAACACAGACACTCAAATCAGTCGATCATTTTGACTTTTTACACTTTGGCCAATGAAAATGGACGGAGCGCATGTGTTCGGTGGAAAACAAGCTGGTTTAGACCTGTTTTGTCCTGTTCTAGTCCTGGTTTAGAGCTGGTTTAGACCTGTTTTGTCCTGTTCTAGTCCTGGTTTAGAGCTGGTTTAGACCTGTTTTTGTCCTGTTCTAGTCCTGGTTTAGAGCTGGCCTCGACTTGCTTTTGCCCCATTGTAGTCCTGGTTTAGACCTGTTTTAGCCTTGCATTTGTCCTGTTCTAGTCCTGGTTTAGACCTGGCCTCGACTTGGTTTAGACCTGGTTTTGTCCTGTTCTAGTCCTGGTTGAGACCCAATTTAGAGCTGGTTTAGAGCTGGTTTAGATCTGATTTTGTCCTGTTCTAGTCCTGGTTTAGACTTCTTTTAGTCCTGGCCTAGTCTTGGTTTATACCTGGTTTAGACCTGGCTTAGACTTGCTTTTGTCCCATTGTAGTCCCGGTTTAAAGCTGGTTGAGCCTTGGTTTAGCCCTGGCCTAGTCCTAGCCTAGTCCTAGTCTAGACCTGGTTTAGACCTGGTTTAGACCTGGTTTTGTCCTGTTCTAGTCCATTCTGCTTTCTGATGTGGATAATCATCTTGAGAACCAAAACCCCAGATTATAGCATAAACCCCTCGACCATCAGCTCCAGTGTTTTTGTCTTTAATTGTGATTTTTCGGACTTTCGTAGCCCCGCAGGTTCGACCTGTACAAACCTGCTCTGAAATGTGATTCTTACATTCGTTTATCGGCTCATTTTTCAGTCTTTCTGTTGATTCTGGACATTTTCATGAAGCGAACTTTGAGCAGAATCCCATTACAGAGCTAATCACAACAGAAAAATCACAATCAGATCTTTGCCCGAATCAGCACGAAAAACCAAATCACAATATTATTATTTGGAGCAGATTTTTCCCTCCCAGAGTCGGCACAGTTTGGAGCCGGGGCCAGTTTTATTTGCAGTGCGACTCGGAGCCAAGTGCAGCCTGCTCCCAATCCACCGTGTTCAAACAATAAGAGCTGAAAACAGGTCACAGCAGAGGAAGGACGGAGAGACGGAGGGAGGAAAAGAAGGGGAGAGAAACAGGGAGGAAGGGAGGGAAAGAGGGAGAGACAGAGAATGACAGAGAGGGAGAGCGAGGAGAGAAACGGGGAGAAAGAGAGGGGGAGACAGAGGGAAAGGGAGGGAGAGAGAGGTGGAAATGGAGAGAAAGAGACAGACGGAGAGAGATAGAAAAGGAGAAAGAAAGAGAGAGGGAGAGACAGAGAAAGAGGGGCAGAGAGAGAGAGGGAAAGGGAGGAATAGAGAGGGGCAGAGAGGGGAAGAGGGAAGGAGACAGACAGAGAGAGGGAGAGAGAAAGAGACAGAAAGAAAGAAAGAACAAGAGAGAGGGGGAGAGAGAAAGAGACAGGAAGAAAGAAAGAATAAGAGAGAGAGGGGGAGAGAGAAAGAGACAGGAAGAAAGAAAGAACAAGAGAGAGAGGGAGAGAGAGAGGGAAAGGGAGGAATGGAGAGAGGCAGAGAGGGGAAGAGGGAAGGAGACAGACAGAGAGAGGGAGACAGAAAGAGACAGAAAGAAAGAAAGAAAGAAAGAAAGAACAAGAGAGAGAGAGGGAGACAGAAAGAGACAGAAAGAAAGAAAGAACAAGAGAGAGAGAGGGAGACAGAAAGAGACAGGAAGAAAGAAAGAACAAGAGAGAGAGGGAGAGAGAGAGACAGGGAGAGATGGAGGGGGAGAGAGAAGGGAGACAGGACGAGAGGAGAGACAGACAGAGAGACAGAAAGACAAAGTTAACAAGAGAGAGAGGGGGAAAAGAGAGAAAGAAAGAGACAGCAGGAGAGAGGGGGAAAAGAGGGAGGAAGAGAGAGATGGAGGGAGAGAAATGAAAAAAGAGAGAGAGGGGGAAAGGAGGTGAGACAGACAGGGATAGAGAGCGAGAGAACGAGAGAGACAAAAAGAGAGACATGGAGAGAGAGTGACAGAGAGAGCAAAAGAGGCATAGAGAGCAAGCGAGAAAGAGGGGGATAGAGAGAGGGAGGGTGGGGGTGGCGGGGGAGAGAGAGGGAGAGAAAGGAAACGAGAAAAGGGAGAAAGAGACGAGGAGAGGGAAGAAGAGAGAGAGAAAGGGGCAGGCCGGCAGACAGAAAGAGAAGGGTAGAGAGATAAAGAGAGAGACAGAGTTAGAGACAGAGAGAGAGGGTGACAGAGAGGAAGAAAGAGCGGGACAGAGGGGGAGAGAGAGAGAGATGGAGGGGGAGAGGGAAAAAAGGAAAAAAAAAGGGAAAGATAGAGAAGGGGGCAGGAAGAAAGAAAAAGAGGAAGAGAAAGAGAGAGACAAAATTAAACACAGAGGAAGAGAGAGAGGGAGAGAGCAGAAGAGACAGAGAGAGTGAGAGAGAAAGAGGGGGAGAGAGAGGGAAAGAGGTAGAGAAAGGAAAAGAGAGAGGGGCAGGCCGGCAGACAGAAAGAGAGGGAGAGAGAAAAAGAGAAACAAAGTTAGAGACAGAGAGCTAGAGCGAAAGAGGAGGATAGAGAGAGTTAGGAGGAGAAAAGGGAGAAAGAGAGGGGGAGAGAGACAAGAGAGAGGCAGAGAGGGGAAGAGGGAGGGAGACATAAAGAGAGAAGGAGAGACAGAAAGAACAAGTGAGATGGGGGCGAGAATGAAGGACAGAGAGTGAGGGAGCAAGAGACAGAAAGTGAGAGAAAGGAAAAGAGAAAGAGGGGTAAGGGAGGAAAAGAGAAGGGGGCAGACAGGCGGAAAGAGGGGAAGAGAGATAAAGTTAGAGACAGAGAGAGAAAGAAAAGAGAGGGTTTGAAAGAGAGAGTGAACAAGAGCGAAAGAGAAAAGGAGAATGTGTGAGAAAGAAAGACCAAGAGAGAGAGAAGGGGGCAGGCAGAGGGAGAGAGATAAAGTTAGAAACAGAGAGAGAAAGAAAAGAGAGGGTTAGAAAGAGATAGTGAACAAGAGCGAAAGAGAAAAGGAGGATGTGTGAGAAAGAAAGACAGAGAGAGAGAGAAGGGCAGGCAGAAAGAAAGAGAGGAAGAGAGGGAGAGTTAATGTACATAAGACGACAAAATGAACGTTTTTGGATGAAGCTCCTCCATTTACATGAATCGCGGCAGAATTAAAATCGTCATCTTGCCTCTGAAATCTGAAATCACGCCATAATTTTGCCGTTTTTTCCACCTCCAGCTTCACTTCTATATTTGTCACATAAAAAACCCGTCCCCGGGGAATGAATGGAGATTGTGGGAGACATTTCGCAGCTTTCTGGCGTTAAAACAGCCCCACGTAGACAACTTTCGCCGTGTTTTCCTTCTCCGAGCGCCGCGGTACCCGGCGACCCCCCTCCTGCCGTCCGCGTGTGAAAACGAGCGAACGAGCAAACCGCCCAGATCGGCTTCGGCGTTTGCTTTCGCGCGGCCCTCTCCATTAGCCTCCCCGCTCGTTCGCGCCGGGACGCCCGAGCGGAGCATATGGTGAAACAGCAGTGACGGTGCAGCGGAGGTGTGCGAGCGCGTTTATCACGAACAGAGGGAGGAGGAATCGTGGGGCGTCAGACTTCAAACGAGGAAAACATTGTGAGAAACGTGTTGCGCCGCACGGAGACGACGCTCATCTTGGCCGAGGAGGTGAAGTTTGTGCACAGAAGCGAAGGGAAGATCGAAAAACGCCTTTTTTACGAAGCGACAGATACGAGAGGTGTGAGTGGGAAAGCACAAAGCATTGAAATTACCGCTACTACGACTACTACTCGAAATATTAATACTACAAATACTACTATCACTACTGCTATTACTGCTAATTATACTGCTACAATGCTATTTTACTGTTATACTAATACTCATATTACTATAACTGCTACAACTACTATTATTAATACTGTAGTACCCCCATATAAATTAATAGGAAGAGGATCCAATTCCCCTCCTCACTACTACTACATCATCTACTACTACTATTGATACTACTACTACAATTGATACTACTACTACTATTGATACTACTACTACTATTAACATTATTAATACTATACTTCTATTATTACTGCTACTACTGCTACTACTGCTACGCAATTGAAATACTTTTATTACCTTGCTACAACTGTTATTACTGCCAGAAAAAATCTTGTGACTACATATTACTACTATTAAATATTATACTTCTACTACTACTGCAACTGCTACTACTACTACTACTACTACTACTACTACTACTTCAAATGGTACTACTACCATAAAAAAAATTATGTCACTACATATTACTACTATATACTATGCTACCACTACTACTACTACTACTACTACTACTACTACTACTAGTACTAGTATTATGGCTAATGCTACTACTATTACAACTACTACAACTGCTACTCCTACTCCTCCTCTACTTCTATTGTTAATACTATGACTACTACTGCTGCTACTGCAAATAGTACCACTACCATAAAAATTCATCTCACTACATATTACTAAGTATTATGCTTCTATTACAACTACTACTACTACTACTGCTATTACTACTACTACTACTACTGCTATTACTACTACTACTACTACTGCTATTACTACTACTACTACTACTGCTATTACTACTACTACTACTACTGTGGCTAATGATACTACTACTACTGCTACTACTACTGCTATTACTACTACTACTACTACTGTGTAGTGCTGCCGCGATTATTCGACGTTGTCGACGTAATCGATTATGAAAATGAGTCGACTACAATTTTTTTGGTCGAATATTCGCCTTTATTTATTTTTGGTCTCAAACGGCTCGTCCAGAGACCTTTTGCTTGCCTGAGATCAGGTATTTCCCCTCCACACCACTAGTCGTACTACACTCGAGGCCGACACCGGTGCGGCAGGCAGCGGCTACACCCGAGGCGGACACCGGCGCAGCTAACAGCGGCTACACCCGAGGCGGACACCGGCGCAGCTAACAGCGGCTACACCCGAGGCGGACACCGGCGCGGCTAACAGCGGCTACACCCGGACGGACACGGTGCCGCGGGCAGCAACTGCGCCGAGGCCGACACGGTGCTGCTGACAGCGGCTACATCCGGGGTTGACGCCGAGGTGGCTAACCTCGGCTTCACCAAAGGCTAACAGCAGTGGTAAATAATGGCACCGCCAAAGAAAACAAACTTGAGGAAGTATTTGCCGTGCGCACTCTGCTGGCTGGTCTCTCTCTTTCTCGACCACGACCACGATGCATGAGGTATTGAGCATACCGTTGCATATGCTGCTCGTGCAAACTCGTTAAATTGTGTGTGCATATCGTTGTTCAACATTGTTGAATGAGCACACACAACAGACATAACAGCAATAACCTTTGCAACTCGCACGCACAGCACACACAAGGTAAAATCTAACACACACACTTGTGTGTGTTAGAACCGCTTTTTTTTTTATTAGTCGTTTAGATTAGTCGACTAATCGAAAAATTAGTCGAGAGATTAATCGTTAGAAAATTAGTCGTTAGTGGCAGCACTACTACTGTGGCTAATGATACTACTACTACTGCTATTACTACTACTACTACTACTGCTATTACTACTACTACTACTACTGTGGCTAATGATACTACTACTACTACTACTGCTACTACTGCTATTACTACTACTACTACTACTGTGGCTAATGATACTACTACTACTGCTACGGCTACTACTGCAAATAGTACTACCATAAAAATTCATCTCACTACATATTACTGCTAATAAGTATACTTCTACTGCAACTGCTACTACTACTACTACTACTGTTGCTACTGCTATAGCCATTACTAAAGTATAAGCAATACAAATACTTTTACCCCTTTGACAACTATAAAATCTGCAATTCACTTTACTTCTCCAAACCCATCTGTACGAGAACGCAGTACTCAAATCTGTGTGTGTCAAAGGTGTGTACAGATGTGTGTTGTGTATCCAGGTGAAACAGTGTGTGTACAGGTGTGTGTTTTGTTGCGTATCCAGGTGAAACAGTGTGTGTACAGGTGTGTGTTGTGTTGCGTATCCAGCTGAAACAGTGTGTGTACAGGTGTGTGTTGTGTTGCGTATCCAGCTGAAACAGTGTGTGTACAGGTGTGTGTTGTGTTGTGTATCCAGCTGAAACAGTGTGTGTACAGGTGTGTGTTTTGTTGCGTATCCAGCTGAAACAGTGTGTGTACAGGTGTGTGTTGTGTTGCGTATCCATCTGAAACAGTGTGTGTACAGGTGTGTGTTTTGTTGCGTATCCAGGTGAAACAGTGTGTGTACAGGTGTGTGTTGTGTTGTGTATCCAGCTGAAACAGTGTGTGTACAGGTGTGTGTTGTGTTGTGTATTCAGCTGAAACAGTGTGCGTACAGGTGTGTGTTGTGTTTTGTATCCAGCTGAAACAGTGTGTGTACAGGTGTGTGTTGTGTTGTGTATCCAGCTGAAACAGTGTGTGTACAGGTGTGTGTTGTGTTGTGTATCCAGCTGAAACAGTGTGTGTACAGGTGTGTGTTGTGTTGTGTATCCAGCTGAAACAGTGTGTGTACAGGTGTGTGTTTTGTTGCGTATCCAGGTGAAACAGTGTGTGTACAGGTGTGTGTTGTGTTGTGTATCCAGCTGAAACAGTGTGTGTACAGGTGTGTGTTGTGTTGTGTATTCAGCTGAAACAGTGTGTGTACAGGTGTGTGTTGTGTTGTGTATCCATCTGAAACAGTGTGTGTACAGGTGTGTGTTGTGTTGTGTATTCAGCTGAAACAGTGTGTGTACAGGTGTGTGTTTTGTTGCGTATCCAGGTGAAACAGTGTGTGTACAGGTGTGTGTTTTGTTGCGTATCCATCTGAAACAGTGTGTGTACAGGTGTGTGTTTTGTTGCGTATCCAGGTGAAACAGTGTGTGTACAGGTGTGTGTTTTGTTGCGTATCCAGCTGAAACAGTGTGTGTACAGGTGTGTGTTGTGTTGTACGTCCAGCTGAAACAGTGTGTGTACAGGTGTGTGTTGTGTTGTATATCCAGCTGAAACAGTGTGTGTACAGGTGTGTGTTTTGTTGTGTATTCAGCTGAAACAGTGTGTGTACAGGTGTGTGTTGTGTTGTACGTCCAGGTGTCAGCTCTGTTATTGTGTGTGAGTTTGTCCAGAAGTGGAGAAGTTTAATTTGACAAATGTGACAGCACAAGTCCACCAGGAGAACCGGACACTGTCACTGTCAGTTACACCGGAGTCCTGAGGGACACTGGAGTCCGGGAAACACCGAGGACCTGCTGTCACGGACTGAGAGACGGAGAGGGGGATGGAGGACGACAGGAGGGGAGAGAAGGGGAGGAGGGGGATGGAGGAAGAGAGGGACAGACAGAGAGAAGGTATGGGGTCAAGGGAGAAAGAGAGACAGAGGGTGATGAAGGAAGCTAGAGAAAGAAAGAGAGAGGGAGTGACAGAGAAAAGGATAGGGCGAGGGAGAGAGGGAACAGACGAGGGGGAGAAGGAGCAAGAGAAAGAGTGATGATGGAGGAAGAGAGGGAGAGATTGAGAGAGAGAAGGTATGGGGTCGAGGGCGGGAGGGAGAGCGAAAGAGAGAGGGAGGGTGATAGAGAAAGACAGAAAGAGAGAGGGGGATGGGGAGGTAAAGGAGGAAGAAAGAGAGTGAAAGAGAAAAAGATCGGGTAAGGGAGAGAGGGGGAGAGACAGACGAGGGGGCGAAGAAGAGAGAGAAAGAGAGAGGGGAGAGGGAGAGATTGAGAGAGAGAGATTATGACATCAAGGGAGAGAAAGAAGGAGGTAGGGATGGAGGAAGAGGGGAAAGGAACATAGGGAAAGAGGTGGAGAGAGAGACAGAGAGAGAGAAAGAAAGAGAGGGAGAAGATGAAGGGAAAGAGAGGGGGTTCATAGAAAGAGAGAGAGAAAGAGAAGGTAGGGGAGGGAGAAGATGGAAGGAAAGAGAGAGTTGGGGTGGAGGGAGAGGAAGAGAGGGGGAGAAAGGCAGTGACGGGGGAGGGGAAGAGGGAGTGGGTGAGAGGGGAAAGAAAGGGATGGAGAGAGGGGAAGAGGGACAACGAGAGAGAGAGAGACAGCCAGAAAAACAGAGAGTGAGAGGAGTTGAAGGAAAGAAAAAAAAGCAAGAGAAGAAAACGTACAATAGAGGAGAAGGAAAAGAGACTAGGAGAGAGGGGGGAGTTAAAGAGAGAGACAGAAAAAGGAGGAAGGGGCAGAAGGAGAGACAGAGATTAACAGAGGAGAGAGACAGATAGCAAGAGAGAGAAAGAGAGGTGTCTGCACTTCCTGAACTCAAATAAAGTGGTTATAAATAGAAGCCCAGAGTCGTTTGAGAGACGAGTGGAGGAGCAGCAAACAGAACGAGTGGACAAAGAGTGGACAGTGTCAAGTGTGAGAGGAGAGACTCACACGGGGGAAATGTCTCAGGCAAAGATTAAAAACTGCCAATGAAAAAGTTGTACACGTTTAAATCCAAAATGTGGAACAAAGAAAACGCAAAAATATGGAGGTGAACAGATGGGGGCTCCTCCACAGCTTTTATCGCAACTTTTGGGGTCTTTTAGGTTGGGCTTTTTGGTTAGAATGTTCCACAGAGTGACATCCAACAGCTCTACTTTACATTTATTCAATTACAGGTGGTTTGATAGCTCAAAAATACCTAGAAAAACAGGCGTTCTGACTGTGAGTGGGGTCGCCTCTCCGCAGATCTGACCTGTAACTTGGTTAAAAGTCAACATTTCAGACAAAGCAATAACATCTCCATGGAGAAAAGCATTTGACGGACAGAACAGAAAAGTAACACAATCCACCTTTAATATATTATTATTATGATACAGAGAAGCAGTGCAAAAATTTGTCCCTTCAGAAAGATTGGAAATGACACAAAAATAATATTGACTTCCAATATTTAGAATTGCCACAATTAAAGATATAACTGTGTTTACAAGTGAAAGTCGCATTGATTATATTTTAGTGTTCATTTCAAAACGTTTCTTGCAGTCAAACAATGAACAAATGCTCTATTACAACATCGAAATAACAGCCACAAGAGAAAATTATGAATTGAAAATACAATAACATCGCATAGATCAGTGATTCATTCAGGACTTTACGGTGCGTTCACATCATTACTATGCAGCGTTTGACGATCCTAATGGTTGTTTTCCTAAGACAAGGCAACAAATATTTAATCTGAATCTGACTCATCTGATAAACAATAATGAATTCAGACTAAACCAAGAATAAACAAGATCTAAAGTGGGATTTCGCCAGGACTTAAACAACAACACTACAAACACAGCCAAACTATAACGGAACAAGAACTAAGCCAGTACTCAACAGAAGATCAGACAGAGACCGTCGTTCTTACATTTTGTTCGAATCCTCCGTTCCAATTTGAGACGGTCCAACCACAGCCTCTAATTTGTATCATGTGTCCCTCAAATGTGGAAGACGTCTCCTCTCAAAAATTCTACTTTTATTCAGAATAATAGGTATAACTTTGTTTTTTTTACCTGAGATAAATAAATAAAAAGTTTGCTTGATAGAGATACAAACTGTTTCTTAGTCTTCGGCAATATTGTTCCCCCAATTTTCTGCCACATTCGTTTTGACATGGACGAACCATGTGTCTCTCTGATCGGTTATTTATTTGGCCAACCGAAGTTTCACGGTTCAAGTCGGTTTACTTCTGTCCTTTTGAGCATTGCTATGTCGCTTTTTTGTAGTATTTTATTTAAATGTTTTCTTCTTGTTACTGTGAAACAAATTGCTCAAATAAAAGAAAACAAATTACTCAAAGCGTGTGGTTTTGGCTGGCTAAAAAAGTTTAAATAAGAAGTAGCTAAAAAAAAAAAATCCCTCCCAGAAAACCAACAAAGTTCCAATACCATTTGCGATCCCTTGTACACTGCATAAGTATCTAACACTACACTTTTCAGTTTATTCTCCTGTTCATATCACTTTTCTGACCCAGTCTCCATTACCGCCCGCCGAAAACTCAAAAGCTCTGCCTTATAAAAGCCCCAGACCTCCATTTGAACTTCCTCCGCTCCTTTCTGTCATGACATTGATTTCCTGCTCCCTCCTCGTCTCTCCCCTCCTGTTTTTGTGTCTGAGTTTGTGTTCCGACTCCTCTCTCCTCTCAAAACCGCCAGGTCCAGACCGAAATAGGCCCTGGGTTATTCACCTGAGAGTATAATGGTGTCGCTATGGAAACAAACGCCGTGTGCCGGTCCAGCCTTGGCGTGAATAGAGGCACTCGAGGAGGGAAGGGGGAAGACGGAGAGCCAAGTGGTTATAATCCAATTGAAAATACTAGAAGCAAACATGCCAAGCGTCTGGGGCACTAGTGGGTCATTACAGTGGGATATTTCCCCTAGAGGAGGTAATGATGGAGCAGCTAACAGGGCACAAAATGGCCGAAGACATTTGCACATCTCCACGTAGACTTTTCTACCATGCCCTCCGCTGCCACTACGATGTGTACCTGGGGATCTGGGGAATTGTGGTCGAAAAAAGTGAATGCCTTGATATATATTTTACATATTCTCCCCAATAACTATGAATGTGTGGTCCAGGTACAACTCCATCCTCAGGCCCAAAACGAAACAAAGAAAACTATAGGGTTAGTCGGCGTTAGATCATCCTTTAAGGGCTGGAATGATCATCCAAACTATGACAGTTCACACCTTTGGGTAGTTCACTAGGCTTAACTATCACCAGATATGCCTTGCTGTAGACAACTAGGGTGTAGTTAGCTTTTCCCTTCAGACAGATATAAGGCAGTGACTCACCACCATCCTGTCAGAATTGAAGAAGCGACATGGATGAGTACAGTAGTCGCCCACAAAAAATCCTTTATCCAAGTGACAGTATTGGATTTTCTTTCACAATATCCCAATATTTTGGCAATACAACGGAAATCTTCTAAAACATATTTGCTATGTACTTGCAGAGGTTTAAATAAGACAGGAACCAATAGGGGATGATATCGTGGACCATCACAATATATCAAATCACAAGTCTCTTTGCTTAGATGAACAGTTCTGATGCAGAAATAGCTTAAAAAAAACAGGGAACTACATAGACCATGATCCTTTGCTCCGTTTCAGTGCAGACGACATGAAGAAATAACAGTTTTAACCACTTTTACATCTTCATTCTTTGGATTAAGTTTGCATTTTTAGAGGGAAAGTAGCAGATTCACAGTTTGCAATAAATCTGGTACCGTGAGATGTTTATGGTGAAAATATCGTACAGAGAGATTTGGATTTCGTTCCATCCCTAATGACAATAAATGTTGTATCAAATGACTGGTCAAAGCATTTTCGAATGTCAGTCTTGTTATTATGTGGAATATCGTAATATCGTGAGCCTCCTCACCATATCGCAATATATATCGTATTGTGAGGTTCATACCGTGACGATATGGTATCACGAGACTTGGATATCGTTACACCACTAGAAACCTAATTTATGCAAACATCTAGAACGTGAAGGTAGCAGAACTAGTGAGATCATTTTCACTCAATTAAAAAAGCAAATATTAGCTTTAAAGCAGACAACAAAATGTCCTGAATGTCACAATACTGGGACACAGTGATGTTATACCGTGTTCAACTCTGTCTCCCAATCCAACAAATATTTTCTCCACTCAAAAACAGTTGGAAATTGAGGCTCAAACAACCAACAACCTGTCTGCAAGTCTATACAATTTCGTGCATTATTCTTTCACTCTAGGTCAGTTACTACTGTAGCCACAGCTGCCCTGACAGAAGCAAGACTCCCAGTCTGCTTACCTGACGAGCAAAGTCCCTTCTACATTCTGTCTTAATCCAGAAGAGGCTGGAACTGGACAACAGAGCGTGAAAAACCTCGGTCCAAACTTGAGACAATCCAACCACAGAAATGCAGAAAATATCTCTCTAAAATTCTCATCTCCTTCAAATCAAAATATGAGATAAATAATAGTTTGGTGAGTTTTTCTGCAAAAATCCATGCTGTTTCTCATGTTTTTGATGCAAACAGAGCATGTGTCTCTCTTTGATTGGTTACTCCACCTGTCAATCACTCTAAACGTCTAAAATCTGGGAGACAGGACACAGCTGCTCATTTCTCTTTCCTCACTTCCTTCTCCTTGATTCCTCTCCTCGTTTCTGCAGGAAATGGGTGAGGAAATCCCGCCCACAGAGGAGACACAGCGAGGAGAGAGGATATAAACTCCAATAAAGTTTGGTTCTTTAATCTGACGTCCTGAAGCCTCCCTCAGGTTTACTCCTTCCTTCTGTGGTTTTCTTTGGGATAACACTTAATATGACACATTTGATTGACAGGAGGATCAAGGAGAAGGAAGCGAGGAAAGAGAAACGAGACGAGGCTTTTGTAAATTTTTGTCGAAGCGTGTGGTTCTGGCTGGTCCGGTAACCAAGCTGCACCACATTCACATATACAGTCAAATAAACTCCTTTTATCTTGGCTCATTCTAGCGCTCGCCAGCTTTTTAATAACAACTTGAAAATTTAATCGCATTTGGCCGTCTATTCTCGCCAAACGTAATATCTATGGCTTCCTGTAAATGCCATTCAAACTCAGCTCTGGCGCGTTAAAAAACGAGTGCGCGTAAACAAAAACATACGCATCCTTGAAAGCAATAAAGTCTTGTTTGTGCATGAAAAGGTCAATGGTAAAATATGCGCCAATCACAGATAAGTCCTAAGAGCACAGTATAGACGGCTGTTTACACAGGGGCACGAACGACTGCGAAGAAGAGAGGGAGGGAGGGGAGAAAGAGCATGATGGGGGGAGAAAGAATGAGAAGAGAGTGGGAGGAGGGGGAGAGAAAGAATGAAAGAGAAGGAAAGGAGAGGGGGAGAAAGAAACAAAGGAGAGTGAGAGAAGAAGAGTGAGAGGAGAAAAGAAGGAGAGGGGGTGAAAGAAAGAGAAGATAGAGAATGAGAGAGACAGAGAGGAGAGAGGGAGAAGGAAGAGAGAGGAGAGAGTGAAAGGAGAGAGAAAGAGAGAGAGGAGAGAGAGAAAGAGAGGAGGGGGAGAAAGAAAGAAAGAGGAGAGAGAAAGAGTGAGAAGAGAAAAAGAAAGGGAGAGGTGAGAGAGAAAGAGAGTAAGTGAGAGAAAAAGAGAGAGAGAAAGCGAGGAGGAGGAACAAAGAGAGGAGAGAGTGAGAGGAAGAGAGGGGAGAAGAAGAGAGAGAGACAAATAAAGAGAAAGACAGGAGGAGGAGAAAGAAAGAGAGGAGAGAGTGAGAGGAAGAGAGGTGAGAGAAAGAGAGAGGAGAGAAGAGAGATAAATAAAGAGAAAGAAAGGAGAGGAGAAAAAAGAGGAGAGAGGGAGAGAATAGAGAAAGAAGGGGAGAGGTGAGAGAAAGGGGGGGTTAGAG
The DNA here is from genome assembly GCA_034769755.1 of Odontamblyopus lacepedii. Classification (NCBI taxonomy): domain Eukaryota; kingdom Metazoa; phylum Chordata; class Actinopteri; order Gobiiformes; family Gobiidae; genus Odontamblyopus; species Odontamblyopus lacepedii. The sequence goes on from CM068361.1 coordinate 31,770,026, forward strand.
TGAGAAAGAAGGTGAGAAAGAAAAGTGAAGAAATTGGGAGGGAAAGGAGAGAGAGTGATGGAAGGAGACGGTGGGAGAAAAGAAATAAGAATAGACAGAAATAGACAGATATAGGAAACAGGGAGGGGGAGTTAGAGGAAGAGAGAGAAAGAAAGCAAACATAGAAAGAGAGAAATGTAGACAGAGGGAAAGAGAAAAGAGAGAGAAACAAGCAAGAATTCAGACGAACAAGAGAAAGAGAGGAAAAAACGACGAGCAGGTTGACGGAGGGCGAGGCGGAGAGAGGAGGGAGCGGAGCGAATGCCCGAAGGCTGTGCACAGAATTCATAAGAAAAGGAAACAAACGCGATCGATCACTTTAATTACCTTGGTTGTCCTTGAGGGTGAAGTTGGGATTAACAGCGGAATGTTCTGGAAGAGCGAAGGAAAACCTCTGTCCGTTGGCAAAGTCGTCCTTATCCACCGCCGTCACCGTCTGGATCAGCTGAACACCGAGAAAAAAGAGGAAAGACGTGTTCAAGCGGCTGCACCTGATTTTTACGCTCTTGAAAAACGTGAAAACAAAAAAAACCTACTTCATTTGAAACTTTTTTGCCGTGGTCCAAAGTTGTTCCTCATTTATTTTTTTGCATTCAAAGCATCATAATGATTCACTGTGTTGAGTTTAAAAGAGCTTTTCACAACATTTTGAGAGCCCAAGAGTTTTGCTGTAAAGCGAACGTCAACTAGCATGCTAACTGCACACCTGATTCTCGGATAATAGAGTGCTTTATAAATAGCCGCTTCTACAATATATCTGTACTGGAAAACAAGACACACTTTGCCCAAATACAAGGACGAAAGAAGTAGGTACAGGGTTTTTAACATTTAAAAGTGCACTCTTGTCTTCTTGTGTCCATGGAGATGCTATTTCTTTGGCCAGAATGTTCCGCAGTGCAACATTAAACTTATCTATCTCCATGGAACGGAACCTGTATTGTATTTAGTGTAAATCCTCACTCCATTAATGGGTTTTGGTTTTTTGAAGACTTTTTCCAGTTCAAAAGAATTTGTTTTGAACGGTTTATCACCATGGCAACTACTTTGATTTTTCCTCATTCTTGAACCAATGGATAGCGCTACTATAGACAAATCCACTGCCTGGCCAAAAAAAAAGTCTCCACCTGGATGTAACTAAGCAAATAGGTCTGAGGTTGCTGCAGTTGGTCAGGTCCAGGTTCAGCAGCAGTGTGTGCTCAAAGAATGAGGTCAGCTGAACCTGAAAATACTGAAGGACCAGGTTATTCCATCAATGGATTTACTGTTCCCTGATGGCACGGGCTTATTCCAAGATGACAATGCCAGGATTCATCGGGCTCAAATTGTGAAAGAGCGTTTCAGGGAGCAGGAGATGTCATTTTCACAAATGGATCGGCCACCACAGAGTCCAGACCTCAACCCCACTGACAATCTGAAATTTCCCCATTGTGGGACAAATAAAGGATATTTTATCTTATCTTATCTTAATCTCTGGGATGTGCTGGAGAAGCTTTGCACAGAGGTAGACTCGACCTTCATCAGTGCAAGATCTTGGTGGAAAATAAATGCAACACTGGATGGAAATAAATCTTGTGACATTGCAGAAGCTTTTCGAAACAATGCCACAGTGAATGCATTGATTTTTCACCAGGATCTTGCACTGATGGTCGAGTCTGAGCCTTCTCCAGCACATCCCAAAGATTCTCAATGGGGTTAAGGTTTGGACTCTGTGGTGGTTGATCTATGTGTGAAAATGATGCCTCACGCTCCCTGAACCACTCTTTCACAATCATCTTGGAATATGCCTGTGTAGTATCTATTATACTAATGTATCATGCTTTATGTTGTTTACTACATATTTCTTAAAGGGTCTACTACGGTGCTCATTAAGTTTCTAATAATATAGTCTTTGTTTTACGTAAAGAGGTTAGAGTCAGGGGAGCAGGGAGAGGACCCTGCATTAAGTATCTTGCAAATGGGACCCTTGCCAAAAGTAATAAGATTAGGTAGTGTATGAAGAATTGTCCAGGAAAAACCATGATGATAAACCAGATGGTTAAAAAGTGGGATGTCCTATAGAAAAGAGAAACTATAAAAATCATAACTTGTTAATAATCAGGGTCTTCTTGCATTGAGCTTTGGGGAGATCCAGATGTAAACTGTGAATTGGCTGACTCGATTATCTGTAAAATAAATCATATTTACATTTACTAGAGTTGTGGTTAATCTGCCCTCCTGCGAGGTATCTGGGGAAAATCAACACTACTGAAAAAGGTAAGCTTCTGGATTCAGGATCTTAAACCACACCCGTGCCATCAGGGAAGAAAAAATCCACTGATGGATTAACCTGGTCCTTCAGTATTTTCAGGTTCAGCTGACCTCATTCTTTGAGCACACACTGTTGCTGAACCTGGACCTGACCACCTGCAGCAACCTCGTGCCTATTTGCTAAGTTAAATCCACTTTTAACTAAGCAAAAGTTACTTTTTTTTGTCCAGGGAGTGTATTTTTGGTCCACACTAATTATTTTAGATACTAAAGTTTATCAGACTTGGGCAGCCATCCTAGTTTCACTTCTTTCTAAAAAACAAAAAACAAAAATAAAAAAGTTTTTAAATGTAGCAGACAAAGTTAGAAATTTACTAAACTTGAAAATTCTGAATATTCTAATGACAAAGTTGTGAATTTTGATTTCCACACTGTTTATTCACGACATTACTGTTATTATTATTATTTTGAATCGTTGGAGTTCCCGTGTTTTCTTGCTTCATGCTAATTTCTCAATGACAGTTTCTCATTATGGAGTGTTTTTGCACTGAGTCGAGCATTGTCATTCACATGTCCCTTCTGTCATGTCTGTACCTCCTGCTGTTTGGGCTTCACACACATTCAAATCCAGCACTTCCTCCTCACCAAGGTCACCCCGGACACTCCAAGTACTGTTATGTGAATATGTGAGTACTGTATGTGCCAATGCAATTATTTACAATAGTGTTCAGTCAAGTTTGGTTTATACTTGTTTTGGCTTGAACCTTCCTCATATTTGACATTAAAAATTCTATCCATCCATCCATCCATCCATCCATCTTCTCCCGCTTAATCCGGCTGGGTCGCGGGGGCAGCTTGCTGCCCAATACTCATAGCACCTGACCCCCCCTATGAACCCCTCTGCAGGTGGTGAGCCCACAGGAGGGTGAACAACATGGTCCTTGATGTTAGTTCATAGGGGTGCGGGCATGTTTTAGGTTGATGGGGGAAACCGGAGTACCCAGAGGAAACCCATCCAGACACGGGGAGGAACATGCAAACTCCACACAGAAAGGCCCGGGTGACCCGGGGATCGAACCCGCAACCTTCTTGCTGTGAGGCCTGAGTGTTGCCACTCAGCCACCGTGCCGCCAATTTAACGAACGATATCCAAATCTCTCTCTAAAAATTCTACTTAATTAAAATTTCATAGAGAAGTCCGATTCCACAACGTTGTACTTATAGAAGAGTTAAAGGTGGACTATGTAACACAGGGATCTCCAACCTTTTGCATCCAGTGCGCTACAAAAAGAAAATGCCGGAGAGCTACTCATTTTAGTGGAGTCGATATAAGAGGTCAAGCCTTAGATATCGACAGTTAGATGCCTATAAAATATAAAACCATTATTCATTTATTCATGCACAATGTTTAAAATAACACATTTTCAGTGGTAATTAATAAGGATGTAGCGATATCCAAGTCTCATGATACGATATCATCACGGTATGAACCTCACGGTACGATATTTATTGCGATATCGTGGGAAAGCTCACGATATTATGATATTCTACATAATAACGAGACTGACTTTATAAAATTCTTTGACCAGTCATTTGGTACAACAGTTATTGTCATTAGGGATGGAACGATATCCAAATCTCTCTGTACAACATTTTCACCGTATACATCTCACGGTACGATATTTATTGCAATATTTTGTGGAGGCTCAGAAAACTGTGAATCTGCTCCTTTTTCCTCTAAAAATGCCTTAAGTCTTGTGAAGACAAGACTTAATCCAAAGAGTGAAGATTTCAAAGTGCTTAGAACAGTTATTTCTTCATGTCGTCTGCAGTGAAACAGGGCAAAGGATCATGGTCTATGTAGTTCCTTCTGTTTTTTTTTTTAGCTATTTTGCATCAGAACTGTTCATTTAAGCGAAGAGACTTGTGATTCGATATATTGTGATGGTCCACGATATTATTGTGAGACCTTTGACGATATCACCATATTTTGGTTATTCTTACATCTCTACAGCTACAGGTTGGAGACCCCTGATCTAACATTGCTGGTAGAGGGCTCACCGCCTGCTATACTCTCCATGGAGATGTTTTTGCGCTGTTCTGAATGTTTTCACAGGATGACATTAAACTTGTCTATCTCCATGGAGACAAGCAGGTGACTCAACAAGGCCATGGTACAGGTCACATCTACGGAGAGGCATGTGTTTTTGAAAAATAAAAACTCCAGCAGTCGAATAAACGCAAGATGGATCCTTATTGTGCAACATAGTCAGAACACTCCTAGTTGAAAATGTAAAAAGTTGCTCTCTAAAGTTATGCAATGCGGCTTTAACTTTTCTACAGATGTGTGGAATTAAATGTAAAAATAAAAAGTAGGGATGCACCAAGACTGATACCAATACGATACTCCAATATGGAAAATTAGCTGGATCAGGTATCGTTCTGTGATATCAGTTGAGCCTATATCCTGGTTGGGTCTTTAAGTGGAAGTAATGAGACGATTTACAGGCTGATTTTGGCCTTGAACGTCTCATAAAGTTTGAGCTTTATTCATTAAAAGTTGTTCACTACTTACTTGAAGGATAAATAACAGTTGCGTAACATAATTGGAGCTCTTGGGTAAGGAAATAAGAAAATAAGTGTCATTTTCTATCCCTAAACCGGTATTGTTTAATATGTGTAGGCAGATGCTTAAAATCAAAGTATAAATATCAGAATTAAAAAAGCTGGATTAGTGCATCCCTAATGAAATGTAAATTAATTTGTATTTCTAATGTTAAAGGGCCTAATTATGATTTTCTGTGTATGTTATAATGTTGTTTCCTCATCACAAACATACCTGGAGTTGTGTTTTGTTTCATTTACACGTTTAACACACAAATCCTGCATGTTTAGGCTGAGTTCTTACATCAGTCGACCTGAAATTGCCAATCTCTGAAGGTAAAATGTAGCTGTTAACTTGAAAACTACCACTTCATGACATCACAAGGTGGAACAAAGCATTTTGAGCTTTGGAAATATAGACCGACTATTAAAACATGTTACTTAAAGGCCCTGTCACACCTTGACGATTTATCCAGTGTATGCCAACGTACCAGAATTTCCCTAAAATGCTGATATACGCTGAACTATGGATGGTTTTATTCACTTTTGGGCGTATATCATAACAAGCTGGACGTATACAAAACGTATTATTAACTTATATAGAACGTTTTTGCTATTCCGACACGTCATATTTTACGTCTCTCGCTGTCTATGGTGCTGAATGCAGCAGCTCGATCAGTAGGTGGGTTGGTATAGAGCAGTGGGATCTGTCTGCAGACCACAGGCTGTAAAGCTGTGAGTGCGATGGCGTCAGCTGTTTCCTGTCTACAGTAAAACTACTCGATTTGAGATTCTCAAAGATCAGAGCTCTGCACTTCGAGTTTATTTACAAGACAAAACTGTGTTATTATTATTTGTGAAATGTGGTACAATACTTCAGATATATGGTTTTTAAAGCAGGAAGTAGAATCACTGTCGCTAATCTGCAGCTTCACACGCGGCTGGACGTAAACAAAACACATGTGCTACTCTCGCCTTTTTACTTTTAAAGAACGCCTCAAATTGGATTAATATCTCAGTTTTGTGGACGGGAGTCATTATTTGTTAAGGACAAATTCTATGGATAGGGTAATAAAGTCCTTTCATTGAGGTGGCGCAACAAATTGATTAGTTATTCAGACTATGTGGTGTTCTCAGCAGATCCAATTTACAATTCGTCTAAATGCTGCCAACACGCCGTTAGCAACACGTTCAGTCAGTTCTGTGGTCGTCTGGAACATGTCAAATACGTCTGCGTACGTCAATATGCGTTGGAGATAAGTTTGGTATAAGTTACACACAGGTTCAAAGCGCGTTACACATAAGTTATGGGTACGTTAGACATTATCACAACGTATTTGGACTTATGAGCAACTTACAATTAATGTGTGTGAACGTGCGTCAACGATCGCATAACTTACCTACAACTTATGCCGCACGTATGCAGGACGAACGAGCACACGCTGACATACGTCGAGGAATTTTAAGCATGCTGAACATTTTTCCCGCAACCTTGCCGTAAGTGGACGTACGCCAGCGTGTTTCAGCGTGTTCATACCTTATACAAAACTCACCTATAACTTATCCGACGCACGACAGCATATTTGCCAAATTTTTCAGAATACGCTGGCTAAATCGTCAAGGTGTGACAACCAGTTAAAAAGCGTGAATGAAAACACAACTCCAGGTACGTTTTTCATAAGATAGCAGCATTATAACACCTCACAAGGGTCAATTTTGCGTAATATAGAACATTTAAAACAGATTTAGCGTAATTATAGTGAAACGGCTTATGTTTAATGCCAGTTTAAAACCCTTCTTCAGATCTGAGCCGGGATCTTGGGCAGGAGAACCCCGCTGCTGGATTGTAATGTGCTGCATGCTAAGACCTTTCTGCAGTGGGACAGATGGCTGATCATTTCGTCAACACGTCGCCCAAATCCTAGAGTCAACAGCCTTTTAGTATTCCCTGTCAGCGCCCTGCCCGTGATTGCACTTCCAAAAACCTTCTCCGCATTTTAATACAAAGCGTTTTAATATTCGAAACACATCTTGCCGTTTTAACACCACGTTTCCGTAATCCAAAAATCTTGTCCAAAATCAAACCGTTTTACCTTTATAATTTATTTGAAGAGTTATGCATATTTTAATACCTTGATTTTAATCTCTTAACACCTTCTCTCTTTCATATTTCGTCTACAGTGCTGTCTTTCTGCTCCTACATTTTGCTATTTATTTTATCATAATTTAAAATATCTATAGTTTAAATGGAGCTGGAGGACAGGTCAAAATGTGACGGTGGAATTTGCCGTTTTAAATGTTAAATTGTAGATTTGTTGACCTGGTTTACGGTTCATATCTCTGTAATTACCGGGGGTATCCACGTGAAACAAAAACTGGCACAAAGTTCAGCGTCTTCTCTGTCAGGATAAATAAACAAAAGTGAAATTATGTTTTGGTGACAGCTTCAAAAAGTGGTGCCATTATTCAACTCAAAAATGCGATGTTGTCAGTTGAAGCGACTTGAAGCCATAACATTAAGAGGGTGTATTTTACTTTTACGGGGTATTCGAAAGTGGTATATTCACCAAAAACAACATATTGACATGTTTAATGAGTTTCACTTATGTTTTTGATGCTCTCCATGCTAAGTACCTCCCCTTCAGAGCACTATCTCATCCCAAACAATCAAAACGACTGCACTTCGCATCAGGTTTGTGAGGTTGTTGTGCAGAGTTTTGTATCATGTTTTTGTATATTTATGGAGAATTGCCGTGTGGAGGCGGAGCTTGGACTGGATCGTACAGCTAACCGTAACAAGGGTATGAATAGGGCCCAGGAGAGATCGCTAAATTACTCAAACATGCATGGGTGACATCTAAAACCATTTCAGGCGTGTTTTTTGATGAGGGAACATTATAACATTGTACAAAGAAAAGAAAAGACATTGCATAATCTTCTTTAATAAACCTCTTTAATATGGCAAATTTGTAGAGCCAATCGCTTGCAAAAAACATTAAAAAACGTTTGAACATTTATATTTTGTAGATTTTGTAGGACATTTATATTTTGTCGACATTTATCATTTGTAGATTATAAATTTAGACATTTCTTTCAAAACACCTTGAATTTCCCATAGAGTTTTATCAATGGGCTTCAGAATGATGAGAAATTAGGACAGTTGTCATAGCAATTAACAATGTAACTCTAATTATTTTATCTTCTGAATGGGGTATCAGATATTTCTTTCAAAAAAAAAAAAGAATTTCTCATAGAGTTCATTAATGGCTTTCAGAACTGTGAGAAATTAGGGGCGTCGCCGTAGCGATTAACAATGCAACCCAAATTATTTTATCTTTTGAATGGGGTTTTAGATATTTCTTTCAAAAAACGGCGAATTTGCCATATCTAATGGGTTTTCAGAATGATGATAGATTAGTACCATTGCCATAGCGATTAAAAATTCAACACAAATTATTTTATCCTTTGAATTGGACATTAGATATTTCTTTAAAAAAAATTAAATGAAATAAAAAAGGAAATGGTTATGGTTTCCCACAGAATGATGAGAAATTAGGACCGTTGCCATAGCGATTAGCAAAGTAACCCAAAATATTATATCTTCTGAATGGGGTCAAGCCCTCGTTGCCATAGCAATTAACAATGTAACCCATATGATTTTATCTTTTGAATGGGGTATTAGATATGAATGTGAATTAGATGTGAATTTCCCATAGAGTTTTATCAGTGGGTTTCAGAATGACGAGAAATTAGGACTGTTGCCATAGCGATTAACAATGTAACCCAAAATATTATGTCTTCTGAATGGGGTAAAGTGCTCAGAATAACAGGAAGCTGAAACTCATATCGGCCTCTGTACTCTCCATCTGAAACGACCAAATCAGCAAATTCTCCAAGATTCAAACTTTTAATTGAAACTTTTCTCCGGAGCCCGACTATTAAAATGTATTTAGTTGTGTCTTTAGCCAGTCGCCCGTGGACAGCGCGGCGTTCAGTCATTTCCGTGGTGCTGATTGCGGCGTATCTCCAAAACGCTGCTTAATTTAAACGAATGGGGAGAGGACGGAGCGCGGAGTGGGATGAGCTTCGATTGGGCCCTGTCATGGTTTAGTGCGAACATACTCCCTCTGAATGAAAAATGACGGATAAAACCGCAGCCAAACGACTCTACGGTGAACTCTGCTGCGTTCAGTCACGTCCGCGCAGCGTTTTACACTTTTAAGAGTCAAATTTAGGGCTGAAACGATTACTCGAGTAACTCGGATAATTCGATTACAAAAAATATTCGGGGCAAATTCTTTGCCTCGAGGCTTCGTTTAATTCATGTCACCAAAGTCAATTTATTTAAAATGTCTCTGCTATCGTATCACTCCTCCTTTGTAGACTGCTGCGCCAGTCTGGGATCACTGTTTCACACGGACAGTTATCAATGACGTACATTTCAAAGATTTGAAGCGGCGCGATTTATTCCACGGTGTGGAAATGGCAGATAATGATGTGGCCGGTGCCAGTGTGCACTGGCAAAGCCAACCTGATGTACCACAACAGTACGTCTTCAATGCTGCAGCACTTAAAGCGAAAGCATCCTCATGTGAACTGTACTTCTCTAAACGGAGTCGGAGAATCTACGAGGTAATATACTTTTACGATTGCTAACTGAAATGAAAAGTAACGCCTATTAGAATGTACAGTATTTGTAATTATTTGTAACCTGTGTTATGAGTCGATAGTAACGAGGCATAATGAGCAGCAAGAGAGCAAATGATCTCACTCAAATCGCTCCCTTCCTCACGTATACACAGACACACGCACACACTCACACACACACACACACTCGGTGTTTCCCACATCAGAAACGTCTAGTTCGTTGTTCTACTTTTACCAAAAATCTGATTTAATCTAGAACCGCTGGCATCAATTCCAATATCAGAGAAAGGAAATATTTTATCGACGTTACTTAACACTTATGTGTTCGCTAGTTCTATATTTAGCTTATTAATTAGGCTAGTTAAAGGATTAACGTTGTCACTTAGAAAACTCCTGTCTTATAAGCCAATAAGCCAAAGGTTTTACACTTGTTTAAAAAAAATGTTGACTTTAAATAAAAACCTTTTTGTGAGGAATAACAGCAATTGCTTGCTCATTTTAAGAGGCCTTTCATGTTGCGTTACACACTATTGATATAGTTGTATAAAAACAAAAAAGTGTGATTTATCCGATTACTCGATTAATCGATGATATAATCGACAGAATACTCGATTCCAAAAATATTCGATAGTTGCAGCTCTAGTCAAATTTCTACTACTTTTTCGGTTTTCAGCGTCTCTCCATGGAGATATTACTGTTTTGCCTTTATTATGATTAATGGTTGTTCCAGTTTGCAGTAAATATGGAAATAAACTCGGTAATCACAATGAACAAATTATTTAAACTTTTGAAGGGGGTATTAGATCTTTCTTTAAAAAAATAAATAAAGTTAATTTCATAGTTTTATCAATAGGATTCAGAATGATGAGAAATTAGGCCAGTTGCCATAGCGATTAACAATCTAACCCAGATGATTTTATCTTTTGAATGGGGTATTAGATATTTGGAGACAGGTTAATGGGCAGATCTATGGAGAAGCGAGCTTGCGCATGGTTAGAATTTATGTTGTTTAAGGTATTTTTGAGCTATAAAACTTCTGTAATTGAACAATATAAAAACAAATATATATATATATATACATATATATATATGTATATATATATATATATATATATATATATATATATATATATATATATGTTTAATGCCCTGCTGTGGAACATTCCAAGCAAAGAAATGACATCTCCATGGAGACAAGCAAGTAGTGGACCGCCCACCTTAGAAGTTACACACTGCACCTTTAAATATTCAGCGCTTTAACTTACAAGAAGTCACAGTTTGCCGATTTTTTCCCCCATTCAAAAGCTAGAATATGTCGTTTTAAATTGTTAATCGCTATGGCAACAGTCCTGATTTTAGTGTTTAAAGGTGCACAATGTAACTTTTTGGTTGGTTTCGATGGATATGTCATTGTTTTGCCTGGAATGTTCCACAGAATGACATTAAACAGCTCTACTTTAAGTTTATTCAAGCACGAGTACAGGTGGTTTTATAGCTCGAAAAAACAGGCGTTCAGACTGTGGGCGGGGTCGTCTCTCCACAGATCTGACCCGTAACTTGGTCTGGTTTGGGCTCCAAGAGGTTCAACAGCATACTGGGAAACGTTCTAGACGAAGCAGCAACATCTCCATGAAGAAAAGCATTTGACGAACCCTCCACCAGAAAAGTTACACAGTGCACCTCTAAGTTAGACTTAGACTGCTGCCCCTGTGACCCGGCCCTGGAGAAGCGGAAGAAAATGGATGGATGGATTGACCTCTAAGTTGCTGCTGACCTAGTAACAGGAATAAAAAAAAGGTATGTCTTATTGCAAAAATAAAATAAAAAAAAGATAAATAAATAAAATGGTTAATGGATTCGCCTTGGCAATTGCTAAGTGTTATGCCATTTTGAGAAACATTCCAGGCAAAACAACAACATCCTGTGCCTCTGTACGGGAGAGAAAGAGGTGAAAATGAGGGAGAGGTGTAGAAAACGAACAAGAGAGAAAAAAGTGAGAGGAAAGAAAGAGTGAAAAAGAGAGATGATAACGAGGGATGTAACAATAACCGAAATATGGTGATATCGTACCGTCAAAGGTCTCACAATAATATCGTGGACCATCACAATATATCGAATCACAAGTCTCTTTGCTTAAATGAATAGTTATGAGGCAGAAATAGCTTAAAAAAAAAAAGAGGGAACTACATAGACCATGATCCTTTGCACCGTTTCAGTGCAGACGACATGAAGAAATAACTGTTCTAAGCACTTTTACATCTTCATTCTTTGGATTAAGCCTTGTGAAGGCATTTTTAGAGGAAAAAGTAGCAGATTCACAGTTTTATATTGCAGTAAATATCGTATCATGAGATGTATATGGTAAAAATATCGTACAGAGAGATTTTGATATCGTTCCATCCCTAATGACAATAAATGTTGTACCAATGACTGGTCAAAGCTTTTTATAATGTCAGTCTAGAATATCCCCAACATATCATGACCTTTCCCACGATATCGCAATAAATATCGCACCATGACAATATCGTATCGTGAGACTTGGATATCGTTACACCCCTAATGAGGACGTATGTTGTAGATTCTTCCTGACCTGTCCAGGCTTGGAGCTCTCACACACGATGACTTCTTCGTCCGAGGGCACCTCTGGGGGGTTGTCGTTCACGTCCAGGACCTGAACCGTCACCACCACACTGCTCACCAGGCTCGGGTTACCTGCACACACGAGATCACATGTGGACGTTAATCACAGAAAATATAAGAAAAAGAAAATATTTAGAGCAAAGACCCAAGAATTCACTTCAAGAAGACACACAACATCCAAACTGAGACTGGGATCACTCCAAGGTTTTTAACAGAAAGACTTTTTGAACCAGTTTCATGGCCAAAGGTTGTGGGTGTTTTTGGATTATGGACATGTTCATTGCATTTTAAATCAAATAATAATAAGTGAATCATATTTCCAATTCTTTTAAAGGTGCACTGTGGAACTTTTCTGTTTTATCATGACCACCTCTTGTTTGTTTAGGAAGAATTAGTTGTGCATTATCCATTGATCTCAGAGTGTCTTTATGGGAGACCCTTTTGCAACTAGCAGTAGGGTTGCTGCTTGGCTCTATGGAAAATGTTAGTATATTGCCTGGAATGTTCCACAGTACGGCATAAAACTAAGCGATCTCCATGGAGGCAAGCAGAAGACACCACCAGGTCAGATTACAGTACAGTACAGCGAAGAGGCAAACCCGCAGGTGTTTTTTTAGTGCGATAAAATGGTAACGTCACATTTTTATACAATGTTTTTCCACCTTCATCCATTCGCACACCAGTGTACGCAGACACTGGGGGTGAAGAGGGTTAAGCGTCTTGCTCAAGGACACAACAGCAGCATTTATCTGTAAAAGCTGGAATCGCTCCGTCAACTTGTGGGTGTGTGGACGTGACCGCTGGGGTGGTTCATAAAATTTATTTACACCAAATTTTCCCAGATCGCTTTTTGCCATGTTCCAATTGATATAGTAACAACTCCTTAATAATATTAGGGTTGCAGACCAGGTTCTGAAGGAGTGGCATAAACGAAAGAGAATTTAAAGTTGAACAACGGCAGATTTAATACAATTTAACAATGGCACGATAAACCAGTGCAAATGACAATAGTGTTACAAAATAAACGTAAATGGTAGGAATGCTAAATGTCTTTCAGTGCTTGGTCCTGAGATGCAAGACTGTTTGAAAGTGTCTTTGCCAAAATGTGAAAAATGGTTGTTTCTTATCTGGGATCCAACGATTTAAAGGGGCGATCAGGTCTGAAGATCTTTTCTCGAAACCCAAGCAGTTGGCCACACTGCCCGTTAAAGGGACAGTTCAGAATTTTGGACATAGAGCCTCATTTCCTCGTGAGCCAGAGTGTTGGAGACGTGTGGAGACACTTTTTTAATCTTCCATCCAGTCCTTGTATTTGCAGAGGTTGCTGGTGCTAGGCTAGTGCATGTCAATGGCCATAGTTGCCACTAAAAACAGTCTTACCCACTCCACAGAGCACCCGAGGCAAAACTATTATAACTCCAGACTGTCCATGTGAATGTCTGTGTTGATCTGTGCGAAACGAAGACCAAAAACAATGTTTTCTCTGTGTTGTGATAAATTATCAAAGAGAACATCATCATCACACATGGAAAATAGTGGCTAGACTGTTCTAATGTTCTAATATCTGTAGCATAAGTACAGGGAGACTGGGAGAGATTATTCATGAGCAAACTTATCTTTGTATTGTTCAAGTTTCTGTTTCTGCCAAAGTTACGCGTTCTTATGTAGAACCTTAAAAATTGTGAAAAAATGCGCCGCCCTTTACTGGCGTCCTATTGGCTCAGTTTTTGGCACAGATGTTCACAGTGTCAATAGGAACAAAGCAAAATGCGATCTGGCAAAATTGAGAAAACTTTTACTTTACCGCTCAACCAATGATGTTTTATTTTTGTTTGTTTGTTTTTTTGTCAAGAGCGGGATTCGAACTGCCAACCTTCAAATCAATGGACAAACACTCCACAGAAACACTGACGATAAACACATCTGCAATGCAATTAACGTCCGACAGATACTGATATTTATTGCCAAAATGTGGAACAATCCAGCCAAAATAATAACATCTTTTTGGAGACAAGCAGAACGTTGATTCCCCCACATGAAACGTTACATCGTACAGCTTTAACTAAGACTCCATTTCCTCTTCTGCATGTGCTATAGAGGTAACTGTGCTCTCCGTCGCCCCCTCTCACATGAAAGTCACACAAAGGCCTAAAAGAAACTCTAACGCGCTGCTCTAAACTGGGACACGCTGCGCCGAGCCTGTCCTCTTATTATTCCTCTGTTCTTCGCCGTGTAACTTTAAAGCAACATTTTGTTTCGTGAAGCGCATTTGATCATCTCCGTGTCGTGTGCCTTTCGTCCCTGATGCCTTCCCGTGCGCGCCGAGGATTACAAATTCACGGAGCATGTAAGTTATACGGCCCTGCTCCCGTTTTACGACACAATATTCCATTTACCGCCAACAAAACTCTGCAGCGCTGGAGCTTTATCCCATGTGTTTGCATTCAGGAGTGCGGGCTGTGAAAGGCGACGCGTCAAATATACCGGCTTTATTGGAACGGGGAAAGATGCTGACTTATGTGCACAGGTTTATAACAGCTGCGATTGGACATCACCGCAGCAAAAGGCATTGTGGAGGCATCTGTATTATTATATTTTATTTAAGGACATATATTACACACAATGGATTCCTGCGAGGAGGTTTAAGTCATGTTTTAATGCTGTTAGCTCATCAAAAACACACCCGGGGATCGTGTTTTGCTTCATTCACACGTGCATTATTGGGTTGTCTGCATCTTCAAAGTGTAAAATGCTCTGTTCCACCTTGTGATGTCATGAAGTGGTAGTTTTCACAGCTACCTTTTACCTTTAGTTCAGCAGAGACGGGAAATTACAGGGCTGAAATGATCCAAATGATTGTAATAAAGGAGTATGGGGTTTAAAAACACAGTGGAGCCTTTCTAGTGTTACCACATGACGTCACAAGGTGGAACAGAGTGTTTTCTGTAATATTCTGTAATATTAGGGGTGTAAGAAAAAATCGATTCAGTGCTATATCGTGATACTTCATTGCACAATTCTCAAATTGATTCAAAATGCATCTGAATCGATTTTAAAAATATTTTTTCACAAAAATGTGTTGCATAAAATTAGTTGCATTCACTGTTCTCATGATTTAAAAAGGTAATAAATAATATTTCATACAGTTTGGTTCTCATGAAGGTGTAGTTGACAATATTATTAGAAGTAACTGTTGATAAATTGTAATATATCATGCATTGTTTTAGTATTGGGATATATCGTGATATATCGAATTGTCACTTGCATATCATGATATGTATCGTATCGTCAGACTCAAGGCAATGCACACCCTACTAAATATACAAGGTTTGTGTGTTAAACATGTGTGAATGAAACAAAACACGACTCCAGGTTTGTTTTTGATGAGGAAACATTAAAACATAGCCTAATAATATTAATAATAATAATAATAATAATAATAATAATAATAATAATAATAATCATAATCATAATCATAATCATAATCATAATAATAATAATAATAATAATAATAATAATAATAATCCATTTTATTTATATAGCGCTTTTCAAGATACTCAAAGACACTTTACACAGATGAGCAATTAAAAAAATACACAGGTAAAAAACATTAAAAACAGTCCTCATAACAGTCAAAGATTAAAAGCAGCTTTAAACAGGTGAGTCTTAAGGTGTTTGTTGAAGGTGGTGAGGTCAGTGCATTCTCGGAGTGGCTGTGGGAGTGAGTTCCAGAGGGTGGGGGCAGCGACGGAGAAGGCTCTGTCTCCCCAGGTTCGGAGCTTGGTCCTGCAGGGGAGGGACAGGAGGTTTGCGTTGGAGGAGCGGAGGGAGCGGGACGGGGTGTGGCGGTGGAGCAGATCTGTGAGGTAGGAGGGGGCCAGGTTGTGGAGAGCTTTGAAAGTAATAAGAAGAACTTTGAACTGAATTCGCTGAGGGATGGGGAGCCAGTGAAGGTTTTGGAGGACGGGGGTGATGTGTTCACTCATACGGGTACGTGTGAGGAGGCGGGCAGCAGAGTTTTGTATATACTGCAGTTTGTTAAGTGTTTTTGAGGGTGTGCCATAGAGGATGCTATTGCAGTAGTCAATTCTGGATGTGATAAATGCATGTATTAACGTTTCTGCAGCTGAAAAGGTGAGTGATGGGCGGAGGCGTGCAATGTTTTTGAGATGAAAAAAGGCAGTCCAGGTTATTTGCTTTACATGTCAGGCCTTTTAAATTCATACTTTATTTCTATAACCTAGTAAGATAAGACAATTTTTAACAGCTACGTCTTATTTAGTCTTAATGAAGCATGGAAAAAGACTTAATTCATAATGGACAAATAGTTCATTTATAGTTTATTAAAGACAGAGTATGTCTTTTTTAGGAGAAAAATAGATGCATATTTAGTTGGGCTTTAGTGTCAGGTTTGTGGAGACAAACCTGACACTCATTTGGGCTCGAGGAGGGCCTTTTCCTGCACGTTTCCATTATAATGGCGTTCTTTTAGCTGCGATATTCCACAGTACATCATACAACACATGGAAAATGGTCTGAAGTATGTTTTTTTCATACAGTATGTGATATACCATCTCCAGAAAGTTACACACTGTCTCTTTAGCATATTAGTTAAGTTACTACAACATTAGAATAATATAGGCCTTTGAAATTCGTATTTGATTACTATGCGTTTTAGTAAGATTACAATTTTTAATAGCTGTGTCTTATTTAGTCTTAATGAAGCATGGAAAAAGACTTAATTCATAATGGAAAAATAGTTAATTTATAGTTGATTAAAGCCAAAGTATGTCTTTTTTTTTAGCAGGGAGTAAAAAAGAAGCATGTTTATTTAATTTTGTTTGTGAAGGAGGTTTTTCATTGCACTGAAAGAACGTGCATCCTCACTGTGAGCGGGCTTGCATCTCCACAAACCTGACACCTATTTGTCCTGGAGGAGGGCGTCTTCCTGCTGAAATGTTCTTTTAGCTGTGATTTTCCACAGTACGACATTTAACACATCCACGGCATCACAACATTCATACAGTGTGTGATATACCATCTCCAGAAAGTTACACACTGTCTCTTTAGCATATTAGCTACTACACCTGAATCATTTCTAATAAAGATTTGCTTTTCTCTTCTTTTTCCTTATGAGTTACCATAGTCTTTATGCTTTAATAAGGCTGTAATCATTAGTCATCAGTGTGTTTTTACTTCCATGTTATGCATCTAGCAATGACTCATAGTGGGTTGTTTCTCTTTTAATTAAGGTTGAAAAAGGATTCAGACTTTGAGGGTTTCCGAGAAGAAACGGAAAGAGAAGAAATATTGAAGTTGTTTTATTTGTCAGACTGGTAAAAATAGGGTATAAATAATAGAAGTAATAGAAAAAGAAGAAGCGGTAATCCCAGGAAACAGTAGGAAGAGTGAAGGAAGATGACGCAGTCAGAATCATAATCAAAATTCTAACAAAACATTTATATTTGTAAAGTGTATTTAAAGGTGCACTGTGTAACTTTTGTGGTAGGACATCTGCCACCTGCTTGTTTCCATGGAGATATTATTGCTTTGCCTGGACCTTTCCTCAACTTACCTATCCCACAGTTATTAAAATTAGTGCAATTAATAAATAAAATAAAGTGTTTTTCATTATGAGCTTGGGATTGGGGATTTTATTTTATTTTTATTCATTTTTGGGAAAAATTTAAAAATGTAATTTGATATTCCTGATAAAAAACATAAATAAAAAATAATATAAAAAAAAAAAACTATCACCAAAAATATAAAAAAGATGTGTTTTTGATTTAAAAAATAAAAATAAATTAAAAATCCAGGAAAAACATACTGCACACAAAGTCACCACCAACCGCTTTTCTCCATGCGGAAATATATATGTGTCGCATTGTGGAACATTTCAGGCAAAGCAATAACATCTCCATGGAAACAAACAGGTCACGGATACACGGAAAGTTACAGAAAGTCCACGCATTGGCACCTGCGTTTAGATTCACAGGGCCCCGTGAACGCCTCCGGAGCATTACACAGCAGTTTGCCTGGCGTCTGCAGGTGCACACAGGATGCACCGTGTTTTACCATAGCAGAAGCAAAAACCGAGAGCGCCCCATCAGCGAAACGGGCCGCGTACACAAGCGTCGCCCAGGTGCAGCGCCTCACCCTGTAATTAATGTTTATATTTATCTTCGTCTGAATAAAAGCGCGTTCGTCTGCTGGAGAGAGAACAGGATTTACCATTGAACAGAGTCAGGGGGAGGTGGATGCTCCTGTTGCACTCTGGGAAATTAACGATAATATTCTGCTCAAATAGTGCGCTTATAAACAGAGTAAAAAGCTACCTTATTGCTTTGACTGGAAAGCAGCACAAATCGGCATTAAACGTATCTTTTATGCACACATGGTGAAGCTACAGGGCAGATCTGTGGAGAGGCGACACGACTCACTTTAAGAATCTCCAAAATCAACACCTGCAGTGGAATAAATGCAGGATAAATGAGTTTAATGCTATATTGTGGAACACTGCAGGCAAAGCAATACTATCTCCATGGAAACAAGCAAATTCAAGACGTTATTGTGAACATTTCACATCATTTTTTACCTAATCAGACGTGGGCAGGACTCAGTTACATTTACTTGAGTAAGTTTATAGAGAAATTGTAGTTTTCAGAGGACTTTGCGAACAGCATACTTGTACTCCAGGGTCGCTGCGGGGTCTTAAAAGTCTTAAAAAGGTCTTAAATTTCATGTTCCTACATTAAGGACTTAAAAAGTCTTAAATTATGTTGTTCAAGGTCTTAAATTTCATCAGCCTGTTTTTTTGTATACTCACCAGGCTGCAGTGCAATGTGAGACAAGACAATGTAAAAGTTTAGCTTGTCTTGTTAGAATGTTATAAATGACTTTTTGACCATTTTAAAGGCAGTCCATATGACTTTAAATGAGGTCTGAATGAGATTTTATAATAAAAGTATTTTGTTATTTAAAGCAGTGAGTAATCTTCATTATTGGAATTGGATCTGGTGTTTTTCACATAATGGGTTTGATCCATCCATCCATCCATCTTCTTCCGCTTATCCGGGGCCGGGTCGCGGGGGCAGCAGTCTAAGCAGGGGCTCCCAAGCTTCCTTCTCCCCAGCCACTTCCTCCAGCTCCTCCGGACGGACCCCGAGGCGTTCCCAGGCCAGCCGAGAGACATAGTCCCTCCAGCGTGTCCTGGGTCTTCCCCGGGGCCTCCTACCGGTGGGATAATGGGTTTGATGTTGGTCTTAAAAAGCTCTTTAAAAAGTCTTAAATTTGGGGGAGTCTAACCTGGAGATACCCTGTACTCCTACTGAAGTAACGGTACTCTTACTTGAGTAAAAGTTATGAGTCCCAGTGTGAGTAAGTCGACAAGGGACAAAAGCTTAATGTTGACGATATGAAATAGTTTCCTTGTACTGCTCCTTCAGAAATGACTTGTTTGTGTATTTTTGTGTCTATCCTTTGACAATACAGGGTTTTCCATTATTTATTTTGTCCTTCAGTCTCCTCACTGCACCCTCCTCTCATTTAGTTATAGTAGAAGTATATTTAGACTTTTGAATGAAAATCAAGTAGGTACTGTGATTTCGCAGGGCCCATTAGACCCCTGTTCTCCTGCAGAAGGGCCTTGATGAGTACAAATGAAAGGCCAAGGACAGAGCTCTGAAATTCACTTTAAATCAATAGATCTTTTCCACAACGGCCGAAAGTGCCGCGCTGTAGGTTTGCTCGACTTCTGGTTAATGGTTTTCTGTGGCAAAATGTCTGTGGAAATGTCTGGCGTATTTTCCACCAGCTTCATAACTCTGCCCCATCCCCAAATCTCCAACCAACAAGGTCCACGAAGGATAAACATTCCTCCATGAAGAATTTATCCACAGCTATCAAGGTAAGAAAGATAAAAATGTAAAGGCGAACGATTAGTGAACTACTGAGCAAAACGTTATGGTAGTGATTAATGTAAGTAATAAGTAATTCAATAATAAGTAACTTGATTTGAAAGTTAATTGATTTCATTATCTAGATCTTAGATTTGCGCCATTTGAATGCTACAGATGTTCACAAATGATTCAAACTGCACAAATCTATCTATGCTAATATCGACATCATGAAATCGATTTTTTTTATTTTAATTGTAGAATCAGGCTGAGTGAACGAGTTACTTATGTTTTATTCATGACCGTAACGTTACTTTTGCTCTGTAGTTCACTAATACCAGTCGTCGTTCGCCTTTACGTTTGCATCGTTCTTACCTTCTGGATAAAATCTTCACGCGAGAACGTTTATCCTTTGTGGACCTTGTTGGTTGAAGATTTGGTGACGGGGCAGATTTATGAAGCTGGTGGAGAATACATGACACATTTCCACAAACATTTTCCCATAGAAAACCATTAACCGGAAGTTCCGCAACCCTACAGCGCAGCACTTCCGGATATTGTGAAAAAGGTCTTTTCGACCGGAACATTTCAACAGAAAAGTTTTCTGAAACACTGAGAATCTGGAGAATTCCATTACATTTTATTTCCCATGTATTTGAGCAAACTTTGTCTTGGCCCAGTGCAGACAGATATTTAAGCAGCAAAGATCCACCATGTGCTGTTTGCATCTGATTATGCATTTTATTGTCCGAAAATCAGGAAGTGCTACCAGCGCGCTACCAGTTGTTGCTGGATTTAACGACAAAACTCCGCTCTGATCTTTAAAAGTTGCCATCACAGTGAATAATTAGGACGCTCTGAATGCATAAGGTCAGTGAGGAACAACTCTGGACGACAACAAACTGTTTAAAATGAACTAGTTCGGGTTTTCATGTTTTTAATTCAGTAAAAGTCTCATATTACGCTGTTTTCTCATCTATGTTATAATGTTTCCTCCTCAAAAACAGACCTGGAGTTGTGTTTTGTTTCATTCACACATGTTTAACTCACAAATCCAGCATATTTAGACTGAGTTCTTCTTCTCTCAATCAGAAAACACTCTTCTATCTTGTGATATCCTGTGGTAATACAGGAAGTGCTCCGCAAAACACAACTCCGGGTCTGTTTTTGATAAGGCGACAACATTAGAACATGTTTTAAACCTCACGAGAGTCATTTTTGCGTAATTTTCACCACTGAGACCGCATCGCTCCCATAGAATCTTGGATGCAGACAGCGTTCCCAACACTCCTTAAACTGAAGTCACCTCTCTCTCGCCTCGACCTTGTCCCCGGTCCAGACTTCCTTTGGTCGGGCCTGACGAATGCTTGCGTGTTTGCAAAAGTGTTGAAATCAGCGATCTGCTCCGTGTCTCTCTCTCTCTCTGTGCGTCCTTGTTCTTTTCAAAGCAGAGGAAATTATCGGCGCTGCTTTTGACAGAGAATTCCTTTGTAACTGTATCCTTGAATACTAAACAGAGGTGAGCAGATAAAACGACATTAACATTCACCACCAGCGCGGGCCTGTCCGCAGATTAGCTTAATTGTGCTTACAAATTACCCAAGTTACCTGATAGCAATTCTTCAACTTAGCAAGGTTGATTTAAATTAATTTCCAGAGTGGGTTATAAGACAATGAAACAATCAGAGGTAATGTGATTTGGTAATGAATTATAAAGAAAAAAAGTGTAGTCCCGCTTTAATACGTTTGAATCAGTATGCTAATGATGCTTCCTGTTGTTTTCTATGCATTTGAATACATATTTCAGCGCGAGCAGCAGTGCTCAGGGCTGTTTTTAAGCTCCATTTCTTCTTCTTATTGGACTCTTAATAATATTGTTAAACCTCAAATGGACTCCCGCATGGACGGTCTTCATAAACAATGCGACGGCCGGGGCATCAGCTGCGGCTCTGCCCTGACTTAACTCCTTTAACGTTTTATTCTTTTTAATTTGATTGACAGAATTTGATATTTGAGGGGAAAAAAAAGACACAAATGTTATTTTGGGGTGACTTGGGCGCATCCATATTAAAGGTGCACTGTGTAACCTTTCTGCTGGAGGGTCTGTGTCCTGCTTGTTTCCAAGGAGATTTTATTGCTTTGCCACTAAGTCAAGTTACTGGTCAGATCTGTGAAGCAGCGATCCCACTGACAGTAAGAATACATGTGTTTCAAGGTACGTATCTTTTACAGTAATAAATACACTTGTAATTTACTCAGTTTACATTTAATGCCATAGTAAGGAACATTCAAGATAAAGCAATAACATCAAATGGTAGTACGTAATGCACCTTTATTGAATGCACATAGTTATCTGTGGGTTTCAGAATGATGCAGTGAAAGGACCATCGTGAAAGCAAATCATGTATTTTTTTACTTCATAAATCCCACTATTCTCTGCCAAGGACAAAACGGTCATATTGTCTTTATATCACGGTAAATGGTCACATTTTTATACACCACTTTTTCACCTCCAAAGCATTACAACGTTTTACATCAAGGAACCACTCACCCATTCACACACACACACACACACATTCATGAATGTGGGGAGAAGTGCCTTGCCCGAGGACTCAAGCAATTCCTTCAGATCACCTTGTTCATGTGATGGGGGCATTCTGGGTACAAGATTTATACCAGGTGAATTGGCCCGTACGACCGCAAGTCGTACTTTTTACTGCATGTTTTTGAAATCTACCTTGATCAAGCAAATGTGGTGTGTCGTTTTGAGGGTTTAAGCTTGAACAAAGGTCTGGAGGTTCATTCAAACCTGTTATAAATGCACATATTTGAATTACTCACTGTTTTGACCACCCGTCTATGACCCTCGATCGGCCCTCACGCTGCTCTGTGTTTTAATATGTGGCGCTTGAAGAAAAAAGTTTGGACACCCCTGATTTATACAATAAAGCCACATGCATAAAATATGTTTTAGAGTCAGGAACTCTCCATGTAGCTGTTGCCTGGATTCCACAAATGTATTGTTTGGAAGTATGTTTTTGAATCAAATAAATGAAAGACAAATACATTTATATCATATTGTGGAACATTCAAGGGAAAGTAATAGCATCTCCATGGAGACAAGCAGGTGCTGGACCTCACGCCAGAAAACAGTTACACGGTTCACTTTTACTAATTAAAAACATAACATTCTACCTTTGAACGGTAAACATTCTTACTGTCTGCAAACCAGGAAGTAATGCTGATGCGCTGTTAACATGCTAGTTGTTGTTAGCATCACTGTGACGACTAAACTCCGAAACTTGTGAAAAGCACTTATAAACTCACCGCGGACATTCTACCTTGTTCTAAACAGTGACATTGTGAGTCAACCAGGTGCGCTGTTAGCATACTAGCTGTTGTTAGCCTCACTGTGATGGCTAAACTCAGCTCTGGTCTCTGGAAGTTGTGAAAAGCGCTTAAAAACTCACCGAGAGACATTCTACCTTATTTTAAACATTGTCATTGTGAGTCACCAAAGTGTGCTGTTGGCATGCTAGTTGCTGTTAGCATCACTGTGATGCCTAAACTCTGGCCCAGTCTCCGAAAGTTGTGAGTAGTGCTCACAAACTCAACGCGAGACAATCTACCTTGTTCTAAACATTGCCGTTTGGAGTCAGCCAGGTGCGATGTTAGCATGCTAGGTGTTGTTAGCATTAAAGTGACGCCTAAACTCTACTCTGGTCTCTGAAAGCTGTGAAAAGCACTTATAAACTCACCGCAAAACATTCTACCTTATTTTAAACACCATTTAAAATGACCATTGTGAGTCAGCCAAGTGCGCTGTTAGCATGCTAGTTGTTGTTTGCATTACATTGACGACGAAACTTTACGCTGGTCTCTGAGAGTTGTGAAAAGCGATTAAAAACTCATCACGGTGAATAAATCGGACATTCAGGACGCATTAGGAAAGACTACAGGTACGGCTCCTTTAACCGTGAGCAGAATCCATCTTTAGACGGCGGCGCACAAAAGCCAGTCCATTTAACCGTACAATCCCTCTCTTTGTATTGATTTTACTGTGTGTGAATCTGACAAAGCCACCGTAGTTTCTCTCTTTGTGCGTGATCCCCGTGGGCAGCTTGTTATCTCAGGTTAAGAAATAAACAAATATATATATATCACTGATTCTTGAGAGTCGGGACAAAACATGTCCCACGTAGAAAAGTCTTATTTATATAAAAAATAAAGAAATAAAAAATTATTGACATACCCACTAAGTTAGATCTAAAGGAATTGTGAATACTGATGTTGTGTTTTAGCATAGATAATTACTTTTTTGGAGTATATTTGCTTAAATGTATGACCAGTGGTTAGATGCCCCATGTTATTTCTCTTGTCCTCAGCAAGAGGTCCCAATAGTCACCAGCAATGAAAAACATTAAAAACCTCTATAATTGTGAAAACATTTATATCCAATCAAATATAAGGGTTAAAAAATTATAAAACAATATATATCATGAAAATCAAAAAATATTTTCCATAGAAATCAGTTCATCAAATTTGTGTCCACTGCTTTTGTCAACTCCATCAGACTTTCAATAATAATAAATTTAATCAGGAAATAACATGATCAGCTATATCCCAGAGGACCCCTTTCATTCTCCTAGCTGTTGGTGAATGCAGCAGTACCACACATGGTCTGGTAAGTTTGACATTTTTTGATATTTTAGATGATAAATGTCAAATATCCTATGGTCACAGCTGGAGCATGTCAACACCATCTCTCTGTTACGATACTTTTAAAAAATCAGAGTGGAATCAATTAAAGTATTTTTTGAGATTATGGAGATAGATAGCAGTAGCCAAAAAACTAGCTAGCTAGCTGCAATATTTTTTTCTGCAAAGAGAAAACATATCATTTTGTCAATTTCATGCGCCAACTCCATCAGCTTATATGTCTGATGGAGTTGACATGTAAGCTGACGGAGTTGACAAATCCACCAATAACTGCTTAATGCACTAATATTATACTCTTTTCTCATGGTAAAGGAAGAGAATCATTTTTGGGCGGGGAGGGGGGTTATCTGCACATTTACGTACATATGCAGCATGCAATTACATTATTGTACAATATACTTGTTTTGTAGAACTTGGGTAGGCTGTGGTCTGCTCATTGAATGATTTAGGCTACTTGTGTCTGCTTATAATAACTTTGATTGATGTAAAATCTAAAAGGTGTATGTACTGCAGTGTGTAGTTTCCACTATTGAAAATACACCAACTGTGAAGAAGGTCAGTGTTTACTTTTTCAAATCCAGTTTACTTGGATCCTCAGACCAAAAGTGCACCGTAATTTTGTGTTGATATTCTTAGACAGGATCCATAGGCTGTCCACATTGCCACAGAATCCTGTCTGTTTGACTCGGACAGTGTGCAAAACCCTGCCTTTCCATTGGTTTAATACATTCCAGTACAGTATTATCTGTGGCAGATTTATCCAAAACAGTATCGACTGTTAGTAGCCTTAGTAATGGAGACTGGTTAGCAGTAGTTTATGATAACTACTAGTGGCTGGCCAAGACCATTGCTGTGGATACTGAGCATCAAGATGTGAAAGTTGAATTTATGCATCCACATGGTCCAACAGCAAAGGTTAAGCCTAAGTGTGGCAAGAAGGATGTCTGTTTCTGCCCAGTTCAAGACATCATAGTGAAACTAATTGGCAGTGCATCACCAGTCCAATGAAGAACACGAGAGATCTACAGTATTGCCCCTGATGTGTTGGACTTTATAGAGCATGAGCATGTCCGCCGCCTGCTACTCAAGGCATAAGTGCCTCGTGTGGCTATATTCTTGGTTTAAAGAATTGTTTTTTTATTTTTTCAACAGCTGCCAGTTCTTGCTGTCTTCATTTGCCTAGTTTTGAAGTATACAATGTTTTGCAGCAACATGTTGGCTGTTGTTGGCATAGTTGGAAATGGTGCAATTATACGGCAATGATAATAGTATAAAGTGCAGTTTTTACAGTTTGCTTATTGCAGATGAGTAAAATATGTTCACAATGAAGCTAGAAATTACTGTTTCTAAATGTATTGTTTCTTTCATCTGTTTCAAAAAGCAGTTTTTCATCAATCATAAATGCAAATGTCATTTTGTCAACTCCATCAGTTTCCCGTCAACACCGTCAGATCATTATCAGCACTGTCAGATGTATGTTTTTGTATTTTTTTGTGGGGTAAAAAAAATGTTTTCTTCAGTTTTTGTTGTTTAAGCAATAAAGGATCATCAGATCTACATCCTTTTGTGTTTTATTCATTTAAGGGTTTTTTCTTATGGTGGCACAAAAAAAGATAAAGTTTGAAAATGCCATTTTTTAAAATCTGGGTATTGATAAAAGTCTAAAATTAAGCCTTAAGTATATATATTACATTTTATTGCATATCACAGTAACTATATACTCTTACAACATAAATCAGAACTTAAGATTCTTATTGGGCTAGTACAATTATATAATTATGTACTTTGAGTGTATCTGACGGAGTTGACGTAAAGCAAGGCATTATGGTAAGGAAGTGAACTTGTTAAAAATGTTTTTTAACATCCTGCCTGCACCTTTACATGGTTTAATAGCACAGATCTTTATCTACATGAATATGTAACCCTAATCAATATAGTGTAATTTAAAAAAAAAAGTTTTTCTGAAGGTGTTTTGTCCCGACTCTCAAGAATCAGTGATATATATACTCACAACCGTTCGCTTTGTACCGTGCGCCATTATTTTGTTGTTTACACTGACGCTACGGCCACAGTGGCACAGAACTGACCCCTCACTTCGTATCTGTGGCGGTTTTAATGTATGCCGAGGTCTGATTCATTGCGTTGGAGGCAATTGAAGAACTGCTTGGTTTAGAGTAGCGGTTTTATGCACGTATCAAACAGGTAGGCTTCTCATCTATTATTCAAAACCAGCAGGGGCCCGGCGGTGTTTCAGACCAGCTACTGCGAGCGTATGTAATCTATATGATATGTTGTCGGGGGCCACTATGACTTGAATGTGAATGAAGAGACTGCATAGGAAAACGGAGCGCAGACTGTGAAGACAAAAGTGTGGAAAATATGCTCTTGTAGTATATGTTGAGGTGGTTTATAGAGGGTGGTTGGGAAAGTTGGGAATGGGTTATTCCCAACTTTCCATTCAATAATAACAGTACATTTTATTTATTAGGCGCCTTTCTGCACATCTAAGGTCGCCTTACAACAACATAAACAATATTCCATTCCTGATGCAAACTTCGGAATGGGATTAAACTGGGTTTAAACCAGGATTAAATGACAAAATAAGGACTAAACCAGGAGTAACTACACCAGGGGTAAAACAGGACTAGGCCAGAACTAAACCAGGATGACACTATCCATGGAGTCTATCTACATTAGCAATGGGATTAAACTGGGTCTAAACAGGACTACACCAGGTGTATGACAGGACTAGGCCAGGACTAAACCGCAACTACACCAGGACGAAACAAGGACTATACCAGGGCTAAACCAGGACTACACTATCCACGGAATCTATAAAATATGTTGTTGGGGGCCACTCTGCCTTGAATGTGAATGAAGAGGCTGCATAGAAACACGTAGTGCGGACGGATGGAGGGTGGTTGGGAAAGTTGGGAATGGGTTAAGATAATAAATTGTGTACATGCTACATTAGGACGGGGATTAAAATGAGTCTAAACAAGGACTACACCATGACAAAATAAGGACTAAACTGGGATTAGGCCACGAGTAAACCAGGACTAAACCAGGACTATACCAGGGCCAAACTAGGACTCCACTACGCATGAAATCTATATGATATGTTGTCGGGGGCCACTATGACTTGAATCTGAATGAAGAGGCTGTATTGAAAAACACAGCACGGACTATGATGCCAAAAGTGTGGAATATTGATGGGAGAAGATGCTCTTGTAATACTGTATATACATTGAGGTGGTTTATGGAGGGTGGTTGGGAAAGTTGTGAATGGGTTAATCTAATAAATGATGTACATGCTACATTAGGACTGGGATTAAAATGGGTCTAAACAAGGACTACACAATGAAAATATAAGGACTAAACCAGGACTACATCAGGGGTAAAAGAGGACTATGCCAGGACTAGCAAGGATTATACCAGGACTAAACCAGGATGACACTCCGCATTGAATATGAATGAAGAGGCGATATAGAAAAACATGACACGGACTATAACAGCGGTCCCCAACCATTTTTGCTCTTGGTTTTTTGCTTTTGGTTTAATATCAGACAATATTTTCACGGACCGGCCTTTAAGGTGTGGCGGATAAATATGACAAAATAAAATGATACGACCAACACAAAAACCCTGGTATTATGTGAATATAATAATACATGTTTCCCAAAATGTCTGTTTTTTAGTCATTTAGCAGCTTGTGGGCTTCAATCAATCAAGCAAACTTTATTAATAGAGCGCTTATCATACAAAAAATGCAACACAAAGCGCTTTAATATTAGCGTTAATGTATCACGTGACCGAGACAAGCATCTTGACATGCATCAAGAGTGAGTCAGAGATGGATGTAATGGAGATAATTCATTCTCATCAAGTCATTTTTCAAAATACAACACTGTTCATACACGGAAAATAACGAAAATAATGTACGTTATTTATTCTTTCTGTGCAGCCCGGTGCCAAATGACCCATGGACCAGTGGACTATGAAACCAAAAGTGTGAAATATTAATTGGAAAATGTATTTACTGCGTATTTATTCAGTTACAGGTGCTTTTACACTAAAAAATACCTAGAAAAAACAGCATTCTGATTGCGAGCAAGGTAAACTCCACATATTTCACTTGTTACTTGGTCTGGTTTGAAAGGTTTAATACCACACTGTGAAACTTTCCAGACAAAGCATTACCATCTCCATGGAGAAAAGCATTTGACAGACCCTCCATCAGACAAGTTACACAAGTGAATAACACAGAGGATAAACAACATTTAAAAGCCTCACCTCCTCCTGTTCATATACCTGTTTCTCCATCTGTTTCCCCTTTGCTTGTTTGCATAAATTGACTCGGAGAGGGTGTTACTTAGCGGTGCGTGTGTTTTGACATTTCCCAATTAAATATTAAGTCGCCGGTAAGTCTATTCCCACAGTTAAATCCGACTGGCCTTAAACATCTCGCGTGTGGCTTGTAAACAGACTCAGCAGTGGAGCAGCAGCTAAAGAAAGTCTTACGTTCCACTTAAGACACGTCGTGCGGATCAATTACCGGACTTGAAGGGGGCGCGGCAAAAGCTCTCAAAACACCTCAGGATCTCTGCGCATCTGACCCGAACTGCACTCACAAGACTCACACCTGCACACGAATTCAAGCTGAAACTATTTATACAGAGAAGTAGCAGGGGATACCGTATACATATGTTAAAAAGGGAGTATAGTGAGGTTTTAAACTAATTTAGTATCGTAGGAACTATCCACTTTTGCCTGTTTATGGTAGACGAAATTAGAACACGTTTTTGATTGGTTTATACTAGGGATGCGACAATAACCGAAATATGGTGATATCGTATCGTCAAAGGTCTCACAATAATATCGTGGACCATCACAATATATCGAATCACAAGTCTCTTTGCTTAAATGAACAGTTCTGATGCAGAAACAGCTAAATAAACAGAGGAAACTACATAGACCATGATCCTTTGCTTCGTTTCAGTGCAGACGACATGAAGAAATAACTGTTCTCAGCACTTTGAAGTCTTCATTCTTTGGATTAAGTCTTGTGAAGCATTTTTAGAGGAAAAAGTAGCAGATTCACAGTTTTGTGAGCCTCCATAAAATATTGCAATAAATATCGTATCGTGAGATGTTTATGGTGAAAATATCATAAAGAGAGATTTCGTTCCATCCCGAATGACAATAAATGTTGCACCAAATGACTGGTCAAAGCATTTTATAATGTCAGTCTTGTTATTATGTAGAATATCATAATATCGTGAGCTTTCCCACGATATCGCAATAAATATCGTACCGTGAGGTTCATACCGTGATGATATCGTATCATGAGACTTGGATATCGCTACACGGCTAGAAAATTAATTTATGCAAACATCTAGAAAGTGAAGGTAGCACAACTGGTGAGATCATTTTCACTCAATTAAAACAAGCTACATGTTCACTTTAAAGCAGATAAGGTCCTGAATGTCACAATACTGGAAAACAGTGATGTTATACAGTGTTCAACTCATTATAAACCTTTTCTCAGTTGAAAACGACCAACAACCAATCCGCAAGTCGATACAATTTTCATACATTATTCTTTCACTCTAGGTAAGTATTGTAATATCATGAGCCTCCCCACCATATCGTGAGCTTTCCCACGATATTGCAATAAATATCGTACTGTGATGATATCGTATCATGAGACTTGGATATTGTTACACCCCTAATGCATACTGAAAAATAGTGCTCACACACAGCCCTTCTGCACATGAGTTCACACATGAAACCTTATTCGAGTCACATTTTATTTGCAATGTGAACTGTCCCTTCCCAAAAAAAAATCCAAACTAAGATGTGTAAAAATTCCTGAACTGCCCGCAAATACCTGCAGAGCGAACATGTGCTCACCGACTAAAGCGCCGCGGCTCTTCTCAGTGGAGGGTGCACGGACTTCAGGGGGGTCTTTACTTACCAACCTCCGCCGCCATCACGGTGACGTTGAGCCAGGGCCTGTCCTCGCGGTCCAGAGGGCGCGTGGTCCTGATAACCCCGCTGCTCTCGTTTATGCTGAACAACTGCTCCTCCTCGCTCTCCTCGATGAAATACCTGAGAGAGAGAAGAAGAGAGAGAAAGAGGACGGTGAAAAGGAGTCTACAGTGTCGTTTTGGGAGAGTATCTTTAGAGTTTTAACACCTGTTTCGGCTTTTAAAGTTTGAAAATAAGGCAAAGAAATGGGCTCAGGAGAGGAGGACAAGGATGGGGAACTGTTATGTAAAATGCAATGGAAACGACATGTTCAAAAACTTCAGATGGGAGAAATTTGATCAGATTTTGTATTACCCCTGTACTCAAAAAAGCCACCAAATGGAGCAGCTGGAGGGTGTGTGGTAGTTCGGAGTCTGGTCATTATCATCTATTCTGGGCATGCTGAAAAATCCTACTTTTCTGGCAAAAGATCCAGCAATGCTTACACAATATTTTTGAGATTCGTTTTGATTTCCTATGCATGTATTTAGACCAGTCACTACTGTAGCAGGCAAATACTACCAAGAAAATGGACTCAAATGGACGTACCAGTGATTGATGGGCCAAATCCTGTCCATGTTTTCACTGAAAAAATATCCCTAATGGATCTCGAATGGTATTGTGTGTATTGATAACATGGACAGAAAGATTTGTTTTTGGAATTCAGTGTAGAATTCAATGTAATCGCAACCAGCTCGTGCTCGGGTGACAGTAGGGTGGCCAGATGTCCCTATTTACCCGGGATAGTCCCAGTTTTGAGCCCTGTGTCCCAGCAGATCTATACGCTCGCAGATTTATACAAAACCAGTGATGTCCCAGATGTCCCTATTTTTGACCAATCTGATCCCTGCCAACAGTAAAAAGAGGCATACATTGTCATTTGTTTGAGTAAAATGCAGAAACGCTGCTTGAAAACGACCAAAACACAAAGAAAATGTGACTATACTGAGTCACATTAGTGCTGAGTGCAGAACAATTTTCCTTAAGTATGCAGTGGTTTACTTGTTTCATAATTTTATTATTGCCAACCAATCCAAAGCAGAGATGTCCCATTTTTTTATTTTAATTTTTTTAATTTTGAAAACCTGGTCACCCTAGTCCCTCCTGTGGGCTCACCACCTGCAGAGGGGTTCATAGGGGGGGTCAGGTGCTATGAGTATTGGGCAGCACGCTGCCCCCGCGACCCAGCCGGATTAAGCAGGAGAAGATGGATGGATGGTCACCCTAGCTGTTTGAAAGGTTTGATTTTGTGGTGATTTTTAACTACAGTGGTCCCTCGTTTATCGCGGGGTTACGTTCCAAAAATAACCCGCAATAGGCGAAATCTGCAAGGTAGTCAGCTTTATTTTTTAGGCAAGGCAGGCAAGGTAAGTTTATTTGTATAGCACAATTCGTACACAAAGTAATTCAAAGTGCTTTACAGAATAAGAAATACATTAAAATCACAATACAAACAAATCAAAACGTAAATAATCTTCATAAAATTTTAAAATAGAGATGTAACATTAAATTAGAAAGAATTAGAGAGAAGAGAAGAGTAGAGTGCGGAATGGAAAATGAAAACCTTTGAAATGAAAACCATTAATGAAAACCTTTTACTATTATTATATATGTTTTGAGGCTGTAAAATCACACACTTTATACACTTTTCTCAGACAGGCTCCTCGATCTAAACTGAGGATCGCTCTGTGCAAATCAGCCTCGAGCGGTGCCACCTTTGATTAGGCAGAACAGCCAACCAGGACATAGATCACAATGTGCGTTCATACAATGTAAAAAATAAAAATAAAAAAGCATGCAAAATTGCACCCCCCCAAAAAAAAATCCGCGAAACAGGGAGGTGAACTGCGTTATAGTGAGCAACGACTGTATTTTCAGGTCAATTCTTAAGTTATCTTAAAAAAGTGCTTTTTAATCATTACCTTTGGCTCCACTCAAGCTAATCTCGCTCTCATTGGTCAGAAAGATCATGTGATACACGCAAATGCTCATGGGTACTAGAGCCACTGGACACACCTAGCAGCTAAAGGCTAATTTAGAGACATGTGCCACTGAGCTCAGCCTATTCACTTCAGTGGCTGATCATGTTTAGGCGCTTGGACTTTGCTCTACTCGCTGTAATTTTCAACTTTTATTTCAACTTTGCTTCACTGATACTGATACTTGACTGGTGTAAAACTCGAATAAATATCCACTACAGGTACTACCCCAAGAACAAAGTCATAATTTTAAAAAACTCAAACCACTTTAACCTTATGTCCCTTACAAATTGGTAGCAGCATAATGAAAGTAAAACATCCATATGAGGTTCAAGTGCACGTTATAAACCACAAAGTCACCCCGTACAAAGCACCCATCAGCATGAATAATATTTAGTATAACCCCGGATTCCTTCGAACTTCCAGATGATTGTAATCCCATTTTACGAGTCCTTCCTTTTATTCGGAGACGCTCGCAAGGTTGAAAGTGGCGCGTGCGATAAAAGACGGCCCGTTTTACCTCCTCTTGTAAAAGTGTTGAATGTGCAGCCTGCCTTTCTCTGGCTCGCTGCACATTCTCGTCTCCTGTCCGACCCGCTTCCTTATCCAATAGATTTGACTCTCAGATCTAATGGGATCCTCTGTCTGCTCTACGGGAGCCTTCTCCGAAGCTCCAGATTTACAACACAAAACCCGCCGTGCTCCATCACAGTGTTCGAGGAGATTTTCCAGCTTTTAAAACAAATACAGCGGCGCTTACTCCGCTCTTGGAGGGGTGCGGAGGATTTTGACCCAATGCTCTGGATAAAACGCAAGACTCCAGAGCGTCCGTGGGTTTCAGAGTAAAGAAACTGTTGCCATGGTAGTTAACAATTCAAAACGAAAGAAACAAAACAAAAAATCTTAATAATCTTTTCAATGGGTTAAAAGGTGCACTCTGTAACGTTCTAGATCTATCTATCTATCTATCTATCTATCTATCTATCTGCAAGCTTTGTAATTAATTAGTCTCAGTGAATCACGTAACAATATTTACCCCTAAAGCAACATTTATTTTATGTAAATTCATTTTAGTGGACTCACTTTCTCCCTGAAGTCAGTCATTTGTTGGAGTTCGTATTCTCTTGTTTGTATTCGGAGCAGAATTGCTCCCACCAACAGCTCCAGCAGTTTGTGTTCTCGCTGTGACGTGTTTTGGGTTGAAATGGTGTCGTAGGGTTGAGAGTTGAGATGCTTCTGTGATCTGCAAACTCTTTTCTGCACAGTTTGCAATAAACAACGCCTCAGCCAAAACTTCCATCTAGTTGTCTTTTTAATAGAAATTTACCATCCAGCTGCAGACCCAGGGCACTTTCCTGCTCCATTAATGTGTTGTAGTCATAGAACTATAATAAAATCTGGAAAATGAATCCACGATGGCGCCCTGTTGTTTTCAATGGCCTGTGCACATTGGCACATGACCGCAAGATTTTCACTTCCGCATTTACTTCCTTGTTTGCAGCCCAAGACTGTTGGGCGGAGAGCGGAGTGGAGCTAGCGCTGGCGCTGGCTCAGAACGGGGCGAGGCTAACTCTTACAAACCTGATTTTTAGGCTCTTTGATGATTCAAAAAAACTTTAAAGTTCATATTGTAAAAATACAGAAGAATCCTTACAAAATCCGACCTTTATGAAAGCTGTGGATGCCCTGTCAGCCGAACACGGGCAGGTTGATTTCTCACAAAATACATTGTGCTTCTATGGGAGAATATTTCTTGGGGTGCGGGCTGCAGTATCTCATTCGGCCACACGTCAATCTGCGGTCACAGACAGAGGGAGCGCGCCTTATCCAGCTCTTATTATACATCCGTGGTTGTAGTGGGAAGTGTGTGCGTCAGTATAATTGGCGTAACCCGACACGGTGCACTGACAAATGTTCCGTGTTGTTTTGGCATGAAAACTGCGATAAAAAATGCATAAATATTTTTAATGCATTATTTTCTTTGTAATTAATTCATCGTAACACATTCATGTATGGCATTAAACCTTTTTATTATCATGAAGACCAAACCAGGCCAAATTACAGGTCAGATCTGTGGAGAGGCGACCCCACTCACAGTCAGAATACCTGTTTTTCAAAGTATTTTTAAGTAATAAAACCACCTGTAGTTGAATAAACATAAGGTAGAGCTGTTTAATGTCGTACTGTGGAACATTCTAAGCAGAACAATGACGTATCCATAGAAACAAGCAGGTGACAAACCCGTAACCAGAAAGTTACACAATGCACCTTAATAAATGTTGAAAATCACATTCTATTATCTAAATATGTACATTTTTTTTTTAAATAATTGGGGTATCAGAATCAGTGTTTAGTTGTTTATTAGTTTATCGTGACAACACCAGTCCTCACAACTCCTTTTATTCTCTTGTTTGTGTAAAATGTGTGTGTTTATTTGCTTTCACGGACTCTGACTCAGTCCACTCTGTTGTAGCGCACTTCACACAGCCACTATCACCGAGGCGCCTCCACAACATATGAATTATATAATCCTGGGCTTTTATGGGGACTCAGGTCTCCACAGACTCTCCTCCAAACACACATTTCTGAGGCCAGAGCAATTACTTTGAATATGTAACACTGACAAAAGACGTGTTTTCACAGCGGTAATGGCTGAGGAATACAAAGATAGAATAGAGCTGTTTTTAAAGCTGCACTGCGGAACCTTTGATGGTTTTGAAGATATACCAAAGACAAATATTTGCACTTTTTTTTCGTATCAGCTATCAGGCATAAAGATACTCTGTGAATTTTTGTTTGCGGGTCTGTCACCTGTTTGTTTCTATGGAGATGCCATCGCTTTGCCTGGAATGTTCCACAGTGCGACATTAAACAGCTCAACTTGACATTTATTCAGTTACAGGTGGGTTTAAAGCTCAAAAATACTTTAAAAAAAACAGGCATTCTGACTGTGAGCGGGGTCGCCTCTCCACAGATCTGCCCCGTAACTTGGTCCCCATGAAGATAGAAAGGCTTAAGGACCAACCCACCATCAAGAAAAGTATATGACGCACCCTCCACCAGAAAAGTTACACAATGCGCCTTTAAATCTCCTGTCTAGGCCGATATCTGGTTTGGTGCATGAAGCCATCCATCCATCCATCCATCTTCTTCCGCTTATCCGGGGCCGGGTCGCGGGGGCAGCAGTCTAAGCAGGGGCTCCCAAGCTTCCTTCTCCCCAGCCACTTCCTCCAGCTCCTCCGGACGGACCCCGAGGCGTTCCCAGGCCAGCCGAGAGACATAGTCCCTCCAGCGTGTCCTGGGTCTTCCCCGGGGCCTCCTACCGGTGGGACATGCCCGGAACACCTCCCGAGGGAGGCGTCCAGGAGGCATCCGGACCAGATGCCCGAACCACCTCAGCTGGCTCCTCGGCGTGGAGGAGCAGCGACTCTACTCGAAGCTCCTCCCGTGTGACCGAGCTCCTCACCCTATCTCTAAGGGAGCGCCCGGCCACTCTGCGGAGGAAACTCATTTAGAGCCGCTTGTATCCGCGATCTCGTTCTTTCGGTCATTACCCAGAGCTCATGACCATAGGTGAGGGTAGGAGCGTAGATTGACCGGTAATCGAGAGCTTAGCCTTCGGCTCAGCTCCCTCTTCACCACAACGGTCCGATACAGCGACTGCATCACTGCCGACGCCAAGCACCGATCCGCCCTGTCAATCTCGCTCCATCCTCCCCTCACTCGTGAACAAGACCCGAGATACTTGAACTCCTCCACTTGAGGCAGAGACTCCCCACCCACCCGGAGAGGGCAAACCACCTTTTTCGGTCGAGAACCATGGCCTCGGATTTGGAACAGCTGATTCTCATCCCAGCCGCTTCACACTCGGCTGCAAACCGCCTCCAGTGCACGCTGCAGGTCCTGGTTGATGGAGCCAACAGGACAACATCATCCAAAAAGCAGCGATGAAATCCTGTGGTCCCGAACTGGACCCCCTCCGACCCCTGGCTGCACCTAGAAATTCTGTCCATAAATACAATGAACAGAACCCGGTGACAAAGGGCAGCCCTGGCGGAGTCCAACATGCACCGGGAACAGGTCTGACTTACTGCCGGCAATGTGAACACAGCTCCTGCTCCGGTCATACAGGGACCGGACAGCCCTTAACAAAGGGCCCCGGACCCCATACTCCCGGAGCACCCCCCACAGGACACCACGAGGGACGCGGTCGAATGCCTTCTCCAAGTCCACAAAACACATGTGGACTGGTTGGGAAAACTCCCGTGAACCCTCGAGCACCTGATGGAGGGTGTAGAGCTGGTCCAGTGTTCCACGACCAGGCCGAAAACCACACTGCTCCTCTTGGATCTGAGGTTCGACTATCGGCCGGACTCTCCTCTCCAGTACCCTGGCATAGACTTTACCGGGAGGCTGAGGAGTGTGATTCCCCTGTAGTTGGAACACACCCTCCGGTCCCCCTTTATACAGAGGGACCACCACCCGGTCTGCCAGTCCAGAGGTACTGTTCCCGACCACACGCGATGTTGTAGAGCGTGTCAGCCAAGACAGCCCCACAACACCCAGAGACTTAAGGTACTCAGGACGGATCTCATCCACCCGGAGCCTTGCCACCGAGGAGCTTTCTGACCACCTCAGTGACTTCGGCCAGGGTGATGGATGAGTCCGCCTCTGGAGTCCCCAGCCTCGGCCTCCTCTTCGGAGGGCGTGGCGGTGGGATTGAGAGATCCCAAAGTATTCCTTCCACCGCCCGACAACATCCCCAGTCGAGGTCAGCAGCTCTCCCCCGCACTGTAAACAGTATTGGTGAAGGGCCGCTTCCCCCTCTGAGGCGCCGGACGGTTTGCCAGAATTTCCTTGGGGCCGTCCGATAGTCCTCCTCCATGGCCTCCCGAACTCCTCCCAGACCCGAAGTTTTGCCTCTGCAACCGCCCGGGCTGCAGCAGCTTGGCCGATGGTACCCGTCCAGCTGCCTCAGGAGTCCACCGGGCCAATAAGGCCGGTAGGACTCCTTCTTCAACAAGCGGCATCCCTTACTTCGGTGTCCACCACCGGGTTCGGGATTACGCCGCGACAGGCACCGCCAGGCGCCTTACGGACCACAGCTTCTGACGGCCGCCGACAATGGAGGCCGAGAACGAAGCCCACTCGGGCTCCATGTCCCCAGCCTCCCTCGGGATCTGGGAGAAGCTCCCGGAGGTGTGAGTTGAAGGCCACACTGACAGAAGGTTCCGCCAGATGCCGTTCCCAGCAGACCCTCACGATACGCTTGGGCCTGCCAGGTGCTCGGCTTCCTCCTCCGCCAGCGGACCCAACTCACCACCAGGTGGTGATCAGTTGACAGCTCTGCCCCTCTCTTCACCCGAGTGTCCAAGACACACGGCGAGTCAGATGACACGACAACAAAGTCGATCATCGACCTCCGGCCTAGGAGTCCTGGTGCCCACGTGCACCGATGGACCCCTTGTGCTTGAACATGGTGTTCGTTATGGACAAACTGTGACTAGCACAGAAGTCCAATAACAGAACACCGCTCGGGTTCAGATCAGGAGGCCGTTCCTCCCAATCACCCCTCTCCAAGTGTCACTGTCGCGTTGCCCACATGGGCGTTGAAGTCCCCCAGTAGAACAACGGAGTCCCGGTCGGTGCACTATCCAGTACACCTCCCAGAGACTCCAAGAGGCCGGGTACTCTGCACTGCAGTTAGGCCCATAGGCCGACACCACAGTGAGAGACCTGTCCCCGACCAAGGCGCAGGGGCCGCGACCCTCTCGTTCACCGGGGTAAACTCCAACACTTGGCGGCTGAGCTGTGGGGCTATAAGCAAGCCCACGCCAGCTCGCCGCCCGCTCCCCTTGACCAACGCCAGAGAAATGGAGAGTCCAACCCCTCTCAAGGAGTTGGGTTCCAGAGCCCAAGCTGTGCGTGGAGGTGAGGCCGACTATATCTGGCCAGTAACGCTCGACCTCCCGCACAAGCTCAGGCTCCTTCCCCAGCGAGGTGACATTCCATGTCCCCAGAGCTAGTCTCCATGTCCGGAGATCTGGTGGCCGAGGCCCCTGCCTTCGACCGCCACCCAGATCTCTCCGCACCCCAACCCCTATGGCTCCTCTCGCGGGTGGTGGGCCCACGAGGGCGGCCACGTCGCTCGCCGGGCTGGGCCCGGCAGCCGTGGGGAAAGGCCCGGCCACCAGGCGCTGCGGCGTGCACCCACCCAGGCCTGGCTCCAGGGTGGGGCCCCGGTGTCGCCATTCCGGGCGACGTAACTGGCCTCTGTATATTTATCATCATTCGGGGCTTCTGAACCGCTCTTCGTCTGACCCGTCCCCCCGGACCTGTTTGCCTTGGGTGACCCTACCAGGGGCATAAAGCCCCCGACAACATAGCTCCTGGGATCATTCGGGTACTCAAACCCCTCCACCACGTTAAGGTGGCGGTTCGAGGAGGGGGGTGCATGAAGCTTTTTTTTTTAACGATTTCATTGAAGAAACTGAAATTACGCTGCACTACTCCATCATAGTGCAGCGTAATTTCAGTTTCTTCAATGAAATCGTCTCAAAATGTATTTTTAAAAAAAGCTTCAAGTGCATGAAGCTTTTTTTAAAAATACATTTTGAGACGATTTCATTGAAGAAACTGAAATTACGCTGCACTATGATGGAGTAATACTAGAAACGTACCAATCCAGCCTTTTCTGTTCTGATACCGATGCCGATACTTTGCCGATACCCGATATCAACAGACACTAGGGCGTATAAACGCAAACAGCATATGGTAAAAAATTAGCCAATGTGTTTTGTAACTGTTATTTATCATTTAAAGTAACTACAAAACAGCTTTAAAAAATACTATTTTAATATTATGAGTCATTCTGAGCCAACATTAGACCAGTTTATCGACTAAAATGGGATATCAACTGAACTGATATCCAATCTGTGAAATATTTTGATATCTATGGTGATATCTGATCCAAATATTGTATCAGAGCATCCCTAGTTAGTACAAAAAGAGGGTTATGGATGTTTAAAAATCATTTCTTTTGAGATTATTTTTCGTTATTAGAGTGTAATTATGCAAAGCAGTAAAATTGTTGACAAAATTATTGTCAAATTATATAAAAAATTATAGTCAAATAATATTTTGGAGGTGAAAATGATCAAAATTGGGCGTAAAATTTGCCCCAAAACATCGTCAAATCTTAAACTCTAAACTAATCTGTATGAGCATCAGGAAGAAAAATCCCATACTGACTGAGCTACTCCTCTCCACAGATCTGACCTGTAACTTGTCCCAGTTGCATCACCTCCTTGTTTCCCTGGGGTGAGGCTAACTGGAGGCACTGCTCTGTCTGAAGCTCCGTTAGCGCTCAAGTTAGAATTTATTCTGAGCTTTGTGATTTGTTTTAACACAATCCGACTACACAAACACCCCAGAGAACATTTTAGGCAAAGCGTTCGCATCCGTGGAGACAAGCGAGGGGCGTACGTTCCACTAGAAAAGTTCCATAATGCTGCTTTAAAGTCCACCCACGGAGTTAGTATTGACGTATTCTCACTAATTCATCTCCTAATGGCCTATTTACGGCTCTAATCCCGTCTTTATTCCCCGGGTGGTTCAGGTCTCGTGGAGTGTTTTCCATTGACTGGAGCTTCCGACGCTACAGCAGATATTAGCACCAGGGTTTATCAGCACTAATGAGTCTGTGAGGACGCGAAGAAATGTCAGGATTTATTTAGAGCAAACGCTAAACTCATGCACGGGAAAAAAATAATATCTAGGTAAATTA
The DNA here is from genome assembly GCA_034769755.1 of Odontamblyopus lacepedii. Taxonomy (NCBI): domain Eukaryota; kingdom Metazoa; phylum Chordata; class Actinopteri; order Gobiiformes; family Gobiidae; genus Odontamblyopus; species Odontamblyopus lacepedii. Next base: position 31,810,612 of record CM068361.1, read on the forward strand.
AAATGACTTCAATTAAGAACATTTGACTTTATTTGAGTAGATTCAACATGACAAGTAAAATGATCTGCCAGTGGAATAAGTGTTTTTTTCTTTATTAAAGCAACATTTGATTTTGTTTTCTTATTTTAAGTGCAAAAAGTTGATGTTTTTCTGGCAGATCATTTTACTTGTCAAGTGACATTTACTCAAACTTTCTTAATTCAAGTCATCTTAGCTTGACTAGATTTTGTTTTTTTGTCATGTGGTGTTACTTTAGTTACAAAAAATGTAAAGAAATATATATATATATGTAGATGTTTTGCAGCTGATATCATCAACATTCCCAGGGTGAAGCTAACTAGAAGCACTGCTCTGTCTGAAGCTCTGTTAGTGCTCAAGTTAGAATTTAGTCTGAGCTTAACCAACAGCTTTTAAATTCATCACTTAAGCTTTTTTTTTTTTTCCAATTTCTAAAAAAAATTCATTTTTTAGACTAAAAGCTTGTCTGGCATTGTTTCCTAATGTGTGCATTGTGTCACCATGGTAACCGCTGAACATTGCATTTGGTGTTAGTGTTTGGTGTATCATGGTGTGCACGTTAGCATGCTAGTTGTTCTTAGAATCACAGTAAAACTCCATTCTCGTCTCTGGGAGTTGTGAAAAACACTTATAAGCTCATGTGGCGAATAATTAGGATGCTGTTTAAAATGAGCTAAAACATTTTTCACAGTTTTAAGACAGCAAAAATGTAATTCAGCACATTTAATTCAATTAAAAATGGATTTCCTCCAGACCACTAGCTCTGAGTAGCCCACACTACAAACACGTCCTTAGTCACGCAGAAGCCCATTAGCCCACAGCAGGAAAATCTCCAGCTAAAATAATTTTGGTGTGACTAATTAGCCTCTAACGGAGCTTTTTGTTGGCATCAGTTCAGTACAAAACACGAGAGCACGTTTTTGCACTCGTCCCTACCCCCCCGCTCTGTGTATGTGTGTGTGTGTGTGTGTATGTGTATGTATGTGAGTGTGTGTGTGTGTGTGTATGTGTGTGTGTGTGTGTATGTATGTGTGTGTATGTGTATGTGTATGTGTATGTGTGTGTGTGTGTATGTATGTGAGTGTGTGTGTGTGTGTGTGTGTGTGTATGTGTGTGTGTGTATGTGTATTTGTATGTGTGTGTGTATGCCTGTGTCTGTGTGTGTGTATGTGTGTGTGTGTATGTGTCTGTGTATGTGTGTGTGTGTGTATGTATGTGTATGTGTGTGTGTATGTGTGTATGTGTATGTATGTGAGTGTGTGTGTGTGTGTGTATGTGTGTGTGTGTGTATGTGTGTGTATGTGTATGTATGTGAGTGTGTGTGTGTGTGTGTATGTGTGTGTGTGTGTGTATGCGTGTGTCTGTGTGTGTGTGTGTGTATGTGTATGTATGTGAGTGTGTGTGTGTGTGTGTATGTGTGTGTGTGTGTGTGTGTGTGTGTGTGTGTGTGTATGTGTGTGTGTATGTGTAGAAGTGAAGGCTGATGTGCCTCTGTGAACACAATCAGAGGCACTGCTCCGTCAATAGGGCTCTGAACAAAAGCTAAAGGTGCATTTCTGCTGCTCTCAAACTCATTTAATTTCTCCAAAGGAATGGATTCTTACATAACTCCAAGGTAAAGAGGTTTTATAAGATAATGAATGAAGCGTGCAAAGGTTCTGAGTCATCAGGACTCAATTTCACTGCACAAAACATCAACTGAATTTACAGTCACTTAAATTCAGATGCTGATCTTATTCTGTGAGTTTGGGCAATGCTGTTTTTACAACAGTGATTTTTCTACAATGCCCTTCTGAAATAGGACCATGAAAACGCTATGGGTAACGAGGTGGGTAGTACACAGTTCTCTTTATATGTACTTATAGTAGTAGTAAATGCTGTAAAATACAGTGCTTAACAAATTTATCGGACCACCTCCCAGTATAAGGTGTTTTCTGCTGTCATAGATAATTTAACAGTATTTCTGTTTACCAAAATATCTTTTTATGTTTCTCTAATGGTTAATCTGCCAGTAGGTAAAATCCCCCAGTGCAGGACGTCATTTGGACAGTCGGCCTTCTCTTATAAAGGCTGTAAACTGTGGAACTCCCTGCCCACAGAAATTAAGTCCATCTGTGAGTTCAAATTGTTCACCTTTAATAATAATGCATCAGTTTTATATAGCGCTTTTCAGGACACTCAAAGACGCTTTACAGAGCATTATTCATTCACTCCAGACCCGGTGGTGGTAAGCTACTATTGTAGCCACAGCTGCCCTGGGGCAGACTGACGGAAGCGAGGCTGCCAATTAAACTCACTAAACAATTTAAACTCAAATCTTGGCTCAAGAGAAACCAAAGATGTCCCCATGTGTAAATAATGTTAGAATGTGTGAATGAATCAGCTGAGTGAGTGAATGAATGAGTGTTACATGTCTTTTATTGCTGTAGTTATATAGATGAAATTTGATTGTTTTATATGTACGTTAGTGTAGAAAAGCTCAACCAGGGACGGGGGTTGAAAATTAGCATTTGCTAAACCTTGTACGCATCACATCTGCTGCAAACTCTGATGTCTGATTGCATTGTCCCTGTCAAATAAATAAATAAATAAATAAATAAATAAAAATAAATAAATGTGCAAGGTCTTTTTATCAAAACCATATCTTTAAAGCTAAAATATAATTACTGTTGCTATCCATAAATTTTCAAGTTTAATGTTTTCCAAAAATGACACCAAAGTCTCATCCAAAGCGAGAAACTATTTGGAATTCAATAACAAAAGAGACTTTGCAAAACGACATAAATACAAAGCAGCGAGAATGCAGCTGTTTTCTGCGGCAAAAGATCACACAAACTATTCAGATTTTTGGTTATTATTTGTCTACGACTATTTTTTCCAATTGGTCATTTTCTTGTTTTCTTGGTCATTTTCAAGTTTTTTATATACCATGAAATTATTTATGTTTTATTGTTTTCATGACAGGTGCTCTAATACATTTGTTAAGCCCTGTACATTCTCATAGTTTTCAGATCCCACAGTTCTGCTGCTGAGTAAAATATCTGACAGAGCATCAGCACTTGCAGTTACTCAGGTCCTTGTTTTGGTTTCTCCTCTCGCTGTGACTCAGGCACAAGTGACAAAAGCTTTAATTTGACAATGTGATTTAATCGTAACAATAAGTATAACAATAAGTATGGAGCACCTATCAAGACAAACTACATGCTCTTCAGTGCATTATTCATGACTCCACTCTGTTGTAGCCACAGGCGCCCTGGGGCAGACGGGCAGAAGTGAGGCTGCTCCTCCAAACTGAACTGAAAATATCTGAACTTGTCTCATTTAAAGCTTTTCGTTCTTTGTTACTTAACAGGCAAAAAGCGTCTAATCATCCGTGTCTGTGTTTTTAAGTTGTCATTGCAAAAGTGCTCTTTGTAATAGATTTGATTACATTATCATCCATTGTTTACAGCTTCTGCACTTTATCCTTTTAAACTGTTACAGCTATTGCACTTTTGAAATATTTTCTACACTCACTGCACTTTACCTTCATAATTTGATGTTTATCTTAATTGATTGTTGCTTTCTTGTTTTTACCCCTGTAAATGAGGTCTGGATCTCAATGGGTCTTTACCTGGTTAAATAAACAAATAAATAGGCTGCGAAACTGAGTCATCGGCCCCTCAAACCCCGACAACCCTCTTGCTCATATCATCCTGGGCAATGTGGGTGAAGTGTCTTGCCTAAGAGCACAACTGGTGTCCCACTGTAGCACAGGATATTCCCAAGTACGACCCAGGCCCAGACCTGCTCAGCTTCAGTGAGACGAGACTGGGCACTGACGAGTAAAGTATGGAGACGAGGGATGGGCACGGTCAGTCGATTAATCGATAATTGATCGTTAAGAATTTCGTCGATCACGTTCATTTTAATCGACAAACTGAATGTAGGTGTCTGTGCGTAACGTAGTGTAAGGCGTCGAGGCTGCGTCTCACAGCACAAACACTGGAGCCTCACAGTCCCACGTCTCGGCTCTGGCTCCTTGGAGATCACTATATCCCTCAGAGTGCGTTTATCTGCACATCAGTGTCCCGGGTATGATCGGGTTTTTTGAGTATCCCGGTTTCGCATGTTTACGCAGCGTCTCCAACGGGACATACGCACAGAACAGACTCACCAGCCTCAGCACATCCTCTGTCACAGGGAGAACACTCATATTCCACTGAGTCGTGTTCTTTAGTCCGACAGAAGCTGAACCACATCAGCACAAGGAAAGAGCGGCTTTTTTTCACTTACGCAAATGAGCCACGCGGTTTTAAGTTTCGTTTCTGTAAGACGTAAACAAATGTGCTAAAGCTGCATTAAACACATTCTAATCTCCCACGGGCTGATGTGGCTCTACAGTCGTTATGGTTTATATGTTGTAAATTTAGTTTATTTATGCAGATTAGTAATAGTAATAATAGTGATGATAATTTTAATATAAAATGTTAATGATTAATCAAAAATCGATTGTTAATTTTCCTGACGATCGATAAAGAATATTGAATCGAATGCCCGTCCCTAGTGGAGACAAGTATGAACATTTGTGTTTCATGCACAGCTCTTTCAGAAATGAATTACTTTTTAGATCTCTTTGTGTCTTACTCCTTTTCCTTCAAATTACATTCATCTGCAATTCTAAAACAGACACTACATCCTTCCAGTGCCTGTTATAATAACTTTTGAGTAGTAGTTTCCTGGAATAACATTTTACATAATTACTTGAGTCGTATTATCTTGATGTAGCAATTCTCGTCTAAACTCTAAACCTACGCAGGCACTAATTCAAATCTAGACTGTGTTGTTTGTGCTTAAATCTTCACGTCACCTTAATTCACTCAAACCCCAATCGCAGCCGTGCAGGAGAGGCTAATCCACGCTGCATTCAGGGACAATACCAGCGTGGTTCTTTCGCCTTGCGCTGAGTTCAAGTGGCAGTCAGCGTGCGTTTTCCGGATACCTGCGCGTCGGAAGCGTCAGGGGCGATGCGAGCGGATAAAGGAGAGGTATTCCCGGGAGGACGGCGATGGCTCTTTCATATGGAGATGTCCCTGTCTGTGGAGAGTCTATCCCACTTCTTTAAAGCTCATGAATCAAACAAAAGAGCGCCCTCCTCTCTCTGCGTTTACTTCCTGCTGTTCCCGAGATTAAGATAAATAGAAAGTCTCAGTCCCAGCAGAGCGCACAAGTGTTTCGCCATGAAAAGGTGACACGGGGAGCTAAAATATTGTGTTTTCACGATGGACGTCATGTCAGTCCCATAACATGAGCTGTTATTTGGCCTCAAGCTGTGCGCAACTCAACTACAGCTTTTCTGGGGAATAAAATACACCACATTTTCAACTATAAAGTAGTTCTGTGTAACTTTTCTTGTGAAGGTTTGTCAACTGCTTGTCTCCATGGAGATGCCATTGCTTTGCTAGGAATGTTACACGGTATTTCATACTGTCACAACTCATTATCGCAGTGATTTGGCTCATTGTTGAAATTACAATTATTTTAAATTATCACTTCTGTCATGTTACTAAGATTTTAAACTTGATTTCAGTGCTAAAGAATAGACTTGATACTCAATACTCATCTCAATACCACAGTGCTAAGAAAAAAAACACTTTATTTAGACAATAGAAAGTGATTTTCAACATTAAATCATAGTACTTATCTCGTAATATGTAGTTAATACGATTAACTTAGGTTCAGGAGTAGGACCACATCTAAACCGCCCTCGCCTCCTCTCCAGCCAATCACAGCTCACTTCTACCACACCTCAATTTCCCCAAAGCCTATTTGCATCAGCCTATCCCGGCGACCCAGTTTGTCCCAAATAACTCGACCCCACCCTCCCAACCCACGTCTGTTCACTTCCAGACATAAGACGCCTACGAGGGGGGGTCCCGCTCCTGCTGGGCCATGTGAAGATTGAGACTGAACCCCCACCCTGAGTCTCAACCCAGCCGACCCGCCTCGTCTCCATATAATAAACTCTTTTCTCTCTGCACATGTGTTGTTGACGTGGTCTTATATCTGTGTAATCCCTCAGTGCTATAATATAATATAATAATACATTTTATTTATTAGGCGCCTTTCTGGACACTCAAGTCAACTTACAACATAAAGAAATTAAATATGATTAAAACATTTAACAGTTAAAAGTATAAAGTTAAAGTGGAACACTATTTAATTGATTGATTAAAGATAATATTTAGTATTTCGTATTGTATTCATTTTGTATTTATTCTATGTGCTCTTATACTTGCATCAGTACTGATATTTGCTCAAATGAGTATCTAGTTTCGATACCAGTTTTAGTATTGATTAGTACTGATTTTCAATACTTTTGATAACCCACTTCTAGTATATTGTCACACCAGACTAGTACTGTAGACCTAATATATTTTATTAGTATTTTTGTGATAATAAAATTATTACATGTCTTTGTTTTGTGAGTAGCAAAACAAGCACACATCATTCTGAAAATAACGTCATTAATTCCATTTCCAATGACTGTTTTTTTTCTAATTGAACAGAATAATAATTAAAATTATAATTGTACATTTGATTAATTACACAACCTGCATCTAACTCTCCTCTATCTACAGGACAAAAAACCAAATCTAGTCAAGCTAAGAAGACTTAATTAAGAAAGTTTTACCCTGATTTGAGTAAATTTCACTTGACTCGTAATTGATCTGCCAGTGGAATAAAACGTTTTGTGCTTAAAATATGAAAATACATCTTTCTACAGAAATAAAAACTAAGAAAAACAACTTTTTGCTCCTAAAACAAGAAACAAAATTAAATGTTGCTTGAATAAAAAAACAATAAAAAAAACAGATAATTTTACTTGCTTTGCTTAATCTAGTCAAATAAAGTAAAATGTTCTTAATTTAAGTAATTTTTTACTTCTCTAGATATTGTTTTTTTCCAGTACAGGTCTGTTTTTGACAAGACAACAACATTACAACACGTCTTAACACTCACAAGAGTCACTTTTGCACATAACAACACTTGTAAAACGTATATTACCTCATCTTACGTTGCAATTCTGCTGTAATTCTTCATAACTTGAAAAAGGACATAATTTCCGAACCACCTTTGCGTCCTCGTTTACCTTCAGGTCCGGGTATTGCGCCCATAAAACGTCCCGTAGGTCAGTCGCCCGCACTGTAATTCTGCCATATTCTCGGCTATCACCCGTGCTTTCCTATGAGCCCCTTCACAACATATAAGGTGTGCGATGATTACAGGCTGCTGGCTTGGCGTTCCTCGCATTTCCGTGACACGTAAATAACTGTGCCATTGGAGAAATAGACTAATACATTCTTGTCATCATACTTGGCAAGGACACCATAAAGATGAATGGAAAATGGAAATAGGAACATGGGATATGACATAAGTATTAAAGGTTCTATATTACGCCAAATGGATTCTTCTGAGCTTTACAGGTGCACTAAACATGTAGCGTTTAGGTTGGGGGACGGTCACCTACTTGTTTCTATGGATATATATCATTGCTGTACCTGGAATGTTCCACAGTATGACATTAAAACCGCTCTACTTTACATTTATACAATTACAGGTGGTTTTATAGCACACAAATACTCAGAAAAACATACATTCTGACTTCCTCTTCATAGATCTGACCTGTAACTTGGTCTGGTTTGGTCTCCATGAAGATTTCCAAGGAGAAAAGCATCTGACGGACCCTCCACCAAAAATGTTACACAACTCACCTTCAGGACACGGTATAATCTTGTTGCCTTTGTGAATTATTTTGTTGTGTTAATATTAAGGAATGATTGAAGGAAGTACATGTGTGCTCTGTTGTAATTTGAGCTAGAACATATGGACCCTATGACAAATGGAGTTTAACCTGTTGACCTTGTGACCCTTGAAGTGGGCTATTTAAAGAGGTGAGATGTCTCTGTAAAGACTTGTGTGTTACCTTATATGGTGAGCTAGAAGCTTAACATATGGGATCTATACATAGACAACAAGGATAGAATAGCAGCTGCATGCACCAGCAAATGGGGTAATGTTTGAAGTTTGGCTATAAAAGAGGTCTCGCAGAAGGGGGCCCTTCAGAGTCAGGGAGGGAAGACCCACCATAAAGGCCTGTATCCTGCTCTACCTCGAATAAAGATATTTTTGAAACTGCTCCACGCCTTCTACGTTTTTGTTCGGAGGTATCTCAAAGAACCAGAAGTTTACACCTTCCCAAAAACATACCTGGAGTTGTGTACTTTTCTCTTCCTTTATGACTGCACGATACCAAAAGGTGCAGGGTTTGTGTGTTAAACATGTGAGATTACAACACAGATTAAGAAGAAGAAGAAAAAAAAGTTGGACCAGGTCTATAACTGCACTAAACCAGGACTAAAACAAAACCAAATTGGGTCTAAACCAGGACTAAAGCAGTACTCGATGTCTAGCTCCCAACTTGACTTAACCAGGGACTAAAAGAGGACTTAACCAGGACTAAAGCAGGACTAAAGCAGGATTTAACCAGGACTAAAGCAGAACTAAAACAGAACTAAGGCAGTACTAAAGCAGGACTCAAAAAGGATTAAACCAGGACTATACCAGGACTAAACCAGGACTAAAGCAGGACTCGATGTCTAGCCCACAACTTGATTTAACCGGGACTAAAGCAGGGCTAAAGCAGGACTAAAGCAGGACTAAAGCAGGACTAAAGCAGGACTAAAACAGGACTAAACCAGGACAAAAGCAAGTCTAAAGCAGGACTAATGCAGGACTAAAGCAGGACTAAAGCAGGACTAGGGGCAGGACTAAAGCAGTACTCAATGTCTAGCCCATAACTTGACTTAACCAGGACTAAAGCAGGACTAACCCAGGACTAAACCAGGACTAAACCAGGACTAAACATGCTAAACCAGGACTAAACTAGGACAAGACCAGGACTAGAACAGGTCTAACACACAACCTAATCTGCCTGTTTTAAGCATTTAGTGTGTGTTTAAAAAAGGGACTTCGGACATGTAAAGTTACCAGTTTTGTGTGTCTATTTCCTAAAGAAATAAATAAAACATGTGGAGACTTATCATATCTGCAACTTTTAACAGGAAGTCCAGCTGTACAATCATCCACACGGTGTTACGGTTAATATCTACTAGAAAAAACGCACACTAACGTCTTCTTTACCCAAACAATAACACGAAATGACCCTTCCTGCCACACTGTAAAAATCCCTGCTCTCTATAATGAAAACCCCACATAGCCTCGCCGTGTTAGTCCCAGCGCTGCTATAGGAGCTCCTCTCTCGTTTCTCACATTGGACCAGGGGCCGCTCTGTTCTGTGAGAGAGGAGCTGAGAAACAGGTCAAGGTATAACGGTCAAACACAACTGCCACCCAGGGACGAATATGTGGAGGTGTGGACTCATAACCGGGCTATAGGCACTCTGTTAGCCATGTGATTTTCTCTATTTATGTTACGTAGTTAAAGGAAAATACAATAATCTTTGGTTTGTGTGTATTGTACATTATGAGGAACCAGTTATGCACGTAGACTGTACAAAGATCAGCACTAGGGGAGTGTTTGGCTCCAGTCAAATGAAGCTCATCGAGGCTGGAAGTTATAGGAGTGATTTTTTCATGGTTTGGTTGGTCCTGCGACTTATATTAATTTCATATACATAACTGTTAATCATATTCTGCAGGTTACAAGCTGCAAGTAGTGAAATATGCAGCCGAAAACGGTAATCGAGCAGCAGAAGGAAAGTTTGGAGTGAGCGAGAAACTTGTGTTTATGGCGAAAAGTGGAGGCAACTCAAACTGCAATGAAGAAAACAAAAAAAAGCTCACTGTGGGCTAAAACCTAGATTTAGCTGGAGTTGGCAGAGTTGCTCAGAAGTGACACCGAGGATGAAGAATTTAGAGATTTGCAGTGAGATTGACAGTTTGGTAAACTTATGTTATGTTGTTTATGCTCTACTTATCTGAATAACTGTTCACACCAGACTAGGCTGATCAGACGTCGATATTTACCCAGGACAGACCCAGTTTTGAGCCCTGTGTACCCTGTACCAGCAAATTCATCCAAAACCTGTGATTTGACCCATTTTTATACAAGAAATGTCCCAAGTGTCCCTATTTTTGATAAATTTGATACCTGCCAACAGTAAAGAGAAGCATAAATTGTCATTTGTTTAGATAAAATACAAAAAAGCTGCTCAAAAATGATCAAAACACAGTCACAGACATGTTAGTCATGTGTTTATCGAGAGACCGAGGATGGGACAATGTGTTTGCTGATGTCCGGGGATGTCCCAGTTTTAAATTTAGAAAATCTAACCCTACACCAGACACACGTTCAGCCTGTTGTTCTCTGTTCTGTTATTATTACTATAACTCACCTTTCAAGATGAAATGTCTGTTCTTGGTCTCTGATTTTATCAAATAAATTTCCCCCAAAATACGACTTATAGTCCAGTGCGACATATATGTTTTTTCTTCTTCATTGTGCATTTTTTGGCTCGATTTATACTCTGGAGTGACTTATATTCCTGAAAATACGGTATATACTTTACGTTTTACAGACACAGTAAATTTCCCATTGTAAAAAATCTATAGTTAAAGGTTTTTTTTTTACATTACAAAAGTTAGAGTGATATCCCTGTAGCGTCCTTGTAAACACAGAGCGTAAACCCTTCAGTGTCACAGTCGCATTGAGAAGCTCCGCCCCCTCAAACTCCTCTCAAACTTTTCCAAGTCCGCCATTTTCCCCTCCTCGCTTCACTTTGGTAATTGGCTGCTACACGTCTCAAGTAAGTAGTAGTTTGGCATTTTCCGCGACATTTCAAGAATAAATGTGCAGGAATGGCTGGGCACGGCATAGTTACTCGCCTACCTTGTGATATTTAAGACTTATTAAGCGGTTATATCGAGGTGTGTGACAAAACTCTCGCTCGCAATTGAATGAAAATGGTTCCAAATGGACAATTACACTGGAATGATTTAGACGGAATGGGGTAACTTCCAAGCATCATTGTCAGAGCCAGATACAGCTTCGTTAACCCCCTGTCTCCGTCTATATCATGGTCATGGCTGGCAACATTAGGGCTACATTGGGGTGTACATAGAAAATTGAGACATAGCAATTTTTTCTCTCAGTATGATGCAGTTTTATTCAATCACCTTAAGGTTAAATCCATTTTGACAGAAGATTTCTCACTTTTTTCAGGTCAAAACACAGCTCTTCTTATTGATTTGTGATACTGTTTGATGTTATAAGCTACTCTGTACACACTAGACTTATCCGCAAGTGTATACAGTTTACTCTCCAGCTTTGATTAAATATTATTATTGAACGAAATCTCGCCTGCGCTGCCCCCAGTGGCTAACCTCCTAAAAGCAATCCTTTAAACATCTCATATTACGAAAACTTGACTCTTGTGAGTTTTAAGCTACGTTATAATGTTGTTACTGCCTCAAAAATATACGTGGAGTTGCGTTTTGTGTAATTCACACATGTCTGTATATAAATCCAAAGCTCCAAATGCTCTGTTCCACCTTGTGATGTCATGAAGCGGTCGTTTTCAAGTTACTAGCTCCTTTTTTAGATTTCATTCAGTAGCGACGGACAGTTCCAGGGCTGAAATTACCCACATGATTCTAGTGAAGGTGTATGGAGTTTGAAAACACAGCGGAGCATTTCCTGTTTTACCACAGGCCATCGGTTTGCGAAGAACTTAGCCTAAATATGCGGGATTTGTGTGTTAAACATGTGTGAATGAAACAAAACAGAACTCCAGGTTATGTTTTTGATGAGAAAACATTATAACAGATCAGAAAATAGTGTAATATGGGAGGTTTAACGTGTACTTTTGGCCCGTTTTCACATATCAGTCAATAACTTTGCTGTATAAGTGTTATATATTTATAGCTAGTCCATCATTTCGTGCTACAGAGAGGAGTCTGTACATAAGGAGTAGGCAGCGTGTGCAGGGGTGAATGAGGAGCAGACCAGGGCCTCCAGCCTTCAGCTAGTATCAATCTTTCTCCTCACATATGTCGGATACGTGTTCAGAGCATAAGGATGTGCTAAGCATTTAAACGAGAGGGCTACAGGGGAAATACGCACTGACCGGAAAGATACTGTAAAGAAAGTACTGCAGAATATAAAGTGACAAATAGAAAACGGACAGTAGGAACGGTATATGAACAAAAGGCAGGTATTTCAATTTTTAAAGGGGGCATCGTGCGCTATTTTCTGAGCTATGTTATAATGTTGTTTCCTGGAGTTGTGTTTTGTTTCATTCACACATGTTTAACACACAGACTCTGCACGTTTAGTCTCAAACAGAAAACACTTTGTGATGTCAGGAAGTGCTCCACTGTGTTTTTAAACTCCATGCAACTTCACTAGAAACATTTGGATCATTTCAGTCCTGTATCTTTTCACTACAAACATTTCTAACTTGTTTGATGCATGTTTAAATTATCTTACAAGTGCTTTCATTGCCAAGAAATACCTTAAAACAAATCTGATCTGTAACTTGGCATGGCTGTCTCCATGGAAATAGGTGTTTGCCATACTGTGGGACATTTGTCTAACAATAATATGGTATGAATATGTGTAAAATTCCTCAGTCGTCCAGGTAGAATCCATGGTAAAAGGAGTTTGACCCCACGCTCAGTGAAAACTCAACAGGCCAAGCCAATAAACAGTCACTGTAAACAAGTAGATGTGTTAGTTTCAGAGTAATTTCATTGTGGTTAGCTCCTCCCTTCAGGCAGATTTAAGGCAGTGTCCACCAGAGTCTGACCACAACTGAAGAAGCAGCTTGGATGAGCTGCACAACGTATTCGACTAAATAAACTTTTGTCCAGTTGACAAAATGAATTTCTCCCTTTTGCTATAGTGTGAATGTTTCATACAGGTAAAGTAAGTCACACAATTTATTCAGTACACCAGTGTTTTTTTCCAGTAGCAGATACTTGCACTGGAATTAAACAGTTATAGGCCAAAAAACAGCAACTGCTTTCAGTGATAAACAGTTTGTAGTGAAGACAAAAAGTGTAAGTTCAGTGATATAAAGAGTTTAAAACATGGAGGAGCACTTTCTGGACAAGAATAACAACTCATGATATCAGCAAGTGGAACAGAGTGTTGTGACCTCTGGAGAAGGAGAGAAAAACTATGCCTGCAATAAATGTGAGGATGAAACAAAAACAAAAAACAACCCCAGATTTCATATACAACTGATAAGAGGAACAGCTTTACAACATGGTGGAAAGTTCAAAACGTTTTGCCGAAAATGAGTCCAATGAAACTGCATCTACAAAGCCCATGGGTGGAGAGCTACGCCGCTGGACTCCCACAGCTCAGTTCTGGCTCAGTCGTGTGAGTCAGCAGACCTGACCTTTCTGTCTCTCACTCAGAGGAAACACATTCAGGGTTAACTGAAGGACAGAGCAGTTTACAGGCGCGATTTCCTCCACGTGGAGTTTATTTGTGGATCCCGAATGATTCAAATCTGTCCTAGAATAGAGGAGTCATCAGCTGAATGCGAAGGCTGCCGGAAATCAGTCAATTAATGGGGTGAAAACATAAGACATGGAGTGCAAATGGTCCAGTCACCCATTCCGCGTCAGCAGATATGAAGTAAACATGTTCAAATCTAAATATACTGTAGCTTTTACTCATAGCAAATGCCAGATTTATTCTTAGTTACAAAAATATTGGACATGAAAGTCACGTTGTTTATGTTGTCATTTGATGTTCCAAGCAGAAAACAGTCGTATTTGGGTTGCCAGATACTAGAAACATTCTTATATACTGAGAATGAGGAAAACTTATGCCTCCTCTATTTGCAGATTAAGGCTCTAGTAACCCAAGTTCAGTTTGATTGTAGTTCCTTTTTCTAACATTAGAAAAAAGGGTCAAAGCTACATACTCTTCCTTTATTTAATATCTGTTTATATTCAAAATGCCTCAGGTCCAAGATGTTGTCACAATATTAAAATTTCAAACTCGATTTGATACTAAGGAATAGATGCTGCGTTCGTTTCTCCATCCATCTCCCACTCAGATCTCGGATATGATGTCACGTCCACGCCTTAACCGTTTTATTATGTTTCGTGTTTTTGACTTGGAGAAAAACGTAGACGCTACAGGGAAACTGTTGCTTCAGCACTGGCCAAGTAGGAGGCGCTAATAAATCTGTGCTTTAACTACACAAGCTCAAGGAATAATTCAGTATAAATATTATAGTTCAGTTTATTAGTGAAGTGGAAGTGTTGGTGTCGTGCGATATTCGATCATTTTGGTAAGTTAGCGAGCCGGAAATGGGCTAAAAACATGGGCAACTCGACTACCAAACTCATAGGCAGTGATACAGACGCAGTGAAGTATTGCAGTAATACGAGTGACTGAAATGGTCTTTTTAACCACCAAAGCGTCCAAACACAATGAAAAGAGTTCATACACTGAGCACAGCCATGTTGGATTCTGTCTCGGAAACCTTGCTCGGTCTCCTTCGAGCTCTTCGGGGTTCAGAGTTTCGCCCTCAGAGGAAAAGGGGCGAGTCAGTGCGTGTCAATACCGGTTTTGAATCCACAATGTTAAAAAAAAGAAAGAAAAATACACTTTCTTTAGACAATAGTGATTTTCAACATGCATTATTTTATATTTCTATGTGGTCTTATAGGTACCAGGTAGGTTCCATAGTAGGATATAGGACATATACTAGTCTTTGTGCTCTTATACTTGCTCTGATACAGCTCAAGATCATTCTAAAGCTTCAGGAAAGGTTCATTTCTGTCCTGGGAACGTGACTTTTTTAGTATCAATACTTGCTCAAATGAGTATCTAGCTTCGAGACCAGTTTCAGTTCGATTAGTATCAGATTTTTGAAACTTTTGACAACCCTACCAGATATAAACCAAGTCAAACTAAACCAACACTCTAATCAAATTGTTTATTCATATTATTCGGATTAACATAAGTGTGAATAATAGAAAAAGTCTTACCTCACAGGGCTGTTGTTGCTGTCTGGATCGCGAGCTGTCACCGTGCCCACTTCAGTGCCGCTGGGAGAATTCTCGTAAACATCCATGATATAATAATCCATAGAAAAGACCGGCGCCTCGTCCACGTCGCCCACGGAGATCTTCAAAGTCGCGGTGTCTTTGAACGCACCCAAATAAGAAAACCTGGGATCCACGTGAGTGTTTGTGCCCTCGATGTGCAGAGTGTACGTCTTCTTCCTCTCATAGTCCAGAGGCTGCAACAGACAAGGGAATTATGGGTATTTATGACAAAACTATTGATACTGTGCTGTATTTTTGAAACTTAAAGGTGCACTATGGAACTTTTCTGGTGTGGGGTTGAAAATGTCATGTTATGGCCTGAAATGTTCCACAGTCATTAAAACTGGTCTATCTTGCATGTATTCAATTTTGGGTGATTTTTATTGCTTAAAACCTTGATAAAACGTGTAAGCTCTCCACAGATCTGACCTGTGACCTGCCTGATGGTTGTCTCCATGGAGATCAATACGTGAAATGTCAAAATAATAACGCATCCAGCAAAACTACACATTGCACATTTAAAGGTACAGTATGTAACTTTCTGGAGGCGGCACGTCACCTATGATCCCATGGAAACAGAAAGTTAAACCCATATTTGGAACACTTAAGGATGCAAGTTTTTTTTCACTCTAATAAGCACAACCATAATGAAGAAGCCTGGCTTAAATGTTACATACTGTTGTATTAAAGGTGCATTGTGTAACTTTTTAGCTTGTCTCCATGGAGATGATAGAGCTTTGCCAGGAAATCACCACTGTATGATCACTGAAACTTTAACGAGTCACATGTTTTTTTACTGTTAAAAACCTTAAAACATGCAGTGTTATGGTGAGCATAGTTACATCTCCACAGATCTGATTTGTAACGTGTTTTGTAACTTGCCTGTTACTGATATCTACTTATGATCGTGGAGATAGAGACGTTTTATATCATACTGGGGAACAATTTACGTAAAAAATAATATCTCCATGGAGACTCTTCACCCAAAAGGTTACACAGTGCATGTCGATCTAGACTCAGAGTGAGTGAGCCTTTATTTATATAGCACCTTTCACAGATAAAATAATAATAATAAAAAAAAAAATCACAAAGTGCTTCACAGCGCAATGAACATGTACAAGAACAGAGGAATTACACTGTCAACTAAAGCATTTCTAAAAAGCAGTGTATTGAGCTGCTTTTTCAGAGTTTATAGAGTCTGCCTCATGGAGGGCTGGGGTAGAGCATCCATAATTTGGGGTCCACAGCCTGAAAGCCCAGGTCCCACCATGTTTTAAATCGGGTCTTTGGGACCATCATGAGGCCCTGACCAGTAGAGTGTCGCCTGAGGAGCAGGGGTGCAGTAAGTCACTGATTTACTGGAGAGTCTGTCCATTTAAAGCTCTTCAAATAAAAAAAAAGTCCTGTTAGTCCTGTTTAGTCTTGGTTTACCACTGGAATTGACATTATAATCCTGAGTGGTGCATTAGCTGAGTTAGTCATAGATTTCAGATGAAGAGAAGCAGTAGAGTGCTTCACTAGCTCATAAAAAAGTAAATAAAACAGCAGTGCGGATGCTCTGCGAGGGTTAAATTTGAGATCACAACAAAGCCCTTACTAGAAAATGTAAAAATGGGCGAGGTACAAACCCGAGGCAACGACTGAATATATCAAAAGTCCTTCATTACTTGGAGAGACGCCAACACGTTTCGAGCAGCAACGGGGCACACTCATAGATTTATCCAGGTTTCCAATTGGTTTAGTTCCTGTACTGTCACTTAACTTGGATTTCAGTACACCAGAAATGTTACAGAGTGCAGCTTTAATATCTCTTCGGATGCCTGTGCGGATAAACAGCACTAATGTAACCGCATTCATTTCATAACCTGTGAATGATTCTTTCATGAAACACAATTCCTAAGCAGACACACCTGCCTCCTCTGTTTCACCGGGGCCTAATGGATAATAATGGAGGCATTATAATGAATATTTAGAAACACATCGCTTCACATTACGTTCGCTGATTGAAAATTATTATCCCGCCTCTAAAGGAGCGGCTGATATAGTTAGAGATTGGTTTGTTCCTCAGAAATAAATGGATTCCTTTTGCTGGAATCACATGGGGTTTGAGGCTCGAGCTGCCAGTTGTTTTTTTCCAATCGATCTGAAATTGCTGAAGCTTTAAATGTACTTTGGTTTATTTTCAGCGTGGCTTTCTCTTAACCATTTTGGAACGCACCGGTATATGAACGTGATATTTGATCTTTCGATAATTTATTTTATTAGATTCTTTTTTTAAGGTGCAATGTGTGACTTTGCTGGTAGAGGGTTGATTCCATGTTGTTGTTGTTTTTGGTTTCCTTGAATGTTGTACACTATGGGATTTAATTTAAAGAGGAACTCCGGCACGTTTGAAGCTAAAGTCCATTGCTAGAGGTGGTCAAATACGGTCGAAAACGGCACAAATCAGTAAAAAAACGCTAAAAAATACATTCCCGAACCATTTTCTTTCAACAACATTCTCTTTTTCTTCTTCTTCACAGTCAGTAGTCCGATCCTTACTTGTTGCTTCTGGCATTTCTAGCCGCTTGCCGCCGCTGGAGTATCTCTTCCTGCAACAACGAACTCACATGTGATTTCAGAGCGAGAGTTCATCTTAGGGTCAGAACGGAAAGATAGATTGGAAAAGCTAGAAAGCACAACCCAATGCCTATCCATGTTCTTAAATGCTCTGCTATAGGCTATTGTGGTGGTCATTTAAATACTTAACCACAAAAATATAAATCACTCGTAAATAAATGGGATTAGAAACGACATTTTTGGGCTTTCACATGCGCAGTGGGAAATCAACAAAGGTAATGCTAAGGCTGCTTATACAGTTGTTTTATAACGTTTCCAGACACGAATGAGTGAACCAGGCAGAGCGTTTTGTTTGTTAGACTCGTGGCTGTTGTCAGATGGGTTAAAGTGGTGTTAAACTTCTTCAGTGTGAAGCAAATTGGCGTTTTACGTGGAAGTTCAGAACTTGCCCCCATCACTGCACTAGTTTGTCGCCTTGACAGACTCACTGCCACAGGGAGATCTCCGCCGAGGCAACACTGATCTGTGCCGTTTTTGGCTTCTGACAGTAGCAATGGACTTAAGCTTCAAACGTGCCGGAGTTCCCCTTTAACTATCTTCATGGAGACAAGCAGGCCACATCACCAGACCAAATTACAGGTCAGATCTGTGGAGAAGTGGGCCCGTCCACAATAGTAATACATGTTTTTGCGGTAGTTTTGAGAAATAAAAACCTTCAATTGAATAAATACTCAATACTTTACTCATTTAATACCATCTGCTTGTTTTCATCGCCACGGAAACAAGCAGAGTTCAGACCCTCCACCAGAAAATTTACACAGTGTGTCTTTACGACCAAGGTTTAGTTTCTTTTCATACTTGACAGTTTCGACTGCTCAGTAACGATCTTCCGCAGGGTGGTTAAACAATGTTGCTTGACTTGTCCAATCAGCTGATGGACAAGTTGAATTATGAGGCTGTCTTCCTGCTGATGGAGAAGTTGACCTGCAGATGGCGCTGTTGCCCTGCCTCCACCGGTAGAAAGAAAGCACAGCCCTAAAACCTGTTTAAATGAGCTGGTCGAAAATGTCAGGTGTGAAAACAGATTAAACCTCGGTCGGAAAAAAGAACGTAATAAAATTAATCTCAATAAAGCTTCTGCAATAAATATTTAAGAGGTCGGCTGAAGAATATTTTAAGACCGCAGAAAAAAGTGGCTAAAGTGGGACTAGACACTCAGCTCCTCCCACAATCACTTTTCAAATCGAGCTGCTGAACTACGCAGAACCTGGAGGACTAAAGAAAACGTGAAGAAGGAGGAGTTACGGGTTCTGGACAGTCTTACGTGACGTCACCAACTACTTGAAATTTGATTTTGACCAGAAAACTGCAAATTTACCCATAGTTTGTACTAAAAATGCCCCAAAAACAACTAGGGTGAGTAGATAATGCTATTAAAACATCATATATACTGTAGTACGCAGTGTTTATTTCCACTTTTACTTTGATTTAGTTCATAATGGATTTTTCGTATCTATTTTGAAATACGTTGGATGTAGATATAGCTCCTGCCATATATATACTTGATGTAAGAGGTTGATTGTAGAATCAAATGGCTAAGCTTGTACATGTAATACTTTATATGATTAGGTACACATTTCCTTCAAGGACATTTTGTCAAAGAAAGAAGTCTTCAAAAGGAACAACGTGTGGTATTTTCCTCCTGTCACTGTTGGAATGCAGAGATAGTGAAGCCGCGCTCAATGAGAGATTTGCATTATGGAAGAAGAGCACAATACAGTAAGAATGCTTCAGTGAAACACATTGATTAAAGCATGGAGGACGCTTTTATAGCAAATAATAACATAACATATGATCTTAAGTCTATTCTAGGATAGCATAACCCAAGAAGCTAACTGTAGGCAACGCTTTGTATGAAGATCTGTCACTCATTTGTGTAACTTTTCTGGTAAAAGATCAGTCAAATGCTTTTCTCCGTGTTGGTGTTATTGCTTCGCTTTGACTGGAATGTTTCACAGTACGGTATAAAGCCTTTCTAGCTCCATGGAGAACAAACCGGACCAACTTACAGGTCAGATCTGGAGAGAGGCGCCCCCGCTCACAGTCAGAATGTCTGTTTTTCTAGGTATTTTGAGCTACGAAACAGCATGTAATTAAAATAAAATAAAAGGTAGAGCTGTTCATTGTCATACTGTGGAACATTCCCAGCAGAGCAATGGTGTATCCATGGAAACAAGTAGGTAACGGACCCAAACCAAACCAAAAAGTTACACAGTCCACCTTTCAATTTTCAAACTTTCAAACTAACCCCCAATTTACACCAAAGCGTAACAGCGCGTAAGCACAGCAGCACAGCACACGGGTTTGGTTTTCCATTTTAACAGGTCAGACAATTTACACCAACAGTGTCATACGCATGTCCAAGGGCCGTCATTACGCAATGCACTGCTCAAAATAGGTTGGAGTTCTAATTTTGCAGCGTCTCCAGGCTTTTTAGCAGGGGCAAGACAGGAAATAAGCACGTGGTGTCAAAATAAACTTCAAATGCCCCTTTGAAATACCTCCTCTAAAACCACTACAGTCGCGTAAACACTGTGCATCACATCCAGGAGCTCGGGGAATGACTCGTGATGGACTACAGAAAGTTTACAGCCATGTAGTTAGAAATTTAGAAGGTTTTTCTTTACAATTTTTAAAGGATCTAAAGAATAAAGTAAAGTCCTATGCGATACTCATTTCAATTTTTTGGCTAAAAATCAAACATTGAGTATTTTTTTTATTTTTTTATTGAGTTTTTAGACTTAGACATTAAAACTTACATGACAACTTTGCTAATGTGTGCATTGTGTCACCATGGTAACTGCTGAACATTCTGGCATAGACTTAAACTGACAGGGTTTGACAGGTTATTGGGTCAAAATATGTGTGTAGGTTTCTATAGAAAAGAAATGAAGAAAAAAAATAGTTGTGAGAAAGCTCTTGCATGAAGTAGCAGTAGTTATAAAGTCCTTATTTCAGTTTTTGGGGAAAAATAGGATTACAACTTGGAGGATAAGAATAAAACACTTTTGAACTCTGCACTTTAAATCACTGACAAACTACTGTAACATCCTATTCCCTGCTCACACATGTGTATAGTTGTAAATACGTCACTGATGTAAATAATTTCTGAGAGAGATCTTATTTTTATCTTATCTTATCTTATTTATCTTATTTTATTTCTGAAACTTTATTCTAACTACTTGGTCGGTTGCATCTGTAACAAAGAAAATTTCCCCTCGGAGATGAATAAAAGTAATTCTGATTCTGATTCTGAATCTGATACTGCATCAGACAAAGTACACGCCTGTTCAGCTCTGCATATGTTTCCTGCTGCTGACGCTCCTGGTGTAAATTCCAGGCGACTTTGCAGATGAACTGCTGATCACAGTCTCCTGAAAATGTGTTATTTATACCCATTTTGTGTCGACTTTTCACACTTGGATCTTAAAACAACCATCTGGCACTGTTTGCTAATGTGTGTGTTGTGTCACCGTGGTAACTGCAGAACATTCCTCCATAAACATACATCAAACCCCCCCTCCCTTCCCCAGCGTTTCCACGGCGCCTCACCTTCTTGAGGCTGATGATGCCCTCGCGGGTGTCCCTGTCTGTGGAGATGGAGAAGGTGTTGGCTCCCTCCGAGTTGATGATGCTGTATTTAATGTCCGCGTTGATCCCGATGTCCTCGTCGTTGGCTTTGATTTTTCCCACCGGTTTTCCCACTTGCGCCGACTCCACCACATACAGCTCGTAGTTTTCTGGGAAAATGTCAGAGAAAAGGGTCAGGAAATAACACCAGAGACTTAGATTGACATGGTTAGGTTTCTATAGACCCTTTAAAGTCCCATGTGTCATCAGAACCTTCAAAGTTCTGAATTGGAAGATTAACAGATCTAAATACTAATGGTATTTTTAATTTTCAAGGTGCATATATCATTTCATTTGCTTTTCTCTTAAGAAAGATGGAAAAACACCATTTTCTAACCTCAAAATTGTGGACTAAGCTTCACAAAAAGTATAATGTATGATGAACGTGTCATATATCTTTTGACTAAGTGGAAAACTGTAGTGGGTTCAGCATTTCCTTTGTCAGAAATGCTTAGTGTCTGTCATAATCTCTTTTTAAATTCACAAATAACCTAAAACACAATTGCTTTTTTCTTTTTTTTTTTGAATCAACCCCTGACATCACTCACATGTATCCATGCACTTTTCATTTGCCAAATTTCCCTTAATTTTTTTCATATTCTGAAATTAATTAAAGTTTCCCAGTGAAAATTACAATTCCGCTTCATTTAACTTTCGCTTCCAGTTGCCTCCATTTGGGAATTTAGAAGGTTTTTCTTTACAGTTTTTTAAAGGATCTAAAGAATAAAGTAAAGTCCTATGTGGTACTTATTTCAGTTTTTTTTTGCTAAAAATCAAACACTGAAACATTTTGTCTTTTTTCTTGAGTTTTTAGACTTCGATATTAAAACTTATATGACAAATTTGCTAATGTGTGCATTGTGTCACCATGGTAACTGCTGAACTTTCTGCTATAGACTTAGATTGACATGGTTTGGCAGGTTATTGTCTCGAAAGATTCATGTAAGTTTCTATAGCAAAGAAAAAATAGTTGTTATACAGCTCTTGAATTAAGGAGCAGTAGTTGTAAAGTCCTTATTTCAGTTTTACAACTTTTATGAGCCAAACTGGTGCTAAAAATCAGACCTGGGTAAAGACTAATCCAGCAGCAACTATGAGAGGCTACACATTACATTTATATATTACATTTAATGCTGTAATTAATAACTGTGTTCCAGTTCAGTGCCAGCGTCACCTTTGCTTACACAGGATAATACCTCGTCTTATCTACGACCCTGAAACTAAAGTGAACAATTTGCACTTCACATCATGTGTTAACTAGGGCATTTCCATGGTTACAAAACACACGGACAGTATATGCCGTAATGATAATGAAATGTTTCTATTAAAAAAAGCCTGCCACAATCTCTAGAGGGTCCATGTCTCTGGGTACCACACTGTTCTCCTGGATTAGACTCTAGGATCTCTTGCCTCCGGCTGCCTGAAATATGGAAACAACTGCCACTTATCCAGCTACAGCTATTCCTGACTAAAATCCTGGCTTAAAGCTCCTATATTACGCAACATTCTACTGAGCTTAAACCATGTTAGAATGTTGTTCCCTCATAAAAAACACACCTGGAGTTGTTTTGCTTCATTCACACATGTTTGAGTAACCCTTTATTATTAGTCTGTCTGCATTTACACCCGCAAAGTCATATCACTGCTCACTAACAGCTTCGTCCACCAGGCTGTTAGGATGCTGATCTCTCTCTCCCCTCTCTACACACCAGGCCGTCTCCCTAAAGAAGAACTGTGGACTTTTCTTTCATTTTATTATTATTATTTTATTTAGTTTTGACTGAGAGTGAGGAACGTAATTTCAGGTTTTCATATGTGAATACGAAAACTTTTTGAATCGCTAATTGGGGTGTGGTTAACCGAAAGTGTTACCTTTTTATATTATATTTACATTATTTAGTGGTATAAACAAAGTATATTTTTAAAAAGCGCTAATAAATCATAATATTTCCTATGTATTAAAAGTTCTACATTAAAAAAAGACTAAAAAAAAGAGCTTTTTGTCATGTTATAATGTGGTGACCTCATCAAATAAACTTGTAAACTTGTTAAATAAAATGTATTAAATAATTATGAAACTGTAAACTGAGAAAGTGGTCTGTGGCATCTAAGTTAAAAATTAGATGAAAACATTTATGACTAATTTTTGTTAAATTAAGATGCATAAATAGAAATCAATTGTGAAAAGTACCGTAAATATATTTTTTGTAAAAAGGGGCAGAAAATATAAGATGTATTCTTCTCTCTGCTCCTTTTCATTCTGATATTGTACAGTCATGTAAAACAAAACAAAAAGCCTTTTCTTTTATAATGAATGAAATAAATAAATACATAAACAGATGATGCCTGGAGTTGTGTTTTAGTTCATTTACACATGAGTGAGTAACTTTTTATTATTAGTCTGTGTACATCTTCATAGCTCAAAATGCTCTGTTCCACCTTGTGATGTCATGTCAAGTGGTAGTTTTCAAGTTTAACAGCCACATTTGACCTTTTATTAAGTCGAGACTGGGAATTCCAGGGCTGAAATTATCCAAATGATTCTAGTGAAGGTGTATGGAGCACTATTGTATGAGAGAAGAACCCAGTCTAATAAATATGCAGGAATTTAGTGTTAAACATGTGTGAATGATACAAAACAAAAGTCCAAGTATGTTTTTGATGAGGAAACAACATTATAACATGAAAAATAATGTATTACGGGCCCTTTAAATAAACAAATCTGACTGGATGATCATGTTTGGTCAGACTCCAGACGTAACAGGAGTCGTCTATTTTCTGATCTTGTGTTTTGCTTCATTCACACATGTTAACCCACAAACGCTGCATATTTAAGGCTCTCAAGCAGTAAACACTCTGTTCGATGGTGCGATGTGATTATACAGGAAGTGCTCCATGGTGTTTTTAAACTCCACACACCTTCACTAGAACAATTTGGGCGATTTCAACCCTGGAATAGCCGATCTCTACTGAGCTAAAGGTAAAACGGAGCTGTTAATTGGAAAACTACAACTTTATAACATCACAAGGTGGAACAGAGCATTTAGCGCCTTGGAGATGTAGACAGACTCATAATAAGCACAACTCCAGGTACGTTTTTAATGAGGTAACAACATTATAACGCGGCTTAAAGCTCACAAGAGTCAATTGCGTGTAATGCAGACCCTTTAAATAATACAGAGAGATACTAGTTTGGATTCCAGGCTGGTAATACAGACCCGAGCGTAGCATTTTAATAGCATTGCTGATTGCTCCTGGGGGAAAGTTGTTAAAAATAGTCTTTGGAGTTCGGGCTGACACTAAATGCAGGGACTAGGGGTGAAGTAGCAGCAGAGAGCCACTAAAGGACTCACACCCGACGATTCTTCACTCACTGCTGATGGTTCGGAACAGTTTTCTCCCAGTAAATGGTTTGTGGGGGAGAAAAAAAAATCGTTGCCAAAGGGGGACTGCGCTTTATGAGGTCCCTCGCAAAGACAAAGCAGCCCTGCCCTGTTATTACTTAAATTTGTCATTAAAATGGAAACGTCGGAAGCTGCTTGTGTAATTTTGGTTAATTGTGCCGTATCTGCTGAGAAAAAGCAACGTAAGAGAAAGTACGGCTGATGGTGATGTTAGAAGAGACCATCGTCACAAATGATAATATCGAGTTAGTTTGGGGAAATAAAGCAGCTTTATTTAAACGTAAATTTATATTTTCTTTTGCAAATGGATCGCAAAAAGGGAAAGAGGCAATTTTCTACTTTGTGCTTCTATAAAATGATCAAAATGCCAAAGTTTAAAGGCGCAACGTGCATCTTTTTTGGTAGGAAAGTCCGCTACCTGCTTGGTGTTCTTTTGAAATACCTTGAAGTACATGCGTTTTTACTGGACTCTCCAAAAATGAACTCACTATGTCTTCAAAAAATGGTAGAACTATCAAAATAATATCAAAAAGGAGAGAGTTTTACTTGCTGAAAGAGTAAATTCCTACCTTCAAGGGACTCGAAAAGCTTCACAAAAAGAGACCACTCACCCATTCACACTCATACACACAAAGACAGTATTCATCTGTGGGAGCTGGAATTGCACCGCCAACCTGTGGGTCAGTGGATCAGACGCTCGATCAATGATGTTTTTTTTTTCTTTTTTGTGTCGAGAGCGTGGTTCGATCCACCTTAAGATCGGTGGACAAACGCTCTACCAACTGAGCAACTGCCGCCCACATTACGACGAAAGATGTGACAAAAAAATCACAATATTCAACTAATTTTCAAGTAATTTCTGAAAGTCTAAACCTTTGTGGATTATATATTTGCAGATTTCTTTTCCATTAAATTAGTAACATAAGCCCCTGCCCTTAGTTAGCAAATTTAAAACGTGAACGCAACATGTCCATGGGTTTGCTAAAAAGTGTTCATCATTATAGCAATTTAAATGTCAAAACCATCCCCTGGCCTATGTTATTAGGTTTTTTTTTCCAGACCAAGACTTTGTTCAACACAAACAAACAACGCAGAACATGAACAACTCAAATCGACCATTTCTGACCACTGTAAAAGAGAGAACCACATTATGGACTGGGACGGAGGACGACAAACACCGTCGTTGGAGAAAAGATGAAATCGAGATACAGAAACGTGCCCACGGGACTATAGACCGGGACGAGGGGGCTGTTTTACTCTCACACACCTGGGATACTGTGCTGAGGAAGTCGTACTGCAGATGGCGCTGTTGTCCTGCCTCCACCGGTAGGAAGACAGCGCCAAAACCCCGGACAGCTGCTTATAAACTCATCACTGTGGATAATTAGGATGCTCTGAATGCATAAGATAAATGAGGAATAACTTTGGACCACTGCAAACTGATTTTTTACAATTTTAAGACACTAAAAATCAAGTATGGGGCCTTTAACAGCTCAAGTACCACAGAACTTTTACATTTTTGTCTACATTATTTTACTTTATTCTTTATTTCAGACACAAATATCATTTGGTCCATAGTTTAAAAGAAACACTGGAGACAAACACAGAACATACAAGGCAGTGAAAGCACCCAAATTATTCCATAAAGTTCATTTAAAATTGAAAAAAGAGGTGTAATGGCAAGAGCTCATTTGAGGATTGGTCAGCGACATTATGTTAGAGGTTTCAGACACTCTGCCTGAAATGTTCCACAGTATAGCATTTAACAGCTCTTTACATATACTCAATTACAAGTGTTTTATCGCTCAAACTTTCACAGAAAAAAAAGCATTCTGACTGTGAGCGGGGGTCGCCTCTCCACAGATCTGACCTTTACCTTGGTCTGGTTTGGTTTCCGTGAAGATAGAAAGTTTTAACACCATACCATAGCATAAGATCTCCACGGAGAGAAGAATTCGACGAACTTTCCGCCGGAAAAGTTACACAAACACACGTATGCACCTTTAGTGTTAACATAGTGAAACCAGAGAATAGAAGCCAGTGAATTTCTTGGGCAAATAAAAATAACTTTTTGCTAGAGCAGCACAGTCACCTACTAAACCCGTCCCATACTGTGTTAGTGGTACATTCCCACAACAGTTCAGGTGTGATCTATGGCAGCGGCTGCAGCTCGCTCTCGGCTGGGGGGACGGGGCCTAAGAATAGCTGCTCCTCGCTCCGGCTCTGTGTTTTAATGCTTCGCTCTAATGTATTCAGGGGGATGGTGAGATGTACTTGGCGTAGTACAACTTTAATTGGTTACTTTTCTAAATCTTCCCTCTGGCAAAGTGATCATTAAAAAAGAAGCACATTCACATATAAGGTGCTGCTTTGGTAGTTAGTGCGTGGGCCAAACCTGCTGAGGTGGTCGAATACGCAATGAGTTCATAACGAAAAGAAAATATTCATCCGCAAAATCCAATACTTTTCTCACCTAATGTCTGAATTGATGCTTTGCGGTACATCGTGCTGGGGGGGTTCTACGTGTACGTTTATGGAGTAGAACTCACACTTTAGCAAGAACTGTCAAAAAGTTTTAAAATTGTCTGAAAACTCAAGAAAATGTCAAAGCTCACTCACGGTAAGAATGCATCTGTTTCTATGTACAGTATCTTGGTTTTTTTTTTGCAATAAAACACACTTGGAAAGTTTAATGCCCTACTGTGGAACATTCCAGGCGATGCAGTAACAGCTCCATGGAGACAAGCAAGTGTCTCCATGTCCCTTAACCAGAAAAGTTACACAGCACACCTTTAAGTCTAGATTTAGCTCTAATATTATCTGGTTATTAGAGGTGTAACGATATCCAAGTCTCACGGTACGATATCGTCACGGTACGATATTTATTGCGATATCATGGGGAAGCTCATGATATTATGATTATTATACATAATAACAAGACAATAACAATCATTTGGTACAACATTTATTGTCATTAGGGGTGTAACAATATCTAAATCTCATGATACGATATCGTCACGGTATGAACCTCACGGGACGATATTTACTGCGATATCGTGGGAAAGCTCACGATATTACGATATTCTACATAATAACAAGACTGACATTATAAATGCTTTGACCAGTCATTTGGTGCAACATTTATTGTCATTATCTGTACGATATTTTTAACGATCTACACACATTTATACAGATTTTCATTTAAATACACCGTTTTTACCTTTTATAAGAATTTGTCCTCATTCAATACCGCTAACACTATGAACACCAATCATGACTCCCAAGCAAAACCTTAGTGTGCTTGAGCTAAGTCGAAACATTAAACAGACTGATATTTTACGTGGAATCTTTTTTCACGGGTTAGACTCAAATAAAACACTGGGAGGAAATAAATTTGAAACTTTTTTAAAAAACCATTATTGTGTGGACCACCCTAATGTACAGCACTGTGCGAAGGTTTAAGGCGGGTGTGAAAAAATGCTGTAAGCAAAGAACGCTTTCAAAAATATAATGATTGTTTTTATCAATTTACAAAATGCAAAGTGAGCGAACAAAAGAAAAAGTCTTTAAGAACGATCTTCAGCGTAACGAAGATTTAGTTGTGTTGGTGATGGTCGGGCCCCACAGCCCTGACCTCATCATCATGGAGTGAGTCTGGGATTAACATGAAGAGACAGAAGGATGTGAGGAAGCTCCATCCACACAAGATCTGAGCTTAGTTCTTCTACATGTTTGGAACAGCCGACCAGCCCAGTTCCTTCACAAACTGTCTGCAAGTAAAACCTAGAAGAACTGATGCTCTTTTGTTCATTCACTGCATTTTGTTGATTGATGAAAATAAATGATCAACACTTCCATTTTCGAAGGCATTCCTAGTTTACAGCATGTTTTCCACGCCTGCCTATAACTTTTGCACAGTGCTGTACATCTCACGGTACCGTATTTATTGCAATCTGCTCCTTTTTCCTCTAAAAATGCCTTCACAGACTTAATCCAAAGAATGAAGATGTAAAAGTGCTGAGAACAGTTATTTCTTCATGTCGTCTGCACTGAAACGGAGCAAAGGATCATGGTCTATGTAGTTCCCTCTGTTTTTTTTTAGCTATTTCTGCATCAGAACTATTCATTTAAGCAAAGAGACTTGGGATTCGATATATTGTGATGGTCCACGATATTATTGTGAGACCTTTGACGATACGATATCATGATATTTCGGTTATAGTTACCTCCGTGCTGGTTATGTTGTATATTCCTGAGATATTTTTATGACTTATTTCTATTTTATGTTATACTTATTACATTATAGTGTGATGTGTGAGCTACTGTGTCCAAGTCATTTGCCTTTGTGGATCAATAAAGCTTGTCTAAGTCATTTTTAGTTCTCGATTTGATCCGTTTCCTCGATTATTCCTGATCTGATCCTGGCTCGGTCCTGGTTTAGCCTCAGTGAAGTCCATGATTAAAACCTGAGCGGTTTTTTGGTCTAGATCCTGCAGTAATGACTTTCCTTTGCCAAGAGTTCTGAGGAAATCTGAAAATCTGTGTTAAACCAAGATTGATATAAAACATTGCAGCTTTCAAAATGAGATCCATCACCAAACTGCCAGGAGGGAATATTAGCTGTAAAAATGCCACACTTTGGACGACTTTTAGTAAGTTATTAAAAGTTTGTGCTTTCTGACTGTGATCACCACAAAATATGCATAATAAAAGTGAACCGTAAACATAAGCGTGATTGGAACGCTCAAAAATGCAATGTTTATCTGCTCAAAATGCAGAAAAAAGTGTCTGAAGTAATGAGACTCTAAAGTGTAGGACAGAAAATGAGAAATTAAACTTAAAGGGGCTATGAGTATAAAGAAAAAAGCAGTTTTACCGTACAAATAGAATCAATATTAGACTGTTATGTTCTCTCTGCATCCTATTATGAAGAGCTGAAATGTCCGTGAGTCAGGAAGTGCACGGTTAGCATGCTAGTTGTTGCTGTTCTTGTTGTTAGCATCGCCCTGAAAGCAAATTTCAGTGCGGGTCTCTGAAAGCAGCTACTAACCAGGCTCAGTAACCACTTTCTTACGTTTATATTAAGGTTATAGTGTATTTAAAGACACAGTATGTAACTTTTAAACCAAAAAATCATCATAATAATAATACAACTGAAATACAAACATGTTTATTTATGTTTTCTGTTCATTTTGGTTGGTTTTCTTAGAAACACAAGGGTCCTTACTGCGTCCGTCTCCACAAACCTGGCTCTTATTCCACCTGAAGGGCCTCCTCCCGCTTGTTTCCATGGTAATGTGGATCCACAGTTTGCCATAAAACTTATTTGTCCTCTTGGAAAATGTCCTGAAGTGTGGTTTTAACTTTCTGTTTCCATAGAATCATACAGGTGACGTACCATCTCCAGAAAAGTTACATACTGTACCATTAGTTAAAGTTAAGGATAATTATTAAGCAGTTACTAAGCCTGAATCCTGAATTTAAGTCTTTCTTTATTATTTATTTTGGCTAATTAAGGTGTGGTGCATAGAAAATGTTACCTTTTTATATTATATTTACATTATTTAGTGGTATACACAAAGTATATTTAAAAAAGCCCTAATAAATCCTAATATTTACTATGTATTAAAGGTTCTACATTACGCAAAATTAACTCTAGTGAGATTTTTGTCATGTTATAATGTTGTTCCCACATC
The DNA here is from genome assembly GCA_034769755.1 of Odontamblyopus lacepedii. Classification (NCBI taxonomy): domain Eukaryota; kingdom Metazoa; phylum Chordata; class Actinopteri; order Gobiiformes; family Gobiidae; genus Odontamblyopus; species Odontamblyopus lacepedii. Next base: position 31,841,053 of record CM068361.1, read on the forward strand.
AAATACACAGATAATACTTGGAGTTGTGTTCTGTTTCATTCAAAAGTGTCTGAGTAACCTTTTATTATTAGTCTGTTAATATCTCCAAAGCGCAAAATGCTCCATTCCACCTTGTGATGTCATGATGCTGTAGTTTTAGTTTGAGAGTTAACAGCTCCCCTTTGGATTTAGTTCAGTAGAAATTCGCAATTCCAGGGCTGAAATCATCCAAACGATTCTAGTGAAGGTGTGTGGAGTTTAAAAACACAGTGGAGCACTTCCTGTATGACATCACAAGGTGGAACAGAGTGTTTTCCTGTTTGAAAGAAGAACCGAATCTGCAGGGTTTGTGCGTTAAATGTGTGAATTAAACAAAACACAACTCCAGGTTTGTTTGTGATGAGGAAAACGTTCTAACTTATATCATAAAATAGCACAATATGAAGTAGTTACTAAATAAATCATGATATTTCCTGTGTACTTAAGCATGAATTGGGAGTCGTACTTTGGGGGAACTTGGGCGGGTTGTCGTTGACGTCGGTGAGCGTGATGTTGACGGTGGTGGACCCAGAGAGACCTCCGACCTGGCCCGCCATGTCTTTGGCCTGGATCACCACGCTGTAGTGCTCCCGAGCCTCACGGTCCATGTTCGCCAACGCCGTCCGGATGATTCCTGCGACAAAAACACGTACAACGGACACTGAGTGAGGAATATTCAGCTACGGGTCAGGTCTGTGGAGAGGCGAGGGGTCCAACAGAGAAGTTACACATGCACATTTACAGTAGGAGGTCTCGTCTTGTTACTTATTTGGATCCCATTAGAAACATATGATAAGAAGTAAAGAATATAGAGTTATACAATGCAAGTTACAGGTCAGATCTGTGGAGAGGCGAGCGGTCCGTAAGAGAAGATACATAGTGCATATTTGAAGTCGGACGAGATATTACGCAAAGAATATGGAGTTATAATGCAAGGTACAGGTCAGATCTGTGGAGAGGCGAGCTGTCCACCAGAGAAGTTGCATAGTGCACATTTAAAGTAGGATGTATGGTTTTATTTATTTGGATCACGTTAAAAAAACATGCAGGATCTTAAGTAAACAAGCAGTAAAGAATATTCAGTTACAATGCAAGGTACAGGTCAGATCTGTGGAGAGGCGAGCGGTCCACCAGAGAAGTTGCATAATGCACATTTAAATAAAGATGTCTAATTTTGTTACTTATTTGGATCCCATTAGAAACTCAAGATATTGAGGTACAAATATTCAGTTAAAATGCAAATTACAGGTCAGATCTGTGGAGAGGGGAGACGACCACCAGAAAAGTAAAATAGTGCACTTTTGTAGTAGGAGTAGTTTGTATGACTAATTTTTTTTTTATATATATATTTTTCATTGGGATCCCATTAGAAACATATGAGATACTGAATAAGGAATGTCAGATCTATGAAGAGGCGAGTGGTCAAACAGAGAAGTTACATAGTGCATAGGTTTATTTATTTGGATCACATTAAACTATACAAGATATTAAGTAAAGAATATGGAGTTACAATGCAAGTTACAGGTCAGATCTGTTGAGAGGCGAGCTGAAGGGCAGAAAAGTCAGATAATGCACCTTTATAGTAGGATGTATATTTTCATGATTTATCTGAATTAGAAATCAATAAACAAACAAAATAATAAACAAGAAGGGAAGAACAGAATTAAACATATCCACAGGTCAAGTTACATGTCAGATCTGTGAAGATGGGGACCTGTTCACAGTAAGAATGCATGGTTTTTCAGGGAATGTGCGAGCAATAGAAACATCTGTGATGAAATAAATGCAAGACAGGTTAGTTTAATGCTATATTCTGGGACATTACAGGCAAAGCAATAACCCTCCACAGTCATTGTCATAGTCGTTGCCACCTGGTTATCGTCTTTGTCTGAAATGTTTCAGAGTATGGCATTAAACGTCACTGCTTGCACACGGTTAGCTTGTTTTGTGTTGCATTACTGTGGGCGGCGTCACCTCTCCGCAGATGTTACCTGTAGCTGACTTTACGGTGGGAAATTTCAAGCAAAGCAAACACATCTCCGTGGAAACAAGCGGAGATCAACAGGTCTGCTTAAAATTACCTTCTGCGGTCTAAAAAAAAATGTGTTTTAGCATCACTGGAATCAAAACCTGTCTGAAGCCTTTTCCTCGAGGTCAAATTTGAGAAACTCTCCACTGCAGCATTTTTCAGCACAAATACAGCAGAGCCCTGCCTTCTTCTGGAGTGCATGAAATTGAGACAGTATTTTTGTTTAGTTTTGGGCGTCTGGCATAGCTCTGGTGTCTGGACAAACAAAACAGGAACAATGAATCACTCCGCAGCATTTGTCGTCTGCAAAAACAACACGAGATGTCGAGAATGAACCCTGATTCTATTTTTCTTCTTCGACTTCAAAATCATTTGCAGCCACGTGATTTACAGTTTAAGATGAAGTTTGTGATGTGCGTTTCTATGGGGGAGAATGGTGCAAGCAAAGAGGTCTTATTTATTTTTTATTTATTATGAAGAGATGAATAATCTGCCTGTAAATTAAAGGTGGAATGCGGAAATTGTCTAGTGAGAGCTGTGCTACTTTCTGGATTATAATGAATTGTACTGTATGTTTAATTTATATCACAATACTGGCTTCTGCTCCGTCTGTGATATTTTCTTTCACTGCAAATTTCATAAAACTAACCAAGATTTACTCTCTTAAATCTAGACAAAAAAGCTTATTTATTTTGTTTTAAGGGATATATAATAAATGATTAAATTACTGCTTAATACATAAGATTGTTAAACTTATTTCAAGAATATTTTTTTTCTTATCTAGTTTCTATATGTAGAAACTAGTCAGAGTGCACACAAAACAAGTGTTAAGATGGTGTTTCAGACATGTCTTTATGAATGTAAATCAGTCGATCTTGGACTGAAATTTTGCAGTATCATCTCTGCAACTTCTGTTTGAGAAAGATTAAAAGATTTAAAAGTTTTAGGAGAGCGCTGCAATTTATTATGTTACCAAGTGGTAATTAGTCTTAAAACAAGGAAATAAAGAATTTCATTAAGATTCATGAACTAAAATCAAGAATAAGCCAGTCAAGAAAAGCTTTATATTCTAGTTTTAAGATTTTTCAGCTTAATTTATTCTTCAGTGTTTTATGCTTTATTTCAGATCACTTAAAACTAAGAGTTTTGAAGGCCTAGATATATTTTCTTATTTTTAAATTTCTTGAGAAGTAAATTTCACAATATTTTTGCATAAATAATACCACAAATTTCAGATATTAACCTTTAAAATATAAAATAATGCTGAAATGACCAGAGAAACATATATATTTTTTAGAGATTCCTAAATGTAGCACATCTGAAATCGATATTAGTAACACTTTACTTTAAATAAAAAAGCCTATTTAGTTACTAATTCATTTATTTATTTTATTTATTTATTTGTTTATTTATTTATGAGCTTATTTTTTGATTTGCATTTTATTGACCATTATTTAACCTTTATTTATTTATAATTGCTGAATCAGGACACACTTTGACACTGCAGGTTAATGGTAATAATAATAATCAAGATTTTCAAAAAGAAAAAAAGCAAACCAACGAAAAACAACATCCTTCTATTTTGTGGTCTATAAGTTACACAGTGCGGCTTTAAATAAAGTCGCACGGAGTCAGTGCATCTATAAACAGCGCCCATTGTTTGTGCTCCTTCTATTTTTACTTAAGCTGCCTCCTATTATAGGCAAACATCAAATCCAAAAGCAGCGTCTCTTTATCAAGGTCAGGCCTCCTCTCTTTTCATTACGTTTCCAATGACTGTGGAACTTTCCGTCGCCGCGGACTACACCTCTCCACGGCGACCGCTCCATCACATTTATTACGACCATAACACGGCAAACACAGCCATGAACTTTCACTACAGGAGCCCAGTGATGTACAGCCCCATATGCGCCGTGTAACCCCGCACGAGTCAATTACAAAGAGCCAGAGGGGTCGACTGTACACAGATTTATGAGGACGCACTAAAGTATACAAGCCGTTAAAGGGATAGTGCGGGATTTTTGACATGAATCTGTATGGCATCCCCGTCAGCATCAACTCTGACTTCCCCCCCCCCACCCCGAGTTCTTCCCCGGTTTGTGTGTCCGACAAGTTGCATGGGGTCATGAAAATAAAGCGTTTTTCCTCTCAAGACAATAAGTGTTCAAAAGAGTGATACATCTGCGTCACGAATCCTGAACTCAAAAAAGTCAGACCTCATAATCTCTTGGTACTATTTTCTCTCTGCTCGTATCACTGCGCTGCCTCCAGGTGAAGCGGCGCCTGTTTCACTGCGTTTCCTGCTCGGAAAGTTCACGACAACATGTGTAACTATGTGTATTATGCTCGAAATAAACCAACCTAAATAAACCTAAATAACAAAAATACTAACTAGAACACAGAGCCAAGGGGAGATCTGTATGAACCCGAATATACTGATGCCCAAATTCACCAGATGGAGTCAGAACGGGCAGAGAGACAGAGGAGGGGCAGAGTGGGACAAGCTGAAGCTGGATTTTTGTTGTTCCAGCCTGGAGAATCACAAATCCGCACCATTTATATATATATATATATATATATATATATATATATTCTTATATAGCGTACACAAGTTTATATACTTATCGCTGTAGCTCTCGCGTTAGCTCTATCACATCACAGCGGTCAAAATCTGAGCACGTAAACACTGCCGAACTACTGAAAAAAGTGTTGGATTCGTGAGCAGCTTCACCCGGCGGCAAGGCGCAGTGATATGAACCGTAGAGAAAATAGTACCAAGCGATTACGAGGTCTGACCTTTCTAGAGTTCAGGATTCGTGATGCAATTGTGTCACTCTTTTGAACACATATTGTTTTGAGAAGAAAAACGCTTTATTTTCGTGACCCCAGCCAACTTGCCGGACACTTTCATCAGCACCGAAACCGGGGAAGAACTCGGCTCACCGGACGCTGTCGGGAGGTAAGTCAGTGTTGAGGCACCACACTGCTGACGGAGACGTACAGATTCATGTCAAGAAACCCGTACTATCCCTTTAAAGACATAAAGCAAGTACTGAGAAACTGAGACTAAACGTGGTTCTAGACAAGTGAATGTAACCACCAAATACAGTATTATTACAATATACTTATTCATTATTATTCTTCTTTTAGTTTTGTATGTAAATTGTATGATAATTCAGTTTACCTATTGACACTTCACACCTTTGGAGCTGCCGTTAACACCCACCTTAGATACACGTTTTTCACACTTTCTAATCCTGTGCCGTGATCAAATATAGATGCAAACGTATTCATGTTTTTAGCACGTGCGTACACTGAAGGACAAAGGCTATATTTAAGGCTGCTATAACCCTATGGGAACAGCCATGTATAATGGAACATATGCTACTGAAGAACATTTGTGCCTGGAGTAGGAAATGGGGCTTTTTGGTTTGTAGAGAAAAGGTTTCACAGATGGAGCAAGAGCCAGTATTTGGAAAATATGGTAATAGTTCATTACATAGAAAATAGCTCATTAGAAATATCCCAAATGTAAATACACAAATGTTAGACCAGCTCATTAGGGAATCGTCATTATCTCGCTACATTTCTTCAACAAACATCTGCAGAAGTACGATGCTGGTGGTTTTCAGATTCTAAAATGTGATGGTGTCGTACTCCCAGATGGGGGCCCTATTGATCATGGATATTTGAGTTGGTACAGGATTTTGCAATCACTCATCCATCCATTATTTTCCGCTTTATCCGCCTGGGGGCAGCAGTTCACCGCCCAGTCCTCTGTGCACCTGACCCCCTATCCCACAGGAGGGTGGACCCATGTCGTCCTTTCGGGCTCGTCATTCTCCTTGATTTCAGTTCATTGGGGTGCTGCATGTTTTGTGTTGATGGGGGAAAGCAAAGTGCCCAGAGGAAACCCATCCAGACACAGGCAGAACATACACTCCACAGAAAAGCACCTTTCTGCATGTTCTGCATGTGGGGATCGAACCCAGAATCTTCTTGCTATGAAGCTTGAGTGCTCAAACTTTATTTATAGAGCACTTTTCTTACAAAAAATGCACCCAAAGCACTTTACAGTGATTAAAAAGGAACAATCCAACACCCCCCCGAATCTTGAGATTACTATCTGTGACATGACTATCTTTTTTAATGCTGACTGAATCTGGAAACTATGCTAACTATCTGGGAACTATCTACATTTAAACCCATAACACATGGGGGGATTTTTACATCAAATGGGGCAGCAGAGGCTTTCCTATTGTGTTCACCTGGTTCCCTTTGGACGCTCCTCTGATGTCCAGACTACAGGACACTTTTGGTGGACTGTTCCTCTCCTCAAAGTGCCCTGACACAGATGTGCTGACCCTCTCTGACCACCAGTCCTCCTGTTAAACTGCACTGAGGCACAAAGGCCACTGAAGTGCAGCGCATGTTTCTGCAGCTAAACTTGAATTTCCCTCTGGATCAATAAAGCATCTCTCCATCCACACTTCAAAGTCCGCCCCTGCAGTCAGATGTTTGATGTCATGTTGTGCATGAAATTGCAGTGGCCATTAGAGCCAGGACATATTCAATTTTGGATTTTTCTTGACACAAAGCTGCAAGTATTTATGAGGCTAGTTTATAACACAATTGCCAAAACAGACTAGGACCAGGAGATACGACTACAATTTAAAAAAGACAAGAAATAAAAAGTATATGGTAAAAAACGTTTAAGGGTCCTATCATATAAATCATATACATAAATGTGTGACCCAAATGTAAAAAAAAAAATCTATAATATCTGCTAAGCCTTGTATAACCACACATACATCGTTGTTATCTGAAACCATAGCAATGAAAAACACACACACATCTGGTTTGTCGTACAATTTACACAGCTTATATATATTTATAACACCAATCCATGTTAGCCCCAATATACGATCTATATGTGTGTATGCGGCTGGCAGGGCTGCAGGGTAATGGTCATTAGTGCTGTATAACCCCCGGTAACACAGGGTCTAATCTGATGTGGTCTGTGACATGGGACTAAATCAGGTCTCTCCCCTGAGGCAGGACCCTACAGCGGCCTCACACAGCACAGTACAGTGAGAGCAGCCGTGAACCCATGAACCCGGGGGTAATACAGGCCCCGGGCAGGAGGGGGTGAGTAGACAGGGGCAGGAGGGGGTGACAGAGGGAGGCAGGGTAAGGGGCAGTTTGTAACATGTCTTGTAAGGTGGAAATATAATGAATCATTTTGACTTTAATTGTCGATACATGAAGTTGATGTTTTCTGCTATTTCCTTCTGTGCTTCTGCAAAATATAGTATCTCAATTAAGTCTTTCCTTGATTTGGAAATAAAATAAAACAAAACAAAATAATACAATAAAAATGTAATTAAAATAAAATAAAATTCAATAAAATTACTGTATTTTTAGGACTATAAGTCGCACTTTTTTCATGGTTTGGGTGGCGACTTTTTTTTGTCCAGGCAGTGAATCATCCACTGAATCTTGTCCTTCAGTCCTACAGAAGCTCACTGCATCAGCGCACAAGATGTTTTTTCCACTATATGCAAAGGAGCCATACAGCTTTAAGTTTAATTTCTTTCTTAAACACATTATTACTCAGGGTATATATTGAGCAGACTACTGGAAACGTATGTGGAGTGGTGGTAGAGAGGAATAATCGAGCAGCAGAAGGAAAGTTTGGAGTGAGCGAGAAACTTGTGTTTGATTGGAGAAAAGCGGAGGAAACTCGAACTGCAGTGGAGAAAACTAGAAACCTAATTGCGGCTAAAAGCTGGATTTAGATTGGAGTTAGAGCTGGCGGAGTTGCTCAGAAGTGACACCGAGGATGAAGAATTCAATGGATTTAGTGATTTGGAGTGAGATCGAGTTTGGTAAACTTGTTCTGTTCTGTTGTTTCTGCTCTAGTTTTCTGAATAACTCTTCATATGTGACGTGAACACACCAGACACATGTTCAGCCTGTTGCTCTCTGTTCTGTTGTTATTACTATACTATTACTCACCTTTAAGATGAAATGTCTGTTCCTGGTGTCTGATTTTATCAAATACATTTTCCCCCCAAAAATGCAATTTCTAATCCAGTGCGACTGATATGTTTTTTCTTCTTTATTGTGCATTTTTTGGCTGGTGTGACTTATAGTCCAGAGCGACTTATAGCCCGGAAAATACGGTAGCAATGTAATTTTATTACATGATTTATTGTATACTGTCTGTCAACTACTATTGCTGTGGCCCAGTGGTAAATCAAACATCCAATATTCCAAAGATCAGATGCTCAATTCCCACTTCAATCACACATATTGCCACTGTATCTTTGAGCAAAACACTTAACCCACCTTGCCAGTGTTTGCATAGTGGCGTCAAAGATATTCAGTTGATTATCAGTATTATTCAGGTTGTTATATAACTATAAGAATCAAAAATAGACATAATCATCAACTTTAGAAACTAAATTCTTGCAAACTGTAACCCTGAGTATGTGAGGTTCAGACAGAGCAGAGCTTACGGTTAGCATCAGCTGTAAAGTATCAACAGAATATAAAACAGGCCTATAAAAAGTATTCCTCATGTCTATTAGCCTCACAAATCTATTCTGTTCTGTCAGTTTGAAGTCCCATTTGAATCCGAGCTGAAACTCAACTAAATTAGCACGCTTTTATGATTTGCTCATTTCCGGGAGCAGGCGGACATGTCAGTCACTCACAGTGGGTCATTTCTCTTAGTTTTCGGCAGCTCTTTTCTTGACGGGGGCTGAATAGAGCGGCTAATCCACAGCCCCGGGGCCGAGCACCATCATTAAAAGTGGGTCAGATTGGTCCACAGAGGAGAGATATGTGGGGGACATAAGGTCAAACTCCACTGTCACTTTGAGCTACTCCTAACCTGCTTCATTAGACCAGCCCATAGGCAAAGGCAGGGAGTCGGATAGTTCTCCTCCTATAGCATATTCAAGTCATTTCAAAGGGTTTAGAGAAAGGAGAGAAACACACTGCTTCATGTCAAAAAGATGACTGAGGCGTTGAAGCAAAGTCTGGAGAATAGACCAGAAGAGACAAGAAGACGCAAAGAAATCAATCAGGCACTTATACTGAGGCTGCCAATATCAAATACACTGCAATTATATATACAGTAGATATAAAAGGGTAAAAACAACTTGTATTTCGAATGTGTTTTGTTATATGAGAAGACTTAAGATTGAATAAATAGTACATGAATTTCAATTATCGGACTGGATTCAGCTGTATATAGAGGGTCACTGGTCCAAGCTCCACTCAGACTAGTGTATTTTGTTGTTTTGACCTTGTGCAAGACACTTCCTCCACCATGGAATAATATTGTTGGCTTGGTTAATGTCATTTTGGGGGTTATTTGAGACCTTCTTTGTGATGTGAATAAATATCATGAGCCAATTTGATTGTTTTAACCAGAAAATAAAGGGCTATGACAACCGTAACATCCAAAACCTTACGAGAAACCACGGCAGAACGGTGTAACGGTTATTTTTCTCAGTTTCACACTCTGGCGAGAAAAGGTAAGGGAGTTTTGAGGTTTTTGGCAGTATAGCGTCCAAGGGGTTTGAGAAAATTGAAAAATAAACTCCCAAGTTTTGAAGATCTGGCTGGTTTTGGTTTGTTTCACCATTAGTTAGAGAGTTTGTCCACTAACCAGGTTGCTGACCATAAGACTGATGGCACAGATTGGCAGCCTTGCATCTATAGCTGTGACTACACTATAGCTTAACACCCATGTGGAGCTGGACACATTGCCTCTTAACGCCAAATGTCACAAATATGCAACAAACTAGAGAACTGCACGTGCAAATTTCTGACCATTACCGCCCACACCCGCAACGTGACCGCCCCGATCCTGCGACGTGTACGCCCACTCCCGCCGGCAACCCGCAAAACTCTGAGAATTATGTCCGCACATGTACAGTATAGCCCAATAGAGATGCACTCATTTTGTGTTTTGTGTCAAGTCCAGCTCCTTTCCATCGCTGCCACTTGCCTTGTTTGTTTTTTGTGCTGTATAACCCTTGTTTCATGCTCTTCTCCACTTCATTGGTTGACTGAGTCTAGGTGCAGGTAAACTGAAACCGCCCGTTCCCGCGAGATTTGCGTTTGGACCAGCGGGACCCGATCCCAATGCAGACCTCTACAACAAACCATTTGGATCAAGGTATAAGCCGAGATCACGGCCGCATTCCCTCAATTCTGGTTAGTGCATATGCAGAACCTTGAGGAATCTTTGGCAAGCTTTTGTTTTTAGTTGTTGCAAATTTGCAACATACGCAGATTTCTTTTTTTTTTTTTTTTTTGATATAGTCAAATTAATCATCTCAACTTAATTTAGCATCTACTTTAAGGTAAAAACACAACCAAAACATTTTTTTAATATGTTTTCTATATAAATTCAGGTGTTACATGGCTAAATATGCAGAGTATTGGGATTTTTGATTAGGTTAAAGCAGAAATACTCATTACTGTCTTTCCTTTCCCCCACAGAAAGTGTATCGTAAAAGCAAAATATTTTGAAAAGTCTGATCGCTACACATTCTTCTCCTTTTTCTCCTTCTGATTAGAAAACATTTTGACTATTGCAAACTAAAAAGAGCCATGTGCGTCACTTCAGGGCTGATTGGCTGTCCACGGGAGGTCCGGCTAGTTTCACTTTCACTTTCAAAGCTGATGTACAGTGCGCTTTAGACCAGATAACCTCCTGCATGTGACTGTGGAGATGTGCTGAAGAGTCTGTGACAGCTGCGCACTACTTAGGCACATCTAAACCGACTTTCTGGTTTCATGGTGCGAACATCAATTACCGCAGCCCCAAACATCTGTGGATGTTTTGACAGTTCTTCTGCAAGCAGCAAATAATAGAAGCAGAAATACTGTCGCAGCATAATCCTGGTATCCAAAAAACAAGAAACATCGGGCTGGTTTCAGAAGACTTCATTCTAATTCACAGTAAAAGTAGAGAGTAAGACTTGTTTGAAACGGGAATTTTACATATAACAGTAGATAATGTTGTTTGAGATAAAGAAGAAGGAAACAAAAGAAAACCTGTCCAGAAATATCTTGACAACTCATACTTATATTAAGACTTAACAACTCATGGAATCAAGTCTGGCAGATTAATCAAAACCACTTTATAAAACTACTACAGTTTATTTAGAGGTCCTATATTATGGAAAATGGACTCTCACACCTCAATTTCCCAGAAGCCTATTCATAGCAGCCTATCCCGGCAACCCAGTTTGTTCCGAATAACTCGACACCACCCTGCCAACCCATATCTGTTCGCCATCCAGACATAAGACGCCTACGAGCAACCCAGCAACCCGGTTTGTCCCAAATAACTTGACCCCACCTTCCTAAATCTGTTTGTTTCCAGACATAAGACACCTAAGAGGGGGGTCCCGTTCCTGCTGGGCCATGCAACGATTGAGCCTGAACCCCCACCCTGAGTCTCAACCCAGCCGACATGCCTCACCTCCATGGAATAAACTCTTTTCTCTTCACACATGTGTCGTTGGCGTGGTCTTTGCTAGTGAAAATGTTGTTACCACCTCACAAACATACCTTGAGTTGTGTTTTTTAACCTTTTGTTGAGTCGAGATGGACAATTCTAGGGCTGAAATGATCCAAAAGAGTTACCACATGACATCACGAGGTGGAACAGAGTATTTTCAGTTTGCAGGGTTTGTGCGTTAACCCTTTTCCTATCACAGGGATCACCAGTGACACCACTATTTCAACTCTCCTTGCAACTTCGTGCAATTTTAATCATTCAAACTGCCCCTGAAAGCTGTGAAACGGGGCTTGAAAAGGGGCTTGAAAGTTGAAGAAAATTCAGTTCCTTTTTGGCATTCCTTTTTAAAACACATGCTTTTTTTTAGGTATTTAATTACATAAGAATGGTAAATACTTGAGAGTTCTAATTCTCCTGGAAACACAGGGCATTATTTGACACAATTATTGACAAAAAATAGACTATTCAATTCAATTCCCATAATATACGCACATAATATCTGGTTCATAGTAACCAAGTATGTAAAATAAATAAATAAATAAATAAATAAAAAAACAGAAAAAAACCCAGATGTTTCAGTAAATATAGCTATTATTATGGTGCTAAAAAGGAAAAAACATGTGTGAATGAAACAAAACACAACTCCAGGTGTGTTTTTGATGAGAAAACAACATTATAACATATATCAGAAAACAGTGTGATATGGGCCATTTAATATACAGTACATATTCACTTTTTGCAGTCTGTATTCTGTCTTTGCGGTGAAATGGCAGAGGGAGTTCTATCCGCTTTGTCGTCTACCTCAAATTATACTGAACGGTGCATTCTGAATGTAACCTTTGAAATCGCTCAGAATTCTCCAAAGTTTATTTTAGAGAGATAAATGCCAAATTCACCTCAATAACCATAGCAGCTATTTGCCATAAAGAGCAGAGTTTAAAACGCAACCTTTGCAATGGTTTATATAAGAAAAGATCTACAGTTTACCTTATGTAAAACTCTCTATATTATCTATATTTCCACATGGATTTACATACACTGTGTTGGAGAGTTTACTGCGTCTTATTGGCTGATAAATTAAAGATATTGATAAGATAATATACCTGATTTTTACTCTTGTCGAAACATGAAAATCAACAGTTTTGCAGCAGTCCGCACTTACTGTACCTTATCCATTCACCAAAACAAGTTTATAAGCCATTTTCACAACTTTGAGAAGCCAAAGCGGAGTAGTCATCACAGTAATATGCACAAAACTACCATGCTAACACACAATTCCTGATTATCTGACAAGAAAACATGTGGGAATTGTCTGGTGTCTTGGTATCTGTACAGGTTTTAGATAAATTTTGCTCAAATCAGGTACAGACAGTATAATTTTATTTCACATTCAGTACAGAAATGGTGCAAAATGTGGAAGCCAAACCAGTGAGCATAACAACTACAATGCTAACGCACACTTCCTGATTATTGGTAATGCACAGCAAACTTATTTTGAGGTGTTTATATAATATATTTGTACTGGGGTTAGACAAATTTTGTTCAAATACATGGGAAAAGAAAAAAAATCAGGTAAACATCCTACTCTTGTATTTCTGTAAGCTCCTTTTTCAGTTCAGAAGTGGTGCAGAGCAAATGTGTCAGTAAAGTGGAAGCTGAACAAGTCATTTAAATGTACAAAAAAATATAGATATCAATTTCTAAAAGGATGCGCAACCTAAAAGCTATTACAAAGACTGCAAAAATGGTCATGATTTTGATGTTACCTTGGAGAAAAACTGTTAAATTATCCTCCTAAATTATTATGACTTATAATTTTGTAATTCCATATAGTTCCTCTGATTTAGATCAGAAATTATGCAAATAAAGTCAAACGAGTATTTTAAATGTACAGATCATAAAAATACAACTAAATAAGGATGCACAACCTAAAATCCATTATAAAGATTGCAAAAATGTCATGATTTTGGTGTTACCTTGGTGATAAACCAATGAATTCTACATATATAGATCCTTTTATTCAGTAAAGAAATGGTGCAATGCAAACAAAGTAAAACAAAAATGTATTTTTACTCTTTGTAAACTGACATTAAACTAAATAAAGATGCACAGCCTAAAGATTATAGAAAAGATTATAAAGATTGCAAAAAATTGTCATGTTTTTGGTTTCACCTTGAATATATTATACACTCAACAAAAATATAAACGCAACACTTTTGTTTTTGCTCCCATTTGTCATGAGATGGACTCAAAGATCTAAAATTCATTCCAGATACACAATATTACCATTTCTCTCAAACATTGTTCACAAATCTGTCTAAATGTGTGATAGTGAGCACTTTTGCTTTGCTGAGATAATCCATCCCACCTCACAGGTGTGCCACATCAAGATGCTCATCAGACACCATGATTAGTGCACAGGTCAACCTTAGACTGTCCACAATAAAAGGCCACTCTGAAATGTGCAGTTGTTGCTTTATTGGGGGTCTGGGGACTCAGAACCAGTCAGTATCTGGTGTGACCACCATTTGCCTCATGCAGTGCAACACATCTTCTTCGCATAGAGTTTATCAGATTGTCAGTTGTGGCCTGTGGAATGTTGGTCCACTCCTCTTCAATGGCTGTGCGAAGTTGCTGGATATTAGTGGGAACTGGTACGCGCTGTCGTATACGCCGGTCAAGCACATCCCAAACATGCTCAATGGGTGACATGTCCGGTGAGTATGCTGGCCATGCAAGAACTGGGACATTTTCAGCTTCCAAGAATTGTGTACAGATCCTTGCAACATGGGGCCGTGCATTATCTTGCTGAAACATGAGGTGATGTTCATGGATGTATGGCACAACAATGGGCCTCAGGATCTCATCATGGTATCTCTGTGCATTCAAAATGCCATCAATAAAATGCACCTGTGTTCTTCGTCCATAACAGATGCCTGCCCATACCATAACCCCACCACCACCATGGGCCACTCGATCCACAACATTGACATCAGCAAAGCGCTCATCCACACGACGCCACACACGCTGTCTGCCATCTGCCCTGAACAATGTAAACCGAGATTCATCCGTGAACACCTCTCCAACGTGCCAGACGCCATCGAATGTGGGCATTTGCCCACTCAAGTCTGTTACGGCGACGATCTGGAGTCAGGTTAAGACCCCGATGGGGACGACGAGCATGCAGTTGAGCTTCCCTGAGACGGTTTCTGACAGTTTGTGCAGAAATTCTTTGGTTATGCAAACCAATTGTTTCAGCAGCTGTCTGAGTAGCTGGTCTCAGACGATCTTGGAGGTGAACCTGCTGGATGTGGAGGTCCTGGGCTGGTGTGGTTACATGTGGTCTGCAGTTGTGAGGCCGGTTGGATGTACTGCCATATTCTCTGAAACGCCTTTGGAGACGGCTTATGGTGGAGAAATGAACATTCAATGCCCGAGCAACAGATCTGGTTGACATTCCTGCTGTCAGCATGCCAATTGCACGCTCCCTCAATGCTTGCGCCATCTGTGGCATTTTGCTGTGAGACAAAACTGCACATTTCAGAGTGGCCTTTTATTGTGGACAGTCTAAGGTTCACCTGTGCACTAATCATGGTGTCTGATGAGCATCTTGATGTGGCACACCTGTGAGGTGGGATGGATTATCTCAGCAAAGCAAAAGTGCCACTATCACACATTTAGACAGATTTGTGAACAATGTTTGAGAGAAATGGTAATATTGTGTATCTGGAATGAATTTTAGATCTTTGAGTCCATCTCATGACAAATGGGAGCAAAAACAAAAGTGTTGTGTTTATATTTTTGTTGAGTGTAGATATGTTAAATTATACTTATTGTGACTTGTATGATTATATATATATATATATATATACTCTAATTCCCCTTATTTAGAACAGAAATGGTGCAATGGAAATGAAGTCAAACTAGTATAATTTAAATGTACAAACAATAAAAATCCAAGTAAATACGGATGTCCAACCTAAAATTCATGAAAAAGACAGCAAAAAATGTCATGATTTTGGTGTCACCTTGGTGATAAACTGTTAAAGTTGCATTGTGTAACTTTTCAGGTGCAAAGATCTGTCACCTGCTAGACATTAAAACTGTTCTACTTCATATTTATTCAAATTCAGGTGGTTTTATAGCTCAAAAATACCTAGAGAAAATGGCACTCTCACTGTGACTGCAGATCTGACCTGTAAATTGGTCTGTTTTAGTCTCCATGACGACAGAACCTACCATATTGTGAAACTTTCCTTACAAAGCAATAGCAAAAGCATTAGACGGACCCGCCTCCATAAAAGTTATACACCTCATATCAAATGGCGCTCTGCAAACAGCGTCAAACAAGTGATTTAAATGAACAAATGATTTTTTAAAAAGTAAATAAGGATACTCCACCTAAAATCCTTGAAAACGTTTGCCAAAATTATTATGATTTTCATGTCACCTTGGAGATAAACTGTTAAATTATCCTCATTAAGACTTGTATTTCTCCTAACAAGCTGATTTTGTCATTAGGAAGCTGGTTGGGTTCCAGCGATCTGAAAGCAGAGGGACTTATGAGCTGTTGGCGACATGTTTTTGGAGTCTGCGAGAATCCAAACAGACAGCACAGATTGGGCTCCTCCGATTTAGGCCAAGTTATAAAACCGGGCTGTCATTAGCAATAAGTACGGCCAACTTCTGCTCGACAAAGCTTACATGACCCACAAAAACGCTACAGTAGAAATGGGATTAAAACATATACTGTAAATAAATAGTGTTTTAGCAAGTCCCCGTCATTCAGTTATTAGAGTTTACCCAAACTCAACACAGTGAGGTTTCCGTTTTTAGATTTCAACCAAAAATATGAGCTAACAGTACTGCTTGATGGCTTTAGGAGCATCCAGAGCATTCTAGTTATTCACCGTGATGAGTTTATAAGCGCTTTTCACAACTTTTGAGACTATTGTAGAGTATTGCAGCGACAGTAAAGTGAAAAACAACTGTTGATTTTGAACTGAGCTTTGATGGCAGCTGTATTGCTGTGTGTAAAAGAGCAAGCAAGCAAGCAAAGTTTATTTATATAGCACCTTTCACAGACAAGGAAGTCACAAAGTGCTTCACACAAGAATAAAAACAGACAAATTACAGTTATACACAGGAAAAATATACATCACAACAATATACAATCATATCAGTCCCTGAAGAAGTTGCTGTAATTTAAAATGCTTGACCAAATAAAAAAGTTTTCAGCTGGCTTTTAAAAGTATTAATGCAGTCTAGTGAACGCAAAAGGAGTGGGAGATCATTCCAGAGTCTGGGAACAACAGCCTGGAAGGATCGGTCTCCTCTGGTCCGAAAACGAGTGCGAGGAACCATCAGCAGACTCTGATCCACAGACCTCAGTGTGCGAGAGGGTCTGTGGGGTTGGATCAGATCTCTGATATAAGGAGGAGCTTGACCATGCAGGGCTCTAAAAGTCAGCACTAAAATTTTAAACTGTATCCTGTAGGGAACTGGAAGACAGTGGAGAGCGTTAAGAACAGGTGAAATGTGAGCTCTTCTATTTGTGCGGGTCAGAATTCTTGCTGCAGAGTTTTGGATCAACTGCAGCCGAGAGAGCTCCTTCTTGTTTAGACAAGAAAACAAACTATTACAATAGTCTAAGCGCGAAGACACAAAAGCATGAATAATGAGTTCCAGATCATTTTGTGACACAGTTTTTCAAAGTTTGGAAATGTTTCTCAGCTGAAAGAAACAATTTTTAATCAACTGTTTAGAATGATGTTCCAATGACATGTCTTTGTCAAAGACAACACCCAGCTTTCTTAGGCTAGGTTTAACAGACTGGCCTAAAACACCCAAATACTGATTAATCTCTGGAATGGATTCATCTGGGGCAAGAACCAGTGTTTCTGTTTTATCAGCATTTAGCTATAAAGAATTTTCACACAGCCATTGTTTTATCTGCACTAAGCACTTCATGAAGGAGTCTAGCTTGTTGATCTCTGAAAGCTTGAAAGAGCAATAAAGCTGGATATCGTCAGCAAACAGGTGGTAGGACACATCACTAAACTCTCTGATGATCCATCCCAGGGGAAGTAAATACAACAGAAATAGGACAGGGCCCAAAACAGAACCCTGAGGGACCCCACAGAGTAAATTAGCTGATTCTGACATAATTTGGTTTGCCGCAACACTAAAACTCCGACCAGATAAATATGAGGAAAACCACTGAAGAACAGCCCCCGATAGTCCAATCAGCTCCCTCAAACATTTTAACAAAATGCAATGGTCGACTGTGTCGAAGGCGGAGGAAAGATCGAGCAAAACAAGAACTGTGAATTTTCCAGAATCTGCGGACATCAAAATGTCACTAGACACTTTCAGCAAGGCTGTTTCGGTTGAATAATTCTTGCGAAAACCAGACTGAAAAGTGTCATAAAAGTTAAATTTTTCTAAGAATTCAGACAATTGTTCAGAGACCACCTTCTCCAGAATCTTGGAGAGGAAGGGGAGTTTTGAAATTGGTCTAAAATTTCGTAGATCTAAAGGGTCCAAATTAGCCTTTTTCAGTAGTGGCTCTACTATGGCATGTTTAAATTGGCTAGGAAACACACCAGTGGACAGTGAAAGATTTACCATTTTGGTAACCCACGGACCAATGACATCAAACACTTTTAAAAGGAGCTTGCAAGGAAGAACATCAGTTGAGCAAGAGGAAGGTTTCATCTTGGACAACAGAGCAGAGATGTCCCCTAGACTGACAGGCTTAAAAGACGACCATTTGTGGGAAACAGGCTCCACAACATCAGAATTGTCACACAAAGGTGGTGTTATTTTGTCTTTGATCATTTGGATCTTATTTGTAAAGAACATAAGAAATGCATTGCTGTCAGCTTTGCAGAACACAGGCGTAAGTGGAGCTGCAGGACTGACAATAGAATTTATAGTGTCAAACAACACTTTGGGACTTTTCTTATTCAATGTTATCAATTGTCGAAAGTAGTCAGATCTGGCCTTTTCCACCATTTCATTGTAAGATGATACAAGATCCCTGAGGTGTAACCTATGCACCATGAGATTAGTAGCTTTCAACAGACGCTCAGTTTTACAACATTGCCTTTTTAGATTTAGGATATCTTCATTGATCCAATGACACACCTTTTTCTGTGCTAAAAAGTTGTTTTTTACGGGGGCCACCTGATCCAAAATTGATGCACAGTGGCTGCTATAGCAGTTCATTAGGCTGTCGACATCAAAACACTCCACAAACAAATTAGGATCAAACAAAGCAGTGAAACTTTCAGCTGAGTTTGCAGTAATAATGTGCCCTTGAGACTTTACTTTAGAAGGCACAGAGTCTGGAGTAAAGTTCAACTCAAACAAGACACAGCAATGATAGCGTGTGAACATCCTCCACACACAGGTTTGCAATACACAGTCCAAGGGAAAATACCAAGTCAAGAGTGTGACCCTTTTGGTGACTAGGGTCAGAAACATGCTGCTCAAAATTTAAAGTTTCTGTCAAAGTTAAAAGTTCCATTGCAGGACCGGATGAGCAGTCATCAACATGAATGTTAAAATCTCCAAGGATTAAAACATTTTCCAACTTTATTATAGAAGATAAAAAGTCACTAAAATCATTTAAAAAGACAGCAGCAGGGCCAGGCGGGCCATAAACCAAAACACAATAAAATGGAGCTGAAGAGCCAACCTTTATCACATATGATTTGAAAGAACTAAAGGTTTGGGAGTTTATGATTTGTCCTGATACACAACTGCAAGACCTCCCCCACGACGACATGGGCGTGGTTTCCCAATAACAGAGCAGCCGGATGGGCAGAGCTCATTTAAATGAATAAACTCTCCCTCCTTTTGCCAGGTTTCAGTAAGAAACATAAAATCCAGATTTTGTCTAGTAAAAAGCTCGTTCAAATAAAATGATTTATTTGCAACTGAATGGACATTCAGCAGGCAGAGCCGAATCGACGGTGACGTCATGACCGTAGAGTTGCCTGGGCTCAGCGAGATTGGTCGAAGGCACGTCCAGCGGTCACGTGGTTTCCAGCTGACGCGCGAGGGCAGATGTTGGTCAACCGGTGTAAACACAGAAGTACATGATGGCGATGCAGACCGGTGATCACAATCCCAGCACTGCGAAGGAAGGCTCCGTGGCAGTATTCGCGATGATCCGAGCAGGCGATGACTGAGGAAAGGGCGCGCTGCTGCAAATGTCCAGGAGCGGAATCAATCGCAAACACCTTGTGCATTTCCCAAACGAGAGGCTCGTCTATGCTTGACCTGGAGTCCAGCCCTCGATCCCCTTTTCCTCTGCTTTCTCCTTTTCCCCGGTGTTCGGGACAGCAACAGGACTTCAGGTGAGTCGGGCGCGCAGACAAAGGGTGGAGGAAAAGTTTGTTTGTATCGGTCCCATGTGTCAAACAGGGATTCCATAGACTCTTTAATGCGAAGAAGACAGTCACGATCATAGATCCGTACAGCAGAAACACATTCATTTGTCAATCGGACTGATATGATCGCATATGTCGTAATTAATCTGCGTAACACCAGACGAGCAGTGGCGTGGCCAAGCACAGGCGCCATGCTGCCTACTACCAAGGAGATGATGAAGGAGCTATAATAATCAATTTATGACGGTGGTCAAGAGGCCACCGGCGCCTCCATTGTCTGAGGAAACTGTCCTTTTACTGTGTAGACAGAACCATGATGACACTGTTCTATAAAACGTTTATGGAATCAGTTTTAAAGGGGAACTCAGGTCCATTGCTAGAGGTGGCTGAATTCTGCCAGAAGCCAAAAAACGGCACAGATCAGTGTTGCCTCGGTGGAGATCTCGCTGTGGCAGTGAGTCTGTCAAGGCAACAAACTAGTGTAGTGATGTGGGCAAGTTCTTAATTTCCAAGTAAAACGCCAATTTGCTTCACACTGAAGAAGCTTAACACCACTTTAACCCATCTTACAACAGCCACGAGTCTAACAAACAAAACGCTCTGCCTGGTTCACTCATTAGTGTCTGGAAACGTTAGAAAACAACTTCAGAAGCAGCCTTAGCATTACATTTGACGATTGCAAAAGCCCAAAAGATTCGATTGTCGACTCCAGCGGCAGCGAAAGGCTCGAGCCGCCAGAAGCAACAAGTGAAGATCGACTACTGATGGTGAAGAAGAAGAGAAACTGAAAGTTGTTGAAAGAAAATGGTTCGGAAATGTATTTTTTAGCGTTTTTCAAAAAATATAATTCACTCGTAAATAAATAGGATTAGAAATGACATCGGCGATCGAGTCTTTTGGGCTTTGGCATTTGTGCAGTGGAAAATCAACAAAGGCTAAGGCTGCTTATAAAGTTGTTTTATAACGTTTCCAGACACTAATGAGTGAACCAGGCAGAGCGTTTTGTTTGTTAGACTCGTGGCTGTTGTAAGATGGGTTAAAGTGGTGTTAAACCTCTTCTGTGTGAAGCAAATTGGCGTTTTACGTGAAAGTTAAGAACTTTCCCAATTCACTACGTTAGTTTGTTGCCTTGACAGACTCATTACCACAGCGAGATCCACGCCAAGGCGACACTGATCTGTGCCATTTTTTGGCTTCGGACAGAATTCGAGCACCTCTAGCAGTGGACTTTAGCTTCAAATGTGCCAGAGTTCAACTTTAACCTTTTTCATTAGTCTCATGGTTTGGGAGCATCTCTGCTAACAACAAGAACTCCCTGAATCAGTTGGATAAATGGGCGAGTTTAAGGTGATTGTCCATCCTCAGAACAGCCTGGACTCCCTGTGCTCAGGACAGTCACAGCGGATGTCCCAGAATATTCTAAATGACGTGCAACATCCTCTAAATTCAGAGTTTCAGCTGCTTCGCTCTGGTTAGAGGCTTTTAGTCCCAAGATCAAGAACAAATCATTTTAAAAGGAGTTTCATTCCAGCTGCCATCCCATTTATGAATAAAATGCAATCTACTGTATTTATCTATCATGTTTTTGATACAGTATTTATTTACTGTGATTTTTAGTGAGATGAATTAATTTATTTATGGAACAAAACCATTCTGCACTGGAGCACTGCAACACTTTTATTGTGCATAATGTGGATGAATATAATGTGAAATGTGGAACCGACCTCTCAAATCTGCGAAACAAATTTATCTATGAATAAAGCGACCTAACCTAATCTAACATGCTAAACTAACATGCTAACGACACACTTCCTGATTATCAATAAAATGTTTTCTAATCAGATGCAGACGGTACACAGCGGACTACTTTTGACCTCAAGTTGGGGAAAAAATTGTAATTTGACTTCAAAAACGCCGAGCATATCTATTCCCATATCTACAGGGTAAAGTGTTTCCAAGATTCAGATTTAATAACAGAGAAAATACTTTCCACAACCTTGACCAAAGCTTTTAGTCTACAATCCGTGGAGTGAGACTGTCAGTCAGGTATTTAGACATAAATCCCTGTAACTGATTTCTTCCCACGTGTTTGAGCAGACAACAAATCTCCAGGCATGTTTTTGCTGAGGTAACATTATAAAACAGCCCACGGGAATCAATTTGGCATAATATAGACTCTTCAAAAGTCAAGTTTGCATAATGTCTCCTATAAAAGCGCTATATGACATCAAAGGTGTAGCCATTATAAAAACACTATGAAATCCAACACATTTTCAGCAATCTCATTCTTCCCCAGAGAAATGTCACGTCTCAGCACGGCTCTTCTTTCTCCCGCGGCTTCAGACCAAATCAAAGCGCTCACGGCCACTTTTCTGTAATGACGCTGGCTTTATTGGAAGTCCTTTGTTATTAACCGGAGTCTTAGCATTACTTAACCTGGGGTCCTTGGGCAGCCGGGCCTTGGCTCGAGTCCACGCTCTCCATTAAAAGTGCACTAAGACAGATGATGTGACCTTTAGGCTGCTTATTAGGCCTTTACTCAAGCCTCTGCTGCAACACCGCAATATTTTAGATCAGAGGCCGGAGCTACGGGGCAGAGAGAGGAGAGGGAGGAGTGTTTGGACTCTGTTTGGCCTTGGGAAATACTCTGAACTCAACAAAAAACTGCTCGGGCTTGTCATAAAAGGTGCACTATGGGACTTTTCTGTGGTGGGGTGGTCAGGTATATGCTTGTTTCCATGGAGATGTTAGATAGATAGCGATAGATATAGACAGACAGATAGATAGACATACATACATACATATTTGAGTTGTTTTTTAACACAAAAAGCGTTATTTTAACTATTTGAAACTTAAATGGGGGTTTGAGTTGGGGTTATTTGCCAGAGTTGATATGGTTGAAGTTAATTCCACTTCCTCTAGTGTTATTTTGTCACCTCACACCCACCACTTCAAACTCCTGCCAGAGAAGACCAGTTTGAACCAGTTTTGTACATAATTTCATCTTAAATAAACTAAAACAAAGTGTCAAAATAAAACATCTCTCTGTGTTGTTTAGCTAAATCAAGATAACCCTACAAAGTGTTATACGTTTTCCCTCAAAATGTGAATATAACTCTTGATTTTGGGGTTAAAACAGGAACTTTGGTCCAGTGTTACTTCATTAACATTTCCAAAAACATTAAATTTAACGCTAGAACAGATTGGACTCATATAAACCCTGAGAAAATGTTAAAATTTATTCTGTGAGAGTCACTTTTAACACTCCACTTTTTGCTGTGTACATACAGACAAACACACATACATACAGACAGACAGAAAGCCATACATACATACAGACAGACAGACAGACTTATAGATACTTTCTTGATCCCAAAGGAAATTCAATTTTTGGCAGCAGCAACAATGAAACAAACATAATGTAGCGTTGGAGGCAGGAAAACACCAGCTTGACGGTAAAACGTCTGTTTAATGAAAATAGCTGTTGGCCACAGCCACGCCGAAAAACTCAATACAACATAGATCATCACCCTCAAATCTATGGTTAGACCCCCAAAAAACATTGCACCCCTAACAAAAACACCTCACGTTACCCCGGCAACCCCAAAATCACAAGAACTTTAGCATAACATAACATTAGTGACTCGCTACAATAATATACAGTCCATCATTATTGAGATGTATCTCTGTATGGTGTTAAAGGTGTCTGTTGCACATTATGGGTGTTGATGTTGTATTATTATTATTTTATTTTTATTTTTTTCTGTGAGCAGCCTTGCCTCTCCACAGATCTGATCTGTAACATGGCCTGGTGGAGTCATCTGCTTTTCTCCTTGGATATAATCAAGTTTAACACCATATTGTGGAACACTCAATCTTAAGAATTCTCCAATCTCCTATCCTATTCTATGACAAATGAGGACGGTTGGCACAGCGATTAACAAAATAAATAAATAAATAAAATTATACTTTTCGAATGGGAAAAAAATCATGTTAAAAATGTTGCATATAACAGGGATATGAAATTCACAAATAGCACATTGATTATGGGAACAAACAGTTTCATTTTCAGGCTTGCCTCTCCACAGGCCCGATCTGTAACTTGGCTTGTGGTTGTCAATGGGTTGTCTCCATGGAGATATGCAAGTTTAATGCCACTGATGAACATTCTATCCATGGGAATCCATTATTTAAAAAAAAAAAGTGCAAAAAAGTCCACAGTGGCAACAGTAATTAACGATTTAAAACTAAATAGTATCTTTTAATAGGAAAAGGTCCTGAAAATGTTGCAGAAAACAGGAAACTGAAACATCTCTATGGAAACAGTTACAAAATGAACCTAAACTCCAGCAATACACAGATGACAAACCTGACATACCTTTTGCAGACGTCTTAACCACCCAATTAACCAAAGTCATCAGGAGATCAAAGTCACTAATGAGATTCTACTGACGCTGTTATTCACAGAGAAGTATGAAATTTGAAAACAGCACGACTTCATTAATTTAATTGTTAACACCGGGGTTATGAGCTCATTAACCGACAGTGCGACAACCGACAGTGTGAAAATATACTACAATTCATCATTCAAGCCAGTCTTATATGTGGAGTAAATATTAAAGAAAAAGAAATAAATCATGTAAAACTAAATTAATTAAAAGCTCAGTTTCTTGACGCTTCTTGAGAGAGGTTTATACAAGTCGATGGCGGTAAGGTGGGGTCTTGTTGAAGCCGCCGACGCCCAAATTAAGGTGGACAACGGCAGAACTTGATCCAAACGGGAATCAAACCTCAGATCTTCAAGCTGGGAGACCACTGAGCTGTTTTCACCCATTATATTGTATAAAGTCAAAACTCTTCCATTCACTTTTTGCCGTCTGTATCCTGTCTTTGCGGTGAAATGGCAGAGGGAGTTCTATCCGCTCTGACGTCTACCTCAAATTACACTGAACGGTGCATTCTGAATGTAACCTTTGAAATCGCTCACAATTCTCCAGAGTTTATTTTAGCGAGATAAATGCCAAATTCACCCCAGTAACCGCAGCGGCTATTTGCCATAAAGAGTAGGGTTTAGAACACAACCTTTGCAACGGTTTATATAAGAAAAGAAGTACAGTTTGCCTTATGTAAAACTGTTATAGCCGCCGCTGCCTACAGACAATGTGGGTGAAGTGTTTTGCCTCAAGTCATGACGACAGAATCTGGTTCAAGTGGGAATCGATCCTCGGACGTTTGAGTTCCGGGACCAGTGCTTAATGCTGTTTTCTCATCACAAACGTACCTAGAGTTGTGTTTTAATTCATTCACACATCTTTAATACGCACAAATCCTGCATGTTTAGGCTTTTTTTAGTTCTTCTCTCCAACTGAAAACACTCGGTTCCACGTTTTGAGGTCATGTGGTAATAGGCTCTACTGTTTAAGTCACAAACTGCATGTTTTAATCGTACTTAATTTGTTTATGTTGGTGTAAGGCGATCTTGGGTGTCCAGAAAGGTGCCTAATAAATAAAATGTATTATTGTTATGATTGTTAAGACATTTGGAAAGATGCAATGACAACTTCAAGAGGCTCTTTTCATGGTAGTAAGTCTGACAAAATGTAGGAAAAATGAGAAAATGCCCCGGTTTTCTTCATCTAAATGTCACTGCAGTGTTCCATTATGTTCGGTGAATGGACAATTCCAATCATACCTCAGTTTTCATCATTTCCGCACTGACGCACGACTCCGAGCGCACCGGGTACATGCGATTAGAAAAGACGAGGACGCCGAATTCAAGATGACGCCAAACAGCACATACGTATGCAGGCTTCACGATCACATTTACAGTGGTCCCTCGTTTATCACGGGGGGTTACGTTCTAAAAATAAGCCGCGATCGTCAAAATCCACGAAGTAGTCAGCTTTACTTTTTACAATTAATATATATGTTGGCTGTAAAACCTCTCCGCGATCTGAGAGGGAAGCGGGTAGTTACGGGTAGGTGTTGGCGCTGTTTCTTATTCTTAGTTTTCTTATTTTATTCTCGTCTCTCCGTTAGCCAATCAAAACGCAGAACACAATGCGCATTCATAAAGTGTAAAAAAAAAAAAATTGCACAAAACAAAATCTACAAAACAACAAGGACGCAAAAGGTGAACCGTGATATTGTGAGGGACGACTGGACTTCACTTGGTCTTATCACAGTCGGTCGGCGAGTCCAGCGTCACGAACGACACCGGAAGTCGCCATCGCATGTTTCCGAACGTGGTTTGTGACGTAACGTGAATAGACCCTATACAGGAAACGCTTCACCCATTCACCTTCACAATGATTATTTGGATAATTTCAGTCCTGGAATTGCTGCACAAAATGTAAACGGGAGCTGTTAACTTGTAAAACTATTTCTTCAAGACATCACAAGGTGGAACAGAGCGTTTTGAGCTCTGGAGATGCAGACAGACTGTTGATAAAGGATCACTAAAACATGTTTGAATGAAAAAAAACACGACTCCAGGTCTGTTTTTGAGGACGTAACGACATTATAACATGGTTTAAATCTCACAAGAGTCCATTTTGGGTAATATCGGACCTTTAAATAGAACCACATTGACCAATACACATTTTAAAACATGGTCAGTTCCAAAAAGATTTCATTTGAACCGTCAGATGCCCTCCCTACGCCTCCACTACCAAAGCCTGATCTGTATTCTCCCTTAAATCAAACCCTTCACCACTGTTGCACTGTGCAGGCCTTTGTCACAAGTCTTTTCCTGAGCGCTTTGTCAGACGCTTTGACATGTGGGTCGTCACCTCTGAACCGGATCTGAACCCCACCCCCTGCCCTTTCCGCCCACCGCTCCTCCCCTGCGGACAGAGCAACCGTCACAGAAAATGTCCCCAAATCCCCGAGGAACGCCAGGGCTAATTCCGAAAATAATTGAGAGAGCAGTGACTTCGGTGAACTCGTCCTCACACCGCGGTTAGCCTTTTCCTCAACCTCGGCGCTCTATTAGATCTGATACCGCGGCGCTATCCGGCTCTTTGTCTGGGTGGAGACTTCTGAGGCTGCAACAATCTCCTCGGTGAACAAAAAGGATTAGAAGAGATTACTAACGCGCCCATATATATCTGAGAAAAGCGCCGTCTTCTCCGGGTTTTGGTATAACTCTATTCCGGCCATGACTTTGCTGGTTTTACGGAAGATTTGACCGAGTTCAGGTAGTGTCCGTAAAAGAATATGTCTGTATTTTAAAAAGGGAAAGATTTGCATTGAGGGTTGAGCTGGTTTGGAGGTTCAGTGTATGGATAATGTAGTAAGACATCGCTGGATATACTTTTTACCAATGTTTTGTGCTGTTAATCCCACAAAAATGTATTGGTTTGACAACTGAAAGCGAAAATAAGGAATAGTAATTTGGTTGGTTTAATGAAACAAAGTTGATTCACTGTTCAAAAATAACATAACTATATATATGACCATAGCAAGTATATGGAAAACAACAAAATAGTGTAAATAAATAGTGTTTTAGCAAGCTTCCGTCATTCATTTATTTGAGTTTACCCAAATTTAACATCGTGATTTCTAAGTGAGGTTTCCATTTTTAGATTTCAACCAAAAATATGAGCTATCAATACCAAGTTTGATGGCTTTAGGAACATTTTAAAAGTGCTGTACCTGATATTTACTGTCTTAAAAACAAAAAACAAACAAACAAAAAAAAGAAAAGTTTGCAGTCGTCCAACAAAGTTCAGAACATCCTAGTTATTCACCGTGATGAGTTTATAATCGGTTTTCGCAACTTTCGAGACTATTGTAGAGTGTTTCTGCAGAGGTAAAGCTAACAACAACTAACATGCTAACCACGCAGTTGCTGATTATCATTAAAATGCTTTCTAATCGGATGTAGATGGTACGCAGTGGACTTCTTGGGACCTCGAGAGCTGTGGAAAAATGTGTAATGTTTATGTCAAAAACGCCAAGTATATCTATTTCCATATCTACAGGGTTTAGTGTTTCAAAGATTCAGATTTAATAACTGAGAAAACGTCTTCCACATCCTTGATCAAAGCTTTTAGTCCAGAATCCGTGGAGTGAGATCGGCAGCCCTGTCACAGTCAAGTATTGAGATGTAAACGAGTCCCTGTACCTGATTTTTTCCCCCCTGTATTTGGGCAAACAAAACACAACTCCAGGTACAAAACATACTGATGTATGTGTTGCAAACTTGAATTTTTTGTAGCATTTAAAACTCAATAATATGTTTTTTTAAGGTCCTGTACCCAATTTTCCCCCATATTTATGCAAAATGTGTCTGATATTGAAGATATTGTACAAGCAACTCTTAATAAATCCGGTATGTCATCTGCATCTAAGTACAATGCATTTTATTGTCCATTAACCAGGAAGTGTATGGTTAGCATGCTAGTTGTTGTTAGTTTTACCGTCAAGGCAAAACTTCGCTCCCCGGCGTTCTGTAAAATAAGTGAGGAATAACTTTGGACCACCGCAAACTGTTTAAGCAGATTCATTCTGTTTTTCACATTTTAAACACGCTTTTAATTATCTCGAAATACCAGAATTTGCATTTTACTATTTATTAATGTTCATTTATCAAATCAGTGGGCGTAAACTATTGTCCAGTCTTTACTTTACATTAAATTGAGAATTATCTCCTTCAAGCTAAGATCAGCCAAGCACAATGATTGCAGTACACCATTTGTATGCAGCAAACTTTCCGTATAATTTTGTATATTCGTCCATTTTTAAACACAAAATCACAACAGCTCATCTTGCTGTAATGAACAAAACTGTTAATTAACCAACATTAAATTAGAAAATGGGTAGACAGTGTAACAGCAACATAGAAAACAGTGTCTTTCCCCCGCAACATATCGTATAAGCAGCTCTCGAGGTAACAAGTCTGTTTCCTGCTGTCTGCATCTAGTTAGAACGCATTTTATCATTCAGCACTGAAGTGCACGGTTAGCATGCTAGCTGCTGATAGTTTTAGTGTCATGGCAAAACTACGCTACCCTCCACTCTGTTGTAAAAAGCACTTAAAATTTCATCGCTGTGAATAATTAGGACGCTCTGAATGCCTAAGGTAAGTGAGGATTAACTTTGGATCAAACTGTTTAAAATGAACCAGTTCTCGTTTTCATGTTTTAAAGACAGTAAAAATGATCGGATTGATGTAAAATAAATAAATAGCACCCATATTATGTTTCGTTAACTAATTGGAACCAAATGGGAGTCCGTAATATAGCTGTCTCACTGTTAATGTTGCGCGAATAAAACATTACGTTCGAGTCAGCCCTAGTTGTGTACAAACTCCCACAACCGCTGAGAAATGAACTTATTTCTGCACCAGTGGACATGTTCTGCCACTGTAGCTTCACTTCTGCGTGGCTAAATGACACATGCACTTTACTGATATGGGAGAACAGCAGTTACAACCCGGCCGTAAAAGAGAATATATATCCGGTCTGAGTCGTCCTTCTGCTGAGGCCGGAGACACTTGAAAAGCGCCGCCTTGCACTGGGGGGATTTGCGAACCCACCAAATTAATTGCATCCGTCCCTCTTTCTTTAATACATTTGGTGTGTCACATTAACACGCCACATTTCAGACACACTTACAATTTAGAGTATTATTAAAGTGCAGTTTGACAGGGCCAGATGTTTAATAAAATGTCAGCTGAAAATCCGAGAAGCGTTTCAGAGCCTGTTCCGGTGAACGAGGAGAAGTGGCAGTGATAATGGCTCCAATTAATGTAATGTAATGTTGTTGCTTTGTCTGGTGTGCTTCACTGTTTGACATTAAACTGTCTCCGTGACGATAGATGACTTTAATTCGCTACTGTGGAATTTTCCAGGGAAAGCAATGACTTCTCCACGGAGACAATGCAAATGTAAATAGTGTACGGGTGTGGTGACTGAGGTTCAGTGGGACTAGTTTTGTGTAATTATTTAATGGATGAATGATTGCATTAACTTCCGAGACTATTGTAGACGGTTGCTGCGGCAGTAAAGCTAACAGCAACTAGCATGCTAACCACACACTTCCTGATTACCAATAAAATGCTTTCTAATTGGATGTAGATGGTACCATAGACCATATATATAAGTGGACTAAGCTATCCCGTTAGCCGCGGCGTGCCAAACAGGAAGCGCTCCAGGAGGCTCTTCCGGCTCCTTATCTCCCTTTTCCCCATTGACTTACATTGAGATCTTATCGTCCCTCTCTCTGTAACTCCTGCACTGAGCCTCGTCATTTTGGTCTTAAAATGTTCGTATGAATCCGCTCTACATGATCCTGAATTTTTTTCGCTATTTTGTCCGTCAAAAAAAACCCTGTTCATAACACAGAGCCTGGCTCCAGATTTGCCCCTGTAGCCGTTAGCATCGCAAGCCTCATTTGAGCGGCGCTAAACGCTATGGGTGACATCACACTCACTTAGTCCACTTCTTTTATACAGTCTATGGATGGTACGCAGCCGACTTCTTGTGGCCTCAAGAGCCGTGGAAAAATTTGGCATGTACGCCGTTTAGGTCATCAACCTGTCCAGAGACTGAAGGTGGAAACAAGCAATTTTGCTATAACCTGGCACAAACATACACCCCACGTATTTTTTTACTTTACGTAACTTTTTTTGGTAAAACAAAATAAACAGTATAGTCTAACAATTCTCTAATAATACAAATTAAATACATTAAATACTATAATCACCCGCTACAG
Organism: Odontamblyopus lacepedii; assembly: GCA_034769755.1. Taxonomy (NCBI): domain Eukaryota; kingdom Metazoa; phylum Chordata; class Actinopteri; order Gobiiformes; family Gobiidae; genus Odontamblyopus; species Odontamblyopus lacepedii. The sequence continues at coordinate 31,871,765 of CM068361.1, forward strand.
AATCACTTCACCATTCTTCCCTCAGGATGGCGGCACAGGGCGCTTAGGTGCTGGACATTTTTGAACTGCCTATTGTAATGTGTCTGTGTCTGTTGTGCTGTGTTGTCATTGTATATATCAAAGGAGCTCCGTGTATGTGAAAGTGAATCTCCCCATGAGGACAATAAAGTCTAAAGTCTTAGACATAAGAAACTACTAAAGGTACAACAAGGCAACTAAATGCAATAATGACACAGCATTAGCGTATTTGGTGCGTTGCTTGTATGCCCTATCAGAACACCTCATTTTACTTGGTTTTCTGAAAAATAACTCCAGGCCCCGACCGTAAAGGACCTCCTTGGATTCTGGCCCATTTATTACGTGGGGGGGGGACCCGGGCCAGGTTACGGAAGGACCGCGTCAGGCTTCATTACGGTTCTGAGTGTCGGGACGGGCCCGGAGGTGCACCTAAATAGGCTGTCGGGTGACCGCGGGCGAAAGGATTGGCGCAAATCTCCACGCCTCAAAGAGCTGAGCGCAGTCATCGCCTGATCTCACCTTGTGGACACCCTCCTCTGCTCAGCGTCCCGTCCCCAGAGGCGCGGGACGAACAGTTTCCCGGCTGTCCCATCGCAGTGCCGTGGGCAGAGAGAGTCGGGTCCGGAGAGCTAATAGTGCAAGTGTTTTCTAATTTTCTCCCCACTGACATGTATTCACGGCTGTTGATCTCTCTCTCTGTGCGTGTGAGCGAGTATGAAAAAAAAAAGAGGCGGAATCATTTTGTGGCTCTCGTTTTTCATTCTTTTGTGCTGCACCACAGTTTGGTTTATGTGTGGGAGATACTGCAAGCAGGTCCTCCACTAGAAAAGTTACAAAGTTACACCTTTAAATGGCCTGTGCCTGTTTTTCCCCCCATGTGTTTAAGCAAAGTCTGTTGTGCCCCAGTACAGATATAGTACAGCACTACATCTGTGCTGTGCTGTGTGGAGGTGACAGTAGGTCATCTGTGTGCTGTCTGCATCTAACACTAGGGATGGAATAATCACAAAAATATTGTGGTATCGTATCGTCAAAGGTCTCGCAATAAAATCGAGGGCCATCACAATATATTGAATCACAAGTCTCTTTGCTGAAATTCGTAGTTTTGGTGCAGCGTGAGCTAAAAGACAGCGGGAACTACATAGACCATGATCCTTTGCTCCATTTCAGTGCAGACTACATGAAGAAATAACTTTTCTAAGCACTGAAATCTTCATTCTGTGGATTATGACAGAACTAAAGGGTTTTCAGAAGTAACATATTCACAAAATCTTGCAGTAAATATCATATTGTGAGATGCATATGATGAAAATATCGTACCAAGAGATTTAGATATTGTTACCTCCCTATCTAATAGTACAGTTAGTAAAGTTAGAAATTATCCAATAATCAGGAAGCTGCAAAAATCCCCCTCCTTAAAACTAGATAAATACACTTGTTTCAAGTTAAAATGCTCTAGAAACAAGTGAACTATATCTAGGCCTTCATAAATCCCAAAATAAGATAAATTCACTTATTCTAAGCAATAATCGAAGTTTTAAATTATCTAAAAATCAGGCATAAACACTAATTCTAAGAATAAATTAAGATGAACATTTTTAAAATTAGAATATAAAGCTTGTTATTGATTGTTTTATTCTTGATTTTAGTTAATGAATCTTAATGAAATTCTTTATTTCCTTATATTAAGACTAATTACCAATTTGTTACATATTGACAAATTGCAGCGCTCACTTCAAATTTTTAAATCTTTTAATCTTTCCATCTGACAAACAGAAGGTACAGAGACGATACTGTACAATTTCAGTTCAGGATTGACTGATTTACATTCATGTCATAAACAATGTCTGTCAAAGTCTTAAACACCATCTTAACACTTATTTTCTTGAAATAAGCTTAGTAATCTTACTTTAGCAGCCATTTAATAAATATCCCTTTAAACAAGATAAATAAGATTTTCTGTCTAGATTTAAGAGAATAAATTTAGGTTAGTTTTATGAAATTTGCAGTGCACAAAATTTATATTAATAAATTAATAGGAAGACGGTCCAACTCTGAACTCCTAAAACCCTGGGACCCGGACAGTGGACCCGTTTGTCCCCCTCTGCTACTGCCCTGGTCACTGTTATGGACTCACTGGTACCAGAAAACCCACCACCACCACCACCACAGCAGCAGGAATATCCACCTCCACAGCTTCTCCATCTCTTCCTTAACAATCTTCCAGAGCAACAGTGGCTTGAGGTCTGCAGCCACGGCAAAGCAACTCTGCCTTGTAATTCCCCTGTACTTTCCATCATAAACACATCTTAAACTCTTCTAAACGCAGTCGCCAGCGGTGAAATGACACTTTATGTTAAGTTGTTATTAAAGTCTGACAGTGCAACAAAGTGCTCAGATGCAGAAAAGCACCAGACATCAATCATTCCCGCTGCTCCCCATTGTTTTATTATAGACTTAGGCCGTGCTTAGACAGTCCATTTTACACCCGCTGAACTGGCCACTTGTGCTCAAAAGCTGTTATTAAGTCATTAGACAAAGGAATTAGCCCCGTCTCGCAATCAATGCTCGACAGTTGTGTTGCCAAGAAGTGAAGCGAAGTGCTAAAGTACCTGTGCATTGTGTAACATTCCTGGTGGAGGGTCCGTCAAATGCTTCTCTCCGTGTTATTGCGTCGCCTGGAATGTTTCACAGTGTGGTGCTAAACCTTTCTATCTCCATGGAGACCAAACCAGACCAGGTTACAGGTCAGATCTGTGGAGGGGCGACCCCGTTCATAGCCATAGTGCCTGTTTTTCTAGGTATTTTGGAGCAATAAAACCACCTGTAATTGAATAAATGTAAAGTAGAGCTGTTTAATGTCATACTGTGGGATATTCCAGACAGAGCAATGACATTTCCATAGAAACAAGCAGGTTATGGACCCCCAGTGCACCTATAACCAATTTTGTTTGGGTTTTTTTTTTAGCAAAAGTTGTCTTGGCCCAGTTGGTTAAAGTTAAAAAATTCAAACATTATTTGATTTTCTATATTTGGATACATTGATACTAAAAAAGAAAAAAGAAAAACTCTTTCTTTAGACAATATAGAATGTGAATTTCAGCATTTAAGGTGCACTGTGTAACTTTTCTGCCTGGGATGTTCCAGGGTATGGCATTAACCCCTTAACGCCGTGTGTCACAAATATGCAACAAACCCAAATTTCTATTTTAGTTTTAATTTTTGCTATAGTCAAATCAATAATCTCAACTTAATTTACCATCTTAAAGACACAAACACACACAAAACATTTTTTAAATATATATATACATCTATATAAATTCAGGCGTTAAGGGGTTACACAAATATAGCTTGTATTTCTTCTATTGCGGGTTTTTATGTCTCAAAACGCCCGCAAAAAACTTTAAATACCAAATAAGAGTCAGGTTACAATTAACCGTCCCCTTTAAATGCTGGTTGCAAGTGTATGTTTGGATAAATAACCAGTGGAAGACAGAAATTCCTTCTGCAACAACAGGACACAGGACTGATGCTCACGTCGTCTCTACAGAAACAAACTTTAAACCACATAGGCTCATTTGCATAAATTAAAAACGTGTAAAATCCCTCAGTCGTTCAGGTAGAATCCACGGCAAAGGAGAGAATTAAAATGTGTCAACTGGACAAAGTTTATTTGGTCGAATACGTTTCACAGCTGCTTCTTCAGTTCTGGTCAGAATGCTGGAGGACACGGCCTTAAATCTGCCTGGAAGGGAGGAACTAGCTACTATGAAATTACTCTGAAACTACTCTGAAACGTATTCGACCAAATAAACTTTGTCCAGCTGACAAATCTGAATTCTGGGTGAGAGAATTCTGAGGATGTTCTACATGTAGTTTCCACAGTGACACAAAATACATATTAGCAAACACTGCCAACAATGTCTTAAAATACCGTCAATTAACAAATATGAGCTCGGTTTCAATTAAGCGTCAGGTCAGGTCCCCTTTAAACACCGGGTGCAGGTGAATATTTTGATAAATAACCGCCGGTTCCAAGTAAAGGCAGAGTCTAATGTATGCGCTGAAAGACAGAAGTCGTGCTGCAACAACAGGACACAGGACTGATGCTCACGTCGTCTCTACAGAAACAAACTTTAAACCACATAGGCTCATTCGCATAAATTAAAAACGTGTAAAATCCCTCAGTCGTTCAGGTAGAATCCACAGCAAAGGAGAGAATTCAAATTTGTCAGCTGGACAAAGTTTATTTGGTCGAATACGTTTCGCCGCTCGTCCAAGCTATTTCTTCAATGCTGGAGGACACTGCCTTAAATCTGCTACTATGAAACTACTCTGGAACTACTCTGAAACGTATTCGACCAAACAAACTTTGTCCACTTGACAAATTTGAATTCTCTCCTTTGCCAAAACTAAAAGTGCTGAAAAAAGCAGCCGTTTGTTGTTTCAAATGAACTCGCCTACGTCTGCACAGAAAGTCGCCTAAATTATAGTCAAACTGGTTAAAAGAATTTGAGTTCCATATTTTCCCAATTTTTCTGAGCAAGATTTTTGTGAGGAAGGAATGAATCGCCCCAAATCGCCGCCTGGTCTCAAATAAACGCCTGGTCTGTGAAGTGATTGAAACAAATAAACGTATTCTTATTTGGTATTTTGCGGTACATTAATAACGTGAGCGGGCCCACTTCTCCACAGATCTGACCTGTAACTTGGGCTGGTGATGTCTGCTTGTCTCCATGGAGATAGTTTGATTAAATGCCGTACTGTAGAACATTTCAGGAACAAAAAATACATGGATAGAGAGAATGTTATAAAGTTAAGAAACGTTACACTGTGAAATATTCCAGACAAAGCAATAACATAATAACATCAGCATGGAGAAGAGCATTTGACATACACCCTCCACCAGAAAAAGTTACACAATACACCTTTAGGAATAAACGAAAGCTGTAGTTTTGGCTTCCTCACCTGGGTTTCTTCATCATTTCTTTGTCATTTCTTCATCATTTCGTTGTCATTTCGAGAGGCGAGCATCAGTTAAAGTTGAAGTGTGTGATTGAATCTTGTTTGGGGAAAGAGGACAAGTAATGGTTTTAATGCCACTTTTGTGGGTGATCACTCAAGCAGATTCAATTTTGGAGCTGCATAAGACATTAGCAGGAGCATCTCATTTGTTTTGTACGAGGGAATTCAGGGCTTTTGAGGTAACAACACAAAAAAGACTGGGTTTAACTTTTGATTTACACTGATTTCTTATTCTGTGATTGTTTGAGGTAAAAATGTGGTTTATTTTGACATTTTTATTGCATTTTTAGCCATTAATAGGTGTGTTTTTTATTGACTTGCCTGAAATGTTTCACAGTATGGCATTAAACTCATCTATCGCCATGGGGACAAGATTGATTTTAACTTTTGACTAAACAGATTTATTACTTTGTGATTGTTAGAGGTTAAAATTAGTTTATTTTGACATTTTTATTGCACTTTAAGTATTTAATGGGCTTGTCTCCATGGTGATGTTATTGCCTTACCTGGAATGTTTCACAGTATGGCATTAAACATCGCTATCTCCGTAGAGACAAGATTGGTTTCAACCTTTTTGTTTAAACTGATTTCTTAAGAATGCTAGAAGTTAAAATGCAGTATTTTTATTACGTTTTTAGCTATTAAAAGATACAGAGTGTAACTTGTCTCCATGGTTATTGCTTTGCTAAGAATGTTACACAGTATGGCATTAAACAAAGCTATCTCCATGGAGACAAAATTGGTTTCAACCTTTTGATTTAAACTGATTTCTTCAGAATATTAAAGGCTAAAATGCTGTATTTTTATTAACTTTTTAGTCATTAAAAGATGTGCAGTGTAACTTGTCTCCATGGTGATGTTATCGCTTTGCCTGGAATGTTTCAAAGTACGGCATTAAACTTGTCTGTTACCATGGAGACAAGATTGGTTAAACATATTTTTTATGGATATTACAGGTTCAAATGTACTTTTTTGACATTTATGATTAACTTTTCAGTAATTTAAAAGGTACATGGTGTAACCTGTCTCCACGGTGATGTTATTGCTTTGTCTGGAATGTTTCACAGTATGGCATCTCAATTATCTATCGCCGCGGAGACCAGACTGATTCAGCCTTTTGATTTAAACACATTTCTTATGAATGTTACAGGTTAAAATATAATCTTTTTGACATTTTTGAGGAACATTTTAAGAATTAAAAGTTGCACAATGTGACTTGTCTCCATGGTGATGTAATTGCTTTGCCTGGAATGTTTCACAGTATGGCATTAAACGTATCTATCGCCATGAAGTTTCAACATTTTGATTTAAACAGATTTCTTAAGAATTTTACAGGTTAAAATCTAGTTTATTTTGTCATTTTTCTTAACTTTTTTTTATTAATTAAAATGTACATGATGTGGCTTGTCTCCATGGTGATGTTATTGCTTTGCCTGGAATGTTTCATAGTAAGGCATTAAACTCATCTACTCCATGAAGTTTAAACCTTTTGATTTAAACAGATTTCTTAAGAATGTTACAGGTTAAAATCTAGTTTATTTTGTCATTTTTATTAACTTTTATTAACTTAACTTTTATTAATAAAAAGGTGCACGATGTAACTTGTCTCCATGGTGTTTCTCTTTTCCTGAAATGTTCCACAATATCCACAATATCCACGATATCGGATGTAGCACAGAACTGAAGACTTGGATGAGCGTTAAAAAAAGTTTATCCGGTTGATAGACACCGATTTTCTTTGGCTATGTTCCACAGTACGGCATTAAACTTTAAATCTCCATGGAGACAAGTCAGATATGTAGGAAGACGACCCTTCCTACATATCTGAATGCATATATTTGATCTATTTTTTTTCTTTTTTGCCATAAAACACTAGTAATTCAATAAAAGCGAGATAAAACGTACTTTGGAACATTCCAGGACAATCTAACGTCTCCATGAGGACAAGAAGGTAGCAGAAAAGTTACAGAAGTTTGTTAATATATCTTGATAACACCTTGATAACATTTGTGACTTTTCTAACTTGATAATAAAACAATGTGAAGCTGTTGGCATGTTCTGATTATCGGGTTATAATTACGCAGTTGACGCTGGTTTGATTCCTCACTTCAATTATCAGTTGCCCGAGTTATCCAGCAGTTATATCAGACTATTTGCTCCATGTTCACATCTCCTCCCTCCTTTCTATAGCTGTCGTCAGTTCGTGTTAGAATTAGAATTAACACGTTTTCTCTCTCCTTCATGTCTGTACTTTTGTTAGCTGCACGCCACAACATTCCCCCATCTCACCTCCAACGCCGCAGCAGGACTACCCACCCCCTCAGCCTCTCCAGCTCCTCCTCCTCCTCCTCCTCCTGCGTCACTCTCTTATCACTGAGTAGATTTACATGACAAGTAAAAATCGGATTTGAACTTGAACTTGAAAAGCCAATAATTAGGTCTGAAATCTGATCCTCAAAAACACCCGGTGACACGCATCAGTTCATAAATAGACGTGAGATTCTCTTTCATTTCGTCATTTTTGCATAATTCTGAGAACCATAAAAAATCATTCAGATCAGAGGCGACTGTAGTTCAGTTGGTGGAGCGTTTGCCCACTGATCTGAACGTTGGTGGTTCGAATCCCGCTCTCAACCCAGGCTACGTTCAGACGGCAGCCTGAAGTGACCCAAATCCGACTTTTTCGCCCATATGCGACGTGTATCTGATCTTTTAATGACACAGATCTGTTTTTTTCCAAATGCGACCCAGGCCACTTGGATATGTGCTCCTAAAACCGAAACATATCCAATCAACAAGCGAGAGTTTGGCTATTGTGCTGTAACAAGAACCTGTTGCGAGCCAATACAGCCCAACGCCGAGATGTTTGCTCACTGAAATAGGCCACCGAAGACGTGTTTTCTCCCGCGAGAGTGGTACGACGGCAACTTTATAATCGCCAGATGCTCAATACAACATCCACGTTTAGGCGACTTCCATAAACACTGAGCACACTTGCTGCTGTGACGTCGTCGTGTCCTCCAATGCGATGCAGGACACTTTTGGGGAATTTAAAGATCACTCTGGAGATCACATACAAATCGCATTTAATTGGAAATGTGAACAACCTCGCCAAAAAAAATCGGATTTCACAAAAAAAAAAATCCGAATTGAGCATTAATCCCTGCAGTCTGAACGTAGTTATAAACATCACTGGCAGAGAGGTCAGACTCACAGGTCGGCAGTGCAATTCCAGCAGATTTCCATGGTTTATTGCTGCGGGTGTGTCCTTGGGCAAGACACTTAACCTGCCCTTTCCCTCAAGTGTCTGCATACGCTTCTCTATGGATGTTTGTGTGAAAGGGTAAAGGGTTTTGAGCACTTTGAAGGTGGAAAAGCGCTATATAAAAAGTGACCATTTACCGTTAGTCACATCAGGTCTAACTGGCTTTGTTTACACTTGTTTACACCAAAATCTGATTATAATCTGATTTCCAGGCATTTAAGATTACTATATTTTTTGGACTATAAATCGCACCAGCCAAAAAATGCACAATGAAGAAGAAAAAAACATGTATAAGTCGCACTGGACTATAAGATGCACTTTTTGGGGGAAATTTATTTTATAAAATCAGAGACCAAGAACTGACATTTCATCTTGAAAGTCAAGTTACAGAAGTTATAGTAATAAAAACAACCGAATAGAGAACAATCCATGTATCATTCATTTGTTTGCTTTTCAATATAGAAACAAAAATAAGAAAACGAAAAACAACCCTTTTCTTTATTATTTGTCTATAAAACCAAAAAGAAAAAATGGATAACGATTTGTTTTTTTCATTTTTGATTCATGTATATATAGGATTCATATATTGGGTCTATGGGCTGTCAGTGTGAAAAAGTTAATATATAAATAGCAGGACCACCCAAACCCTGAAAACCCTGCGACTTATAGTCAGAAAATTACGGTATATAAACACGTAATTAGAGGGGGCATGTTCTGAAATAGATCATACCATTTCGTCAACTCCAGAAATCAGATAATGATCAGATTTCGGCGTGGATGTAAACACAGCTATATCACCAAATTTCACCTATCAACTCTCTATCCACCGCATCTCACAAGCTGTCTTATTTTTCCCGGCGTACACACCATTTCTTATCCCACAGGCAATTCACCAGTTCATGAATTGTGCAAAAAAGACACCAGATATTTCCCTGACATCTTCTGAAAGGTTGAGCACTGTTGGTAATAATCCAGTTTGACTTGGCTTTCCACCACCTCAGTGAGAACCATTCATGAGAAAGCCTTTAAACCACATGTGGGCTTGGGTCTGTCTGCTGCTGTCGGCTGCGTGGGCGGCTGCTGTAACATGGAAATCAACCTGCTCGACTTTTATGCACCAGTGACTTCTGCACAAATAAGGTTCACAAACTCCACTGGACCAGGCGAAGGCGACTGTTGTCAGCGCACGTAATAGCCATGTGTTCAAGGTTTTAGACAGCGCCATTTTGAGGACGGTTGAACATGGAGAGGAAATCGCGGTTAGTTTTGGAGCATGTTATTGAAGCACTATAGCGACTATCCTAATTTCAGTCCTGGAACCTGACTTGGAACAGGATTTCTATGTCAAAATTGTTTGGAGTTTTTGGTTTAGTGGTTATAGACTTAGACAAAATGTACAGACAAAATGATCTGGACACAGAAGCTCACACATCACAGTGCTTTATAATAATACAGAGCAAAAATATAAATGATATGTTGAATGTTCTACAGTATGACATTAAACTTACCTCCTGTCTCCATGGAAACAGACAGGTAGCGTGATAAACTTACAGGGCAGGCACGTTTTTTTAGCCATACACACTCTCAGAAATGAAATGTTGGATTTAATTAAAAAAGGTTTTGTTTGTTTGTTGTTTGAATGTTCAAGATTGTGTTAGTTAAATGGAATAATTGGTTATTACTAAAATGAAAACAATAATGTTAATTAAATCCAAAGTAAAAATGTTGCTTCAAGACTATACAAGACTCTGTTTTTCCAATTAACAATACAGTTTTCGAATTTCAACATCGTTATGTTCATTTGAACTATGAAGCTTGTATAAAAATACAACCAGTTTCTAACTAATATTAAATTAACAATGTTAGGTTAGAAAAAACAGCAAATACAAAATGGATTGCTTCTACAGCTTTATTGCATATATACTGTAACAACTTTGTCAACAGTTTACTTAATTACTTTATAACGCTAGATACAAACTACTACCTGAAAATGTTTAAAATATGGTTTGCGACAGAGATGCAAGCAATAATTTAAGGAATGAGATGAACTTTAAAAAACTATTCTTCCGACCACAAAAATGTGCATCAGACGATGTGGGGGTGATTTATGGGACGATTTAAATGAAGACCTGAAAGTTACCTGAATATAAACCATTTTAAACTATTGTACAAAAATAACAGGTATTCAAATTATGCTGAAGGAGGATGAGCATAGAACAAGGAGAAAAGGAAAATTAAACAATTTATCTGTTGAATTGTATCAAACAAACCAAAAAGTGATTACTATGAATAAATTTACTAAGTTAGTCACAGCTGTCATTATCCAGTGAGAGAGGGGTAGGAGTTTATACGTTTACATTTCTTCCTACTCCTTTTTGAGCATAATTGCAGCACAATTTTTCAATAATAATCTCATGCCGATACCATAATATTTCATGTTGCTCAAATAAATGAAATTGAACTGAACTGAACAGTTCTGTGAGGAGAAGGTAATAAACAAGTGTGCTGTGTATTTAATGCATATGAGAAGTTCTGTTGATTCACACATTTTGACTATTGTAAATATAAATGATGAGTTTTATACCAACCAAGAGGTGCGTGGGTGGAGAGTCCATCCTCCCTTCACTCAGGAGCGTGAGCTTGAGCTGAGCCGAAAGGCAAAGCTCTTGATTTACCTCAATCTACGTTCCTGCCCTCACCTATGGTCATGAGCTCTGGGGAATGACCGAAAGGACGAGATCACGGATACAAGCGGCCGAAATGAGTTTCCTCCGCAGAGTGTCCGGGTGCTCCCTTAGAGATAGGGTGAGGAGCTCGGTCATATAAGAGGAGCTCCGAGTAGAGCCACTGCTCCTCCACGTCTAGAGGAGCAGCTGAGGCTCAAGCATCTGTTCCTGATGCCTCCTGGATGCCTCCCTTGGGAGGTGTTCTGGGCATGTCCCACTGGAAGGAGGCCCTGGGGAAGATCCAGGACAAGCTGGAGGGACCATGTGGAGGAAGTGTCTGGGGTGAAGGAAGTCTGGGAGTCCATGGTTAGACTGCTGCCCCCTTGACCCCGCCTCAGATAAGCAGAAGAAAATGGATGGATGGACCCCTCAAGAAGCAATTTGTGAAGAAAAGTTGAAAAATATGTTGACAGTTAATAAAGTAGAGACCTTTAATGCCATAATGTGAAATATCCAAGGCAAAAAAAAAATCATTTCTACTGCGACAAGCAAGCGGTAGACCCTACGTCAGAGAGGTTACAGAGTGCAACTTTAACATGGAAAAAAAAAAAAACATATATAAGCATATGCAAATTGGCACATACTGTAGTACTATCAAAGTCCCCGATGAGGAACATATGGGTTATAATTTAAGTGATATGGATCTAGAGCACGTTAAACTGACAGGCACTTTAGGAGATAGAAATCGTGCGCATTTGCATGAGGGGATCAGATAAGCGCTCGGTTAATAAGTGAAAGCCATCACATTTCCCTGTTGGACCCGCAGCCCGGTAATTGGTCCAAGGCACACTCCAGGCTACAGCTCTTGTTACAACATAATCACCAGGAAGTACGCATTGATTTCTTGCATGTACTTCTGGTTTTGTTAGCAACTCCACTGTACAAAGTTACACGTGTTAACATGTGAGTAGCTGCAGGTAGTTTCCTCGCTAATTAAATGCGTACATATAGGGTTTTTACTGTACCCCGACGCTAATTAAGTCTTGACTGACGGACTGATCATGTGGCCTTTAGAGAAATAGGAGCCTGTGTCATAATATAATTTAGCCATAACGATGAGAGCCTGAGATGATGCTTAATTAAACGGACATTGGTGTGATTTAATAACACAGAGGTGATCCGTGGCTAATAGGTATTCAGTGGCTCAAACATGCACCTGTCAAAGCTAAATTAAATTAATAGAAAGTTAATTATTTTAGTTTTTGCGTTCACTATGAAGATGGGGAATGGTGTTGGAGCTGCAGCTTGTGTTGCAGAATGCCCCGACACAGCACTATCATTACTGTCATAGTCAAAAGGATTGGAAGTGTTTAAAGGGGCAATGGAGCAAAGGATCATGGGCGATGTAGTTTCATTTGCCATTTTAGCATCTTAAGGCAACAAAACAAGATTAGCGGCTTCATCCTCTCTGGGTATGTGCGTTTGCATTATTATTATTATGGTTCCACCTCACACTTTGCAGCTGATCTCATCAACATTCCCTGGGGTGTGATGTTAACTGTAGGCACTGCTCAGTCTGAGGCTTTATTAGATTATAATCGGATCTTCATTTGAACACAATCTGACCAGAAAACACCACTTTAGTTGGAACTAAAACAGGTGAACTGATTTGTGCTGATCCATCCATCCATTTTCTTCCACTTATCCGGGGCCGGGTCATGGGATCAGCAGTTTAAGCAGGGACTCCCAGACTCCCTCACCCCAGACACTTCCTACAGCTCCTCCCGGGGGATCCTGAGGCGTTCTGGCCAGCCGAGAGACATAGTCCCTGCGGGGGAAACTCATTTCGACCGCTTGTATCCACGATCTTGTCCTCTTGGTCATTACCCAAAGCTCATGACCATAGTTGTGCTTATTTGTCTCTCAAATAACAACAGTCCGGCTAATTAGCATTAACCAACAGTTTTTGTCAATTATGCCACATTTTATTGAACACTGGTAGTGGATAAATCCGAGTCAGTTCTCCCGACATCTGTTGTAAATGCGTTCCATTGCAACATTTGGGGAAAATATGGATGCCCGTGAAAGTTTAATGTTTATTTTGTTAGCTCTTGTAGTTAACATCAAGTACTGCCAACTCCTGCTAATAAATAGAATCTGTTAGCTAATGTTAGCTGTTGGCGACTTAATTATGGCAGTTTGAGTATTACATGTTCAGAAATCCATCTGACCTGCTCTGCTCTGAACTAGTTTGTGTTTCAGAACCCTGGTTTGATCGGCCGTTCCATTACATTTTCTCGAGGTGGAGGTCGTTTTTTCCCCCCGAGTCCCGAATACAACAGAACGCACCATTAGACACTCTCACCTTTTTGTTGAAAATCAAACACTTAAATTGGACCATGAAGCTGAGTTGAGTTTCCAGACTTAAAACATTGGCAGTGTTTGCTGAACTGTGCATTGTGTAACCATGGAAACTACTGAATGTTCCGGCATAAACATGCATGCAGAGCTCCCCCGAGCGTGAAGTCACATGATAAATGTATTGTAATGTATCAGTATTGTATCAGTTAGCAGTTGTATCTGGTGAATACTGCACAGTACAATCTTCTGATGCTACAAACTGCATTTTTGATGCCAGCCGGTCGTCTCCATGGAGATGTTGCTGTGCCAGGATTGTTCCACAGTGCTACTACTGTTCCTATACTAAGAGCTCTCCCTTTCTCTTTCATCTCCTGGTTTAGAGTTTCTCTGAAGGAAAAAAGCAGCTTAAATAACATTGTTAAAGTCTGTTTCAAAATCACTGGTGCTCAGGGTACAGATCCATCATCAGTGTGGTGGTCACCAGAGCCACAGTCACATGATTCACCTGAACCAGAGGGACATTTTATCAGAACTAACTCACTATTATATGTAAGGAACATAATCTAAATCAGTGGTTCTTAAACTTGTTGGAGGTACTGAACCCCACTAGTTTCATAAGCGCATTCACCGAACCCTTCTTAATTGGAAAAATACAATATATATTTTCATATTCAAATCACAGGTATATATATTTTATTGGTGCACACATGTGAATCCATGTTGCACATATTCATCCAACCACTTTCTTTTTTGTTAGTACGAAGGAAAAATATTGAGAAAGAAATGACACGACACCATCATGGCAGTCAGAAGACGACTGCACGCACAAAATTTCCTGCAGCCCATAACGGCCAAACAGGACGTGTTATCATGAATCATATGAGTTGGATGTGAGTCTGACCCCTGCTGAACCTCTGAGATTGACTCACTGAACCCCTGGGGTTTGATCGAACCCAGGTTAAGAACCACTGATCTAAATCCTTTTGCACTTGTTTGAGTCAAGTCACCTCTCCACAGATCTGACATGTAACGTCACCTGCTTGTCTCCACAAGTTTAATGCCATACTGCGAAACATTCAAGGCCAAATCTGCTGTCTTTTAGAGTGTGTTCACACTTGCACATATACAACAAAATCAGATCTAACCCCAAAACTAGAACTGGACAAGACCAAGACAAGAACAGGACTAGAACGGAATTAGAGCAGGACTAACACGTGACAAAACCAGCACTAAAAGCAGGACTAGAAAGGGACTAGAGCAGGACTAAAATGTTACTAAAACAGGACCAGAATGGGACTAAACCAGGACTAAACCAGGACTAGAAGAGGACTAGAAGAGGACTAGAGCAAGACTGAAATGTTACTAAAACAGGACTAGAATGGGACTAAGCCAGGACTAAACCAGGACTGAAGCAGGACTAGAACAGTACTAAACGAGGACAAAACCAGGACTAGAACAGGACTGAAACGGGACTAGAGTAGGACTAAACCAGGACAAAACCAGGACTAAACCAGGACTAAAATAGGAATAGAATGGGACTAGAGCGGGACTAAACCAGGACTAAACAAAAACCTACACCTGGACTAAACTTGGCTACAAACCAGGAGGAAACAAGTGCAAGTGCGGATGGACCCTAAGTCATCTCATCCCATCACTGTTGCTGTATCCTTAGTTAAAATTCTTCTCAGTTCCTGATTAAAACCCAAACGATGATGAAGATGTGGGTAATATCTCCAAGCGTATGACTGCACAGCCCCAAAAGGCATCGAGTGTTAGTGTTAAAAAGTGAGTGTGAGTGTATTTAGGTCAGTCCTGCGTGTTCCTGTGGGGGTTCCTTCAATGCCATATGTGGGGGCCAAACGCTCCCATTACCCTCTGCACCGACACGGGGCCCGGACAGAGCTCCAAGCTGCTCCAGGCCACCAGCAAAGTCAGAGAGGAGGAACTAGCATCTGTCTGTGTGCGCTACTAATACTGCTACGAATACTGCTACGAATATCACTGCACTTAGAATGAGGGATCCATCTCCATCTTTTTCTGTTCCGATGTCGATGCTTTGGCTTTACGCATCTGCAGATACCCATTACGAACCGATTCCAGTGTAAAGATGGAAAAGGCTTTTTGCCACCGCCATTCCTACATCTTTTACGTTGCCATTTATGTTATGTTGCCATTTATGGTGCCATTCCGACAATTTACTCATGAGGTAGCGGCGCGCTGTGTTGAGTGGCGAGAGGAGGTGCGTTGGTTTAGACCTGCTTTTAGTCCTGATTTAGACCTGGTTTTAGTCCTGGTTTAGACCTGGTTTAATTCTGCTTTAGACCTGCTTTCAGTCCTGATTTAGACCTGGTTTTAGTCCTGGTATAGATCTGGTTTAGTTCTAATTTAGACATGGGTTTTAGTCCTGGCATAGCCCTGATTTTAAACCAGGACTAAACCAGGTCTATACCAGGACTAAAATCTGGACTAAACCAGATCTGAAACTAAACCAGGACTAAAATCAGGACTCAAACCAGGTCTTAACCAGATCTAAACCAGGGCTAAACCAGGTCTATAACAGGACTAAAACCAGGTCTAAAACAGGACTAAAACCAGGACTAAACTATGTCTAAAACTAAACCATGACTAAAATCATGACTCAAACCAGGTCTAAACCAGGTCTAAACCAGGACTAAACCAGGACTAAACCAGGTCTATAACAGGACTAAAACCAGGTCTAAACCAGGACTAAACCCAGGACTAAATCAGGACTACAACAGGATTTAACCAGTATTAAACCTGGTGCCTCCTCCGGCCACATGTAACGCGCCCCTACATCACCGGTCCGTGAAAATATGTCCTGAAAAGAGCACAGTCAACACTTAATAATTACATGTCGGAATGGCGGGGTGTTGAAAAAAAAAAAAAAAGTGCTACCACTCTGACCACGGGGGAACAAAATGTCGGAGTGCAGGACGTTTGATAACTAATGGACGCACCCCCACTCCGACAATTAGACGTCAATGTCGGAGTGGCGGTGTGTCGGAATGGCGGCCTGAAACCCTTATTACACAAACGATCCAACTGACTAAAACAACTGTTATTTATCCTTTAAATCACGATTGAACTGCTTTGTATGAATAAAAGTACAAACATTATAAGACATTTTGGGCCAAAATCAGCCTGTAAATAGTCTTATAACATCTAATTAAAGGCTCAACCAGGATATCAAAGAACCAATACCCAATCTAGCTTTTTTTTATTATCTGTGCCGATATTCGATACCAGTAAACCAAGCATGTGTAATACAGACCTAACCTTTTCAAATGGCTTCACAGGATTCTAGTGGTAAACAGTAATAACATAAAAACGAGTTAAAAGACATATTGTGCTTGTGTCTGCTGTATAGTAATAAAGTCTGACACATCTAACACTGCGGTGCCCACTGGGAGCTGACATCGGGGGGACATTGTCATTATAACAAAGAGCCATGAAGCTGTTGGCCCCTCCTGCGGATCATGCTAATGGAGAGCACTTTTTTTTCTTCACTTGAATCAAAATGACTGTGTGAAGCTGCCGAATCTCAACCGATTAATAAAATAAATCTGGAGACTGAAGTACAGAGCAGTGTGTACCGGTGGAAGTGAAAACGGGGCTTGATCGGCAATATGGAGTCATGAAAATAAGCTGAAACATGCACGAATCACTCCAAATACAACTTGAAACTTGAAAAACATGGATCTGACCTGTCTCTGATACAGACATACTGTCAAATACCAAATAAGAGCCGGGTTTCAATTAACCGCTGGGTCTCCTTTACATGCCGGGTGCAGGTGTATATTTTGATAATTAACCGGTGTACATTTTAATAAATGTACATGCTGGAAGACAGAAGTTGTGCGGGAACAACAGGACGCAGGAATAATGCTCGCGTCATCTCTACAGAAACCAAACTTAAAACCACATGGCTCATTTGCATAAACTAAAAGTGCTGAAAAAAACAGCTCCTTGTGCCGCTGATGCACAGAAATCTAAGCTTAAAACCACATGGCTCATTTGCATGAACTAAAAGCGCAGAAAAAAACAGCTGATTGTTGTAACATTTCAAATGAACTCGCCTACGTTTGTATAGAAAGTCGCCTAAATTATAGTCATACTGGTTAAAAGGATTCGAGTACCATATTTTCTCTGGTCTCAAATAAATATCTGGTCTGTTGAAACGCCTCGGCTCTTATTTGGTATTTTACAGTATGTTAAAATGAGAGTTTTATTCTGCTGCACATTTCAGAAAGTTGTCAAAATAAAGTAAAAACAGCAAAATAAAGAGGTGTGAAATCTAGTGCGATCTTCAATTTAATGTTAAAATGATTATCTGGGTTTTCTCTAAGTGGGTTAAGAATCCATTGTTGCAGTTGAATAGAACTTTGGATTTGCATGCGACTGTGCTTAAGCATGAAAGAATGGCCTATTTTACTCACATCACTTTGATACAATACAAGCCCATGAAAAGGCTCAGATCTAGACAGAAACTACCGCAACGAGCCAGAGCAACAGTGCCCACAGATCTTTTACAGCGAATTCAAGCTACGAGCAGAGACACCACAATGCTAACAGATGAAACACGCATACAAAGCACACTTAGTATGCCGACGGTACTTTTTTGAGCTTTTAACCATGTCTGTTTGAACATTTCCAGGATTGTTACATCAAAGGTAGAGACCCTGGGCAGTTTTTAAGCCCATACATCATCGGTATGGTCAATATAAGTCTTTATGTCATCAAATCGCCTTCATTTTTACAGTGTACATGCATCAACATGTTTCAGAGCATGTTTGTTATTCGCTTGGATTACTTTTTCCCGCTTTGCGGCCAGTAGATGGAACCCTACACAAGACGTCTCGTTTCATACAAAGACATTGTTTTAAGAGATGCCAAAGCAAAGGTACACAACAACATGTTTAAATGCAGTTTTGAAACATGAATAAAATATGAGAAATGTAAAAAATATTGTGACATTACGTACTGGAATCTATCTGAACAAATACGGCTGGTTATATAATTTCTGCATGACTAACAGCCTTGTAGAGTGAAGCACTGTCCATGAGTTTCAATAGGCAATTTAACACAAAATATGAATTCTTCATGTTCAAAAGTCCATAACGGGAAAAAACAGACTGAAACCATTGATGATGCATGTCTATAGAGCTGGAAAGGGAAAAAAGGAAGCTAAACAAGAAAAAAATATATAACAGGCAGACAACTTTCCATCGTCGCTATAAATCTTTTTTATAATATATCTTATATTTTATACTATTAAAATGGCCTTCTTGTTGAATGCAAGGTCTCAGTGTACACAGTAAACACTCTCAACACCATCTTGTGGAGAAAATATTAGGTCATGTCACTGTTGTTTGTTGTGTTTTTGTTTTTTTTGTTTTTTTGCATTTGAGAGTTTCAATAGTCCTACAAATGGCATCCATAAAAGGGGCACATAAACTAAAACCCATAGTAAGCAAGTCTTTAGAGCTGCTAGAAAGACAGAAAATCTCCAAATTAGTTGGAATTAGAAAAAAAAGCACAATTTGTGAAAGTTTGTAAGCAGCTTAACCCAAAAAACTCAAAGTCTCTATAAATCTGTATATGCAAAAACTTGCACCTGTACCTTACGGAGGAAATATTCGGTCATGTCACTGTTGTGTTTTTTGCATTTTAGAGTTTTCAGAAGGCAATTCCAAACCAATCCTGAATTATGAATTGTCAAAAGTCCTACAAATGGCATCCATAAAAGGAACAAATAGACCAAAAAGGCATGAGTAAGCATGTTTATAGAGCTGCTAGAAAGACACGAGAGCTCCAAATTGAAGTCAAAACATGATCTGGATTTGAAAGAAAGAATGAAATGCACAATTTGGGAACGTTTGCAAGCAGCTTTCCCCCCCAAACTCAAACGTGTTATAAATCTTGTACTAAATGACCTTATTTGGTGAATGCACAGTCTCTGTATATGCAAAATCTTGCACCTGTTCCTTACAGAGGAGATATTAGGTCATGTAACTGTTTTTTTTTTTTTTTTTTTGTATTTTAATTTCAATAGGCAGTTCCAAACAATTTATGAATTCTAAATTGTCAAGTCCTACAAATGGGTCCATAAAAGGAACAAATAGACTAAAACTGTTGAGTAAGCGTGTTCATAAAGCTGCTAGAAAGACAAGAAAGCTCCAAATTGAAGCCAAACTTTATCGTAAAAAGAAAGAAAAAATGCAGTACACAATTTGGGAATGTTTGCAAGCAGCTCCCCCCCCCAAAAAACAAAGTTGTTATAAATCTTGTTGTAAAATGACCTTATTTAGGGAATGCACAGTCTCTGTATATGCAAAATCTTGCACCTGTTCCTTATGGAGGAAATATTAGGTCATGTCACTGTTGTTTTTTTGCATTTTAGAGTTTTCAAAAGGCAATTCCAAACAAATTCTGAATTCTAAGTCATCAAAAGTGCTACAAATGGGTCCATAAAAGGAACAAAAAGACTAAAACTGTTGAGTAAGAGTGTTCATAAAGCTGCTAGAAAGACAGAAAAGCTTCAAATTGAAGCCAAAACTTGATCAGCATTAGCAAGAAAGAATACAATGCACAAGTTGGGAACATTTGCCACCAGCTTTCCCCCCAAAAAACAAAGTCTCTATAAATCTTGTACTAAATGACCTAATTTGGTGAATGCAAGTCTCTGTATATGCAAAAACTTGCACCTGTTCCTTACGGAGGAAATATTAGGTCATGTCACTGTTGTTTTTTTGCATTTTAGAGTTTTCAAAAGGCAATTCCAAACAATTTATGAATCCCGAATCATTAAGTCCTACAAATGGGTCCATAAAAGGAACAAATAGACTAAAAGTGTTGAGTAAGTGTGTTCATAGAGCTGCTAGAAAAACAGGAAAGCACCAAATTAATCAGGATAAAAATAAAATAAAATAAAAAAAAACAATTTGGGAAGGTTGCAAGCAGCTCCCCTGCCCAAAAACTCAAAGTTGTTATAAATCTTGTACTAAATGACCTTATTTGGTGAATGCACAGTCTCTGTATATGCAAAATCTTGCACCTGTTCCTTACAGAGGAAATATTAGGTCATGTAACTGCTGTTTTTTTGCATTTTAGAGTTTCAAAAGGCATTCAAAACTAATTCTGGCATCCATAAAAGGAATAAATAGACTAAAACCATTGAGTAAGCCTGTTCATAAAGCTGCTAGAAAGACATGAAACCTCCAAATTGAAGCAAAAACTTCATCAGGGTTAGAAAGAAAGAATAAAATGCACAATTTGGGAAAGTTTGTAAAGTATATGTATCTGTAAAGTATATGTAAATGTATATGTCCTGTACCTTACAGAGGAAATATTAGGTCATGTCACTGTTGGTTTTTTGCATTTTAGAGTTTCAAAAGGCATTCACAACAAATTCTATTTGTTCCATAAAAGGAACAAATAGACTAAAATCCCCTTCAGTAAGCATGATTACAGAGCTGCTATAAAGACAGGAAAGCTCCAAATTGAATTATTGGGATTAGAACGAAAGAATACAATGCACAATTTGGGAAAGTTTGCAAGCAGCTTTACCCAAAAAACTCAAAGTTGCTATAAATCAAAAATGACCTTGTTTAATGAATGCACAGTTTCTGTATATGTATATGTATATGTATATGTATATGTATACGTATATGTATATGTATATGTGTATGTGTATGTATATGTATATGTATATGTATATGTATATGTCCTGTACCTTACGGAGAAAATATTAGGTCATGTCACTGTTGATTTTTTGCACGTTAGAGTTTTCAAAAGGTGTTCAAAATAAATTCTGGCGTCCATAAAAGGAACATATGGACTAAAACCGTTGAGTATGCGTGTTCATAAAACTGCTAGAAGGACAAGCAAGCTCCAAATTGAAGCCAACACTTTATTGGGATTAGAAAGAAAGAATAAAATGCACAATTTGGGAAAGTTTGTCCGCAGCTTTACCACAAAAACTCAGTCGCTATAAAACAAAACGTTATTACTTGGTGAATGAACTCTTTCTGGTCAGATTGTGTTAAAATAAAGCTTAGATTAAGTATAACTTGACTTCTAACAGAGTAGTGCTTCACCTCCAAAGAATGTTGACGATATCCGGCGCATAGTATCAGTATGCAAACTTTACCCGTACCCTGCGGATGTGATTTTAGGTCATGTCACCGTTGTGTCATATTTCATTTACAGTTTGTGCCTGGATGTAATGGAGTTTAATGTATGAAAGTCATTACGCTGAGATATTTTCAAAGACTCCCTGCACCCGTGGGACCAGGACAAATGAAAACATCAGTTGTAAGTGAATTAAAAATAGATACGAGGAGCAGGTAGAGGTGATGGCCATGTATCCGGCTCAGAAAACTCATTGCTTCTCTGATTCTATCAAACCCCGGAGCCTTTTCCCCGAGGGGCGCTATGCAAATATTCAACTATTCATTTGTACTGCAGCTAAGAAGTCATGCTTTACACTGCCGCCGTACACTCTCAAAGGGCCTGAACTAGATGTTTACTGATACTTTGCAGCTGGTGTCATTAATATTCTCTTTTCGGTGAAGCTAACAGGAGGCACTGCTCTGTCTGAAGCTCAGTTACTCAAGTTGGATTAGATCTGAGCTTTGTTTTAGCACAATCTGATCATAAACAAGTAACTAAGCTGGAACTACAACAGATGAGCTGATTTGTGCCGTTTGACCCTCGAAGACCTACGGTATGGTATACGATAACGAGGAATATGTTTTCTATAACCGCGCAGAACTTTAGAACCGTAAAAGATAGAAACTTACTTTTTCCCCTCTGAAAGTGCAGACATAGAGGTTTTCGTAAATTTCTGCGGCTTTATCCTACGTCACACTCACGCTGTGTGATGACGTGCGCAAAATGAATGTCCAGTAGGAACTTTGTTTTCAGCCAAACTCATGCGCTCCGTCCATTTTGATCGGCCAAAACTTTGCCAAAGAGTGAAGTGAGTCAAAATGGTCGACTCCTCTGACTGTGTGTGTTTAGAACGAGTGAAAAAGATGCTCTAAGTGGAGTTAATTCTCACATAAATGGCAAATTACGCATCTTGATGTGTGTAATTGTGCATCCCTTTCTATTTTTATTTGAAAGGTTTATTTCACTCAAAATGAACAAATGCAAATGTAATAAACACCATGGAAATGCATTACAAGTGATTTGGCTCTGGCCGTGGTCCTGACAGGAGCTGTTTCCAGGACTGAGACCAGAAAAGTAATGGAGCGATTACACTTTTTTTTTGTTTTTAGGGCAATAAGGAGATTTTTTATTTACTTACAGACTTGATATTTTGCATTTTTGTAGCTAAGGCCCTAAATTAAGCATTTTTTTATGTCCAAAAAGTTTTTTTTTGAATACATATTTGCTGTGTGTTTTATATAAAAGAGTGTGAATTTTATTTAAAATTTTTTTTTTTTCATCTCTATTCCTGGTCCTGTAGCTTTTATTACAGTCACATGACACAACTACAGCAGCAGATTGTGAAATAACAGGCTGTACTGAAAAAAAGGATGTAGAACACTTCATTAGGGGTAAAAGGGGCAGTTTTAAAAGGAAAATTAAGAAAAAAATCCAGGCGAGGAGAAATGTACTAAAATTGCCCCCAGGTCCTCAGGGGTTAACAAGTCCCTCTCAAATAACATTATAGTCACAAGCTAGTTAGTATTAGCAAACAGTTTTTTTAGTTAGTCACTCTCACCTTTTAGATGAAAATCAAATACCTAATCGAGACCAAGGATACCTGTGTTGATCACAGTAGGGCTGCAACTTAGGTTTACACTGAAACAAATTACTGTATCAACGTAACACCGTACTGGAAACGATTTGCGTCCAGACACGTCGTATCTGGATCGTCTGAAACGCTAGCCACATGACTAGGCTGGCGGCACGACGTCATGACACCACGTGGGCGGTAAAAACAAGGAAGTGGAGCACCGTGTCTGAAGTTGCCATAGTTCTAAGGAAGTTGCAGCAGGCGATTGCGAGCCGAGGAAGGTTGCAAGCGTGAAAACAGTCTTTTCGCGGACTGATGCTGTTTCGCGTTTGTCTAAGGTTTGTTTAAACTGTTTTCCGTAATAGTGTTGCATGTCCAATATCACGAACCCAGCGAATCAGGAAGGCTGCAGTATATGAATGTATCATGGACGTCACTACCACTGTCACTGTTATCTGTGCAATAACCTGCTCCACAACCCACGTGCAATACCATTATGTGCAATATGGATCTCATCTGTGAAATACTCTACCTACACCTTATTTAGTCTTACCTGCACCTTTGTATATTACTATATTTTATTACATTTTTATTATAACTGTATTTTATTATATTTTTTACTATATTGTTTACTTTTTTCCCTTGTATTTGCAAACACTTTTTAACAGTACTGTTTATTGCAGCTATTCGTACTTCTTGAATATCTCAGTCAACGGTTCTTCTCATCCTAAGCATTTCATTGCACTGTAGACCCTGGGTTGAACCTGCACATGACAAATAAACAATCTTGAATCTTGGAAGTCACAGTGACGTGGTCCAATAAGGAGGGCAACTAGGGCAACTAGGGCAACTAGCGCAACTACGTCAACGTATTACCGTTTTCACTTGTCCACACGGTGCCAGATTAGAGCCGTGCTCAGGTGAATACGTCGGAGCTGGCGGCAGCAGATCGTTCCATCTCTGGAGCCATTTTCTGTCATATTAATGTGGAGGAACACTGCATACACAACGAAAATGACTCGAATACGTACAAGTGTGGATGGGGCCTTAGGGTGACCAGGTAGTCCCAGTTTTGAGCTCTGTGTCCCAGCAGATTTATCCACAACCATTAATTTGTCCCAGGTTTGTACAAGAAATGCCTCATGTGTCCCTATTTCTGAGCAATTTGATCCATGCCAACAGTAAAGAGAAGCATAAACTGTCATTTGTTTAGGTAGAACGCAGAAAACCTGGTTAAAAATGACCCAAACACAAAGAAAATGTGACTATGCTGACTCATACGGGCTGAGTGCAGAACAATTTTACTTAATTACGCACTCCTTTCGCAATTTTATTATTACCAACCACCCCAAACCGAGAGTGTCCCAGTTTTTGATTTTGAAAACCTCATCACCCTCCTGCAGCTATCAATTATTTATTTTAGCAATCAAGCAATTTATTGATTATTTACTTTGATTAATCAAGTAATTCTTCTATAAAATATAATTAAAAGCAAATTAGTTGTTTAGTCACTGTTCATATTTAAAACAAATAAGTATTTAATTTTGTATATTTTCTTGAGTTTTCAGACAGTCTAACTTATCATGTGTTTGCAAATGCGTCACCATGGTAACTGCAGTACATTCCTCCATAGATATGACTCTCAAGACTGTCCGTTCAGAAAGCAGAATGAGCCTCACACGCGTCTTTAATTTGGGTTGCCAGTTTCAACGCTGAAATCCAGTTGTTTTAAACCTAAAAGGACTCTCTCTGATCCGAATCCTCGCCCCAGCGTGAATCGATTCCTGCAAAGAGAAGTCGTTTGCGGAAATCATTGGGGGGGCGACCCGCTAAAGCCGAGCCAAGTGCACTTAAAAAACACGTGGAACGAACATAAGTCCTCACAATAGCGCACAACATATCTATAAAAGTTATATGCCTGGCACTTTGGAGGTTTATTAACATTTAATAGACTCCAGGAGGAAGCTTTCAGACAATACCGCACTATCGAAACCACAATGGATTTCCCCGTTTCTCCTTTAACACAATAGCATTCTGACGTCTCCGCTACAAAAGGCGGCGATGACCCCAGAGGACTTGGAAATAGCGAACAAAAAGCGGATTGCGTGCAGCGGAAAATGGCGGTCTTGTGAGGATAGAGCATAACTCTAGTGAGAATGCCTCCGTGGCGTTTATGATGTTTGCGGTAATACAGTGGGAACAGGAGCGCCATCAGATAGACAGTGCGTGGAGCTTGATATACACAACACTTTAACGGAACAAAGAAGATCACAGCAAAGTTATGAGTCGCATTTACTGTTGTTATAGCGCTAACGGAGAAGAGGAGGCACAGCAACACAGCAAAAACAGATGTCTACTGGAGTGAAAATGACTTGAGTTATAGAAACGTGCTTTTTCAGTTTACTTTAAATGGACGATATATAAGACTTTTAGGTTTTAATTAACTAATTTAATGAAGGTTTTAATTCTATAAAAATGACGAACAAACTATGTCCCTATATACAAGGTAAATCCAAATTAAACGTAACTTTTACTGAAAACGACTGTGGTGCTGATTTATAGGGATGTAACAATGTGAAATATGGTGATATTGTATCGTCAAAGGTCTCACAATAATATCGTGGAACGTCACAATATATCGAATCACAAGTTTCTTTGCTTAAATGAACAGTTCCGATGAAGAAATAGCTACAAAAACAGAGGGAACTACATAGACCATGATCCTTTGCTCCGTTTCAGCACTTTGAAATCTTCATTCTTTGGTTTAAGTCTTGTGAAGGCATTTTTAGAGGAAAAAGTAGCGTATTCACAGTTTTATGAGCCTCCACAAAATATTGCAATAAATATCGTACGGTCAGATGTTTATGGTGAAAATATCGTACAGAGAGATTTGGATATCGTTCCATCCCTAATGACAATAAATGTTGCACCAAATGACTGGTCAAAGCGTTTTAGAATGTCAGTCTTGGTATTATGTATAATATTGTAATATCATGAGCCTCCACACCATATCGTGAACTTTTCCACGAAATCGCAATAAATATCGTACTGTGAGGTTCATACCGTGTCGATATCGTATCATGACACTTGGATATAGTTACACCCCCACTGATTTATTCTTACTTACAAAAACATCGAACAAGTTATGTAAAGGTGCATTGCGTTACTTCGTATGTAGGTAGGGGTTCGCCACTGTAGAGGCTTGTTCTTTGTGAGACCTTGAGAAAGTGCTATTTCTTACGCTGATGAAATCTCCGACCCAAAGTTGCTGTTTCCACTGCCATTGTCCGTGTACTATAACTGTAATAAATCCACTCAAAAAACGTCTTGAAATGAAAGTTGAAGTTTACTCTTCTTCTTAACAATTAATAACACACATGAATTAAATACACTAGCAACTAATGAAAATAAAAAGCTCCTAAATCAGAGAGTCAGTCGGTCAGACAGGTAAGAAAAACTGTTCGCTTCCACGGCTTCTCGAGATCTAAGGAGAAGCGCGAGACGCTTTTCAAAGAAACCAAACTGCGCATTTCTTAAAGCGACAGTACACATTTTTAGTCTATGTAAAATAGGTAATCTATACATATGAATTCTCATTCTTTAAACTTTCCTACATAACATTCAACATTTTTAATCATGAAATGTACTTCTATGAAATTACAAATTCAAATCAAATTATTTATATATTTATACATTAATTTCTATTTATATCAACATAAAGTCTACTTTGGCCGCTACAGCCACCATGGAGATTTTGTTGTTTTTATCTGTAATGTTCCACAATATGGTATTAAACTTATGTAAAATGGGTTTGTTCAATTGTGTGCACTTTCCTTGCTCAAAAATACCTTTAAAAACATACTGACTGTGATTGGGGACACTGCCTCACAGATATCGCTTGTAAATTGGCCTGTTAGTGTCTTTTGATTGTCACAATGCAGCTTGATAAGTTTAATGCCATATTTTGGAAGTAATAACATCTCCATGGAGACCAGAAGAGTTACATGATCTTTACATGGTGTTTTGGTTCAAGCAGAATGAGCCGCACATGAGAGTGTCATTTGCGTTGCCAGATTCAATGCTGAAATCCTCCTCTCTGATCTGAACGGTCACTGCTTAAACCCCGGCACCTACAGCCAGTCATGAGTCAGTGCTAGTGCGGCCTCTGCAGCTCAGCCACTGAATTCTGGTTTGTTTCGGTTTGTTTTTCAAAGTTTCAAGTTGCAATTATCCCTCTGAAGAGTGTAATGTCTCCCTCTAATTGTACTTGAAATAAGGAAACAGAAAATTGCATTGCAATTACTGGTGAATACTTACGCATAAAACAAAATCTATGAACTTAATGTAATGTGTATGCGCTTTGTTCAGTTTCATCTAATACCTGTAATGTTTAGAAAGAGACACTATAATATACTCAACTGTATGGTGAAGGTTTAACTATATAAATAAGCCTGTCATTACTTTGCAAGTGGAGAAAAACTAAAGAAAATCATGCAGATGAAAAACTGCACAATAAAGGATTAGGATTAAATAAAATATGCTCGCTCCTACTGCTTTTTTAAACTTTTTTTTTCTCTTTATTTGTGTTAAATGTACATGTTTTGAATGTCTTTCCAAGTTTAAAGACTATATTTTGTGCTTTCTTAAACGTTAAAATGGTCAAAATCAAGTAACTGTCACTTCTTAAAGGTGCACTGCGTAATATTTATCGTGAAGGGTCCACCATCTACTTGTCTCCATGGAAATGTTATTGCAGGTTACAGCTACATTACAGTTCAGATCTGTGGAGAGTCGTCCCTATTCGCAGAAGGAATTACTGTATTTTTGAGCAATAGAAACATCCATAATCATAAGAAATGCGAGATGGAAATGTTTAATGTCATTGCATGGACCAGGTAAAGTAATAGCATCGTCAAGGAGACAGGTAAGTAGTCTGCGCCCTCCCCCGGAAAGGTTACGCAATGCGGCTTTAATTCAAGTCATTTTTTTGCTCGTGTAGCCTCGATTTTAGCTCCGCACCTGTTTTGGGGTCGACGGAGAAGTACGGCTGCCCCTGGAGGATGCTGTACACCACTTTGGCGCTGTTCCCGTAGGTGGGGTCGTCTGCGTCAGTCGCCGTGACCTGCACCACCGATGTACCTGCAGAAGAAGAAGAAGAACATAACAAAAGGGTCAGGAAAGGAGGGTGCCGCAAGGACTATTTCTGTGTTAAGAGTTCGCGTGAGTCAGGTTTGGAAAAGAAGTAAACACGGTTGGAATAATGGGACATGATTCTGGGGTGTGGAAGGTTACAGGCTTGAGGGCAGGTTTACAAAATAAGTGTACAGTTTTGTGGTTCACAGTGAAGCATGAGGCAATATCACTCTTAGGACGAATTGGAAGAATCATATTTTTATTGACAAATGAAAATATTAGAAAACCAGGACTGAGCATCTGGTTAGAAACACTAAATCAAATACAAAGGGGGAGCACGCACTTTCAAAACCACATAAGACGCTTAAATGTTGACAGAAAGATCAGAGATAATAAACAAACATCTTCAACAAAATCATAAACCAGTCACATTGGTAGTTTTCAAATTCTGGATGCGATTATTACGCTCCGAGATGGGGACAAGCTTCAGATTTTCCTACTGCATTGATAACATTATTACCAAGTTACATTTCTGAACTTTTAAGACCGTAGATCCTCAGGCAGGTCCCTGTGGCCGTTCCGAAGTCCAGGCTCCGGACAAAGGGTAATGGAGTCTTTTCAGTCTGGGAACCTCGGCTTTGGAACGACCTGCCGGAGGAGATGAGGCTGCACCATCAGTATCGTCTTTTTAAAACTCATTTTTGTAGTTAGCCTTCCTTTAGCTGGTTTTAGCTTGATTTTATTGTATTGAATTCTTTGCATCATCGTCTGTTTTTGTACTGTTTCTGGATGCTATTTTTGTTGTGCTTGTACAGCACTTTGTAAACCTCGTATTTAAAAGTGCTTCATAAATAGAGCTATTATTATTCGCAAATGCTGAACCTGGTTATTTTCAATTAGTGACTAAACCCAATAACTGTACTGTATTACCACATCATTTTGTATTTTAAGAATATTACTTTGAGGTGACCCCCCCTTCCCCCATCTGTTTTATTAATAATATATTATTAATAAACCCAGCAACAACACTCATTTAGGTCAATGGTGCTCAAACTTTTAACTACTACCTATGAAAATAGAACACATTCTGAGTATCAGCAGACCTTATCCAGGCCTGTCATTTCAGGTACGGGATTGCATTGCTCTTATAGGGACGTAACGATACGATATTTTCAGGATATGCATCTCATGGTTCAATATTTAATGCTTACTAAACTGTAAATATGACACTTTTTCCTTTCAAAAGCCTTGGAAATCCCTTGGTACTGTAATAATATGAAGAATTAAGATCTAAAAGTGCTTAATAACAACTTATTTCACGTAGTCTGCACTGACAACACCAAAGGATCATGGTCTATGTAGTTCCCTCAGTTGTTTTGGCATGTTTAAATAACTCAAAGTGCTTTACAAAATAAGAAAGACATTAAAAATCGCAAGGAAAGACGTTAAAATCCACCATAACTGTTAATTTAAGCAATGAGACTTGTAATTCGATATATTGTGACGGCCCCCAATGTTACTGTGAGACTTTTACCGATACAATATCACGATATTTCGGTTCTTGTTACGTCTCTTTTGCTACAGCAGTTCTACACAAGGGCTAACCCGCACCACAGTTTGAGAACCACTGAACTATAGTGTCAATAGATGTTTGCACACCTACGTATTAAAGGTAAAGGTACTGGATGGAAAACTGGTGCTAAACTGCAAATTATGAAAAAGCACTGACATTCGCTTGACCGCACCTGAGCTTTGTTCGAAAATGTTACGGTGTGTAGTTCTATTTTTTTCACGCCAATTAGCGCCCACATTTGCATAAGCGTTCGCAACCTCACAGACATTTCGTAAATTAAATATACTGGACAGATCATACAAAATGGCTATTAATAAGGGTTAGTTTTTTTTTTTTTTTTCATAAAGCACCACTAATCCCACAGAAAATGGAGCTAGAAGTTAGATATTGACTCATAACTTAGCCTGATGACAGAAACAGCTACCATCTGCAGTCTGAAAACAACAAACACCAATCTTTTTTGTGTTGTCCGAGTGCCGAAATGTTGCAGGTCCTAATAAATCTCACATTTTGCAAGAAAGACGGTGTGGGGGACTTTTTCTTTATGTTCTTGGGCTGCTCCTTTTCCTCCAATGCACCCGTTTCAAGGAATTGATGTGCGAAGTTCTTAGTTCTTATTCTTTTATTGTGTTTGTCCTATTACAAGGGCGTAGGTTTGGTCTCAGCTTTGGTAGGGACATTATCAGCCCCCGCGCGACGCCATGAAATCCAACTGATCCAACTTGTGCACACAAACACACACTATCCTAAGTACTTTTCCATGATTATTGCACATATATGCTGGGGTTTTATTCTGTTGGCTACAGTTAATCCGCAGTCTAACAATTAGGCTTGATTATAACACGTTTGCAATGAATAGGTTTGCATTACGTTACAGCTCAATAATATCAACCTGTTATAGCCGCACTACTTACTCCCTCGATGGGGAAATAACTTCTTATATCCCCTTTTTTTTTTTTTTTTTTTTGGGTGGTGTTATGATTGTTTTGCCTGATTCATCAGCCGGTTTCACTACTTCGTGGTCGCTGGACAGAAAGGCGGCATTTAGCGGCCAGTGAACAGTGGCATAACCCTGTTGGCCTGTCACTGAATACATCTCAGAACGTCTAATCAACAAAATGTGAACTAAAATGTGTCAAATTAATACTAGAGTTTGGAAAAAATACTGGAATAAATGTATATTTTTATTTAGTGTATTAAAATAAAATGGCAAATATTGGTAGGGACTATTTTGTCTTCCCCAATTATTGGTTGTGACATGTTCCCACCATCCCTATGCAAATCTAGACCCTTTTCTTATTAAAACTATATCTTGGTAGAAGGTGGTCACATCAAAAACACCACTCACATACTCACTGGAGACCTTCTATAACAAATACTTAAAAATAACTAGACATTACTGAACATTTAGAGGATCAAAACACAACTCCAAGTATTAAAATTCATGTTTTTGGCATGTTTTTGACAACGTTATTATTATTAACATGGCTAAAAGCTCACAAGAGTTAATTTGCATAATATGGGACCTTCAAAATGTCCCAAACATACTGTATGATATAAAACCGGGCGACGCTTCATCATTGAAACGGTTATTTAAAATCTGGGTGTGAACCACTGTGCTTCCATTTAACACTCGAGGTGTTGCTCAAATAGTATTACAGGCTTCATTAACCCATTATAATTGCCCTATGGAGGCTATGATGGCACTACAGGCTTACGTGACACATTAGAGTTATTAACAAACATACCAGCGTCTCTTTTCACACATTCACTTTCACAACACGCCGCACGCTATATTTCCTAGACTTGTGCGTTGTTATTTTGCTCTTGGGAAATAAACTAAATGAAACAAGTGAAGCTTCAATTGTGGTCAACACAAAACATGTTTTTTCTTGTAAATCGGAACAAGGCCGAAGTGGAAATGTCAACCAGAAAAAAATACAGATTATTGCATTTCTAACTGTGATTTCAATTATAGCTCCATTCTGTTCGGGATGGAGAAATATACCATCATATTAAAGCGTCTGTGGTACATTTTAAATTGTCATGATGGTTTATAAATGTCATGAACTTTCCCTGGGGGTGTGATGCTAACTGGAGGCACTGCTCTGTCTGAACCTGTTACTCATGTTAGACTTCAAACCACAATTTGAATAATTGTCAATACTTTTTCATTTATTATTTACTATTTTCGCTATAATAATTGAGATGCAATACTGTCCAAATCCCACTGTCTGTAAAATACAACAAAAAAGAAAAATAAATAATAAATAAGAAGAAAAAATCATAAATCAATAAACTATAATTATACGGGCA